>CM070819.1:21998531-22598531 GCA_036326025.1 Chrosomus eos
CACGGCTATGTGCCTAAATCCCTCAATACACCGTTTAGGGCCCAGGTAATTTCCCTGTCTGCCCTTCCGGTTCTCAATGAGGAGAGGGACGCGAGTCTCCTTTGCACCGTCAGGGCACTAAGAGCTTGTGTCCCGCTCGTCTGGTTTCAGACAGACTGAGCAGCTTTTTGTTTTGTTTGGTGGGCGTTCCAAGGGACTTGCCGCTTCAAAACAGAGCCTATCCAGATGGATAGTTGATGCCATAGCGCTGGCTTACACTTCCAAGGGCCTGCAGTGCCCCTTGGGTGTCAGAGCGCACTCCACGAGAGGCGTCGCCTCTTCGTGGGCATGGTCTAGCGGGGTTACCCTGCAAGATATCTGTACGGCCGCGGGCTGGGCCTCGCCGTCTACATTTATTAAATACTATAACCTGGAGGTACCCGCCTTACAAGCTAAGCTTTTGGCGATCTAGACTTCAGTGCTATCTGCCCGCTGTGCGGCTCAGATGCTGAGTTTGACCTGCGCATCGATCAGACCGATGCAGCAGCTCCATGAGTGTTGACACACGTGCGGCTACCCAGTTTAGGCTGAAACCTTTCACCCTAGCTGCGTGGTTTAAGGGTCATATGACTAGCTCCTCTGGATGCTATTTTATATGGAAAGACGCTTTTTAGCCTCTATTCCTCCCCTCCCTGTGGGTCTGTATATAAGGAGTGACACTTCTAGCCTCTCCTCCTCTACTCTATCTGAGTATATGGTGATTATGCACTATATGCGCCCCGGGCTTCGGCCCCTGGGACTTTGGTGTTGGATCCCTGTCCGCACAGCGTGTTACACTGTGTTCCCCATAGCGTAAGATATTACGCAGTACGAGAGATACTCTCGTAAGAGAACGTACTCGGTTACTAACGTAACCTCGGTTCTCTCTAGAGAGGGAACGAGTACTGCGTGTCTTGCCATGCTTGGAATACGCTCTGGTTCGCTTCAGCGATGAAAACCAGCGTGTCACAGCCTATCGAGCCTATTTATTGGGCGATTCCACGCCCTTTCTGGCGGGACGTGACGATATGGGCGCGAATTGCCCCCATTGGACATTACGTCACGCAGAGCCTCTCTCGATAGGCTGCTGCTTTTGCCGCAGGGCAGCCAATAGGCGCGCGAGCTGTCTTGCCTATGTCTGCTTGCTGCTGCAAAGCGTTTTACATTGATTAAAAATTAAGGATAATTTTTGGCTTCAATATCTCGTGGAAAAGAGGTTTTCCCCATAGCGTAAGATATTACGCAGTACTCGTTCCCTCTCTAGAGAGAACAAAGGTTACGTTAGTAACCGAGTACGTTTTCTATTTTAATATACTTTAAAATATAATTTAATCCTGTGATGCAATTAATTATTCATCATTCAACATCATTAATCCAGTCTTCAGAGTTACATGATATTATATTATAAACAGGAGTAAATTACACTTTACCATTATATTCTGCTGTTTTCAGAGATGTATAGTAACGAAGTAGAACTACTTCACTACTGTACTTAAGTACTAAAAGGCTGTATCTGTACTCTACTAGAGTATTTTTTTTTTCTCCTACTTCCACTTTTACATCAGTACATATTTTCGATGAGTTTAATACTTTTACTCCGATACATTTTTTATGTGCTGCATCGTTACTCGTTACAATTATAAAAATCTTACGAATCATTCCAAACCCACTGCCAGAGCGGTAGATGGCTCTGTCACCACGTTTGATGAAGCTGGCTCATCATTGAGCGACTCAAGCGATCAAGAAGAGCACGCGCGCTCGTGCTCCCGTTGTGCCTCTCGCTCTGCTGCCTGCCTCCAGTGAGAACACTTGAGATTTGTTAGTTTTTTTTTCTCGAGATGGAAGAACCAGAAACACCACCTTCAACTTCGAGTGATCGTGACGGTGTTTATATTTGTCGGAGTGAAAGATAATTAATATAAAATGTGCGAGGACGTCGACGCACTGAATCGTTCTTTGTTTTTAATAGTTCAAAGTTAAATTTAATTTTACCTTGACAAACTATACATCATTAAAAAGATATAAGACTCAAGTTTCAGTATTTGACCACTATTTTATTCTGAGAAACTTATAGTGACAGTTATTTCTTAATTTGTGTCAGGAGTAATGATAAAATGAGTCAATACCTTTTAATATGAATTATGAGCGTCAGCCGCTCCCATTAAAAAAAAACCTTCCCGTGTAGTCGTCATGAAAGCGCTTGACCAAACAATGTCCCTCAGGGTTTTTAACTTGTGCAGTTAAATATTGATCAATTTTCATAGATTTACGTCAGATGTCTTTAGAGAGGAATAATATGTATTAAATTTATACCCAAAATGGGCCGATGTAATCATTATGAGTTTTGGATACTCTGATATACTGTATTTTCAATCCATACTGCAGCCTGGGGCGCCCTGTGCACATTTAGTCCATATATGGAACACAGAGCCATATCATGTGACATTCCAGGAACTCCCTATTTTTTACAGTCTATGTCCCTGACATAAAGCTTTCTTGAGCTGCCCCAATGTGCATACTATCCATCCTAAATAGTATGTGACATTAGTAATTTTCAATACTATTTAGGCCAAGTATGCACATTGGGACGCAGCTATATATTGCTGTAACATGCAGATAAATACCCAATAAGCTGTGAAGAAAAAAGGCAAAAGCAGGGAAAAGAAGGGTGAGACGCTTTACTACATACAATACTTGTACTTTTACTTTCAGTACTTGAGTAGTACTTTTGTTAAAAAACTACTTGCAATACTTAAGTAAAACATTTTTTGAATACTTTAGTACTTCCACTTAAGTATGGTGCTTAAAGAGCACTTCAACTTCTACTCAAGTCACTTTTTTGATAGAGTACTTGTACTTTTACTCAAGTCTTTGTCTCTAGTACTTTATACATCTCTGGCTGTTTTACATTATAATAATATTTCACAATATTACTGTTTTTTTTTTTTTTTTGTAAAATAAATTAGTATTAGAAGTATCAGCTAGCTTGATGAGCAGAAGATACTTCTAATGTTTCCAAACTTTTGACCGGTACTGTAAATTGATTTTATACAAAATAAATAGTAGTTAATAATGTCACGGTTTTGATGTGTTTAGTTCTGTTTTGTGATCTTGTTTTCCCCTGTCTTTTGTGATTTTGGTTTAGTCCTGTTAGTTTTCCCGCTCGTTTGTGTTCAGTTTCTTCACCTGTTTTCAGTTAATTATCTCGTTTGGTTCAGTTCATTTAAGCCCTGTGTTTTCTCTCAGTGTTTGTTGGTTGTCGTCAATGTATGGTTGTGTTAACCCTGAAGTCTGTTCTTTTGTTCCTGTTTGTTTTTGAAGTTTAAGTTTGTAAAATAAATCTCCTAAACTGCAGCTACCGTGTCCTTGTCTTCGGCTACCTGCACACTAACCTGACAGAACGACCAACCTAACCTTAAAAGAGCTGAAGGATGAGCCAGCGTTATGTGGGAACCCGGATGGCAAGGTTTACGGGGACCCGTGGAGGTCGTAGTAGGGGAGGTGATCGAGTTCCGGTGGTTACATGTCCAGTATGTCCTGAGCCCATCGCCTGCCCACCTGAGCCTGAGCCCGTCACCTGCCTGCCAAAGACTGAGCACATCGCACTTGAATCTGTTCACGAAGATACAGTGCTGATTATGGCTTTTTTTTTTTTTTTGTGTGTGTGTGGGCTACACACACATCGATCATGGTCCATCCGTCCAGCCCAAAGCTTCCTTCGCCGCTGGTTCCATCCAGTCTTGAGCTTCTTTCGCCGCTGATCCCGGCCTCAGCTCCAGAGCCTCACGTCACAGCCTGCCGAGCCAGAGCCTCACGTCACGCCTGCCGAGCCAGGCTCACGTCACGCCTGCCGAGCAGAGCCTCACGTCACGCCTGCCGAGCCAGAGCCTCACGTCACGCCTGCCGAGCCAGAGCCTCACGTCACGCCTGCCGAGCCAGAGCCTCACGTCACGCCTGCCGAGCCAGAGCCTCACGTCACGCCTGCCGAGCCAGAGCCTCACGTCACGCCTGCCGAGCCAGAGCCTCACGTCAGCCTGCCAGCCAGAGCTCACGTACGCCTGCCGAGCAGAGCCTCACGTCACGCCTGCCGAGCCAGAGCCTCAGTCACGCCTGCCGAGCCAGAGCCTCACGCCACGCCTGCCGAGCCAGAGCCTCACGCCACGCCTGCCGAGCCAGGGTTTCTGGGTTCTGTCTAGGGATGGGCATTCGATTAAATTTTCTTAGTCGATCGTCGGGAGAATTAACGATCGACTATCGATTAATCATTAATATTTTTTTTTTTCAAATTCATTATTTAACTTTTTATAAATTAAAAATTCAATGAAAATACAAAAATACAGCGTGTTTTTCCTCGATTAGATCTTTATTAGGCTACAAGATGATCAACTTGTGGCAGTTAAACTGGACGTTCGGTTATAGGCTAAACTTGAAGATATGCTGGAGTCAGTGCTAGTCTAACACAACAGATCCTGCAGCTGCAAGTTGGCATCTTAAACAGAGACCCTAGTTTGTTCCTAAATAATAAAAAAATCATGTTAAACAATAACTTAACCAAAAACATAATAATACTTAGATCTGACAGGTTTTGTCAAAATCTAACTCAAAACTATCCAAGGCACGGAGTCAAGAAAGAGTGAGAGAGATTAGCCTAAGTTACCTTACAATCAATTAGCCTAGCTAGGCTACTAAACAAAGCCTCATAAAAAATAACTAGTAACTCACATACAACTTCTACACCAGTCTACTGATTTTTGTTGAGAAATTTGTTGATGACATGATCTGGGGTCAGACGCGACCGCAACCTGGTGACCGTCAAGCGTGTTTACATTTTCGCCTGGCTCTTCCCCGCGAGTCTCCGCAGAGTGCTCGCGCACCTCCCCAAACGGACGAGGCGTTTATACTCGACGCGCTCGCCGGTGAAACACCGAATACCACAATGACAAAATTTTTTCTTTCACGGTTTTGATGTGTTTTGTGATCTTGTTTTCCCTTGTCTTTTGTGATTTTTGGTTTAGTCCTGCTAGTTTTCCCGCTCCTCGTTTGTGTTCAGTTTCTTCACCTGTTTTCAGTTAATTATCTCGTTTGGTCCAGTTCATTTAAGCCCTGTGTTTTCCCTCAGTGTTTGTTGGTCGTCGTCAATGTATGGTTGTTAACCTGTTTCTGTTTGTTTTTGAAGTTTAAGTTTGTAAAATAAATCTCCTAAACTGCAGCTACCGTGTCCTCGTCTTCGGCTACCTGCACACAAACCTGATAAATAAGATTGATGTGGTTTGGCATTGATAAAATGTGCTTGAAAAAGCATGATCAGAATATCGACTCAAATTATGCATACACAGTATTATACCTAGTATTATTGAAGCAAAACAGTACCTATAACAGTGCAATTTGTAGATGTCAAGTCTTCGAGAAAATATTTTAGGAGTTGCAAACTTGTAGTTTTTTGTTTCTTTCTCTCACAAATACAACACATCAGTTCACACCTTTTTAAATTCTTCATAGCAGGTGCACAAATCCTATTCTACAAATTGCCCAACTCATAGAATCATATTTCTGTTGAGAACAGTACAATATTGGTCAATCATGCACATTTCTTTGTGTATAATTTTGTGAATCATCTATACTGTTTTGTTATTCTTATGTGGTCACACTTCACTTTTCATTCCAGTAACTTCCATTCATTTACATGTGAATGTGGGAGAGTGGAAATGCTAGCTCTCGCAAAAAGTTTCGCATTTTACTGCATTCCAGTTCAAGTCTGGTGAACTCTGACCTGCGAATTTGCTCTACACGATAACGTGTGACCAGTAGAAGATAAATACATGGATGATAGAATGATATTTTTGTTTAAAGTCATATGCTCAAACCCCTTGTGTGTCCGCTATTACAACATTATTTTCCTGTTATCTCTGTAAAGCTGCTTTGAAACAATTTGTATTGTAAAAAGGTGACTTGACTTGACCGTGCCTTAAATGTGAGCATATACATTTCTTACTTTGCGATTTGTAAAATAGTATTTGTGCACCTGTATCTTCTGTTTGTAAGAGAGAAAAAAGTTTAAACCTTCTATTAAAAAAAAAAACTTTCTCTCTGTGACTTTAAATTTACTGATGTGTGACTTTCCACCTACAGATTCTACTGTCACAAGCGCTCAGTTTTGCTATAATAATACCCTAACAGAACATGATAGTAATCAGCAATCCTTGCAAAAAGCAGAGGTCGTGTGGTGTACAGGTACATCTGTCCTGGCCAACATCTGATGCCTTCCGCTGGGGATCCCAGAAAACCTGCAATAAAAAAAAAAATAGTACAGTTCAAAATCTATCATACATGCATCTCATCTGTTATCACAAATTATCATTTCAGGTACAATTTAAGATATGCTCAATATTAGGGCTGCACGATATTGAAAACCTTAAATAAATTTTTTTCTGATATATTATATATATATAAATATATAAATATATATATATATATATATATATATATATATATATATATATATATATAAATAAATAAATAAATAAATAAATAAATAAATAAATAAATAAATAAATTATATAATATATATATATATATATATATAATATATATATATATATATATATATATATATATATATATATATATATATATATATATATTGCGATATAAAAACAATTTCATCATTATTTATTTGAAAAGATAAATAATGAGGTCCATTTGAAAATAATTATTCATTATAGAATAATTGGGGAGATTTTGTAGAGAAGTGAATCTGCATAGAAAATTATACACAAATTACAAGCATAGACAAATACAATAGAAGAAAAATACAATTGAAATAAGCAGTGCATTATGTTTTTTAGGAAAATCAAACTTATCAGGTACATAAATTGAATTATCGAATGTAAAATAAGGCTTTACTGTAAAAATTAAATATAACTATTAATTCGTTTAATTTATCTTTGTTAAAGCTACAAGTCATTTTCTCTTTTATAGTTTGATCACCATTGGCAACACAAACAGCTGTGGGTACATTAGGCTGCTGTCCCTTTAAGACGAATGCACAGACCTAATATAAATGACACGCTTCCTTTTTCTTTCTGTTTAAAACACACATAACCGACCTGTTCATTTTTGCGTGCATGTGCCCATTTATGCTCAAAAGAAAGAGAACTGAATTCGGCATTCACATTCCTTCAGCATGGCTCTGTGTGTGCACGTGAGTCCTCTAGCGCTTGATGCCTGACTCGACTTAAAAACACATGCAAATGATAAACTTTCACTCTATGATGGTTAAACTTTGCAATTAATCCGCGTATCACATGCGTTCCGAACAACTGGCCCATACGGATCACAGATAAACTACGATCCCTATACATGACAATGCACATCCTGCGACGGACTATCGTGATTGTGCACAACGCGATATTGATGCTAAAACGATATATCGTGCAGTCCTACTCAATATCCAATATTTGGGGCATGACATTGCCCAAAAGAAATTATTTCAACTCGCCCCTCTGAATATTCCTTTTAATATGGCATTTTGTGAGAAGTCCAGTGAACTTGTCACATTTTCTTGTCGTTTTCATATAAGATTAACAGTTAATGCCAAATACAAAATGTCCATGGATTCACAAACCTCATTTGGATAAATACAATGGTAGACAACTTGAATCAATCACATAGGAAAGCCTGTCAGTGATGTGCTGTAAAGTAAAATGAAAGACAGATAACAGTAAAACTATTTCATAATTGAGTCATTTTATAATAAAGACATTTAATTATAATTTTTTTAAAGATCTTGTACATAACTTTGCTTAATGTTACATTATTATTGTTAGTATTCAAATGCTAGAACATTTTCATCATGAGCTGTTGGCATGTAAATGAACATAACGAGATTAGAAGTAGTATGAGAGTAGGGGTGGAACGGTACACAGAAGTCACGGTTCAGTTCATACCTCGGTTAAGACATCACGGTTCGGTATAATGGAGGGAAAAGCAAAACAAAAATGCAGAAGGCACATTTTTTTATTGTGCATGTCTCAGGCTGTACCACCTAGTGTATTACTACATTTGAGTAATTCATGTAATTTACGTATTACTATTGGAGCATTTTCTCTCTCTCTGTCTCTCTGTGTGGGTGTAGTAGCGCTGTAATAATTTTTTTTTATGAATTAACCAGAGAAAGAGAGCGAGGCAGAGAGAGCACGCTCGCGCAAGTGAGTAACCTAATATTAAAGCTTGTTGGTTTAATTAATTGTAACTGCAAGTTTGGGAAAACTTTGGTTTCCCAGTCAATCGCCACCACTCGCCATACATACTTTTCAATCAAGTCAAAGGAGTACCAGCTCCTGTTGTAAAGTTATAGTACACAGTACACACACATGAGTGGTGCAGCCTCTCCCTACTCTTACAAAATTACAAACAACCAGCCTGAAAAACACATGTTGTATGAAGAACCGATAACGTCCAAGCTTATCGATAATGCGGTCTTCCCGTTAAATACTGGGTTTCGATACCCATTCCTGCATATGGGTGAGTTCATATGGATGAAAGCCTGTTGTGTTCTGTCTCGATTTGTGATAATGGCAGCTATTGTGAAACTCACCTATTTCATGTGCTGAGTGTGGATGGCATCAAGATATTGTCCTGAAGAATCACTGGGCCAAACGCTAGGGATTACATCTCATCTGGTGACAAGAGCATATCCATAACTTTAAGGACTCTGCACTGGGGATATAAATTCAAACATTTTAAAGGGGTCATGAACTGGCTTTTTAAATCTTATTATATTGTTGTCTGAGGTAAACTTATGACGTTCGCTTGGTTTTTGCATTCAAAAACATCAAAATTAATAAGTGATAGGCTATTTTCTAACCTAGTTTTGAGCCTAGCTGAAAAACGCTCGGTTTTTATGGGCGTCTCGCACTGAAGACTTGGAAGTAAACGCCCACTGCTGTGAATGGATAACCGTTTTGCATATTATAATGAGTTTCAACTCACCCGTTGATGCACTTGGGGGAAATTGTTTTGAAAACGTCCAATAGATACAGTTGGTTGGTCTGGGAACGCCCCCGGGAACGCCCCGTCACGTGGTGTGAATTTACCCCGTGGGGAAAACATTGCCTTGGCGCTCATTGAAATACACGCGACAATCATGCCGAAGAGTTGTTTTGTCGTTTTCTGTACTGCCAATATAAACAAAAAACTACAACTACAACCAACAAACCCGTTGGTAAAAAAGGTGTGAGCCTCCAGGGATTTGTAATTTTTGAGATTACTGTGTGAGTAGATCCCTAGTTGTGTGGTAGTGGGTGTTAAACTCGTATTAGGCAGTGCCAGATTTGTCTACTTGTCTTACGAAAAATAACTATAGTAATCCTATAAGATTTGTATTATAATAGGCTACTTAATAATTCCTATAAGATTTGTATTATAATACTTCTGTGATGTTCTGTAATACCTATATAGTACTTCTATAGTTTGTCCCAAAATACTATAGTATTCCTATAGGATTGCTATAATATTTTATCCTAAAATACTACAAGATTCCAATAGTTGTTTTTCATAAGGGATGTCTCATTCACATTGGCGTTATCAGCTGAAGATTGGCTTGATAGGCCAATCGCTAATGACCATAGACAGTAAAAGAAATAATGACGCCAGCCGTGAACCTGTCAGCACTGTCCCTCGTACTACTGATCACCGTTTTACAAAAGCATTATAGTTTGGAGAGAAGCATACGTATTGGTAAGTGACAAGGTTTTATGGAGTTATAGTGTGCAACATATGATTGAGTTATAGGCTAACCGGTAGCTACCGCTATGTCTTACCTGGAGATTCAACCAGATAACAGAATATATGACCCAACATTTGGTTGGGTCATTGACCCAGTTTTTAATTAAATAAGGGCAATCATATCCTATTGCAGTTAATTTTGCAATGTATCGTTGCCGGTCGGCACAATAAGACATTTTTGTCATTCAAATACACACGATGCTCACGGCGTTTTCCCCCACGCTGACCACGCCCCCCAACTATGACGCGCAACCGACTGTGTCTATGTTGTAAAATGGCAATCGGAATGATTCGCCCATACATGTTCGACGCAGAGTCTGTGTGTTTCACCATTCCTGTCAGATCCAATATAGATGGCACAGCACCGTTCTTTACTCTTAATCGGTCTGCAAATCCAGTCTTGTTTACAAAACAATCCTCAGTGAAATGAAGCGAACAGACGGACAATGTTTTACCTCATCAGCTGGAGTGGAACGTCATTAAAAATAAAGTTTATCCATGCACTCCTATTGACCTATGGCTAAGCCACGCCCCCAAACGCGATGAGCCAATCAGTGCACATAGCTCACCCAATACACTCGGACATTCTCTGCTTCCACTTCCATTGAAATGCATTGCAGTTAGTCAGTTTTCATTCGTTTTTATATGTTTTTTCTTGTAATTTTAAGTTTAAAATGGTCAAACGGTGTGCATGGGGTACATGCAACTCCGACACAGGTATCCCGAGAGGCTGGGTGGTGATATGTTTTTTTTTTACCCTTTTCCAAACATCTCAACCGAGATAAGTGTCTGGTCTGGATTAAGTTATGCGGTAACGTTAGACCACAACACCTACTAAACGTGGATAAATTAAACAAGAATTAAACAAGGATGTGTGCATCTGTTCTAAGTTAACAACGTATTTGAATGTTATCTTAAACATCTCTAACGTAACGTTAGCTTAAAACGTTAGCTTCTAGCTGCGTTGTACATCATATCACTTAGCTTCGTTAACGTATCTGTAAATAACCGATATAACGAATGTTAGCAATGTTGTGCTGAATGATTCATGTAAATACTGCAGTGCATGAACAATGCTGATCCTCTATCTTGTTGTCTGAGATGGTGATGGCAACGAGATGCGGTTTATCACGTTTACACTGTGACCTGTACATTTTTGCCTGGAGCTGAAGGTTTTCATCGACCTTCTCAACAATAAAATTATTAATATAACCCTCCAATGCATAGTTAATGCCCCTTGGTGACTTCGAGATGATATATAATCTTTCTGTCTCCAAAAATCATCAATTGCCTCCTGTGAAATGTCTCCTACTGTGACAGCTGCCGCTACGGCCTGTGACCGAATGTTGATTGTTTGTCCGAGTGAGTGGAGGGGGCGTGGCTTAGCCATAGGTCAATTGGAATCCAGAGGAAGCTTATGCAGCGACTGTCTTCTTCCACAACCAGGGACTGCACAATATTTTGTATTGCTTGGTAGCTCGATCCGGTTTGTCATCACGAGGTAGGCGGCCTATGTTAATTAGCTATGTATGCGTGTAAAATGCGCGAATCGGTGGGCGGGGCTAAACCGGCCATGTTGAAGCAGGCGTTGATCATCTTCTGCGGGGGTGGTGTTTTATCCTCTTTTACGTCATAGTTCCCCACTTTGAAAAACGAGGCGTTTGCTGAGGCTGGTGTCAATAACAGCATTTATTGGACTAACAAGGAGATTTTCAGTTCTGAAACTTACAGGATATTCTTATAATATGATGACCTCTCAGATGTCAAAAGCTCAAGGAAAATTTGATTTCTCAGTTCATCACCCCTTTAAAGGCTAGGAGTATGAGCCGTACTGGCCAGATATCTGTGAAAAATTACTTGCGTGCCTAAAGTTGTCGACCCCCTGACCCACATTCAGCATTGATAAGTAAAAAGAATTTTAGTATTTATCAGTAAAAAAATAGGTAACACTTTATTTTACAACGTTTCTGTAATTATAGCGTACTTCCGTGTAGGTATAGGGGAACAATATGTTAAGTTTGGGGTAATAAAGGGGTAACAAGCAGATAGTATACAACCTCCAAATAACTTTGTAAGTAAACTGAAATTACGGTGTACGTTTCTGTAATTATAGTGTACCTCCGTGTAGGTATAAGGTAATAAAGGAGTAACAAGCTATGCAAGCAAATTATTTATAATGTAAACAAGTACCTATTATGTTAATATATTCCAGGCAAAAATTGTACGTCTGTTGTATATAAAAGTTATCATCACATTTCTGGCAAAATATGTTCTTGTGCAATTTTACATTTAATTTTGGCATCTGTGGGTTGATTTAACATTAATTAATCTACAGTAGGTTGCCAACCAGAATGCCTATTACCGCCGTGGCATCTACCGCGGCAAATTCGGCAAAAAAAACCTAGTCGCATTTCAAAGTCATTCGCGAAATGACTGCCAGGTGGCGCAAAGGGACATTTAGCGAAAGCAAAACGTATGTAAAAGTAGCCTACATTTTAAATAGAATATAGCAAACTTTTAGAGCAGAACATTTTATGAATTAAAATTTGAAAGAGGCCTATCTCGCAGTCAGTGAAAATAAATTAGGTGCAATCAATGACGCTAAACTATTGAGGAATGAGAAGATTGAAGAGTGCTTCTCTCGTCTGCGCGCACACTGACTAATGAATAACCAATCCTGTGGTCGAGTGGTAGAGCTGAATGTTTGAGCAGTACAAAGACACGGGTTCGAAACCCGAATAAACATGTTTTTTTTATATAATTACCATGCATTTCCATTTTACACTAAGGAACAAATCTCATCCAACAGATTGACTGAATTTACGTCTTCAAAAACAGTTCTGTTAAAAAAATAAATAAAACTTCACGGGGTTACATGCAGAAAGAATTTTTAAAAACATGGTTAATAAGGTGCGATTTGCCGGTGGGTGATTTCCCCCCTCCACAGTATAGTGAATCAATGCTATAGGCCTACCCTAAATAGACCATATTTTAAATATACAACACGCACGTTTAAACAACAATAAAATCTGAACCAGCGCTTCTGCTCCTGTATTGAGAGATAACATGCAGCGCGTTTCAGTTACGATCCTGGTTCCAGTGGCCTTGGCTTTTTAAAATGTCACAAAGCGTTTTAAGGTGGTTTTGAACGAAATATTGAAGTTTATAATTAAGTATTTTGACACACCACGCCTAGTGCGTATTCTAAAATGGGGTTTTATTCTGCATTGAATTAGAGTTCGACAAACGCAGCGGCGCGTTCACTTGAATTTATTTTTCTGCTAAAATAACTTAATAGCCTACTTCGTAATTTTTGGTTATACAGATAGGATATCATATTTTAAAACTGTAAAAGGTCTACTTTTATTCATGTAAAGTATGCTACAATAGGCTAACAACAAAACCTTTTCTCACTCATTTGAGCGAACACACACTGGAGAAACAAACGTTTGGGCTTTTCTCAGTGAGCTACGACATGGCCGAGTGGTAGAACTGACGGATCATTCAGAAGACATGCGTTCAAATCCCGAACAAACATAGGCCTACTGTAACTATTTTTATTTTTAATTTTAGGCTATTAATGCAGATTTGTTTAGTTCTAAAACTCTGTTCCACCATATATTTTTTTTTGCTTATAGGCCTATTTATAAAATAAAATTACCATGCATTTCCATTTTACACTAAGGAATAAATATAGCCTTCCTTCCTTCTTTCTTTTCCTTCCTTCCTTCTTTATTTTCATAGGCTATCCAACAGAACGACTTTACATCTGTAGCTATAATAATACCAATCGTTCAAAAGCAGTTTTGTAAAAAAAAAATATATATCCACTATATATACATAGGCCTAGCCTATATATATCTATATTTGTTTTATTCCCTATAGCCTACATAGAGTTTTTAAAAACATGGTTCTCTTACGAGAGTATCTCTCGTACTGCGTAATATCTTACGCTATGGGGAAACACTCTTTCCTCGAGATATTGAAGCCAAAAATTATCCTTAATTTTTTTAATCATGCAAAACGCTTTTGCAGCAGCAAGCAGACAAGGGCGAAACAGCTCGCGCGCCCATTGGCTGCCTCGCTGGAAAAGCTGCAGCCTATCGAGTGAAGGCACTGCGTGACGTAATGACGAATGAAGACGCTTCGCGCTCATTTCGTCATGTCCCGCCAGTATAGGCGTGGTCTCGCCCTATAAATACCCCTCGATAGCTGTATTTCTCTGATTTTTTCATTCTTCACGCGAAGCTCACGCATCGCGGGATCCAGAGTGAGAAGCCGCGCCGTTGACTTGTAGCCTTCTCAGCGGGACGTGCCATCTACTGAAGTCGCTGGCCCAGCCGCCTTCAACTGCCGTACCTGCTGCGCTTTCCGGCGTACTATATCCTTTACTCTGTCACTGTGTGTGTGTGTGTTTGCTTACGTGACGCAACACCCATTATATGTTCTAAAAGAGCTGCGTCTTTTTAAAGATGCCTTTCTGTGGCTCGTGCCGCTCCCAACTCAGCGATGAGGACCGTCACGTCATCTGTGTGTCCTGCCTGGGTCATGAGCACGCGGCTATCGCGCTCGCGGATGGTGGATGCCCGCACTGCGAACTTCTGCCTATGGCGACTCTGCGGACTCGCCTGGCGTCGTTCTCTGAACCCGCGTCCCAGCCTTCTGTGCCGCGCCGTAAGAAGCGTCGCGCCCAGCGCGCTCCCGAGCCTTCTCCAGCCCGCCAAAGCTCGCCGGTTCGCCCGCCTGCTTCGCCGGCTTCACCTGAGTCGCTCCCGGACGGACAGCGCCCGCCGTCTGCCGCCGCTTCCGCTCCCGAGCTGGACGAGCCTGCCGAGGTATGCTCTCTTGTGGCTTCCGATAGCGAGGATTGGGCGAGCTCTGTGGACCTCCCCCCCGCTGACGTGTCTAGCCAACCCTCTGGGAGGAGACCCGGCATTGAGGCTGAGCTGATGCGTCTGCTCACCCAGGCCGTAGAAAGCATCGGCCTCGAGTGGGAGGCGCCCGCCTTGCCGCCGCGCAACAGACTCGACGGGCGCTTTCTCAAGAAAGACGAAGCCCCGTCTAAGTCTAGGGCCGCCCCCTTCCTCCCTGAGCTCCACGACGAAGTCGCCAAGTCATGGACCGCCCCGTTCTCCGCCAGACTGCGCACTTCCACTTCTGCGGCCTTTTCTTCTGTCACCGGCGCGGGAGATAAAGGATATCTCTCCATTCCTCCTGTCGAGGCGGCGGTCGCGTCGCATCTCTGCCCGCCCTCTGCGGGACGGCGCGCGCAGACGACGCTCCCCTCTAAAGCCTGCCGGGTGACTTCATCGCTGCACGGGCGTACTTACACAGCAGCTGGACAGGCGGTCTCAGCGCTGCATACGATGGCGATCTTGCAGATCTACCAGGCCGACCTTCTCCTTAAACTGGACGAGGAAGGCCCGGGTGCGATCAATGTGGCGGATTTACGAGGCGCTACGGACCTTGCTCTACGCGCCGCTAAAGCCGCTGCTCAGGCCATGGGGCGGAATATGGCCTCTCTCGCCGTTGCTGAGAGACAACTGTGGTTGACGCTGTCTGAGATGACGGAAGCTGAGCGCTCTGTATTCCTCGACGCGCCCATTTCTCCTGCGGGCCTCTTCGGATCTGCCGTCAAGGATTTCGCGGACAGATTCTCGGAGGAGCAGAAGACTTCGCAGGCCATGAAGCACTTCCTTCCGAAGCGCTCGAGCTCCGCTGCAGGTCGCTCTAAGCAGCCGTCTGCTCGCAGCTCGCAGCCTCGGCCTGCATCGCCCGCAGCCGCCGCTACACAGCGCCGCCAGGCCCGGGATCAGAGACCGCGCTCTCGCTCTGCTGGACGCCGCCCCGCTCAGCGCGGGCCTCTGCCGAAGATTGATCTCAAGCCCGAGGCCTCGAAGCTTTCCTAGCCACTCTAAGAAAGCGACGGTGTTCGGATCCCGCTGCGGCCGGCTCCCCACCGAAAAGATTCGCTCGTTCAGTTCCTTGCGATGTGACTGGGCCAGTGTATTTAGCAGTGAAGCAGCCGGTGTCTCAGCCCGCTTGCCTGCACAAAAAAAGCCGTTTTCATGGCTACCCAGATAAATCCAATAAAGAGTGTATTTTCTGGTATGCCGGCCACGGCCGATGGTGTTATGAGTGTTGTAAGAATGCCCACGCCCCAGTGCCCATTCCCACACCCAGACACAGCCCGCCACGGTGCGAGGCGAGCACACATAAATCTGACTCAGGTCGATTGTGCAAACAATGTAGCGATTGCGCCCATACAATGCCCGCTCACGCTGCATGCCCCGTGTCCCTTGGTTTCTGTAAAAACGAAACCAACACACAATCTATCGGCTCCGGCCGAAAGCGTGCACAGTGCTGTAGATGTGCCCGTAGGTTTGCGCCCACATCCTCCCGCAAGCACGCCGAATCCCACGGGATTCGCCCCGCTCACTCTCGCTGTGCGTCCCGCCATAGAGATTATGAGCGCGGCCAGACTGCCCGCTGTGCCCAGCGCGCCCCCCGCCTCGAACGCTGTAAACACGGCGTCGTGTTCCCAGGATACCGGGGCTCTCGAGCCGTTGCCAGGTCACGGCCAGAGCCCGGTATGCATCCTACCCCTAGCTGCTCGCGCAGAAGCGTGGTCGAAGCTACCCGGGGTATCAGACTGGGTGCTGAACACTATAAAGAGAGGCTACTCGCTACAATTCGCACGACGTCCACGCCGTTGTACGGCGCCCGTCGAGACTTCGGTGAAAAACGAAGTATCTCATCTACTTCGAGCCGAGATAACGAAACTGCTGAGCAAAGGGGCCATAGAGCCCCTTTCTCAGGCTCAGAGCGAAGGGGGCTTATACAGCAGATATTTTCTGGTACCGAAAAAAGATGGGGGCTTCAGACCCATTCTAGATCTGAGACAGCTGAACAAAGCGCTTGTGAAGCGCCAGTTCAGGATGCTTACGACCAGGAAAATCCTTGCGCAAGTGCGCCAAGGGGACTGGTTTATGTCGATAGATCTGAAAGACGCGTATTTCCAAATACAAATAGCGTCCCATCACAGGCGATTCTTGAGATTCGCGTTCGAGGGCCAGGCTTATCAATACACAGTCCTGCCGTTCGGCCTGTCTTTGGCACCCCGTACATTTACGAAGTGCATGGACGCGGCTCTCGCGCCCCTGAGACTTCAGGGCATGCGAGTTATGAACTACTTGGACGATTGGCTGATTCTAGCTCGATCACGGTCAGAGCTCATAGAACACAGGGCCACAATGCTCGAGCATCTCGAGACACTGGGCCTGACGGTCAACTGGGAAAAGAGCCTGCTGTGTCCCAGCCAGAGAATTTCTTTCCTGGGAACAGTGTTAGACTCGCTTTCCATGACGGCACGCCTGTCACCGGAGCGCGTACTAAGTATTCAGCGCGTCGCGGAATCCTTCCGCCACGGCTCCATAGTCCCGCTCAGACGGTTTCAGAAAATGCTGGGCCTGATGGCCTCAGCATCCCATGCACTCCAGCTGGGCCTGCTTCGCATGCGCCCACTGCAGTGGTGGCTGAAAGCACGGGTCCCGCCCCGGGCATGGTCCACGGGCCGGTGTCGCCTCAGGGTCGACCAAAGGTGCGTTTCGGCTCTGGAACCCTGGAAAGTAACCAGCTGGTATCAGTCTGGTGTGAGTCTGGGGACCGCCTCAAGGGTGAAAGTGGTGTCTACGGACGCCTCCACCACGGGGTGGGGAGCGCTGCTCGAGGGCAGACCGTTGGCTGGCCTATGGTCAGAGCGGGAGAAGCTCCTTCACATAAACTGCTTGGAATTGATAGCAGTCGACAAAGCGCTGCGGCGCTTCTGTCCCCTGGTGAGGGGCCACCACGTCTTGGTCCGGTCGGACAACAAGTCAGTGGTGGCGTACATAAATCGCCAGGGCGGCCTCAGGTCCGCACGCCTTTGCAGGCTGACGGAACCCCTTTTGGTCTGGGCCCAGCGCAACCTCCTTTCTTTGAAAGCGGCGCACGTGCCTGGGCACCTGAATACGGGTCCGGACATGCTGTCCAGAGACAACGTCCTGACAGGAGAATGGTCGCTGCACCCGCAGACGGTCCAGCTACTGTGGGAAACGTTTGGCAGAGCGCAGGTGGACCTGTTCGCGTCCCGCGAGAACGCTCACTGCCCAGTATTCTTCTCAAAGCGCAGGGACGCGCTGGCCCATACTTGGCCCAGCGGTCCCCTGTACGCTTTTCCCCCGGTCTCGCTCCTGCCACAGGTGTTGGAGCGGATCAGGGAAAATGGATGCCCAGTGCTGCTTGTGGCTCCGCTCTGGACGAACCAGGCTTGGTTTCCGGTCCTGATGCGGATGACCAGCACTGCCCCGTGGCCTGTACCGTTGAGGAGAGATCTCCTCTCTCAGGCAGAGGGCTCGATTTGGCACCCTCACCCGGAACTGTGGTCCCTGCACGCATGGGCCATCAACGGGTACCCGCTAGCCTCCCAGAAGGAGTGCTAAACACGATCGCACAGGCTAGAGCTCCGTCTACCAGACGGCTCTATGCCTCGAAATGGTCGGTGTTCTCTACCTGGTGTCGAGCCCGTGGCTTTTCACCCGTGGACTGCGGGGTTGAGGAAGTGCTTGCCTTCCTTCAGGAGCTGATGGATAAGGGAAGAACCCCATCCACACTCAAAGTGTACGTGGCGGCCATAGCAACGTTTGCTAAACCGGTGTCTGGCCAGTCACTGGGGAAAAACGACTTAGTCGTGCGTTTCCTACGAGGGGCTCGGAGATTAAATCCTCCCAGGCCCCCTTCAGTCCCGGCTTGGGACCTTTCCACGGTCTTGGAGGCCATGAAAGGCGCCCCGTTCGAGCCGGACCAGCTGTCGGATATGAGGCACCTGTCCCTTAAGACGGTGTTTCTATTGGCTCTCGCTTCAGTGAAGCGTGTAGGGGACTTGCAGGCGCTTTCTGTAAGCGCGTCGTGTCTGGAGTTTGGGCCTAACGACTCAAAGGTCGTACTCAAACCGAGGCACGGCTACGTGCCGAAATCCCTCAATACACCGTTTAGGGCCCAGGTGATTTCCCTGTCAGCCCTTCCGGTTCTCGATGAGGAGAGGGACGCGAGTCTCCTTTGCCCTGTCAGGGCGTTAAGGGCTTATGTGTCCCGCTCGGCTGGGTTCAGGCAGACCGAGCAGCTTTTCGTTTTGTTTGGCGGCCGTTCTAAGGGACTCGCCGCCTCAAAACAGAGCCTATCCAGATGGATAGTGGATGCCATAGCGCTGGCTTACACTTCCAAGGGCCTGCAGTGCCCATTGGGTGTCAAAGCGCACTCCACAAGAGGCGTGGCCTCGTCGTGGGCATGGTATAGCGGGGTCTCCCTGCAAGATATCTGTACGGCTGCGGGCTAGGCCTCGCCGTCGACATTTATCAAGTACTATAACCTGGAGGTGCCCGCACTACAAGCTAAGCTTTTGGCGGTCTGAACTTCGGGCTTATTGGCCGCCAATGCGGCTATGTTGCCCTTACGGGTCAGTGTCCCTACGGGACTTTATAAAGGAGTGATGCTTTTAGCCTCTCCTCCTCTACTCTATGTGAGTTATGGTGATTATGCACTAGATGTGCCCCGGGCTTTGCCCCGGGACTCTGGTGTTGGATCCCTGTCCGCACGGCGTTTTGTATGGGGTCCCCATAGCGTAAGATATTACGCAGTACGAGAGATACTCTCGTAAGAGAACGTACTCGGTTACTAACGTAACCTCGGTTCTCTCTAGAGAGGGAACGAGTACTGCGTATCTTGCCGTGCTTGAACTATGCTCTGGTTCGCTTCGGTGTACAAAATCAGAGAAATACAGCTATCGAGGGGTATTTATAGGGCGAGACCACGCCTATACTGGCGGGACATGACGAAATGAGCGCGAAGCGTCTTCATTCGTCATTACGTCACGCAGTGCCTTCACTCGATAGGCTGCAGCTTTTCCAGCGAGGCAGCCAATGGGCGCGCGAGCTGTTTCGCCCTTGTCTGCTTGCTGCTGCAAAAGCGTTTTGCATGATTAAAAAAATTAAGGATAATTTTTGGCTTCAATATCTCGAGGAAAGAGTGTTTCCCCATAGCGTAAGATATTACGCAGTACTCGTTCCCTCTCTAGAGAGAACCGAGGTTACGTTAGTAACCGAGTACGTTTTAAGTAAAGTTTTTCGAGGCAGCGCGTTCATTTGATTTATTTTTTCTCATAACAGCTAAAATAACTTAATAGGCTATACGTGATTTTTTTTGGTAATACAGATAAGAGTAGAGTAGCCTACATCGTTCAAAACTGTAAACTTTTTTAGGCTAATGACAAAAGTTTATGTCTCGTCTCGGTCTCCGGGAACTGCGCGTCACAAAAATGAACCGAAAGCCACTTGCCTCAGCTCAGTCACGATAGGAAATCGGCTATGTCTAAAGCCTTTAAATGTCTAAATATTTAGGCTAATAAATGTTATCTGATTATGTAATCCATATGAAAACGAGAGGTACAGAGAATCTGCTGAAATATGTTTATGATGCTTGCGCCTCGCAATGAGAAAATGACAAGGTGAAAATCTCGATCTAATTAAATGTAGAGACTAAATCTCCCTGAATTAAAATGTAAAAACAGATCAAATCATTTATTCGTCGAAGTGTTGCTATATTGTTTCATTTAAAGTGCATAATTATTATCTAAATGTTATTTAGTTTATCAGCAGTACCACGAAGCACCGAGATATTTGTATTTGAATATTTATTTGAATAATAATAATTTTAAAAAGAACTAATTCACAATTTGCATGCCTGGATCCAAAGATCCCTGTAGAATTTAATATTGAGTTGAGCATTTTGTTCGTGACAACAAAATGAACATGCGTTTGAAGATTATATTTAGTTTTGCTTGGAAAAAGCTGTCCCAAACCAGTTTTATTTCCTAAATTATTTAAATAATGAAATATTTAGTAATAAACTTTTATGACAGAAATATCACTACATGTAGCTTAAATCATTTAATTCATTATCAACCTTCATTATCAACACTTTAATAGCCTAATGCTAATGTATAGAAGAGCGATTTAAGTGTGAATTGCGACATCTCTTTATTTTAAGTCAGTCTCAGACTCAGAGAGCCTGTGGGGGGTTTAGAGGGACAGTTCAGCGTGATGCAGGGCAATAGGAGGTGTTAATGTTCCTCTTTCATATAGAGAGTGTCGGATAGCCAGCCTGATGAGCAAGCAAAGACAAAATTATTAAGCGTCCCGCCAGCGGGACACCACCACCCCATAAAAAAAATTCATAATCAAATTACTAAGCAACCACTGAATGTAATAACACAAACACAAACTTAGAATCTCAGCTTTTCAATGCACCTATCCATTTTATTCAACTCCTAACAGGCGCTGATTTATTCCATTAGAACGGAGTGTACCACCGGGGGGCGCCACCTAGCTATGAAAAAAATTAACTGTCATATTTTTCAAAACTACTGCATTGATCAACACAAAATAGGCATCATTTGAAAGCTTAGAGTCTAAACTTTACAATGAATGTAGCCATTATGATTATCTCCAAAGTAGTGCTGAGTTATTTGCTAATAAAATGAAAAATAAATAAATTATAATTTATGAGGAAGGGAAAATTATTATGTACCGCAATGTGTCAAAAACATAATATAGCTCAGATAGTCATGTGTCATATGTCATTTGAAAGGTCTCATGGAGTAGAACACAACAAACCCAATTATTTTGGGCTTTGACTAAACTTGAGTGAGTTTTTGTTAGTTAAGCCCTGCAAGACCCATATGCAAATGATATACTGATGTGGCATTCACATGGCGTTTTTTCACTCGTAACTTCATGAAACATGGAAAATTGCACATCCTTATTTAAAGCAGATTCTCACGATTAAAAAGAGCCTAAAGACATTATAATCCATCACTCAGATCTAAATATATTCCTCGTTATGTTATAACACACAATAAACAGCACAGATGCACATGAGTAAAAAAGTTGCTTAGACTTGGCATTTTTTGCGGGTAACTTCATGAAACATGCTCCGATCGTTAAAAATGGCACATTCTTATTTACAACAGACTGCAACTGGCTATTCTGATATAACTGCGTATATTCACAGAATGGATAGCGGGATGGATAACGGGAATGGATAGCGGGACTTTGCCATCCACACTAAGGTGTAGGTGGCCGCTATTGCTGATGTTCGTTCCCCAGTTGACAGGCAATCGATCAGTAAGCACGCTCTGGTGACGCCCTCCGTGCCGCCGTGGGATCTAGCTTTGTTTTTGAGAGCTTTATCTCTACCACCGTTCGAGCCCCTAGCTTCGATGGCGGTTAAGGAGCTTTCCCTGAAGACGGCCTTACTTGCTCTCTCCTCAGCGAAGCGCATTTACACACATTCTCGGTTAACGACGATTGCATTGTTTCGGACCTGGCGACTGAAGCGTCACTCTCCGGCCGAGACCAGGCTATGTTCCAAAGTCACTCAATACACCGTTTAGAGCACAGGTTGTTTCACTGCCCACCTTTTTCTGCTGAGCTGTCAGCCTCGCGTGACGCCAGCACTCAGAACGCTGTTTGCCTGGTCAGGGATTTGCAGACATACGTGGATAGCTCGGCCACCTTTCGTCAGTCGGACCAGCTGTTTGTGTGCTTGGTGGATGTAATAAGGAACGTGCCATTTCAAAACAGAGACTCTCACTAGACGGTGGATGCTATTGCATTGGCTTACGAATGCCAGGGGAAAGATTGTCCCCTTAACATCAGAGCTCATTTTACAAGGGTGATTGCTTCCTCGTGGGCCTGGGCTAGAGGTATGTCAATCCAGGATTTATGTCTTGTTGCTGGCTGGTTTTCTACAGAACATTTTCGCTAGGTTTTACAAGCTGGATGTACCATCTGTAGCGCCACAAGTACTTTCGGTGAGTTGAGTTTTGAAAACTGAAGATGTATTGTTATCTGTTAACCAGCTATGCAGTAGTTACCATAGCTGCTAACTCTGTGTAGCACCCCCTACTCTCTTCTTTGATGGGCGGAGCACCGGGTTCTAATGATATGTCTCTCGACTTTACTAATTTACTTCCTTCCCCTTTCCCCCTTTTATCACTTTACTTAAATGAAGATGCTAGATGTGTAATATATCAACTGGCCAGAATTCATGAACATCTGATTCGTGAAGGACTATAATGCGTTAAGAGCTCGCTCAAGTACTGGGGAGCTAAACCATTTAGTGCTTTGTAAGTAATCAGCAATATTTAAAATTTATACGATGTTTAATAGGCAGCCAATGGAGTGTTGACAGAACCGGGCTAATATGGTCATACTTCCTGGTTCTGGTAAGAACTCTAGCTGCTGCGTTTTGGACCAGCTGTAGTTTGCTTATTAAGCGTGCAGTGCAACCACCCTAGCCTTGAGGTCATGAACGCATGAACTAATTGTTTGCATTTGTCAGTGAGAGCATATGACATAATTTAAATATATTTTTAAGATGGAAAAATGTGGTTTTACAGATCCTAGACACGTGACTTTCAAATGAGAGATTGGTATCAAAGAGCACACCCAGGTTCCTAACTGACGACGAAGACTTAACAGAGCAGCCATCAAGTGTTAGACAGTATTCTAGGTTATTACGTGTGGAAGTTGTTTGTCCAATGATTAGAATCTCAGAAAGTTTTTTCAGAATTTAGTAGTAGGAAATTACTGGTCATCCAATTTTTTATATCAGCTATGCATTCCGTTAATTTTGTGAATTGGTAAGTTTCGTTAGGTTTTAAAGAAATATACAGCTGAGTATCATCAGCATAACAGTGAAAGCTAATTCCATATTTCCTAATGATATCTCCTAATGGTAGCATGTACAGAGTGAACAGCAGTGGTCCTAGTACTGAGCCTTGTGGTACGCCATACTGAACTTATGATCAATAAGACATCTCTTCATTTACTGCTACAAACTGAAAACGGTCAGATAAGTATGATTTAAACCATGCTAGTGCAATTCCACTAATGCCAACTTAGTTTTCTAGTCTATTTAAAAGTATGTTGTGGTCAATAGTATCAAATGCCGCACTAAGATCGAGTAACACTAATAGAGAGATACAACCACGATCGGATGATAAGAGCAAATAATTTGTGACTTTAATGAGAGCAGTCTCGGTACTATGGTACGGTCTAAATCTGGACTGATAATCCTTGCAGATATTATTTCTTTCTAAAAAAGGAACACAGTTGTGAGGATACTGCTTTTTCTAATATCTTTGACAGAAAAGGCAGATTCGAGATTGGCCTGTAATTGACTAATTCTGTAGGATCAAGTTGCGTTTTTTTAAAAAGCGTTTTTTTTTTTAAGTGCACAAACTTTTAAATAGTGCACTGCAATAAGTAACAATAACCAAATAGTGTTTTATTCTGTTGGTTTGATCCCTGCATTGGATCAAATTTTAATAGTGTAAATAGTTGTATCTCAAAAACATTCATATGTCAGAACCCAAGTAAAACATTGGCATACCCTCCAACTTCCAGGCACCCATGAAACCGGCAGAGACAGAACACACTCCCCATTTTCTAACCCAAGAACATGGCCAATTATGGTTTGTTTTTCAATGACTTTGTCAAGCTCAATCAAGTAATCTTTGTGTGTGTGTGTGTGTGTGTGTGTGTGTGTGTGTGTGTGTGTGTGTGTGTGTGTGTGTGTGTGTGTGTGTGTGTGTGTGTGTGTGTGTGTGTGTGTGTGTGTGTGTGTGTGTGTGTGTGTGTGGTGTGTGTGTGTGTGTGTGTGTGTGTGTGTGTGTGTGCGCGTGTGTGTGTGTGTGTGTATACACACACGCACAGATAAAGACACACACACACACACACGCTAACAAACACGTGGCACAAGCACACACATATAGACACTGTCTATATGTGTGTGCTTCTGCCACGTGTTTGTTAGTGTGTGTGTGTGTGTGTGTGTGTGTGTGTGTGTGCGCGCATGTCCTTAGCCATGAAGATATGATTTGGCAATATCTTCCCACATATCTCTTTTTATTTCAACATGACGTGCTGTCACGTGCTGTGGGGCAGGAATCAACCTGAGCACATCCTCAAATGGATACCAGAGCGCATCCACTTGCATTGGCCAGTAGTAACAATTGTGACCCACTCTGTGCATGAACATGAACATGTGTCTCTCATGTGCACGGTAAAGGCGCAGCTTTTCTGCAGCAGATAATTGGGGCATTTGCCTGAAAACAAGTTTACTTTGTTAATATTTATTGCAAAGTATTATATAGTTACTGTACAATTAGAATACTAAATGAACTCCTGAAAACTATAAGAACATGTCATGAATGTCAACTATGTTACTCTTTGTCAACTAAGTTACCTTTGTAGAGTAACATAGGTGACTGGCAACCTAGTTGACATTTTCTCTTATTTTAGGGATAAAATCAAAATGGTTGCCTAGCACCAGACACCACATGGCATTTTACAGAGAGGTTCTTCTGATGATTATGTACAACTGAGTAAAATTGAAATTCAAAGTTATTTATGAATTTATTGTAGTAACATTGTTGACATATGATAAGTACACATTTGCCCCAAGCACTACTTTAGGTGAAATAACTGAAAATGTGGAGGGAGAACATACCTTGGAGTCTTGCTAGTTTTCTCTTCAGGAGGAAATTACATCATGTGGCGCAGGTCATGTGATTTGGAAAACACACTCTTTCTTGAGGGGTGTATTTGCTATGGGTAACTTAGATGACAGCGACTTCTCGGACATGTATTCAATTTGTCAATTTCTATTGAAAATGTGACATATTGCCCAAAAAGACACATTGTTCACAATTACCTCAACTTAATGTAACTAATGTAATTAAAACTGTTTTTGAATAAGTTTAAAAAAAAAAAATTAGGTAATGAGATTGTGGTTGTAATTCATTTCGGACGGTTATTTAGTTGACATTTTAGGGATATCTAGTAAATTTTTATAAATAAATGATTATTTCCATAATAATTAACTATGGAATTTGTAAAGACAAGATCATGAAAAACACTGAAGACTTTTAACATTTTATTTTAATAAGCATGTTTGCGAGATAAATCTCATGGACATCAAAACTCCCTCAATTATATATTGACCCAATCACAAATAAAAACATGCATGCTGGTCTAACACACAGTTTTTGATGAGTACCCCTCACATAAACTTTTACCGTAATCTCTAGAACATTAGAACGAGTGAAATGCAATACAAATATATATCCCCATTGCATGTAGGCCAAATTAACCCATGAATGTCAGAAACATATTTACATATTAGGAATTATGCATTTATGAGACAATAAATAACCCTAGCTGGGCTACATCTGTGTTATGGTTAATAAAGTTGATGCAGCTGTCACCGCAATCGTCGTCGACACTGCTCTCTAGCTCTCTTCACTTTAACTCTCATGCTTGAGTGCTTATTTTGTTGTGTCTGCCCTATTCAGTGCAGCCTTCAGTTCCATTGCTTTGAGAAATGCAGATTTTGATTAGGTCGGAGCAGGTGTCTCTTTGGTCTAGTTCCTCCTATCAAATGAGAGCACTCTTAGCGACAGGGCTATTGTCTAGAACTGTCTTGCTTACGTGTGGGTATGGTTTGACCCCGTTCAGGGCTTATCTTCACTGCTCTCACGGCGGGATTTAATACAGTTCCCATATACGTCAAGCTGACGTAATGTTGAAGTTACCGCCTCGAAAGGGAACGTCTCCGGTTACTATCGTAATGACGTATATGGGAACTCCTCCCTTTCGCTGAAATCTTATGGGCTAACGCCAGCTGGGGACAGCTGGCCAATTGACGCGAAGCATGCAAATATTGACAGGTTCGCGGGCAGTATAAAATGCATGGGCACAACAATTGCGTCAGAATAACTACTGAACGCTAGCATAGCAGAACAAACAGCGAGCATGGGGGCTAATGTAATGTCTCGTTCCCGCCTCTCAGGGAACCGAGGTTACGATAGTAACCGGAGATGTTCTCGCTGCTCCTGAACACTCAAATGAAGTTACGGGTGCGCTGCCTTGAAGTTACGGCACTCTGCCTTGTTCTGACTGACCATCAAAGTATTGCCGCGCTGGAGTTACAGGGTTATGATGTAGCAATTATGTAATAATGACAATTAGTCATTATGCCATACCTCCATATTCTATAAAAAAAACAGTTGTTTCCGTGTTTTCGGTGGGATTCTCAATGGAAATTGTCTGAGATCCACCGGCCTTGTTCTTACTTGGGAGATTCTCTGAGTATTGCTCGAGAACTCTCCTGGCCGTAATTAAAAACATTTAAAGGACATTTACTGAAGTCTGTCTGTCATTTAAGCTGCGCAGCAATAGAACAAGGTAGTTAGAATTATCAACTCAGTAGTAGTCGTCTGGAGACACTCTGGAGTATAGGATTTAGACTCGGCAGTAGTCGTCTGGAGACACGTCGGAGTATAGTTAGGGACGAAAAGTCTGTAGTCGTCTGGAGACACGCCGAAGGGTTAACGTAGCTGACGTCAAAAACACATAGATGTGCTAGAGTATAAGTTATACTAGAGTAGTCAGTCTTAGAGAGACAAATCTAAAATTGTTAGGTTTGAGGATATAAAATCCATTACAGTGTACTACATGTGTATCTACAAATCTTATCCATATGTACTTTAGTTTGAATTAGGCCTAACTCCCAAGTTCACAGATTAAATGCATGCAGTAGCTCCCTATTTACATTGCAATTACATAATATTACACAGGGATACGCTACGTAAAATAAAGTGTATCAAGATTGTACTTAAGTGTACTACATGTGTATCTACAAACCTTATTCATATGTACTTTAGTTTGAATTAGGCCTAACTCACTCGCTAGGGTCATTTTGGGGGAATGCAATAACCCAATAACAGAGACCGGTGCGTCTCACAGGTGATGTTCATTAACACTCACGCCACCGGCCTCGCGACGTTCTCTAACGTCCCTAGGCCTCATCCTCGTCCTGATCGCCTCAGTAATAAACAGAATAATATTTTGATAGGGATGCCTCCAAGATTCTGATTGGTTAACATGCTCAGGCTGCAGTCAGATACGTTTTTGCTCTGCACAGTGCACAGACCTGTCAGAGAGACAACTGTGATTTCTCACAACACTTATTTCAGTGATATCAGTCAGGTAGTTGAAACATTTTATGAGTGCTATTTCAAAACAATTGTTTTCAGCACTACATACTGTCTGTTACTGACAGTAATGTGTCTATGGGAGTAACTGTAATGCCTGTCAGACAACAACAATTACTGTGCACATTTAAGTGTGAAGAGCACAATCTTAAATACATAGCTTGCCAACTGTGAGAGCTACACAACCTGTAAAACGTCTATCATAAAATGAATATTTTAAACTTTTAAGCTTTTACTGAAGTGCTGGATGGCTTGGATTCAAAATCACACTGCAGGGAATTTAAGGCCCTTGTCAGAGAGAGAAAATAAAGAATGTGCCTTTCTTTTCAGCTGTTGTAGGCTGAATTCTATCTCAAGAGCCCCATGTCCCGAGTTTCTGAATTTCTTACATAATGGAAGAGAAATTACAAGATACTGGCCAGATCTCTTCTTAAATTATTCCCAGTACAAACACTGCATGTTAAAACTAGAAGTAAGCTCCGTCATTATAGCTGACACACAGCTATAATAAATACTGTACTTACATTTAAATTACTGCGATGTAAAATGACAGATAGTTGCTTTCCTAGGACTATTAGGCCATTAGGTGGCCTAATACCTAACACTACGTGAAATTATTATATTTATTGTTGTTTTATTGACATCTTTCCTGAAGTCATTTAAATATTGAAAATATGCACAATATTTATGATGCAAGTATAACAGTGACACTCCAAAAGTGAAGTACACTTAAACAATAGATAGAACTCAGTGTCTAACACTGCACACACACTATGAAATAACTGTATTCAATTCTGAAAATATATTTCAAATGAAACCATTTGCAAAAGTTAAAACATATGAACATATATGTTTTTAGTAAATATATTGACATACAAATATATTCACATATTTAACAAAAATATATGGATACCTGGCGGGCAACAAACGCTGACAAAATGGGACAAACAGTGGCCAGCCAGGGGAATTGCAGCCTTGCAAATTTCCAATACTACAATCAATTAACTATTTAGACCATATGTCACCGAATGTTAAAATTAGATATCAAGAAAAGATTAACATACTCGAAACGTGTGATCCATACACAGCACCCGCTGATATTTCGATTGCTTTGAAGCTGACTAACTGTAAGTAAGTATTTACAACAGTAACTTGTCATTCATTCTCCATGTATTCATCTTCTCATATCATATCAAATCAAAATCACGTACAGATGAACGCGTTCTCCCCACCTACTGGCGAACGTGTAACCACGTTTATGTTAAGATTACACGATTAAGTTTACACCTCAAAACACAAACTTTTGTATATTAAAACTGGTGACGTCCTGGCAAGATCCTTGATTAGTTTACTGGGTTTCGTTGCTAGAGACATTCTTGCCCGGCCAGCCAGTACTTATGACGTCACGTGCAAAGTATGAATTTCAAATATTTGCATATATACCAAAAATATATTCTGAAAATATATTTCAAAAATATTTTTTTTTTGTGTATGGGATTACATTTTGGATTGCATAAAATAATAATGAAAGAAACTAACAAATACATGGCGAAAGAAGTGGTAGACAGCAGAAGAGGGGATTGGGATGATTTTTATAGGGACATTGTGTAGGAATTTCTCCCATCTAGCGGTGAAATTGTTTTTTGCATTCAAACGAATTGTGCTCACCAGCGCCTCGCTTTTTCAAATGCGTGTTGCATCTACGGTAGACATTATGCACCAAAAAGCTATGACAGGATGTCTTCTAAAGGAGAACTCCGGTAAATTTTAACATTGAGCTCATTTTTTTTTTTTTGTAAATTTGGAGTGCTGTCAGTACTGAGAACAACGACAAAAATCGGTGTTGCCTACACCGTGTTATCCTCTTTTTAAAATTTCACCCTAAATGGGGCAAGTTTTAAACCTGCTTTTAACCTCTTAACCCTTTGATGCGCAAGCTATGGAAACCCCTTCTAATGCACAACATGGGTCTAAAAAGACCCGTATTCATTTCCTATGTTATTTCATGCATGGCTGAGTGTTTCTTTGCTGAATCTTTAAAATATATCTATTTTATCATTTGTTATTCCAGGTATTCATTAAATATCTTGTTTTTGATTTCCACAAATCATTATGTTTATGTTTTCTTTCTTACTTTATAAACAAACCCAGTTTTTGTATTTCTACATTTTTTTTACATACATGGGTCTAAAAAGACCCGTATTCATTTTCTATGTTATTTTATGCATGGCTGAGTGTTTCTTTGCTGAATCTTTAAAATATATCTATTTTATCATTTGTTATTCCAGGTATTCATTAAATATCTTGGTTTTTTTTTTCTTTTGAGATCAATTTATTTAAGCATTTAATATTCCATGATCTATAAATTCCATGATTTATAAATATTAAAAATTTCTTGTTTTCAATTTAAAAAAAAATATTATTTTATTTATTTCTAGGTTGTGTGTTACTATATCGAATTTACTTATCAAGCATGATAAAACAAAATAATAAAGACAACATTTTGTCAAATGAATCATTTTAGCAGTCATTTAGACAAACACTTGAAATGTTTATTTGCCACTTTGTCTCACATAGCATTCACATATCACAGATAACTGATAACACTGAAATTGTAACTGTATTGAATTGAATTGTGGTGAATGTGATCAAATAAAAGAAAATACAAAAATCAAAATAAAATCACACTGGTACAGCGGCATCTGTACTGTTAGGCCTTCTACATGTAAATAAGCTTTAAAATACAATCTTTTTTAGCTAACATTAGCTAGAATATGTCACCAACTAGCTTTAGCTAATAGTGTTGGACATGTTTCTCCTTCTCACAAGTAATTTCTCTCTAGGATTACAAGGTCAAGGTAACCATAGCCTAATATTCAAATATTATGTCCATCTTTTACAAAATATAAAAAAAAATTCTGTGGTTAAAATAAAATAAGACTTGCGTCAAATATACAAAAGCAGCCGTGTTGAGTTGTGAAATGTGTGGCATGTTGAATAGTATTCTGCAGTAAATGTTCCTACTTGCAACAATGTGCAAATATCAAAGGTTTCTATATGGGTCATTTTTGAATATATGTAAAATTGATGTAGAAATAAAAAAAAAACAACAACGGTGTTTTTTTATAAAGAAAGAAAGGAAACATTAACATAATGATTTGTGGAAATCAAAAACAAAATATTTAATGAAGACCTGGAATGAAAAAAATAAATTAAAAATAATAAAAAAACGGTTTCACTTTATTCTGATGGTCCCTTTAACACATTCTGTTGACTATAAGTAACGGTGCACCTACATGTCTCCTAACTCTCAGTAGAGTATTAATAGACTGGTAGGGTTAGGGTTAGAATAAGTTGACATTTAGTTGCATAGATACTTATAGTCATGTAATGAGAGTTAGTTGACATGTAGTTGTGTAGCCGGTGAGGTAGCAATTAGTAAAGGGGCGTGGCCAGGTAGGTTGAGGGTTTTTAAGCAGGCACCTGTAAGGAGGCCTAGAGAGGAGGTCCAATCTTTTGTGTGGAACTGTGCTGTTTGGTAGCCTTTCCTTGTGTGTTGGTGCACATACGTGGTCTGGGTGAGCAGACACAAACATTGTGCTGTCCAGGCGACATGTCCATGTTGGTTTGTGCGTGAACGGTCTGGTGAGCAGACACAAACATTGTGGATTTGCCGTTGGTCATGCTCGTTCCTATTGGAAGTTAGTCCAGGATTGGTGGATGTTGCAGGTTTAGTTGATCGCTGTTTCTCGTGTGTTTGTTTTTTTTGTTTTGATTTCCCCGGTTAGCCAGTACCTGCAGGTGCGCTGTATGCCTCCGGCACAATGAGTGTTTAGATGTTGTGAATCGTACTGGCTAACGGGGCGTTTTTCTTTTTCTTTTTCCTTGTTTGTATATCACTTCCCAGCCTCGTGTTGCTAGCCAACCCTTGTACTCTCTGTACTATACTGATGCTTTAAAACACATAAACTAATTATTTGTATGAGATTTGAGGTTGTTGTTTTTTTGGTTTGGTTTTGAGTGTGCGGTACTTCCATTTAATATGATTTTGGGGTTGTGTGTGTAATGCACTTTGTTTTATTTTTGAATTGTCCTGTGTGACAAAGTTGAGAGTATATTGTGGTTTGTAGGGGGTTGGCTGGTTGGTAACATCCATTGAGGGGAAATTAGTTTTTTTGGTTCTACAATGTACTTTCTTTTCTTTTTTTGATTTGATGTATGTATTGTTTATTTATCAATAAATTCTGTTTTTGTGAGTACATTGAAGTTAGTTCTTTTATCTCCCTTGTTGGAAGGAACGGTAGCTCCTTGGTAACATTTTGGCGTAAGTCGGCAGGGTAACCAGTTTCTTTTGTGGTATTAAAGGCTGGGAAGTGGATAGTTTTTTGTTTTTTGTTTTTGGTAGGGAGGAACAGCGATCAGCTCGTGGGACGACTGCTTCTGGCGTCATCGGATTGGTCTACTGCAGTTATGGCGGAGGAGCTGCAGCAACTACGGGAGCAGTTAGATCAACTGCGAATTGAAAATGAAAGACTAAAACGACAGCCTCAAGCTGGGGGTTCAGCAAGTGGTGTGTCGAGTTCGGTCCCAGAGGGTAATTTACAGCGGCGTGAACAGGCGATTTATGTGCCTAGAGAAAGAAAATGTTCGAACTTCTCTGCTAAATTGTCCCCTGGCTCTCTTTCTCTGGAGGATTGGATTGAAGAGGTGGAGAGTTGTATTAGAGGGAGACACATGTCCGAATTAGACAAAGCCATGTTTGTTTATGATCATTTAGAGGGGGAGGCTCGGACTGAAATTAAGTTTAGGCCTGAGGAAGTTAAAGAGAACTCCACGGAGATATTTGCAGTGTTGCGTGAACTGTATTGTTCTTCTTCTCCCTATGTTATCCTTCAACAGCAGTTTTTTGACAGAAAACAGAAGGAGGGGGAATCTTTACAACAGTTTTCTCATGCATTAATGGATCTTATGGATAAGGTACGAAAAGCTAACCCTAATGCTGTGTCTGACTATCAGGTGGTTCTGCGAGATCAATTTTGTGAAAATGTTCAGGACCATACCCTTCGTAGAGAACTAAAGAGGTTGGTGAGGCAGAATCTTTCTTTGACTCTCCTTGACCTACGCAAGGAGGCAATGCGTTGGGTGGAGGAGGGACAGCCTCAAAGAAATCGATCAAGTAGAGTAGTTCCTCACTCATTTGAAACTCAAGCGGTTACTACATGTGAAGAGAATCGGGTGGTTGGTTCTGAATTTGCAGAATTGAAAGATATGGTCCTACGACAGCAGGCACAATTGGATTTGATTCTTAAAACTTTGAGTACTCCAGAAGGGGCTGCAAGTAATGTTAATAGATTCCCTAGACCTAGTAGATTTCGTAGAACACCTGATGGCCAACCTATATGTATCAAATGTAATCAAGCTGGTCATATAGCAAGATATTGTACAACCAATATACAAACTAGGCCTGTGCCGGCTTTGGGTTCTAGTGGTGGGGCAGTGGTGGAGTCTGTCTCGTCGGCGGAAAACTAGAGCCCTCCAGGGTGCAGAGCCACACACTGGAGATGAGGACATTAGGCTCTCAAATTGATTCTCATGCTTTTTCTAGTTTAGTAGGGTCTTGTCCAACATTAAAGGTTCAAATGGGAACGGTTGATGTGTTGTGCTTACTAGACACAGGGTCTATGGTTACTACTGTAACAGAGGTATTTTAACCAGTATTTTTCGGATTTGGGGAAAGGTGGTCTCCGTGACTGTGCATGGTTGGCATTGAAAGCTGCCAATGGGATGTATATTCCATGTGTGGGGTATGTAGAACTTGATGTGAGTTTATTTGGGGTTACATTATCCAGGAAAGGGATTTTGATTGTAAAAGATGCCTGTTCACCTAGTATGTATGCTCAGAAGGAGAAGATTCCAGCTGTACTGGGTATGAATATTATCCGAGAATGTTATGTTAGTTTATTTAATGAACATGGTACAGAGCTTTTTCAGATTCCCCAAATACGAGCAGCTACCCCAGCATGGAAACAGGCACTCCGCTGTTGTCAAAAAATTGAAGCTGTTTCACATTCTTCTTCTGAATTTAAGGTGAGAGTTCAGGGTAAAAACCCTGTCCGTGTTGCTGCAGGTACCATGACTATGGTTCCGGTGACCTGTCCCCAAGTTTCAGGTGCTGTGATGGAGTTTCTCTTAGAACCTTTGGGGCCAGAGGAAAATGCCCTTCCAGAGGGTTTGCTGTTGTCTCCTTCACTGGTATATGCAGAGAGAGGGTTAGTGTATGCACCCATTGTTAATGTAGGTAGTACGGAGGTATGGGTGTCACCACGTCGTATTATAGGTACAGTCCAAGTGGTGAACGTGGTTACTGCCACAAGGCCTACATTACAAATATGTCCTGAAAATGTTTAGAGTGCTCAGGTGTCTGTTCATGTGGCTGAGCAGTTGTCTAGTTGCAACATTGATCTTCCTTCCTGTGAAGGACTTACTGAACAGGAAGCAGAACTGGCAAAGCAGCTCTTAAATAAATATCAGGTCATTTTTTCCACTACTGAGGGCGATATAGGTTGTACAGCTTTGATCAAGCATGAGATTCCTTTGGAGGACGATAAACCAGTTAGACAGCCATATAGACGAATTCCTCCCTCTCAGTATGAGTCCGTAAGGGCTCATATTCAACAGCTTTTGGACAGTAAGGTGATAAGGGAGAGTAGTAGTCCTTACTCGTCCCCAATTGTCCTGGTGCAGAAGCGGGATGGAACAATTAGGATGTGTGTTGACTATCGTCAATTGAATACGAAAACTAGAAAGGACGCTTATCCACTGCCAAGAATTAAAGAGTCTTTGGATGCTCTGACTGGGGCAAGGTGGTTTTCCACCCTAGATTTAGTAAGTGGGTACAATCAGGTTGAGGTAGCTGAGGCCGATAAGGCAAAGACAGCTTTTTGTACTCCCTTTGGGTTGTTCAAATTTAACCGTATGCCCTTTGGGCTGTGTAATGCCCCAGGGACATTCCAAAGACTCATGGAACGGCTGTTTGGGGATAGGCGGTTCTCTTCTTTGCTTTTGTATCTGGATGATATAATTGTATTTTCCTCTTCTGTACAGGAGCATTTGTCACGGCTGGAGGAGGTCTTTAAGCGATTGAAGATGGAAGGTCTTAAGATTAAATTGAGCAAATGCAGTTTTTTTCAGAAGCAGGTGAAGTATTTGGGGCACCTAGTGTCTGAGCAGGGGGTTTCCACTGACCCTGATAAAGTGGCAGCAGTGAAAGAATGGAGTTGCCCAGTACACTTGGCAGAGCTTCGTTCATTTTTAGGTTTTGCCAGCTATTATCGCCGGTTTATTGATGGATTTGCTAAGCTGGCTAAGCCTCTTCATGAATTGGTATCAAGACTGAGTGGTTCTGCAAGAAAGGGTAAGACCCCCAAGCTGCCTTTAGCCTCTGTGTGGGATGCAGAGTGTGAGAATAGTTTCCAAACATTAAAGACCAAGCTGGTTACTGCACCTGTGCTCGCTTATGCAGATTTCCGTAAGCCATTTGTTCTGGAGATAGACGCAAGTCATCAGGGTTTGGGGGCAGTTTTATCCCAGGAGCAGGGTGGTAAGCTTCGTCCCATTGCCTATGCCAGTAGGGGTCTGCGGAGGACAGAGCGGAATATGGAGAACTATAGCTCCATGAAACTGGAGTGTTTGGCCCTCAAATGGGCTGTATGTGATAAGTTTAGAGAGTATTTGTTGGGGAATGACTTTGTTATTTATACTGACAATAATCCTCTCTGTCACCTGCAGACCTCAAAGTTGGGTGCCCTGGAACAGCGATGGTTATCCCAGTTGGCTTCTTTCAATTTTGTGATTAGGTACCGCCCGGGAAGGGTTAATCAAAATGCTGATGCACTGTCTCGACAGGCCATGAACAATGTGTTTCCAGGAACAGAACTTCCCCAAGTGTTACAGCAGCAGGTGAGGGGAAGATCTCCAGAGCGGGTAGTGGTGAGTGGCAGTGAAGTTGCTGCATTGCCTGGATGTTCACATGTAGATCTATCTCATTTGCAGAAGGCAGACCCAGTTATTGGCCCTATTGCCAAGGCCTGGGAGGCAGTTAGTGTTTTGCGTTTTTCAGAGTTGACTGGTGTGGGTCGAGATGTAAAGGAGCTGGCTAGGCAGTGGGATCGACTGTGTGAGAAGGATGGGTGCCTCTATCGTTTAGTGTACACACCTGATGGTCATCGAGAGATATATCAGTTACTGTTACCTCAAAAACTTCAAAGGGAGGTGTTTTGCAGTTTACATGACAGTCATGGGCATCAAGGAAGAGACCGAACGGTAGAATTAGTGAAGCGTCGCTGTTATTGGCCAGGGATGGTGAGAGATGTGGAGCAGTGGTGTCGGGGAATGTCAGCGGTGCATTCTCTCTAAAGCGGTCCAACCAAAGGTGAGGTCTTTTATGGGAACACTACAAGCATCCCGGCCTCACGAAATTTTGGCTGTCGATTTTACCGTGTTGGAGCCTGCAAGTGATGGGAAGGAGAATGTGTTGGTGCTCACTGATGTTTTTTCTAAGTTCACCCAGGCCATCCCTACTCGGGATCAGCGAGCGAGTACTGTGGCGGAGGTTTTGGTCCGGCATTGGTTCCATTTGTTTGGGGTTCCTTGTCGTCTGCATTCCGACCAAGGGCGAAATTTTGAAAGTAACCTTATTAGGCAGTTATGTAAGGTTTATGGTGTGCAGAAGAGTCGCACTACCCCGTACCATCCACAGGGAAATGGGCAGTGCGAACGTTTTAATCGTACTCTCCATGACTTTTTGCGAACTTTGCCCCCAGAGAAAAAGAGGCGGTGGCCTCAACATCTGCCACAACTTGTTTATGCTTATAACACCACTGTGCATTACTCCACTGGTATGAGCCATACTTTTTAATGTTTGGATGTGAACCCAAATTACCAGTTGATTTCTTGTTAAGTAATCAATTGGAAGAGACTGCAGAGACACCTGATCAGTGGATCGTGGAACATCAAGGTAGGCTTCAGGCAGCATACAGTGAGGTACAGGAGAGACTGAGAGAAAAGGTTGCCCGTCGTAACAGACGTGATGAGGGTAGAGTAAATGATAAGGGTCTTGGAGAAGGCGAGTTGGTCTATCTCAAAAGCCATCATCGTGGACGGCATAAAATTCAGCATGTGTATGATTCATGTCTGTATAAGGTGGTGCGTGAGCCAGGAGAGCAGGGTGTTGTGTATTCTGTTGCCCCTGTGTTTCAGGCTGGGCCGGTGAAGCAGGTCCATCGGATGGAAATGTGTAAGGCATTTATGGACCCTGTTTTAGGTGATATAGACTTGACTGTGTCGGAGGCTGACTCGAATAGTGGGTCTACTACGGATTCAGATAGTGATTCGGCCTCATGTGTATTATTGCAAGAAGATTGTGAGGTGTCACCTCCTAGGACAGGGGAGGGTAGTGCCTTGGAGAGTTCTCCTGTATCAGAGGCTCAACCCTTAGAGCCGAGGCGTTCTAGGAGAAGTACAGCGGGTCAGCATTCAAACCCTTATAGATTGCCTCGGGCTGCAGTTGCACCAGTAGTTGGGGAGGAGTTGTAGTCTCAGAGACAGATTTGATATACTGTTTATAGTGATGAGAACACCTCTTTGTGTGCATCGGCGGGTCGCCGATTAATTCCTGGGGGGAAGAATGTAGCCGGTGAGGTAGCAATTAGTAAAGGGGCGTGGCCAGGTAGGTTGAGGGTTTTTAAGCAGGCACCTGTAAGGAGGCCTAGAGAGGAGGTCCAATCTTTTGTGTGGAACTGTGCTGTTTGGTAGCCTTTCCTTGTGTGTTGGTGCACATACGTGGTCTGGGTGAGCAGACACAAACATTGTGCTGTCCAGGCGACATGTCCATGTTGGTTTGTGCGTGAACGGTCTGGTGAGCAGACACAAACATTGTGGATTTGCCGTTGGTCATGCTCGTTCCTATTGGAAGTTAGTCCAGGATTGGTGGATGTTGCAGGTTTAGTTGATCGCTGTTCCTCGTGTGTTTGTTTTTTTGTTTTGATTTCCCCGGTTAGCCAGTACCTGCAGGTGCGCTGTATGCCTCCGGCACAATGAGTGTTTAGATGTTGTGAATCGTACTGGCTAACGGGGCGTTTTCTTTTTCTTTTTCCTTGTTTGTATATCACTTCCCAGCCTCGTGTTGCTAGCCAACCCTTGTACTCTCTGTACTATACTGATGCTTTAAAACACATAAACTAATTATTTGTATGAGATTTGAGGTTGTTGTTTTTTTGGTTTGGTTTTGAGTGTGCGGTACTTCCATTTAATATGATTTTGGGGTTGTGTGTGTAATGCACTTTGTTTTATTTTTGAATTGTCCTGTGTGACAAAGTTGAGAGTGTATTGTGGTTTGTAGGGGGTTGGCTGGTTGGTAACATCCATTGAGGGGAAATTAGTTTTTTTGGTTCTACAATGTACTTTCTTTTCTTTTTTTGATTTGATGTATGTATTGTTTATTTATCAATAAATTCTTTTTTTGTGAGTACATTGAAGTTAGTTCTTTTATCTCCCTTGTTGGAAGGAACGGTAGCTCCTTGGTAACAGTTGCAAAGTTACAATCAACAGAATATTCAAAAGGGACCATCAAAATAAAGTGTTACCAAAAAAACATGTCTTTTAAAGATTCAGCAAAGAAACACTCAGCCATCACTGAAATAACATAGGAAATGAATACGGGTCTTTTCAGACCCATGTATGTAAAAAAAAAAAAAAAAATGAAGAAATACAAAAACTGTGTTTGTTTATAAAGTAAGAAAGGAAACAATGATTTGTGGAAATCAAAAACAAGATATTTAATGAATACCTGGAATAAAAAAATGATAAAATAGATATATTTTAAAGATTCAGCAAAGAAACACTCAGCCATGCATGAAATAACATAGGAAATGAATACGGGTCTTTTTAGACCCATGTATGTAAAAAAAATGTAGAAATACAAAAACTGTTTGTTTATAAAGTAAGAAAGGAAACATAAACATAATGATTTGTGGAAATCAAAAAAAAGATATTTAATGAATATCTGGAATAACAAATGATAAAATAGATATATTTTAAAGATTCAGCAAAGAAACACTCAGCCATGCATGAAATAACATAGGAAATGAATATGGGTCTTTTTAGACCCATGTTGCGCATTAGAAGGGTTGCGATACAAAAGCGATTTTTATTCGAAAAGTAAGAAATGAAAAATTTCAATTAGGATTTTTAATGATCTAAAACAAGTTAATTGAAGAATACCTGGAATACTGAATGATGAAATTAATTTCTTGCAAAGATATAGAAAATGAAAACTCAGTCGGGTCTTTTTAGACCCATGTTGTGCATCAAAGGGTTAACATACTTGATGTGTCATTACAAGTGCACAGCCATGTGAGTGGTTTTATGCAGAGTGAACACGGTGAATCTGACTGCAGTAGATGAGAAAGATATGAATAAAAATTGTTTATTCAGCCAGCTCGCATACCTGTATTTACTTTCTGTTTTCGGGCGAAGTCCACAGTAGTTGATTGTCAAGTTAGCGCGTGCGATCATCAAACTCAAAAACCTCCTCCCTGTGTTCAACACAGAGCCGACTCTCCCTATACGTGAGCTAAGCGACTGCTTAGGGCCCCGCCGCCACTAGGGGGCCCCCAAAATATGGTCCGATCATAGACCCTGACCATGACCTGTAACTCGACGTACATTCGCATCACGTTAACGCAGCGGTAGAGTTACTCACGGGACACTGCACTTATTCTCAATCACAAAAATGTATTATTTGCATTTGCTTTAAAGCCTTGCCGGTTAAACTTTTCATTCGCGTGCTGCTCTGACATGCGTTTTTTTTTTCTAGGCACGCAAGTTGCACACTGAGCGCGCACACACTAAAAACCTGTCAAACAGCGCCCGATTACTGGACTTTATCTAAATTGCGTCTGATTGTGCAAATACTGTCAAATACACTCAGGGTTTACATAAACACAGTTGTGTCACTTTGTTAGAAGCGGGACAGCAGCCTATAGTAGGCCTATACATGGATAGTTAAAGGGATAGTTCACCCAAAAATGATATTATTTACTCACTCTCCATGTATCAGTTTCTTTCTTCTGCTGAACACAAAATAGGATATTTTGAAGAATGTGGGTAACCAAACGGTGTCAGGTCCCCACTGACTTCCATATAGGGGAAAAAAAAAAATCTATGGAAATCAATGGGGTCTATCAACTGTTTGGTTACACACATTCGTCAAAATATCTTCTTTTTTGTACAGCAGAAGAAAGAAATTGATACATGGAGAGTGACCACATAATGACAGAATTTTTATGGGTGAACTACCCCTTTAATGTTAATAAATTTATTACCGTTATCTTGTTACAGGTCTGTCCATCTGATTATTTAAGTATTTAATTTAATATTGTCCGTTGTGTAATTAAATAAAAAAAAATGTATATAAGAAGATGCTGTTTATCTAAAGTTATTTAGTTAATTGTTCTGCACATTTGCACGCAATTTTTTTTATACCAAAAGGAGGTTTGCTGGTTTATTTACTACACCATATTGAGTAAACCACTTTGAGTAAGACTTTGAATATTAAAGTGCAAAATAAGACCTGGCCACTCTTGCTACTTTTACAATTTGGAACTGTATAAGTGTAAAAACATGCCAGGCATACATTGATGCAAGCAATACATCTACAACTAATAAAATTGATAATGGGTGTGTTTTGTAGTCTGCGAATAATCAAGCATTGACAATAATCAATCATATTGGTGGGCGGCACCATGGGCCCCCAAATAAAATTCTGCTTAGGGCCCCATGAAGGCTTGGCCTGGCCCTGCTGCTATACAATAAAGTATACAACCAAGCAATGAAAAAAAGCTTGTAATTAAGACTGTAATATTGTCTTACCTGTCGAGAAGAAAGCAGGACTTTAGCGTCTCTTTTGAAATCTTTCTCCTGCATTAACTGTTAACGGCTCTTTCCACCTGGAAAAAGCTATCCCGACATGTTTTTTGTAATCTCCGGTCACGTTTCCTTTTACGATCTATTTAGGACTTTTTGGCGACGAGGATTTCTTCACCTGTGGCTCGGCATATGTATGGTTCACCATTAAAAAAGCAGTGCAATGCAGCCTTTTAAACTTTCCGGGACAGTGACAAGCGCCTCTCACTGCTGCTACTCCATTTCTCCTGTGCCTGCTTTCAGTTACGTGACGCTGGCTCTGAACGAAAACATGTTGTGGAAACGAGTTGGCATAGTACTTTTTGTCCCTCTCTTGCTATTATAGTTTTTCAATATGGCGGAACTACATGGAAGCCTTCCAAGGGGTTAATCCATCCGCTGGAAACTGAAGCCTCTCTGGGCGCCACCATTGTAGCTCACCTGCTGCCCAGCAAACAAGGGACGTCCCCCGGACTTTTCAAATGTCCCCTTGGGTCCGCATTAGGTCCATTTATTAAATCCAGGCAATTGGTTGATTTTTTTTTTTTTTAAATTAAGATACAATTTATACAAAACGAAATTCACTTTAAAGAAAGGCTTTCTACAAAACACAACGTAGACTAATGAGTAAATCATGTATGACCCACTTCATGTCTCTCGATATATATCATATCCTATCTTACTCATGCTGTTCACTTTTCATAATCAACATGTGGAAAAAAAAAAAACATTATAATATTTGAACAAATATGAAACTACATGCGCTTATTTAATGGCTACAACACGTATACAGTAGTAGGCCTACAGACTCTCTATTTGCACAAATTGCTGAACATTCATTTTAATTCTGAATTTTGCACGTTGAAAGGCATTTTTTTGTGCATAGTAAAACATATCTGCAACATTTATCAGCTTCATGGATAATTGTGCATGCATTTATTAATCATTATGATACTAAAATCATAATAAAGTATGTTATACTGCAAAAAATCAGATGAGCCCAGAAACGCAACGTGTTTAATTAGCTTACACATTAAGCATTTTCCTCCCATAGAAAACCATTATAAGAACACTTGGCTTAATGCAGATTAGAATGTCCCAGCAAATGTTGAAATAACGAGATATGTTGCTTCCAGAATTTATTATTGGGGGTGCTATGGGGGTGCTTTGGTCTTTCTCGGGGGTGCTGAAGCTGCACATGCAGGTAAGAATAAAGTGATAGTTGAGTTCATAACGTTATAATAACGTTAGACCGTTTCTCAGGAGGTACACAACGTTACATACAAAAGTAAGTTATCAATGAAATAAATGAATTCAGCAAATAAATGTAGCCTACTAAAATGTAAATGTTGGACAACAAATATATAACAGCAATAGAATAGCTATACAGTAAACTTCTTATATCGTATATTTTTGACCGTTAAAGCAAGACTATACTAAAACACAGCCACTGTACAAAAGTGGCTATTATAGGATAACGAACACAGCAATGCATCATGTTCTATAAGATCATCGTGTTTGTAGCATGATCCAGGGGATTAAAACGTACAAAATATATTTCAGGCCTAGTGGAGTTGGTAACTAATAATAGTAGTAAATGTGTAAAGTTGCATAAAATGGAAATACTCAATAATGCAAGAAAAAACTACCTCAAAAAATCGGTTATCTGTGCTGTTGTCCAGTAACTCCCGTTGAATCTTCACCCCAAAATGTCGGCCGCGCTCCCGAAGCGCCACCTAGTGGCTGTTACCAAAAAAGCATCAGAATTTCGCCTCTTGTAATTCTATACTCTTTGCCTACCTGTCCCATGCATAGACATCATATAGATAGACGCCCTATCAGCCGCTACTGCCTATTGGCGCGAACGAGCCGTGGGGCCGCCATCTTAAACCGGTCACCTGCTCTGCTCAGTGTAATCTGTTTGGCAGGTGCAATGAGCTGTCAGCGCATTTAATTAATCATATCTCACTGAATACCGAACTGATTTTCATGCGGGTTTTTTTGCTGCAAAGGTCATACATGTTGCTACGATACAGGACACATTTAATATTTTATTCACAAAATACAACCAATAGTACGGTAATGTTAAATCTTACTTGTGAAATGTAATCCCCGAGTGATGGTCCGCCGATTTGAGCAGGAATATGCTGCACAGTGCTCTGGCATCTACTGCTGCTATGCAACGCAAATAGGAGTATGACCAGTTTAAGATGGCGGCCGCATTTCTTGGGCCACAGCGGCCAATAGGGCATCTAGTCTCTATATGATGTCTATGGTCCCATGTATATACATTTAATAAATCCTTCGTTTACGATAATAAGTCCGATCATTGGCAAAGGTAATTGTACACCTTCGAGGACATATTTATGAATACAAATATTGATATTAGATAATAAAATACCTGAAAAAGTACACATTGTCCCTTTAATGAAACTTGGGAGGTGGATGGCCGTTACTCTTTCACGTATCTTTACATGTGGTGTATGCATTTGTATGTGTGCGTGTATGAAAAAAAAGTGTCCTAAATGAAAACTGTGCAACCCAATGTCACAAAAAAGACTTGTAGATGTATTATTAATTTTTCAACTTTAAAGTGTTATTTTCTTTCGTTAGTGAGTTTTCTGTTTTTTTCTAAATAAAAATCAGAAAATTTATTCTCATTTTTTTTTATTTTTGTCTATTTACATTCTATTTACAAACTCACCACACACAATAATGGCCAATAACTGTAATTTGTTGAAAGCTAATCTTTTTCTGAAAAATATGAGACCTTGCACATGAAGATAACACATTGTTTTAGAATTTTATAGTCAAAATAAAAAAAAAAACAAGGGGTTGCTGGTACTTTTGAGGTCTGGTACCAATATGGCATACCGGTACAAAAATACATAGGCTAGAGGCTCATATGGATGCACTATTAATCATTAAACGGTTAGAATCAGGATTTAAACACACACGCGATATTAATTTTAAATGACAAATTCCAAATTGAATATGTCTATTAAACATTTAAAATTGCGAACACACCGAAGCCTTCAAAGGAGTGTCTATTTACACTAATTGCAAATAGCTCGACTTGTTGCCAGAGGCTACACAGTAAATCCACCCACATCAGAAAAAAATATGGTAGACGCAGGACTTTGAGCAATAGCAATAATGTGGGGGTAAGGCATGTGACAGGAAGTTTTGATGCAAATTGACCGAGTTTGAATCCGCCTTTTGCCGAACTTGCTCTACTCCCCTTTTCCCATCACATACAGTATCAGATCGGAAAGGCATGTATTTATAAATAAAGTATCTAACTTTTGTTTAATAATAAAGTGTTTATCGGTTAGGGTTAGAGGTAGGTGTAGGGAGGGCTTTATGAAGTCCCTAAAAGGCCTCCATTGAATCATTTTAATAAATATAATAATTTATACTGTTATTATTGCATACCATTTACTGTCCCAGCACTGAGGAGTTAATAGTATCTGCCACTACATTAAATAATAATGAAAGTATTGGGAAGTTTATAGTCCGGGATATAGACTCTGATGTTGCGGCAGCCTTTGAAGCTACATTTCAAATAAAGATTTTACATGCTACATATGTTAGGCCTACATTATTCCAACATCAACCAGTGACTGTTAAATGTATTTGATGTATCAGTGACTGAATCATTCATTCAATATATTTGTTTAAAGACTCTGGACTAAATAAGTCTTCCTTCAATATTTTTTAACGATTTATGATACGTAATTCATTTAAATTAGGTCTAATAAATATTTAATAAACTCATTTATAATATATATATATATATATATATATATATTTATATTATATATATAATAATATATATAATTATATATAATGAAGAGTTCAGATGCAAAAGCCTCTAAATGCCATCTGAAATTTTCTTCTAAAAATGATCATTTTTTATCAAGCTTGTATATTTAAATTCAGTAATTTCACTTAAATGACAATTAATGGGTAATTTTTCTTGCCATTTAAGTGAGATTATTGAACTTAAATATACGAGCTTGATAAAAATGATCATTTTAGAAGAAAATTTCAGATGGCATTTAGAGGCTTTTGCATCTGAACTCTTCATATATATATATATATATATATATATATATATATATATATATATTTTTTTTTTTTTTTTTTTTTTTTTTTTTTTACATATAAAACATTTAATAGAGCATTTGAACATTAAACAGAAAAAATAAATAAAATAAATTTGTCCAGAGTCATAAATTGAGTTTATAATATATCTGCCATCTAACTAATACTACTGTTTCTAATATAAATATTTAGCTACAGTACAGTCTTACAGACTATGAAGTCTTTCTGAAGTTCTGCAAACCACGGACCTCTAGCACTTTTGAAATTTATTAAAAAAATTGTGTGTGTATAAAAGTATGTATACATACACATGAGCCCACTTGGAAGCTGTCCTGAGTGTGGAACGTAGTAGGCCTCCTCTCGCTTTAAAGAGTCATCATGCTGAGGCCTCCGTTCTTAGTTCTCGGCTAGGCAGTGGTACTGAGTGGCAGGTTCTCTGTGAACCTCCTTGGTACTCTTGGGATGGGAGTGTTGTCAGGCCTCCGTGCACTATAGAGAGCCTTCCCGTTTAGGCCTGTTTACTAGAGTCAAGTTGCTAGGCCCTCTATGAAGCCCCCTTTGACAGGTGTTGGATGTAGCTAGGCCTCCTCTCTCTCTCAAGAGAGTCGTTAAGCCAAGGCCTAGGCCAAGTTGTTAGGCTCTTTGTGAGCCTCCTTGGCTGCTGCACTTAAACCGGATAATAGCTAGGCCTCCTCTCGTTATAGACAGTCTGCCCGATATTGTGTCAAGCTGCTGGCGCATTATGTGGCCTTTTAGACGGTTGTAGGGCGTAGTGCTGAGGCCTCTGAAGGATTACAAATTTATTAAAATGTTTAATTTAAGTTCCAATATAGATGGTATTTTAAATGGGAAAGTTGCACACTGTTTTTTTTTTTTTCAGTTTTGAGGCATAGTACATTAACCTTTTGTTACTTCTCAAGAACAGCTGGACTTTCGTCTCTATGATAATGTTAAGGCTGATCTGGGGTGCGTTTCCCGAAAGCATCGTTAGCCAACTATGGTCGCAAGTTCCGTCGTTACCAATAGAGTTCAACGGAAATTGCGACCAACTTGCGACCATAGTTGGCTAACGATGCTTTCGGGAAACGCACCCCGGATTAGCATCTCAAGGCTCTGAGTTACACCTTTTGTCTTTGAGTTCCTGTCTCAATACGAGAAGGCCATGCCTTTCCTGTTCTCGTGTCTCACCGGGTGAAGACTCATGCTGAGCAAGTTTTAACACCTGCTATTTTATTACTATGAACATTTATCTTGGAGTTCTTGTCTCAATACGAGAGCTCCTGCTCTCGTGTCTCATGCTGAGTGGGTTCCAAAACCTGTATACCTCATTTGCATGCTTTTGTTTGTGTCTCCACATTGTGTAACTCCTCCCCCTTGAAAGGTATATGAACTACAATGTATACTGCTTTAGGCAGACTTGGGTACAATCTTGGACGAAGCAGACTGCAGCAAATAAAGAAACCTGCTTAAAAGATACAACCCCGAGTCTCCTGGTCTTCGCTTCTGAGTTCCTAAACTTTAGAAGAAAATAGTTCACAACACCTCCATCCCATGAGCTCAGCCAGGGGCTAATTTGCTTGGCTCTCTGTGAGCCTCATTGGCTACTGCACTTGAGCCAGAGCATTGCTAGGCTTCCTCTAGCCATAGAGAGTCATTCTGTTAGAGGCCTCCGCTCCCCTGAGCTCTGCCCAATATGATATGCTGCTGGCTCTATGATGTAGCCTCCTTGACAGGCGTAGGACGTAGTGCTGAGGCCTCCGTCGTATGAGCTCTCTGTGAGCCTCCCTGGCTACTGTGAACGTAGAGAACTGTGAGACCTGTTGAGGCCTCCCGTCTATAACATTATTCCCTCAAAGGTGTTCGTAGAAATACCAAGCTACTGAGCTTGCCTTTAAGAGGTCTTATAGCTTGGGGTCTAGCCATAGGGAATTAATCGCAATGCTGGTTTGTACATTTTGGATGGGGACTCCTTTGAGTCTTTGACTTATGTCAGCCAGTAAGGCACTCATCACTTCAGCATGGCAGCGTGGATATTTTTCGTTCCCCATTACACCCTCTAATGCTACGTTCACACCGGACGCGAATAGCGCGTCAAATTCGCCTATCGCATCTAGTTATACGCTTGACCACTTTGAATCCATTCGCGCGTCAAGAGCGAAATTGACGCGCGTAAAAAACAAAAGCGAACGCGCGTCAGATTCGAAACCCTTTGGCGGCCATCTTTATTATGTTGATCGAGCATTCATCGAGAGTCACCGCTCTGTATTTGCTCTAAATACAGCATATATTCTGAATACGAGAGCAGAACGGCGGTGTAGGGGTAATCGTCGCCGTATTTGTGTCCACCAGGCGAACCCAGTGTGGCGAGTTTCACCATTTGCTTGCTCCAGGAGCTGCGCCTGGATGACGGCCGCTGTCAGCGGTACTTCCGCCTGTCCCGCGCCCAGCTTGATGACCTGTTGTCCCGCATCGGAGCGAGGATCACCCTCGCCCTCATCCACCTAATCTGTCTTTTATATTTGTTTTGATGATAAATGAAGCCAGCATGCAAAAGTGATTAATCTATCCTGTGATTTTTTTCTCTCTCTCTCACACATCACTGTCCAGACCCTATGGTCCAGACACGAACTTATATGTTGGTTGTCTTTACATTATAATAATATTTCATATAATCTAGATATGGAATAAATAGCATTCAATATAAAATGTCTAATAGGCCTATATTGAAATCAAGTTTTATGTGATAAAATATTTGCTTTGTTGTGCATTAGAACTACATTAGAACCACTGTCATATTACAAAATAATTTATTGAAGCATCCAGATACTTAACCACGTGACAGCAGCAAGCAGCTAGGCTCCTGATTGGTTAACGCGGCGCGAATTGACGCAGAAGTTCAGATTTTTCAACCCGGGCGGCAGACGCGAATTCGCGTCAAACGCATGAATGCACAAAATGCACCATACGCGCGTAACGGGCCAGACGCGCGAATGAGGCGTATTCGCGTCTACCGCGCCGCACTCTACGCCTCATTCGCGCCGCAGGAATTTTTTTACGCGCATAACGCGTCTTTGCATTGACTTAACATTGAAATCACTCGCGCCTGACGCGCTATTCGCGTCCGGTGTGAACGTAGCATAAGGCAGTGTTTCCCAACCCTGTCCCTGGTGGCACACCAACACTGCACGTATTCTTTGTGTCCCTAATCAAACACACCTGATTCAACTCATTAGCTCATAATCACATGGGTTAATGAGCTGATGAGTTGAATCAGGTGTGTTTGATTAGGGAGACAAAGAATACGTGCAGTGTTGGTGTGCCGCCAGGAACAGGGTTGGGAAACACTGCTCTAACCCCCAATTTCCACCAACTGCGGAACGGCTGCGGATCCGCTCAGGAACGGCGGCGGAGTCAATAGGTTTCCATTAAAGTCAATGTGTGTATTTTCACTGACTGCGGAACGGCTGCGTTCCGACTCCGTCCCAGCTCCGGCGACCACAGCCCTCCGGAGATACGCAGAGATTCTATTTTTGCCGGATGCCGGAGAGCGCCGCAGGAAGTCGAGCACAAAAACAAAATAAAAACATCCGGTAATTTTCAAAATCATATACTCCGTGCTTGCGGCGGATCATATTTCCCTTCACTACAACTCGAAAACGTCATAATGGGCGGAGATTTTGTTTTATATACTTTTTTTCTTTTTCCACAAGAACAATAGTTAACTTTATTTACACAGCCTACTACTTTCCCAATACATTCATAAAGGAACCCAATATAAACATTTAGTATTTTATAAGTTGATTATATAATTATAAATATAGTACTTATATGGTAGAATCACAATAATTTCCACAAAAAAAAGGGAGATCAGCAGGTTCCCCTCTACTCCTCTGGATGGAAACAAACTTGCTGGTTTTGTGATTCTGTTTAGAAACATCATCATCATACGTAAATTTGGGAGATATCGTATGTCCTCGTGACTTCAGCTGTCATTCATGGCCACAGCCGTTCCGCAACAAATCCGGATCTGGTAGGTTTTGAAGGACGGCGGAGCACGGATCCGACACGCAGCGGAGCCGATCCGCAGCCGTTCTGCAGTTGGTGGAAATCCGGGGTAAGGGACTGTCTCAAGTTGAAAGGGAATGTCACAGGTTACGCATGTAACCATGGTTCTTTGGGAAGGGGAACAAGATGCTGTGTCTTGTGCTGTGTCATCAAGTGGATGACGTATTTCCCAGGTGGCCTTTTATCCTCACGGTCCAACGTGTTTGCTTGTGGTTAAATAAAGAATAAGACAATTTTCCAAATTCATTTTAATTGAAGCACGGAACATCATATGTGGGTGACGTCATAACCAGGAAGCTATAAAGCGAACCCAGACCAATGTCAGCTTCTGATAGGCTGAAGCAAGTCAGTCACAGGCACACCGGAAGTATGGCTGGGCGATTCAGTGTCTCGTTCACCTTTCAGGGAACAATAGTTATAGTTGTAACCTAAGATGTTCCCTGTCAAGGGAACTCACACTTCATCTGAAGATCAAGGTTTTAAATTATGACAAGTGTGTGTGGAGAGGCCCAGCCCGCAGCATCACATACGTCTTCAAGGTAAGCACTTGTAAATCAAGCTTTAGAAGCCTCCATACTCCTCTGAGGGCACCGAAAACAGGTGGGCACCGTATTATTAGGTGTAGATTACTTCCCCCCCATGGGGCCTGCCCTCAAAGGTCAGGCGCTGGTGGCCTTAGGGCCTGCTGGCCAAAGTCTTCCTTGCTAGAATGACATTCCTCAGATACATCTTTCCCTTGTCAGACTTTGACCTAGAGTGTTTCCCTGACCCTCAATAATTTTGCAGGGGGTGGGGGATTGGTATTGGCTCCAGAGGCTACACTCTTTTTTTGCTGCGCCCTATATGAGGAGCTGGTTTCCGGCTGAGACCTTAGAGCAGCAAGGAAGATAGCACTGGAATGCCACCACCAGGCTTGATTAATACACGGGCCTACTGAGCCAGTAGGGGGCCCTGTCAAATTTACTGTGTGTATTCTTTTCAAATAAAATTGTGTTGAATATTGTGGAATATTTTTTTCCGTTGCAAAGTATTAACTGGTAAATAAATCAAATAAATAATTTTATGGACTGCTGCGCTGTTGAGAGGGACATCTAGAGGCGAGTGAAAAATAATAATATAAAGGCGTAATATAAAGTCACGCGCAGAAGACGGTTACTCGAAAAATTACAAAGAAGCAAGAGAAGCTCAATTGCTACAAAAGATATCAAAAATCTCCAGCTTTTAAAAAAAAAAATGCAAACACTGATGATGCTAGCAACAACGTTTCTGCTGCTTCAAGTAAAGATGGCGCTAGCACAACTAATCATGATAGCAGTGATACTGAGCCGGCCTGTGATTACTACAAACCGCCCACAGCCACCGTCACCATCACAATGTCAGGATGATCACACTAAGAGTAAGACAGATGATGACCACCTGTTTTGGGAGACAAACAACAACCCAGCATTGTGGGGAGTTTTAAAAAGGGATTCGGTAAGAAATATTTTTATTAACAGAGGGGCTGCTGCTTTCCATAACCGAAGCTCAATATATATTTCTTTAATAAGGGATAGCGGGGTGGCGACTCGCTCCCTTACCAATGATTTATTACACACTCACTAACCAAACGGCCAGATTGTGTCACGAGAGTGGCTTTTATGCTCTCCATCAACGGGACAGGTGTTCTGTTATTCTTGAAAACTTTTCTCATCCAAAAGACACGCCTTTACTGATGGAAATCAAGAAAGATACCCCTCAGCTAAGGTAAAGTTAAACCAATTTTTTTTTTTTTTTTAACAAAGGTTTGTCTCAGGTAATTTATGTCTTTGTTGACTACATAAGTAACCTTTTAAGTTGACATCCACCCACCACACCCCTTATAGATCCAGAATACCCATTGCACGACTATGGACAAATTTACAAATCACCATAAAATCGTACTGATTGACCTAGAATTTGAAAAAGTATAAATATATTTGGTTTTATTTGTTTTATAATATCTAAATAAAAAATTATCATTTGAAGTATCAAAAAGTATAGTAGTAACACGATAGTAAGTTTTTCCCTCCCCCATGGCACTGGAAACATCAAAGTTCTCACAAAAATGATGTTTCCGCTCCCCATGGCACGGGAAAGAATTATTAGTTCTCATGAGAACTATATCACATATGTTGGCGGACCACTCTTAGCTGGGACGTATTGCCTAACTTCTTTGACAAGCTATCAAACGCAGAGAAACTTGAATTGTACCTTTTTGAGGTGGATGAGACGGAATTCCAGCAGGTAGGTGAATAGGTTGGTAAGCAGAGCAAGGCAGGCAGCGGGCAGGTAAGTAGGTTGTTAGTGGCAGACAAAGCATGGACTCCAGTAATCCAACAAACGATTGGTAGGTGATTGAAGAATGGTGGTTAAAAGGCACAACCTAATGTCAAAACTAATGTCCAAGTAGTGTTCAATAGTAATTCAAGAGCGTTTCATTAGCGTTTTGATAGCAAAGTAAAGAACTGTATGCTCATACGTTCCAACAGCATCCTTGTTCTTTTTCTTGTGTTTGAAAAGGTGAGAGGCGGCCATCTTTATATTCAAACATTCTCACCAACTGTCAAAATAAAAGTCCCTACAAAATAAAGGATCCTAAATCCAACAAAACATACCAGTGCTCCAATAGCACAGCTATTTAGATTAAACTAAACTCAAAATAGCTCCTACATAGCCGGCCCCTTATAGCTATTGCAGAAGGCAAGCTATAACTAACTAAATGTAATTTTCCAAGGAGCTATATATTATTTCCTTAAACTCATTATGCATTATTTACAAGAATAAATGAGTGCAAAGATTCAGTGTATGCATCTGTATGATAGTGTGTGCACGTGCGCAAGTTCGTTCAAGTTTCACTCAGCTTTAGAGTGTTGGCCTTCTACTAGCAAGCAGATCTTACTGATAGGTCTTTCAAGCTGGCTTGTTTTAGTTTGAAGCCGTACACTGCGGACCAAGCCTTTGGAGTCAGGGAAGGCTTCAGTGATTCTAGCCAGCATCCATGATCCTCTTGGCGCTGTGCTATCGGCTACTAGCACGACATCTCCTGGACAGAAGTTGCGTCTGATACGAGACCATTTTTGCCGTGTTTGCAGGAGAGGGAGGTACTCTCGGACCCAGCGTTTCCAAAATAAGTCGGCAATGTACTGGACCTGTCTCAACGATGCCTGGTGTAAAGATCTTCTTTCACAAACAAACCTGGAGGTAGAACAGGCTGAACCTTAAGTTGCAAAATATGATTAGGCGTTAATGGCTCCAAGTCATTTGGGTTATCAGAAACAGTCGTGAGTGGACGGCTATTGAGAATGGCCTCAACCTCACACATTACTGTCTGAAGGCCTTCATCATCTAGATACTGCTGGCTGGTGACTGACCGTAATGTCGTTTTGACCATGCGAATCAACCTCTCCCATATCCCTCCATAGTGGGCACCATGGGGAGGGTTAAATGTCCATTTTACCCCCTTTTGGAGCAGACTTTTTTCAATTTGTTGCATGCTCCAAGATTTCAAGGACTCTTTTAGTTCCTTTTCAGTTGCAACAAAGTTTGTTCCATTATCTGACCGTAACTCAGACACTGGTCCTCTTCTGGCAATGAAACGTCTGAATGCATGAGAGTCAGTATCAAGTGAATGTGCAACCTCCATGTGTATAGCACGACTGGTAAGACATGTGAAGATCACGCCGTACCGTTTTACAATGCTACGGCCTCGTTTTACCTCTATTGGCCCAAAATAATCAACCCCTACATGCGTGAAGGGCGGAAGGTCAGGGGTCAACCTGTCAACTGGCAAGTCTACCATTTTCTGTTCACCTGCACTTAACTTGACTCTTCTGCACCTGGTGCACTCATAAACTACCTTTCTGGCCAGAGTGTTGGCGCAAGGAATCCAATATCTTTGTCTGAGTTTGGAGAGCATGAAATTTCTTCCACTGTGTCCAACTTCTTGATGGATGTGCTGAAGTAAGAGTTTGGAAATGTGATGGTCCTTAGGGAGAAGAGCAGGGTGTTTCTGCTCAGTGGGCATTGCCATTTTACTCAGACGCCCACCAACCCTTAACCCTCGGAGCCCGACGGCATCGTCGACGACGCCACACATCACCTCCGAGAAATTTTGATATAACTCGATGACAGATTTATAGATTTTCTTACCGTTTTTTTCCAGCAGAAAGCTAACGAGCTAGCCATCACGGGGGTGTCTTTGGTGTCTTTCTAGCCTTTACAGAAGGTTTTCTATCCAGCCTGGAAATTGTGCATACTTTCTGAGTTTTTCAGCAATAAATCCAAACGTTTATATCCAACTTTGATACACTTGAAGTCCATAATTTATAAATATTCCGTCATTTTTGCCGCTAACTCGATGCGAGCTGCCATTTTGGTTTCACGTGATGGTTTTTGACCAATTACAGGCTGATCCGTCGTAAACATTGGGTGTGTCATTGTCATTACGCACGAGCCAAGTGGGAGAGAGGGAGAGAGAGAGAGAGAGAGAGAGAGAGCGAGGAGAGGAAGAGCGACGAGAGCGAGAGAGCGAGAGAGCGAGAGAGCGAGAGAGCGAGACGCAGGGAGACGCGCGTTTCACAGAGAACAGAGAAATAGATGTAAATCGAGCGCTGGATGATGGATTTTCAGGAGAACAGAGCTTTTTGACAGATGAGGAACTAGATTACCAGGATAGACCCAGCTGAAGTGCCATTTATTTATTTACTGTAAAAAAAGTATTATAGTAGTATAAAAGTATAAAAAGAATAGAATAAATAAAATAATAAATAAAATAAAAATGTAAAGCCTGTGATGTGGCCCTCTTTGTGATTGCTGATAGGAACTGTTTTGAGGCTTGGCACCAGTGAATTTCATGAGGCCCAAAGCGCCTGGACTTCTTTTGGTAAAATGTCTTATAATGTTTAGCCGGTTATAATGTTTATAATGTTTATTCCTGTGCTCCAGGACTCCAAAGACATGAACAAACTGTTTTCCAGAGGAAATTTGCTTAGCTTTTATTTATTTGTGTGCGATTTCAATAAATATTTGAGTGATTCAATTTCCAATTTATTTTTTCATTTGTCTTTATGGTCCCATAACTTATTTTACATTCAGGTGACATCAATGTAACACAAATATGCTGAAAGTTCAATTTGTCCTGAAAAAAAAAGAGATGTGTCAATTGTCTGTGCACAAAAGGGTTGATGTTTTACAAGCTTTTTTAGTTAATAACACCAGACGGAAAATTTATTGTAAAAATACCCTTAGGTCTCTGAGGGTTAAGATGCCATTGGCCAGAAGAGGATCCAACCTGTAGATGGAGCTGTTTCTGTTTACACTTTGCATGCCTTTCTGCAAACAGGCTATTTCTTGTGGGAATCCCTGCCTTTGGCAAAACTGTAAGATTGCGACTTCAGCATCATCTAGATCAATTATTGATAGAACATATGGACCTGTCTTTTCATGTTTTCCTTTTCTTGTGGTCATGATATGTCTGTTCAGATCTCTCTTGCCATTCTTAAGTAATTTCAACAGAACAGACTTGAGCCTCAGGAACCATGCCACAGCTTTCTTGAGCTTCATCCAAGTTGAGAAATAATTCATGAGGTAAGTAGTGGCGTCACATCTTTCCTTCACAGCAACAGCAACATTGACAGTGAGAACTCCTTTTCTTAATTCAGGGTCATCTTGAAAGTGAATAGGTTCAGATGGATGCTCTGGCCAGCAATGAGATGGTTCCTTCAGAAAGTCTGGGCCATTGATCCATGTTGTTCTTTTCAAGAATGTGTTGACATGTAGTCCCCGGGAGGCGTAATCAGCTGGATTGAGTTTTGTGCCTATATACTTCCATTGGGAGACATCTGTCGCACTTCTGATGACATTAACACGGTTTGCCACGAAGGTTAGGAATCTTCTGCTTTCATTCCGGATGTATCTTAGAACAGTCATGCTATCTGTCCAAAACAGAGACCTTTCCAATTCCATATGCAACTCCTCAGATAGCATCTTGTCTATTCGTATGGCCAAAACTGCAGCAGTGAGCTCCATTCGTGGTGTGGTCATCAGTTTTAAGGGAGCAACTCGGGCCTTTCCCATTATAAAGGTGACGTGGACCTTGTTGCTGCTAGTCAGCCTAAGATAGGTAACTGTTCCATACCCAAGGTCACTCGCATCACAGAAGTGGTGCATCTGTGCTGTTTTGACATCTCCAAAGTTGTTTGGTACAAGACATCGGTTGACCTTGAACTCCCTTACTCTTGGAAGATCTTGCCACCATTGCTTCCAGGCTTGTGCGTGTACCTCTGGCAATTCTTCATCCCATCCAATGTTCTGCTTGCATAACTCTTGCAAGATGTGTTTTGCCGGAAAGGTGAGAGGTGCAAGAAATCCAAGTGGGTCATATATAGAACTGACCATGGACAGAATCCCACGTCTGGTGCATGGACGCTCCTTTATGGTCACCTGGAATGTAAAAGTGTCTTCCTTGACATCCCATTGCACCCCAAGCGCTCTTTCAACTGGCAAATCTTCTATGTCAAGGTCGAGATTCTTTATGTCCTTGGCCCTCTCAGGCTCTGGAATGGAGACCAAGACAGCTCTGTTGTTACTAATCCATTTGGTCAACTTAAAGCCTCCAGTTGCACAGAGTAATTTCAGCTCTTTACAAAGTCTAATGCCATGGTCCTCTGTGTCCACTGCTTTCAACAAATCATCCACATAGAAGTTGTTCTTGACTGTGCTAGTTGCATCAGCTGAGAAGCACCCCTTGTTATCCTCAGCTGTCCTCAAAGCGTAACTTGCACAGCTAGCTGATGATGTTGCGCCAAAAAGATGTACGATCATCCTGTACTCCTTCAGTGGCTGACTAACGTCCCCATTCGGCCACCAAAGGAAGCGCAAGAAGTTCACATGATGAGAAATGTACTTTACTTGATAGTACATTTTCTCCACATCATCCATGATTGCGATGTTGTCAAGACGAAAACGGACTAAGACCCCAATTAAGCTGTTTGTAAGATTGGGACCTTGAATGAGTTCAGTGTTCAGTGAAGCACCCTGATAAGCTGCAGAGCAGTCAAATACCACACGCAAGCTCCATTTCTTTGGGTGAAACACACCATGGTGTGGAATGTACCACACTTTTCCATTTTCCTGCATCAACTGGTCTTGAGGTACAAGTTCAGCATGTCCGCATGATAGGACCGTTTTCATAAATGCACTATACTCATTATGAAAGTCACCATTCCTTTGAAACTTTCTTTTTAAAGACAATGCTCGTTGCTCTGCCATGTGACGGTTGTTTGGCATCATAGGATTATCCTTCTTGAATGGCAAAGGCAATTGATAATGTCCAGCCACTATTTCAACAGAGCTGTCCATTACTTGCATGAATTTGTGGTCTTCCACCGACATTTGTTTCTTTTCCTCAAAACTCTTTTCTGGGAATTCATGGTTGTATTGCTGAATCAAAAGTTCACTCAGGCTATCAACAGAAATCCGATGTGCATGAACATATTTCTGACCTTGCTTGTTGATGCATGCATTCTCAGTATGGAGAAGTCCATTCACCACCCAACCTAGCAGTGTTTTAACAGCAAAGGGTACCCTGGCTATTGATAATTCTCCAAGGTTCCATCAATTTGGGTGCATTAATCCCAATCAGAAGGTCAATCCCAGAATTAATGTTGGGAACATCAACATCTTGAAGATAAGGTCATTTTCGAAAATCTTCTCGTCTGGGGATATGTTCTCTGTTGACTGGAATTTCCTGCTGAGTGTACACTTCAGGTAACTTTATGAATTCCTTTCCTTCCAGGCTACACACTTCCAGGCCCTTGACTACCAGGCTGTTAACAGATTTATTTTGCCTCATAGTGCGCAAAAGTATTTGTTGAGGTTTCCCATTAGCATTTAAGTTCCTCCTAAGTTGTTCTGTGCAAAATGTTGCAGAACTCCCTGGGTCAAGGAAAGCGTATGTCTGAACTACATGATTTGAATTACTCAGTTTGACTTGAACTGGTATTATTGCAAGTGTACAATGTTTATCACTACAATCAAGTGCCTCTGGTTTCAGTGAAACCAACCCGCTGCTCACTGCCTTTTTGTCTGAAGGACCTGCATTGGTCTGTTCTCCCGTTACATTTTGAGGTATATGCAAGATAGTGGGATGTCATTTTGAACAAATTGAACAGGTTTGTCTTCTTTTGCAGGTCTTACTCATGTGTAAGACCACTTGTATTATTGCAAGTGTACAATGTTTATCACTACAATCAAGTGCCTCTGGTTTCAGTGAAACCAACCCGCTGCTCACTGCCTTTTTGTCTGAAGGACCTGCATTGGTCTGTTCTCCCGTTACATTTTGAGGTATATGCAAGATAGTGGGATGTCATTTTGAACAAATTGAACAGGTTTGTCTTCTTTTGCAGGTCTTACTCATGTGTCCTTTAGCAAGACAACCAAAGCAGACACCTTTGCTCTTTAGCAGCTCAACTCGTGCGTTGTGAGACTTCTGTATTAGCTCTTGACATGACGTAATCTCATGTTCACCATTACAGGCAGGACAGAGTTTTGATGAGCTGTTTTTGGGCACATCAGATACTTGCATTGTGCTCTCTGTGTTGTTCTTTGGTGCAACTGCTACTGTTGTGGCGAAACTGCATGGAACTCATTGGCTTGCTACTGTTAGCAGCTGTTTTTGGTGACCTCCTGTTTGAGGAGCCGTCTTGGAGGTTACCAAAAACTGGGTCTTGTAAAATCCTGGCCTGCCTTTCCAGGAAGACGACAAGATCGGCAAACTTGGCTCTTGCTCCTGTTCGTTCCATGATGTCAAAAGCATGTGATCTCCATTTTTCTTTCACTTTGTATGGCACCTTGGAGATTAGAAGCCTCAGGTTTAATGGAATGTTCAACTCATCCATGTACCTTAAGGTACGCATTACATTACAGCATTCACCACCCAACCTAGCAGTGTTTTAACAGCAAAGGGTACCCTGGCTATTGATAATTCTCCAAGGTTCCATCAATTTGGGTGCATTAATCCCAATCAGAAGGTCAATCCCAGAATTAATGTTGGGAACATCAACATCTTGAAGATAAGGTCATTTTCGAAAATCTTCTCGTCTGGGGATATGTTCTCTGTTGACTGGAATTTCCTGCTGAGTGTACACTTCAGGTAACTTTATGAATTCCTTTCCTTCCAGGCTACACACTTCCAGGCCCTTGACTACCAGGCTGTTAACAGATTTATTTTGCCTCATAGTGCGCAAAAGTATTTGTTGAGGTTTCCCATTAGCATTTAAGTTCCTCCTAAGTTGTTCTGTGCAAAATGTTGCAGAACTCCCTGGGTCAAGGAAAGCGTATGTCTGAACTACATGATTTGAATTACTCAGTTTGACTTGAACTGGTATTATTGCAAGTGTACAATGTTTATCACTACAATCAAGTGCCTCTGGTTTCAGTGAAACCAACCCGCTGCTCACTGCCTTTTTGTCTGAAGGACCTGCATTGGTCTGTTCTCCCGTTACATTTTGAGGTATATGCAAGATAGTGGGATGTCATTTTGAACAAATTGAACAGGTTTGTCTTCTTTTGCAGGTCTTACTCATGTGTAAGACCACTTGTATTATTGCAAGTGTACAATGTTTATCACTACAATCAAGTGCCTCTGGTTTCAGTGAAACCAACCCGCTGCTCACTGCCTTTTTGTCTGAAGGACCTGCATTGGTCTGTTCTCCCGTTACATTTTGAGGTATATGCAAGATAGTGGGATGTCATTTTGAACAAATTGAACAGGTTTGTCTTCTTTTGCAGGTCTTACTCATGTGTCCTTTAGCAAGACAACCAAAGCAGACACCTTTGCTCTTTAGCAGCTCAACTCGTGCGTTGTGAGACTTCTGTATTAGCTCTTGACATGACGTAATCTCATGTTCACCATTACAGGCAGGACAGAGTTTTGATGAGCTGTTTTTGGGCACATCAGATACTTGCATTGTGCTCTCTGTGTTGTTCTTTGGTGCAACTGCTACTGTTGTGGCGAAACTGCATGGAACTCATTGGCTTGCTACTGTTAGCAGCTGTTTTTGGTGACCTCCTGTTTGAGGAGCCGTCTTGGAGGTTACCAAAAACTGTGTCTTGTAAAATCCTGGCCTGCCTTTCCAGGAAGACGACAAGATCGGCAAACTTGGCTCTTGCTCCTGTTCGTTCCATGATGTCAAAAGCATGTGATCTCCATTTTTCTTTCACTTTGTATGGCACCTTGGAGATTAGAAGCCTCAGGTTTAATGGAATGTTCAACTCATCCATGTACCTTAAGGTACGCATTACATTACAGCATCCACGGAGGAAAAGAGCATAACTGTACAGAGCTTCTCCATTGTCTGATGGGATATTATTCCAATTTAAGGCTTTATCCATATAAGCATTAGTTTTAAATTCATCTCCAAAATGAAGTTCCAATAGGCGTTTTGCCTCTGCATACCCTCTATCTGCATCCACATGAAGACAACTTCTGACCAGCTCCTTAGGTTGTCCAGAGGTGTATTGTTCAAGGTAATACAGTCTGTCTTGACTATTGCTGGTGTTTTTCTCAATACAGTGTTCGAATGCCTGCCAAGGTTATTTTCGTAAACGAAAACTGAAACTAAGACTAAAACTATTGGTCAAAAAACATTTTCGTAAACTGAAATAAAATTAAATTCATAATAAATGAAAAACTAAAACTAAACGAAACTAACAACAGTTAGTGAAAAACTAACTGAAATAAAATAATAATTAGCAAAAATAAATAATCGTTTTCGTGATTAATAAGCTCTTTACTTCAGCGGAAAAATCTGACCTGTGGCTGTTTCAGGAAATGCCTGATTTGGTGCTTCATACGCGTGAAGTTGCTGAGGCGATTAACTGCTGTCCTGTGACGAGCTCAATGAAGGACCGTAACGTAGAACACATCGCTAGTGGATAGCGGCTGTTCATAAAGGATGCATCTTTTGTGGTGGAAAAGGTAATAAGACGCAAGTTGGACTTCTTTTAACTTGAGCGCAACATTTTTAGAATGCCGTTTCATTTGCGAGACGCGGGTGCAACACCAAAACAAGTTCGTCAAGCACAAAAAAACTTTAATGTTCTAGCCTCGGCTACTCTATGTTTGAGGTGTCATGTTTTCATGAAGGTTGAAAGGCTGAAAGGTGCTGTTATTATCTTTGTTTTTAAAAAACATTTACTGCTAATAATATTATTATCCTTGTGGAGACATTTCCCCCGCAATGTAACTTAGGCTATGGAATACCAAATACGACACACACACACACACACACACACACAAACACACACACACCCTTTGTGGGGACTCTCAGACTTAATGTTTTTTATACTGTACAAACTGTATATTCTACTCCCTTAAGGCCTGTTCACACCGGGACGAATTTCGCGCGCGTTATTCGCCGACGTTTAACGCCTCGTGACTAAACAAAGGGTGCCAATGTGAGTGTTCACACCGACGCGTAAAACGCCACGCGTAAAAGCGTCATTTTTAAAAAAACGCCTCGGGTTCGTTTTTTCAGTTTGACGCGCCGCGTCAAAAACTATCTGACCAATGAGATTGGCGCGTTTGCTCACGTGTCTGGAGCTTCTGAAGTTACAGTAAAACACAACTTGGGGGCGCTCAAACACAAAACGGTCTTGCCGAGCACACATACGTAATGGCGAAGAAGATATACAGCGTCCGTCTGTCCGTCTACTACACTCTGCCGGGAAGAAATAAGACGAGGAAGATGCAAGGCCAGATGAATGTAGAGCTGCTGGTCTTGTTGGTGTCTATATAAAGAGACACCAATGAGAATAAAGAACTGTATGACAAACGCGACAAACTTGCTCTCTTCTTCTGAGTGACAAGCGAGTGTCAGAAGCACTTTGTGGACCGGGGTATTTCTGTACATTAAGCGCCATCTAATGTCAGGGAATGAATTTGCATGTTGACTCAGCTCATCTCAGCGAAAAACGCTTGGGTGTGAACACAAAAAACGCATTGAAAAACGCTGACGAATAACGCGAGCCGATATTCGTCCCGGTGTGTACAGGCCTTTATACTAACCCAACCCCTAAACCTCCCCATCACCACACACACACACACACACACACACACACACACACGCGCACGCGCACGCGCACACACACACTAATCCTACCCGATCCTACCCCTAAACCTGCCCATCACCCACAACTGTCTGCATTTAAAAAAAATAATAAATAAATAAAAACAAATCTGTATGATTTATAAGCTTGTTTCACTCACTCACTCACTCACTCACTTGTAATGGTTTTTAACGTAATGGTCTCCTTACACTGATGAGTTAGTATGTTTCATCTTTTTGGTTTGAGATTGAACAAAGCACCAAATAAATGGAACTTAAAAGTACACAAGAACATTTATTTTATATTTATTAAGATGCCTGCACAAGAGTTAACTGTAATCTGTGCAAACATTACACTTAAATGAAACTTCTCGCTTTTGTCTACACTGGAAGTGTATGCTTGCTCTGCTAAACTATAATTACTAAAACTAAAACTGAAACTAAATAAAATAACTAAATAGAAATGTGTTTGCAAAATAAAAACTAAACTAAAACGAACAAAACCCTTAATGAAACTAACTAAAACTAAACTGAAATTTAAAGCAAAATTGAAAACGATATTAAAACTAAACTAATTTAAAAAAGCAAAACTATAATAACCTTGATGCCTGCATAAATGGTCTGAAGTTCAGAGGTTCACCGTTAAACATGGGTAGGTGCTTAGTTGGAAGTAAATTCATTTTCTGTTGCTGTGCAATAAGATCAGCAACAGCAGCCAGGTTGCTGGTATCTGAGCTTAAAGGCGCATGTGGAAAGGAAGTGCCTGCAGCTGCTTGACTGTCGATCAGTTGTAAGGTCTGGACAGGGCTTTGTAACCTCCGCGGTCTTGTATCCCGTGTTAGAACCTTTTGCAATGGTGTTTTGGGAACAGCAGAGATTCTGGTATATTCCACCGGTGAGGCTTCTGGATAAACATGCTCCTTAATTCTGTCATATTTGCTCTCCAGATACGCATGCATGCCATCTCCTGGCAATTCTGAAACTTCTGTCGATTTCAGTCTAGAGTTCATAGATTCAGCATCAATGCTCTGTAACACTTGGACCTTTGCATTAGCTGCAGCCAACTCTGTTTCAAGTTCAACTCTTTCCATTGCATTTTGCACTTTAATTCTTTCCATTTTCCAAGGCTTGTTTTTTCTTCAGTCCTTCAGCACGTTGCAATAGAGCTGCCTTTTCAGCTTCGGCTTTTAAACGTGCGGAAGACACTGACGAAGATTTTGTGGAAACACTGCCACCAGAACGTGAAGATTCTACTTTACTGGCACGTGCTGCCACAATGGATATACTGTCCAGAGGAGACACCAAAGTTTGGGGTTCATAGCTTTGAGCACTCTTCCACATTTCTACCTCATTCAAAAACGTTTCAAAAGTTTGCATCTTTGGTTTGTACCAATCATCATTGTCACTTTTCCTTTCCTCTTCCTCATGCAGCACTTGCACAGATTGATGCACATCTTTAAATTCGTCCAATGCCACATGGAGCTGTTCAATGCCTGTGTCAACGGCTTCAATATCTCCACCTCTTAATAATTCCTTTAATTCATTCATTTTACGTGTACACACGCCAAGTTTTCCTCTGCGCGTTGCGCAAAGCTCTAATTTTACCATCAGCCATATTTTAGATTGTTTGAGAACCACAACAAAAATGAAAAATTCTCTTTTCTTTTTTTCTTTTCAAAAAATTAAACAGCACAGTTATCTTCAACTCAGTTCATTCTCATCTGGCTTAATTTCAGCTTAAATGTGCATGAACAAAAATCATGGTCTGCTTCAGTAGCAAATCCAGTAACAAACAAAAAAAATTTACTCCAATAGTGAACTTGAAAAGGTGAATTCTCAAAAGATCCAAAACTTTTACGCTTCAATAACAGTCAAACAAATGCTTCCATAGGTTCCAAACAATTCGATTTTGAAGCAGCATAAACGATTGCAAAGTTCTTTACTAATATATGTTGGCGGACCACTCTTAGCTGGGACGTATTGCCTAACTTCTTTGACAAGCTATCAAACGCAGAGAAACTTGAATTGTACCTTTTTGAGGTGGATGAGACGGAATTCCAGCAGGTAGGTGAATGGGTTGGTAAGCAGAGCAAGGCAGGCAGCGGGCAGGTAAGTAGGTTGTTAGTGGCAGACAAAGCATGGACTCCAGTAATCCAACAAACGATTGGTAGGTGATTGAAGAATGGTGGTTAAAAGGCACAACCTAATGTCAAAACTAATGTCCAAGTAGTGTTCAATAGTAATTCAAGAGCGTTTCAATAGCGTTTTGATAGCAAAGTAAAGAACTGTATGCTCATACGTTCCAACAGCTTCCTTGTTCTTTTTCTTGTGTTTGAAAAGGTGAGAGGCGGCCATCTTTATATTCAAACATTCTCACCAACTGTCAAAATAAAAGTCCCTACAAAATAAAGGATCCTAAATCCAACAAAACATACCAGTGCTCCAATAGCACAGCTATTTAGATTAAACTAAACTCAAAATTGCTCCTACATCACATGTCATGTGAACTACTAGTGGTTCTCGCAATACTACAGATATGGTTATGTTTGGTTAGAGCCCTAAAAGAGAGGGACGTTTTTTGAATATAATAGTTAATATGTAAAATTATAATGTACATTATAAATTCAAATTATAACATGTTATAATGACCTCAATAAAACAACCAAAACAAATGTGTGTGAAATTTTAATATTTTTTCTGTTTTATTATACAGCTAAAAGAGCCTGGGGTCAAATTGACCCCAATAAACACAGATGCTACAAAATGTGTAGAGGAAATTGAAAAAATATCAGCAGGTTAATTTTATGTTTACAGAGTTGTCCCATTAAATTAGGAAAAGTCATCAAATCTGAAGCAAAAAAAAAAAAAAAATCATGTATTTACAGACGTTAAACATTGAATGGGGTCAAATTGACCCCAAAGATAATAGGAGGGTTAAATAAGTTTTATTAATAAAGGCATAGAACCAGTTTATTTGTAGTGCACTGACAGGAGTTTTATATAATTAGTTTATTAATTAAATTATTAAAAAGATGAAAAGGTAATTGTAATTGGTAATTGTACCTGAATGAATTTAAAATTAATTTGCTATTTCAGATCAATATATTTGTTTCCCTTCATTTTAGTTAACCCTAACTTTATTCTCATCTGAATTATAAATAATTGATTTCCGTATAAAATAATACTACCATTAAAAACTTTTGTTGTAGGTTACAGTTTGACAAGAGTTTAGAGTGTGCCAAAAGCACAATGTTTTGTTTTATTGCGAGTGTACACAAATATAAGTAAATAATTTGCAGTTTTAATGATGTCCTGTATGAAAAAAATGGCGGAGTATGTTTTAATGTTTCCACTGTTTGATCGCGCACGAGAGATCTCTCTCTCTCTCTCGCACGCGCGCACACACACTGTTCATCGCGCGATCCGCGCCTATCTCTCTCTCGCACACGCGCACACACACACACACACACACACACACACACACACACACACTGTTCATCGCGCCACCCTCTCTCTCTCTCTCTCTCTCTCTCTCTCTCTCTCTCTCTCTCTCTCTCTCTCTCTCTCTCTCTCTCTCTCGCACACACACAAACACTCCAGCATTGCAATCTTGATCGCAGCCTGGTTATTGCTGCGTTCACAGTCACACCAAAAGTGAATAGAGCGAAATGTATCGCTATTTAAGAGGTTTTTTTTTTTTGTGTATTCTCCGTGCAAATTCGTGAACTGAACCGTGATGCCCCTACCGTTTCGGTTCGATACGAATACATGTACAGTTCCACCCCTAATGCCTTCCCTACCAAAGTCAAAGTTGTTCTGAGTAGCTTGGAGGGAAGGGTCCGGCCTTAAGGGATGATGCCGTGTCAGGTGAGAGATAGCTCGCAATCATCTGCTCCACCTAAGGCAACGCCCCATACCCATGATCTTTGGAATAGCGTCAATTCGAAACATGGGGACCAAAGCCATGGGAAGATAATGGTTTCTTCCACGATCTCGACACCTTGGAGTGGATATCTGTAAAAAAAATGGCAGGCCCAGACGCAGGGGTTTGCACTTTAGAGGGCAGAGAACATTTGTCTAGTTTGCTTTTAGGATGAAAGTCCTGCCTTTTTAGTTGGCCAATCGATGTTCAGTCTGGCCACGGCACAAGTGACAACCCTTTACCAACTCCTCATAAGCAGGGCCTTTAGGTGGCGAGTCCTCAAAATCTCCCGCCTTGATGCTCAGCACATCAACCTCCTCAGAGGAAGATAGCTGAAACATTGGGCCCTCACTTGGGGCGGAAGAAACCGCAGAGTGTGCTTCCAGACCCAGAGAGAGAGAGAATGCTGGACCCCATGGGTGTAGGCAGAGAAAAGGCTGAGCCCATCTCTAACCCCTCTACGAGGTCCATATGCAAACCCCACAATCTCAACTACCAATAACCTCAGCAGCAGGGGGGCCAGAACCGTGGGGAACGTGAGCCTGGGCATACCTCCTTGAAGGGCGCATTGCGGGAGTGGAGCCTACCTACAATGTGGAAGCTGCTCACAATGAGCACAGTCAGCCCCTTGAGAGCTGACCGTGTACGCTCGCTCCCAAACAAACTACACATAAATTGTGTGTATCTCTGCTTGTGATGTAGCGAGGGTAGGAAGGAACACAAAACACATAAATTGTGTGTATCACTACTCGTGATGTAGCGAGGGCTGGGCGGAACACACAATCTAAATGATTGTTTGCTTGCCATTATGCCATTATTGTTTCACAAACAATAAATCCCAGGCCATATATTTTATAACAAATCAACAGAAATTTTAATAAATCACAAAATTAACATAAGTTAAACACAACTGAACAAGCTAACGTACATAGCGTAGCGTAGTTTGCTGACTTGTTTACCATTCAGTAGTGTGTATATGAAAATCTAATAAATCACTGTTATTGTTACGTGGTTCAAAAAATATAGAATATTGTAAATAATATCACAGAGAAACACTGACTTTGATAAGTTTGCAATTACTTTGATAAATAGGCAAAGGAGACAGCAGGGGAAAGTGCCATTCACGTGGCAGGGCCGCAGTCTTTTTTAAATTCTACTTCTTATTCGTCCTTCTCTTGTTTTAAAATATTGTAGATTTGACATTTAAACCTGTTTGACTATATACGCGTTATGTTTTTCAGATAAGTGAGTGAGCAACATTGTCGCAAGTCTGATTTAGTCATGACTAAAAATATAAAATACTGTATCATACCGTAAGACTGCTTGCTGTTATTATTTGCTCCTCTCAAATGCATCATCATCAACCGTATTCAACAATATTTACGAAGAACGGTAAATTACGCAACAAAATTTTCTGTAGTTTTACAGCACTTTTTTTGCATTGTGGACCAGCACTATACCAGCACTAACCAGCATAAACCAGCCTGGACCAGCATGAAATCCAAGAAAGAAAAAAAAAATCTCACAAATGAGTTATACAGATAGTTATGTTAATAAGAATCCCATTATTGTCAAGGCTAGTTAAACAATGAGAATTTAACAAGATTCATACAGGAACTACTTTTGTTACCACCATATTGCTATAATTACATATTGCATATATCTAGATTTCTCCCTCTACTCCATCCATATCTCTTTCGCTCTTTTTCTCTATTGCTTGCTCGCTCTTTAATCCCTCTCAGTGTGAGAACTGAGTTCTGAGAAATCAATTTGAGAGTGACAGCCTACAGTGACGTCTCATTGCTTTTTAAAGTTGTGAATAATGGCAGGAAACAACACAACTCACTCTAAAGCTTACATGATAAAGCTAACATGGTGGTGAATGTGAGTACATTCAGATTGCATTAATACTATACACGTGATATGCATGTTAGATAATACTTTACTCATACTATACTATATTTTTAACAGATAAGTACTGAAATACTAATACAATTAACAGGCAGGGCAACACACACTAAATGCAACTGTGATCGAACAAACACTGGCTACGTTTACATGCAAAACTTTTGTTTCAATCGGACTGAGTTCATTACGATTGATGAATCCGAAAGTAGGGTTTACATGAGCGCTAAACATGTGATCGGGTTGATGTGTGCGTTTGTCACAAGCTTCAAATCGGAAAAGATTTTTTGACATGCTCAAATTGCACGGATATACAGTTCCCTTTTTGTCATTCTGAGTTACGTCGAATGACGACGAATTGGGTTTTGCTTAGAAAGCCTATCAACTTCGAGTATTACAAAACGAGCCAATGGCAAAGAAATGCCATGGGTCTGCGTAATTTGCATGACGTAACTCCGCCTCACCTCGTGGGTATAAAAGGAGGACGCCGGCAACATGTAACACAGTCTCATCCCAAGACGTCATACGTCTGACACTTTTGACCATACGTCAACATCCGACGTTTTAGGGTACCCTTTAACGTCAGTTAGATGACGATCCCGGGGCGTCATATGTTTGACGCTTTACCTTAAGTGTCAGTAGATGAAGCGGGTAGATTTAGGTCTGGGGTAGGGTTAGGATTACATAGCGCCCCGGGATCGTCATCTAACTGACGTTAAAGGGTACCCTAAAACGTTGGATGTTGACGTATGGTCAAAAGCGTCAGACATATGACGTCTTGGGATGAGACTGGGCTGCAACATGCAGATATGTTTTCGCTTCGGAGCCAAATGTATCCTTCTCTCCACAAGCCATCTCTGATTGTCAGCTTTACAAACGAGTACCTCAGGTGTTGGTGTGATGGCGATCTCCAGCAAGTGCGTGCTTCCTGCTTATCTGTGCAGTGGTTTACCAGAGAGTGCGTGTCTCCCCGGGCGCTTCAACACTTTGAGTTTTCTCTCACAAAAGAGCTTGCACGCGGCACGTCTTTTTAAAGATGCCTCACCCGTGTAAATCTGGTTGCGGCAGATCGGTATCGGACTCTGATGGGCACGAGCGTTGTCTAGTATGTTTGGGCATTGATCATGCTAGAGCAGCGCTCATGGATGACTCATGTTCTCTCTGTGGGAACATGACCATCGCGTCATTAAGGTCGAGACTCAATGAACTCGCAAGAGTGATAGTCCCCTCATCCAAACCCCGATCTAGTGCCCCCCCGAGGGGTGCTACTTCGGCTGGTGGCCAGGGTGACCTGAGGGTGACGGTCTGGAACAAGGCGCCGACTCTGTGTCCGCGACCCCAGCCTCCCTCTTCAGTGACGGTGCCCGCTAGTGAACAAGTGATGTTTCATTGACCCGTGTGTTTCATTTGAAGCTACAGAGGATGATGCTATGTCTGTAGCAGCATCACAAGTTGGGTTTGAATCTTCCAGAAGTGACGACTCGTCACAGCTGCCACCTTCCGGTGTGCATACGGCTGTGCCGGAATCCGATCCGGAGATGAGTCCATGCTTTGCCGGGCAGCCACGAGTATCGGGCTTGAGTGGAGGCCTCCAACCTGTCCTGAGCGCTCACGGCTGGACGATTGATTTTTGGGTAAGGCCGCCGACCCTCGTCCACGGCAAACCCCAATACCTTTCTTCCCGGATGTGCATGATGAGATCTCGAAGTGCTGGAAGACCCCCTTGTCTTCCCGGGACCGCTCGTTGGTCTCATCCGCCTTTCCTCCCCTCGATGGGGCAGCTGTCCGTGGGTACACTGGGCTTTCCCCGGTTGAACGCTCTGTTGCGATGCAACTGTGTCCTCAGAGTGTTTCTTCTCGGGGCGAGTCTAAGCACCCATCCAAAGCCTGTAGATTCTCGTCCACTCTGGTGGCGAAGTCTTACAGAGCGGCGGGACAGGCAGCTGGTGCTATGTATGCTCACTGCATACAGCTCACTGCATGCTATGGCCACTCATCAGGTCTACCAGGCCATCAAACATATTCTGCCCCACCGGCCCGCTGCTGCCTCCACCCGCCCGGCCGGGCAGATGCCTTCACCCAGGCACGGTCTTGGAGGAAGCCGCAAGAAGGCGCCACAGCCCTCTCCCACCCCGCCCCCCGCTAAATGCCGGGCCAAGGGGCGCTCCTGAGACGGGCTGCTCAGGGATGATGATCGTTTCTCAGGAAATGATAGCAGGGCCACTCCTTCCCCCGGTGGAGGGCCGGGGGAGAATCTTTTGTTCTCCGCTCCCCGCTGCTCACCCACGGGTGGGCAGCACTCTAAAGTGGTTAAAGAAAGAAATGATCCCCTCTTTCCTGAGCTCACAGAGTTCTCGGACGACACAGAGCGCCGACCACAAGCCGTGCTCTCCTCGTCCCCCTCTGTCCCACAGGCGGTTGACACGGCGTGCCGTCCACGGACCGCTTCGCCCTTGTCCCCAGACACCTGGCAGAGCAGGCCCCCGCGGGACGACCACCCTGGTCCTTCCCTGGCCCCCTCTGTCAGGGTGTGGTTGCTAACTGTGCCCCCACACTGGGCCGCTATGCCGTCCACGTCTGGGCCAGTTACTCCACTTCGCTGCACCTCCGGGGGGACGTCTGTGGTTTGCATGACCACGCTGGTTCAGTTCCTGGCAGCCTGGCTAGAGCTTCCCCGTCTGTCCCGCTGGGTCGCCCGAACCATCAGGCTTGGCTATGCAATTCAGTTCGCACGGTCTCCTCCCCGCTTCAGGGGAGTCCGCTCCACTTTGGTTGGTGGCAATGCCCACATCATGAGAGCAGAGATTGCCACCCTGCTGGCGAAGGGTGCAATCGAGACTGTCCCTCCAGCCGAAATGAGGTCCGGCTTCTACAGCCCCTACTTCATTGTCCCCAAGAAAACCGGTGGGTTACGACCAATCCTGGACTTGTGGGTGCTGAATCGCTCCCTTCACAGGATGCCGTTTAAGATGCTCACTGCCAAACGCATTTTCGAATGTGTACGGCCCCAGGATTGGTTTGTAGCGATCGACCTGAAGGACGCCTACTTTCATGTCTCCATTCTTCCTCGACACAGACCGTTCCTCCAGTTTGCTTTCGAGGGGCAGGCATACCAGTACGCGGTTCTCCCTTTCGAGCTAGCCCTGTCTCCTCGCGTCTTCACGAAGGTTGTCGAGGCAGCCCTTGTTGCCCTTCAGGTTCACGGGGATCGCATCCTGAACTATCTCGATGACTGGCTGATACTAGCTCACTCTCGAGACCAGGTTTGCGAACACAGGGACCTCGTGCTCCGGCACCTAGCTTGCTTGGGCCTTCGGGTCAACTGGGAGAAGAGCAAATTTTGCCCCATGCAAAGGGTCTCTTTTTTCGGTATGGACATCGACTCGGTCGCCATGTCCGCGCAGCTTACGAGCGAGCGCGCGCAGTCACTGTTGACTTGTCTGAGACAATTCCAGGACAAGAGTGCGGTTCCACTGAAAATTTTTCAGAGGCTCCTGGGGCATATGGCATCTGCAGCCGCGGCAACGGCACTCGTATTGCTTCATATGAGACCACTATAGCTCTGGCTTCGCTCTTCAGCTCTGGCTTGAGTCCCGAGGTGGGCATGGCAACAAGGCACGCTCTGAGTACCAGTTACTCCGACCTGCCATCAGACCTTCACCCCGTGGTCGAACCTCAGTTTTCTCAGGGTGGGTGTCCCCCTGGAACGAGCTTCCCGGCATGTTGTTGTCTCAACAGATGCCTCCACCACGGGCTGAGGCGCCATGTGCAATGGACATGCTGCCTCGGGCTCCTGGACAGGACCCCAGCGCCTATGGCATGTCAATTGCCTCGAGTTGCTGGCAGTACACCTTGCCCTGCACTGCTTTCGAGTGCTGCTCAGGGGTCAACACGTACTAGTCCGATCAGACAATACCGCCACAGTAGCGTACATCAACTGTCAAGGTGGTCTACGCTCCAGCCGCATGTCGCAACTCGCTCGCCACCTCCTCTTATGGAGTCAGAAGCATCTGAGGTCGCTTCAAGCCATTTATATTCCCTGAGCCCTGAACTGTGCAGCCGACGAGCTCTTACGGCTTCAGCCCCTCCCTGGAGAATGGCGACTCCCTCCCCAGTCGGATCAGCTGATTTGGGACCAGTTCGTGGACGCACAGGTAGATCTGTTTGCCTCTCACGACTCGACCCATTGCGACCTGTATTATTCCCTGACCGAGGGCACGCTCGGCACGGATGCACTGGTGCACAGCTGGCCGCGGGGCCGCAAGTATGCATTTCCCCCTGTGAGCCTTCTTGCACAGACCTTACGCAAGGTCAAGGAGGACGAGGAGCAGGTCCTTCTGTTTACGCCGTACTGGCCCACCCGGACCTGGTTCTCCCAACTTGTACTCCTCGTGACAGCACCTCCTTTGCCAATTCCTCTGAGGAAGGACCTCCTTTCTCAGGGACGGGGCACCCTGTGACACCCTCGTCCCGATCTTTAGAGCCTCCACGTGTTGCTCCTGGACGGGACCAGGCAGGTTTGAGCACCCTACCACCAGCGGTGGTGGCTACCATCACTTCCGCTAGAGCGTTGTCCACGAGACACGTCTATGCGTTGAAGTGGAACCTCTTCGTCAGCTGGTGCTCTTCTCGCCGAGAAGACCCCCGGAGATGCTCGATCGGTGTTGTGCTTTCCTTCCTTCAAGATGGGTTGGAGAGAAGGCTGTCTCCCTCCACCCTCAAAGTTTACGTTGCCGCTATCGCCGCACATCATGATTTGGTAGAAGGTAAGTCCTTAGGAAAGCACGACCTGATCGTCATGTTCCTGAGAGGAGCGAGGAGACTGAATCCTCCTCACCCTCCTCTCGTTCCTTCTTGGGACCTCGTGGTGGTTCTAACTGCCCTGTAGAGTGCTCCCTTTGAGCCTTTGCAATCAGTGGAGCTTTAGTTCCTGTCAATGAAGACAGCACTCCTGGTTGCACTGGCCTCTATCAAGAGGGTAGGGGACCTGCACGCATTCTCCGTTGACGAAGTGTGCCTGGAATTCGGGCCGGCTTACTCTCACGTGATCCTGAGACCCCGACTCGGAAATGTGCCCAAGGTTCCCACCACTCCCTTCCGTGACCAGGTGGTGAACCTGCAAGCGCTGCCCTCGCAGGAGGCAGACCCAGCCTTGGCACTGCTCTGTCCAGTATGCACTCTTGGTGCCTATGTAGACAGAACGCAGTGTTTCAGGACCTCAGACCAGCTCTTTGTCTGTTATGGTGGGAAGCTGAAGGGAAATGCTTTCTCCAAGCAAAGGCTGTCTCACTGGATAGTGGACACCATTGCTTTGGCATACCAGGAGCAAGGTCAACCGTGCCCCCTTGGTGTGACTGCCCACTCCACCCGGAGTGTGGTGTCCTCTTGGGCTCTAGCGCATGTATGTGATATAAAGGGTGTGTGAGTGTGGTTTCTATAATAATAAAAATATATATATATAATCCGTTTACAGTAATGAATAATAAACATTTAACTCAAAAGGAATAAACACGAGAGGATACATGGCTATACATGTAAACAATTGACTATTAAAGGGCACCTATTATGGCATTTAAAATGTTCCTAATATTGTTCTGGGAGTCCCTAACAACAGTTTTATATGCATGCAATGACAAAAAAAAACACTTTTGTTGTCTTATAATATGCATTTATTTTTACCTGATTTGCTCACCGATTCCCTAATGATTCGTTTGACGACTCATTTTTCAAACCCCGCCTTTACGTGACGCTAATCTGCTGTGATTGGTCAGACGACCCAGTCAGTTATTTTTCGCGTTAACCCAAAGTTTAAACATATTGATAAAGCACTGCAGTACTACAATACGCTCTATTCTTTATGACAACTCCAATAACAACGACCAACATTTTACATATTTCAAAAAAAAAAAAAATGACATTGGAGACCTAAGCTGCTCTGAGCATAACTGACACACACACACACACACACACACACACACACACACACACACACACACACACACACACACACACACACACACATACTTATTGAGCATGCTACAAAACCCATAAAACCAACAATTATTAACAGTAACTTACTTACAGGTTGTGATTCGGAGGAGGAAGCTGATCCAAATAAACTTGGTACTGCCCAGCTAACAATTTATGGTTCCCAGAACGTTCTGGGAACGTTAGTTTTTGGTTGTGGGAACGTTCCCTGAAGGTTATGGTTTAGGTTAGGTTTTGGTTCCCATGGAAAGTTTTCTGAACGTTTAGGGAACGTTAGTTTTTGGTTACATTGCAACCTTTAGGCAACCTTTAGGGAACGTTCCCCTAACGTTGTTTTTTACATTCTCCTAACCTTTAAATAACTTTAACAACAATGGTACCAATTTTATTATTACTTTAAACTGTCTGTGCATGAGCAGGAATTAATTATTATATATTAGCAGGAATGAATGAATGAACAAACAAACAGGCAAACTTGATGGGATTTAAAACTTTAATATAAAATGAAAATACAAAAAATATAAAAGGCCTAAAAAAAATAATACAAGAATCAGAGTCAGATTTATACAATTTTAGTATACAACTATGTAGGGCTGGGTATTGACACAAATTTCACAATTCGATTCACAAGCTTGCAATTCAATTCGATTTTGATTCTGATTCGATACAATATTGATTATTTTGGATATGTTACAATAAATAAACATTTATAATGTGTTTAGAATTTTTTTTTTTATTACCTTTACAGGGACTTTAAATTACCCTTTTATTTATTTTTTATAATAAGATTATATGAAATATAAACATTTAAATGGTGGCTGCCAGATTTATTCAAATATGCATAAAACATTGAAGAACATTAAGATTATAATGCATATGTAATATTGTGCATATATTTTAACAAAATGCTCCTCTCTAGAGTTATTTTTTCTAGCTGACTAACAAGTTTATGGCCACATGTGGTTTTTCTGAGGTAAATATGACGATTCATGACATTGATTACAAGCTGTTTAACTGACGTCTTTCCACGGTTGAAACACTGATTGAGCGAATCAATGTGACATGATACGGATTTCTATAAGTTTTACTCTATCTTTTAACACACTTTCAGATGCTCATAAATGTTTATTTTTGCGCGGTATTGGTATTATTAAGCCGGAAGAGATCAAAGCGCTCCGCGCTGCTGCTTCTCTTGAGCTGAGCCAGAGCGATCTCACGCCACAGCGCCAAAACGGTATTTGTGTTTTTGAATTTCAAAAGAAAATGAACGTAATTTGAAAATTCACACGGTTTCATATCAATAGTAACAAAGGACAAAGATTATTGCGATGTTTTGGATGCGTGCTACAATGTTCCATTAATTTAAATGAAACAGGACTAATTGATTCTTGAGATTTAAGAATCGATATCGGTTTGTAAAAATGAGAATCGATTAATATCGAGAAATCGATATTTATTACCCAGCCCTACAACTATGACATAATATCAATACAAGTACAAATGGAGTGGGATGAAGAGTGCAAAGTAATAGTGCAAATGTAGTGTGCAAGATGCATAAAGTATGTAATGTGTAGGTGAATGGCCAAAGTGGCAAAAATATAATAACAAAAATAGGGCTCCATGGTTCTGAAGGTCCAGTCCTTCTCAGCTGGCCTAAAAAGAAAGAAACAAAAGTTTGATATGTCATACTAAGAATGAACACGTTGACAAAAGCAAGACAAATTGCTTTACTAACAACCCTGTTTTTTATGATAACAAATATTGATAGTTTACCCATTCCAATGATTATTATGAACATCACATAGAAGAATTTCAATTTACCGTCTGTGTGGGGCAAACTTTAGCACTTGCCCAATCAAGTCCTCCGCGTCTGCTGCAGCACGGGGAAGTTTTTCTTGGAGGTCGCTAGAGTAAAAGTCAAAATGAAACATGGTTACAAGTCAAATTAAAACCTTCAAGCTAAGAATAATACTGATGTGAACAATAAAATAACACCTACCTGTAATAACCCTGCAGATTGTCAGGTCCTGGAAGGCCTTCTTTGGCCTTTCTGCCCCGCAGACTATACTGTTTCAGCACGTCATTGGTTGCCACTTGCCGTAGCATGCGACGCATGGCAGTACCTCTGGTCGAACCTCCAAGGGTTGTCAGGAAAAGTTGCTGTAAAACATATAGAAATACAAATTATACATGTAGAACAAAGTGGAGAGCTTGTACAATCTCATTTTGTAAGAGCCGTCAGTTCAGTTTAATGATATTTGAAGTTATGCAATTATATAGTGTTAATCTTAGGGCAGGACTATGGCCACTTAATTACCATGTTGTCCCTCCTCTCCTGTTGACCGAGACTCCTGTCGAACTCTGTGATTGTAGAGCATGGCGACAGCAACATGTCATCGACTGGAGCAGAGGGAGGTGACTGGGAGCTCCTTAAGAGCATGAGCAGCTCATCTATCTTCTGCTTCATCTTCTCCTCAAATGCATCCATCTGCTGTGCCATGCGGGTAATGGATGTCCTCACGGCTATGGAAAAAATTATTGGTGTTAGTTTTAGTTGTTGTACATTATATACTTGCATATGTGAACAACTTAAGTTAGTCTTCTTACCACTCATTTCCGTCTCCATGGCTGAGCCACCTCCCTCTGTGTGATGAGTTCTGCTGTTTACAACAACAAAAAGAATCAAGTTATTCTCAAGTTCCTTGTCATGAAATTGTATTTAATTGGAAAATTCAAAGCCACTGTACCTTCAGGCTGAGCTTGCGTCACAATAGACCCATTCAATTCTGGGTGACTGGCTGGTTTTCTGTGTGGTGTTGACTAAAAAGAAAGTAGATATGAATATTGGTCAGTTCATTTATGGCAGGTTTCTTGCGCATGGCAAAAAAAAAAACCCTTACATGCAGGTGGTGGAGGCATCTGCAGGCCTGTAAAAAGACAGAAAGAGACAAACACATCAGAACAGTCACATGATATGCACCAGGTTGAATGTCAGTACTCAGTAGTTCCATGGTAGGTAATATGACTCTGGTTTCTTAAATGCATGCAGAAATGTTAACTTACGGACAGGGCTTCCAGACACACACTCTGTCCTGGAATGCTTTCTTGCTTGTGGAACAGTTTCATCTGAAATAAAAGACTAAACAATTTGTACAGATTACAAAAAGAAAATTTTAATGGTGTAAATAATTCCTTCTGTACTTTTTTGAGAGCCAGTAGCAGAACAAAGCAGTATTTCCATACAGAGAAAACTATTTATTTATTTATATATAGTATAGCAGCAATAGGTCACCTGTACAGAGCCAGATTTTCTTGACTGTATATTTGACCCAGAAGTACCTGAGTGAACCTTATGGGTGGTGTTCCTCGCTGCAGGAGTCACTGGTCTCATCCATAGGTTTGTCCATGGGCGTCGTAGACCAGAGACTTTCTAATGGGGAGACACAGCAGCCATAGAAATGCTAATTAATTAAAAGAACCAGTATATCTTATTTGTAACAAGAACGCAAGCAGGTTAACATGATGACACAAAACATACAATGTGGCAAAGCATACACGTTGTGCACCAGCATACAAAGCCCAATATATATGCATTACAGATATATATTAGTACAGCCATTAGCTAGAGCTAAATCCATATTACAGCTACAGGACCCAAAACAGTCATATGAGCATGCGCAGTGACGGAATATAACAAAGCCCTACGAGGGAAAGGCTTAAGGTTAAACCCCAAACACTTGTATTACAACCACAACATCATGAAACTGTAGCGTATTTCACTTACTTTTTCGTGAGAATGTGAAGCTGTGTAGGTCGTTGGTTGTTTTTCCAATTCTTCCTGATAGTGAACGGGGTTCTACGTAGACGTGTCCATTTCTCCCAGCCAATCTGGAACGTCCTTGTTGCGTCACACGCCTTGACGTCAGGCAACCTGGCCAATCAGCATTTTAGAGGGTAATTTTAAACTAAAATGGAGTGTGTTGCTCTCTCCGACACACTGGTACTACTAACTAACGTTACCCACTCTTTCCTACACTTAACCATTAGATAGAGTTTCTTATTATTTACTGTTTAAACGTAAAGTGTAATGCTAACGTTACAGTGTGTAACATCACACACCCTTATTTGCTCGACGGCACAGGGATGCCAACGGTACAGGAATAAATGAAACATGTTCTGAATGTATTATAACAGTGATAGCAGAAAACTATTATACAAATATTTTACCGAACTATTATTATTTGTTTAATCCTTCATGAAACTCACAAACAGTGTGAGTGCTACGTGTGTATTTCTATAAAGAGACGGGAAAAAATGTAACTAGCCTACACAAGATGGCTTGTAGGCTACTAGGCAACATGAACTGGTCAGTTAAAGGCCATGGTGCAGGTTTTTTTTTTTTTCTTTTCTGGCAGTTTTCTAGTTGGTAATAAACATTTAAACAGTTATCCGTTGTATTTGATGTTGTAGGGGATTACAAAAAAGAAATATAATACGGGAAAGTAGGTGATATGTTAGCATTTGGCTAACAGCTAGCGAGGATTCTAATTTCTCCCACAATGCATTGGATGACGTCACATGAGGTACGCTGTTGGACAACAGACGAAAGCCCGCGAGTAGTAGCTAACGTTAGCTAGTGAAAGAGTGACAGTGTCAGATATAAGTAAATATATCGAGATAGATAGATAGATAGATAGATCTTCCGAAGCTGGGTGCAGTTTGTCAAGATTAGGCGAGCAGATTTTTCACCTAAGTTAACGTTAGCTCTGTCGCCGCAGTTACTCGAGAATATGCAGCGCGCATTTCAAAGAGGAGGATTACCACTCAGGGGATGCCAAGATGGTCTCACTTGGTTTAAAGAGTGAGAGGATGGCTAAGTTACTTCCTACCGCCGTGCCGTCTGTGAATGCAAACCTCTCTGCTTGCCCTGTCCCGAGGCCGAGAGACACCGTCTGCCGCAAGCGAGATATTGCCACGGTAAGTTCATCATGCTAACGTTAATGTTTACAAGCTGCGTGTTAGCTAGCTCTGTGTGTATTTTGTAACGTTATAGCTACCGTGTTCCCTTTGACACAGCCTCCACTACAAGCACGATCACTCTGACATTAGAAGAGCATTTTTCGTGATTCACGAATTTGAGCCAAAACAAAATTGCCCTGAACTAAATGCCCATGTCGTTATGAAAGCTTCATGGCTAGTGTTTGGACCAGTGGTGATGATCATCAAGCGGCTTTCGCAATCGTGCGTTTGCGTTTTGTGTTAGACTGCTACGGTTCTCTTTCACATTTGACCGTGACCGTGTCGTCAGGGCTGTAGTGGAGGCTAAACGCAGTTTACCCACCGCTGAAATTATGTCAGAAACAGTTTAGCTATCCACTTCTCACTTCAGAGTTTAGCTACCTCTCAGTAAATTCACTACCTCATAGAGTTTATGTAACTTTACCACATGTATTAGCACTAGTATTGGTGTAAACATTTAATAGTAACATTCAAATCATCGAATATGTTCTGGATTTCTTTTATGTATTCATTTAGTAGCGCATATCAGGGTCCACTGTACTGTAATCTCCCTGGCAATCTCATAACATTCTGTTTACTGTTTATGTTTGCTATAATTCATATGCAGGACCATTTCATGTGTTTTCAAACTTTCCATTAGTGGCAATGATCTTTATACAGTATTATTATTATGTCTGCAGGTTATGCAACATCATTAATGAAGGCCCTTTGGGAAAGCTACACCAATTCACCTGCAGCTCTTTCGAGAGGTTAGCGCCAGTTTGTCCTGATGCACCCGGCCGCCCCCATCGCCAAATCCTTCAAACAGGTTCCTGAGGAGGAGGCCGTCAGACTCTACCTAGCCCTATTTATTTTAGTTGTTAGTTATCTTCTTTCCTTCTGTCCCTGTCATCTCATTTAGTGGTGGTTTCGGTGCTTTGGTTTTACTTTGCACAAAATCATTACTTTTTTTCTTAGGCTATTGATTCCCGTGTTTATTTGAATTGAATTCAATTGAATTCCGATTCAGCCATTAGCCTACCTTTGTGATCACGCAAAGAGGTCTGGAGCGGCGGTCCGTTCAGAATTACAACCAACAAAATATAAGTGTGCATGTACAAATTTGCAGTAATGTTCGGTAAATATAAACTTGAAACCGGAGAGATAGTTAATGAGTGAATTAACTATGTTCCTAAACATGATCCATAACTGTTAACAGGATTCATTTCAGTATGGCTAATGTACCCCTTCATCCTTCCCTAATCATAGACTAAACCATATCAGAAAACACACACAAATACATGTATACGATGTACAGTACACATGTATATTTGAATCACACATAACTAACCTTAACCCATACACATAATATATTCACACACACACACACAAATTCATTTATTTAAATGGGTTAGGGTTATGTATATGTATATGTATATACTTCAGGTTACCATAAGTTAGTTAACTTAAATGAAGAGTTGGTCATGTAAGCTATAGCTAGCTGCAATTAACCCATTATCTAAAACATTAACTAAAACTGGCCACATAAAATATACTGACTAGATTCACGAGAGGTCGGCTAATGTGTGTAAAAGTTAAAAAAAAAAATACAGTAATTTCATTAATTTACCAGCGAGCGTACTTCGGAAGCTCTGAAAATGAATGGGGTTCAATGGTGGAACTATCAATGTTTGGAACTATTGGCTGCTCCACGACACGCGACGCGTTACTTCCTCATTCCAGAGTTCCTATGGCGGTCTATGGGAGTGTCGTAACTCTCTCTCTATGGCTCTGGACCACACTATTGCAGGCAAAAGAAACAATGTGCAAACATTTCAGGTCTAGCCCTTCATCAGTGGGCTTTTTTTATATAGATTTGTTTACTTGCAACCTGTGTCTTTGTTCAGTAATATTTGTCCTTGTTCAGTAAATGTTTAGTAACCATTACAAGCAATGCCAATAAACAGTTTTTTCCTTATAAAAATCCACGTGTTCTGTGTACTTTATAACATTTTGAGGGCAATTGGGCGATCACAACAGAATAAGGAATTATTATTTTTATTCATTTTCATTCAAACGAGGCAATTGAAAGCCCTGATAGGTCTGGTCACAACTTTGGAATTGTTGTCTGATGGTTGAAACCACACGAGAGGCTTCTTTATACTCCTGCCTAAAACCCCATAAGCCCAGCGTATAGCCTCTGCACGCAGTGTACCGGTATTGCCATGGATAAGTAGGAAAGATTCTTAAGTTTTAAACTCTGTAAGTATGTTGGAAACATCTCTGATGCATGTTTATTGTGTATGCAACACATCTCCTGTCACCTATAGCTGTTGTTCAAAGGACTCCGTGTAAAAAATAAAAAGGTAAAGTAAACATAAACCATGAACATACTCATCACACTGAAGACATGACCAGCCTACTCGTCGTCAGCTACATTTGCAAACAACATTTTCACCGGAGATAGAGGTAAAAGCAGGACACTCGGCCGAGCAAACAGATACTCAAATTATACTCGAAATTTACTCAATGATGCCTTATTAATTTTAGTATATTTAAAGTAGCCTATGCCTCCTCTGTATGGATAGAAAATGGTTTTATTACAAGACACAAATTCAGATAGGCTTCTCAAAGCCTGTTTTATTACAGGTTTGAATGAATGAAATAATGTCTCATCTGTATTAGAAAAATAAATATATAAATAAGAAATAACTAAAAGCAATACCTCCAAATTTAACAAAAATAGCTCTCACAAACTTACAAAAATGAACTAACAAAATGTATATTTTTTTCTTCCTCTTTATCATATTTTTCTTCCTCAATCCTCATCCTCCTTGTTTGCCCATCTATGTTTTGTTTTAGAGCTGATCTTTCCCAGAAGTTTTTTGAAAACCAGGACATTTTCATAATTAAAAAAAAAAACAGCTAAAACAGGACGTGAAAACAGAACATGTCCTGGGAAAACAGGACTGTTGGTCACCCTAACCTAGTCTAAAGTCTGTGGCGTTGCGCGTACATTCAGATGCTATTTTAAGCGCGCATGCTTGGCCATAATACAGAGTGAACAACGTGCATCCACTGTAAATGATTCTCTCATCTACACAGATGCATTTTACTTTTTGCAAACGATGCATTATTATAAGGAAAACTATTTAAACACGAGTGTTACAGCCCTGACGAGAACATCGATCTCCTCGGCTGTGAACCATGAGAACTGTAACTGAACCGATTCTGAAGCGCGCCTCTGCCTCTGCCTGCAGCCTGCGTCTACCTCATGTGACGTCATCGCCGAGTCGCGTAAAAAATAACCGTCACTAACCAAAAACTACAAAAACTGGACTTTAACACCATTTTGGAGACATTTCTAACTTTATATACATATCTTAACTGCTTTATGTACCCATTAATCGACAGTGGTGTTTAACCTGCAACATGGCCTTTAAGTTGGGAGCTAACGTTAGCACTAACTAAAACGTGTCTAGGGCTAATATACCTGTGCTCAAACACACCAATTAATCTCGAGTGTCCATTTACCTGAAAGAAGACGGGTTCCCAGGCATGTTCTGTGTATCGATCCAGACCAGAAGGACTTTGGTGTATGTAAATCTAGCACAACACGGAAGCCAGTACAATCGGTCACCTGAAAGCAGAGGCCTTTCCCCCTACTGGTGTGGGGGTGTAACGGTTGGATTTGTACACCGACCGAACTGCGCACTTAGAAGTGAATTGTGGAATGAAAGAAGTGAATTTTCTTAGTTGTAAAAATCGTTCTATTGATAGATTCTTGTTTTAAGTATTTTTAACTAATACAGTTAAAAAATCAAAATCAAGCAAAAAAGTATTGTTTTTAGCTAAATTTATTATCAACATAAAAATAAATATATTATCTTACTATGCTGTTTATCTTATATTTCATAAGACGAACCATTTTTGAGTGAATCTAAATCAAGTGACTGCAAACCTTTTATATGCTACGTCATTAAATGGAGCTGAAATAAACATTTCAAACCCGCACTCAGAACAACCAAAAACAACCAAACGGGAACGTTGTGTGAAGGTATGGTGCAACCACAGGAGAACGTTTTAGTTGGTTGGTTCCCTTAACGTTTAGGGAACGTTATAACCCTGAGGGAACGTTCCCTAAACGTTAGTTTTTGGTTTGGTTCGAACTAACCTTTAGAGAACCATAAACTAACGTTCCCTAACGTTCCCTAAACGTTCTGTGTTAGTGGGGTGAACCTTCAGTATCAGCCGGCTCGCGAATCCACACTTGAAAGCATTTATGTTTGTAAAGGAATCGTCATTAAAATGACGCGAACACAGCTCAAGGTTCGGCTATACTATGTGGTATAGTTGTAAATATAAACTCTAGCCACTGATTCTTCTCATGCTCGTCCCTGAGCATTGAAAAAAAGTTTGCTTTTGATTCGCACTTCAGAACAGCGTCTCGTCGACATGATGTTTTCACTGGTGTCTGGCGCGCGCAATGAGTGGGCGTATCTTATTCAAATAACTTGTCAAGTTGACGTCAACTAGACAGAGAAAAAGCATCGTTCGTCTATCGATTCATATCAGCGACTCAGAGACAATAACTTTGTATACGGTGAACTTTCATATTTAAAACTTTGCAGGATGTTTTCGTTCACTTAGATCTATGTTACACACTACATGAAAGGTAATTTTCAAAATTCCATAATAGGTACCCTTTAATATACACGTGACTATTTTCTTATAACCATATCTCAACCGAGTGTAATCTTTACAATCCACAAAATGACATCTGTAAAGTGTAAACAAATGGAACATATGAGTCGTTATCATTATTTCACTTATACAGCGAGCATCGGAACACACATGCAAAGATAATGCACACAGTCATACCGCTAACATTAGCTTCATGGGAAATACGAATACACTCAACATCAGAACTTTTCAACACTTAATAAAACAAATAGCAATATAAACAAGATTAACCCTCTGGGGTCTGAGGTGTTTTTGGGGCCCTTGAGATGTTTTGACATGCCCTGACATTTGTGCTTATTTCAGCTACTTAAACATACTATTTGCCAACATATAAATTTGCTGTATTCAGCACAAACTCTGCTACAATAATATGTGAGCAAAATGGATGTACATGTTTGCATTTTATAGAAAAAAAATATTATAATAAAAAAAAATATAAGGCCATTTAACACATACTGAATAGTTGTCCACGAGACTTTTGAGTTACTATTCTTGTAGGCTAGAATTTTTACTTCAAAATGAAGTGAAAATCATTCTGACCACTCTTTCACAAACAACAATATAACGATTTAAATTTCTTACGTCAGTTTTTGGTCAGCACTGCTGTATGCGTGGTAGTGTGAATGGCCATGAATATTAATGTGATTTGCTCCTGGGAAGACTAAAGACACTCCCCCAATGGCTAATGACCCATCAAGGTGCTGTGAGGCAGCCTGAACTGAGAATGATTCACTGATGAATAAAAAGAACAGCATTTATTCAAAATAGAAATCTTTCCTAAGAACGTAAAGAAGTCATTCCTATCACTTAACACATCCTTTCAAAATAACAAACATAAAAAGACCAAACTTGTTGTTTTTTATAAAAAAAAAAATGTATTCAAAGAATCCTAAAAATTAAGCAGCACAACTATTTCCAACATTGATTTAAAAAAATCGTATCAGAATGATTTCTGAAGGCTGATGGTTAGTTAGGTAGCGGTACATCTCACTGATGCTGACATCTGTCCATTTATATTTGCAGCCTTTTGCAGTTGCCTTGGCAGCCTGGGCATTGGTGTTGTGGCACAGAGTTGACACAGCACTTTCTGAAAAAAAAAAAAAAATAGTTTGAATAGACTCATGGGCGAATGCAAGTCTACAGAGCTCAGTTGCAGTTCAGTTTCTCGTGCAGGAAGGAATCGCAGTGTCTGTGGAACCATGTCAACATCGGTCTCTGTTTTCCATGACAGAGTGACTGCCTGTTGCTCGTCTGCTTGTTTGCCTTGGCTATCTTCGGAACTGGTGCTTGGACGTTCATTGTCACATCTGTTATAAAAAAGAAGAAAGAAAAAGTGTGAGCATGCTGATAACACAATCAAAGAAACTGTATTATTATCATTATCAATCACTAATTGCCATGGATAATTGCCAAAAAAATATTTTGAACACAAGAATATGAACTTTTACATTATGACGATGTAAACACAATTAGGCTACATTACATCTATAAAATATTACGTCAATGCACTTACTCAGTATGATTCTCGATCGCACTGAGTGAACGACACCTGCTGGAGAAGGAGAGCATGATGCAGCCACATTCCTAAAAAACAAAACAAAAAAAACTGTTAGCATATTATCCAAAGTAAACTGATGGACAATTAATGGGTATAGATGCACAATGTATCTGTTGATGGATGGAGAAACATCTATTGATGAGTAGACCGCGTCACCGCAAGTATCTGTTTATGGCCCATATAGACCGCACGCATTTACTGATACACTCAATGAACGGATCGTTCGCGAACTACACATCTCTACATTTCAAACATTTACACATCTATTCACAAACAGTGCATAAGGCAGTATTTACACATGATAAGTAGTGTCATAGACTAACCAAAAATGAACATTTATATATAAAAAATATATTGTATTTAGACAGTATCACATATTTGCATAGGCGTCGATTTCGGTGGGGACGCGTCCCCACCAGATTTCGTCATGAGTCATTTTGTACCCACCACTTTTGGAAACATTGAGGCACGGATGTACCTAATACAAATAAAACATCTCCAGTTAACTGGCAGAGCAATCATTTTGTCCGCTCTTAAATAAGAGATCTAGCGCTAAAATGTTTTGTTTTTGAACTCAAGCGGAGCGCTCGTGTTCGCTGCTATCAGTGTCATGGATACAGTGTTCTCTTGTGGCTTCACTCGGACGCGCTCTTCAATCTATCGCCGTTGCGGACACTATTCATTCCGGTGAAATCACAAAATAAAATGCACACAAACGTGTGTCCCTGCTTGATATAGACTGTATCCACTGATGAACATATTCGGTTTTGATGAGAGAAAAAAAAACTATACCGAGGGCGGATTAGAACCCGTAACCTCTGACACGCTTGGCAAAATATCTGCCACTAGACCACTGAATTACTCAAACAAAGTTCACGGATCGATATATTTCACTAAATCATTATAACCTAAGCAGTTATTCAAAAAGTTTACACGAGCGTATAGGCCTACACTAATGTTAGGGATATTGTGAGGTAATATTTCCTATGTCAAAAGCTAGCCAAAACTAGGCAAAATATAGTCTGAAAATCCATTTGAGCTCTATGATCAGAAAAGGAATTATATAACACTAAACAACTTACTCTGAACTTATCCTCGGCGGGGTCAATTCGTTCTTCAAAATGCATCCGTTGGTCGTCCGAGTTTCAAATTTCTCTGAGGAAAAGGTGAATTCTTCCCCGCTGTCCAGAATAATCTGAAGGAGTAGTGTGTTGCCATTCTCAAAACGCGATGAACTATCAGTGAATCTTATGAAGAAACTTTGTGTTCTTATGGCATTGATCGGGGGGGGGGGGCGTGTGCTATGCGTAACGTTAGATCGCCTATTTACCATGTGAAAAGCTCTAGGGGCGTGGCGGTCTCAGCTAATTAAAGATAATGAAGGGAGAACGAAAAAACTGTACCTCTCATTTGTTTCAAACGGATTACATAAACTGGAAATATTTTTTTTTTTTAAATAAATTACTTCATTTAAAAGAAGATAATTTCAGCTTCATAAAGAGAAATCTCTCGTATCTCTGTGACAAGTATTGACTGAGTTACAGTTAATTTTTCAGACGTGTTTCAGAATGGACCTCACTGACAGAGAGAAGGCAAAACGCGCATCATGTTTATTTTTCTTTATTTGACAAAAAGCACAACACTTTGTTTTTATTGTGAGTACCCACAAAAAATAGACACTTAACAGGATCTAATGATGTACAACACTTATGTAAAATCAAAATCACAGAGTGATTTGATTCTCTTTTGCACTGATAAGGAAAAAATTGAGCTTGTCGCGCCGGCGCGACGGTCGACCCCAGAGGGTTAAAGGCAGTATATGTGGAAATTAAACTTACTTTCAAAGTTACACACACTCATCTATGGCTTGAATACACGTGAACCCTCCACAGCTTTCAAACGAAACAACCAGTTGCGTCAAACTCTGGGTGCAGGACTAAGTCACAACTGTCAATAATTCACAACCCACCAATAAGAATTAGTTGACTGAGCCTTTTCAACACCAACATCTGGAACTCCGGGACTCCGTCACGGTGATAATATTAACTGGTAAGTAAGCTAAGTTCACCTATATTATCCGAAATATTCTTTAGTTAAAACGATAGCAATAACGTTTGTGCATATCTCTGCCTCTTTAACTGTAAGCTTGCCACGCGGAGTCGTCGGTTAGGCTAACGTTAACTGCAACGAACTAACGTGTCGTGGTGAAATACTGAGGTAAAGTGAGATAGACGAAACCCTTGTTTAAGTGAGGTTTTTAAACAAGATTTTCAAGTATATGCTTTGATTTATTTTTAGGTTTGTGATCTGTATAATATCTGCAGTCTGCAACGATGGAGGTGTGTGTTGGAGCCTTTTCATTACCGTCATAACATCAACTGGTAGGTTAACTTCACCTAAATAAGCCGAAGTAAACTTATTAAACAGAGAATAATAATAACATATGTGTGTTCCGTGAACTTCCATCCCCTATTTATCACAACTTAGCTAGTAAGGCAGATGTAACAACGTTAACAGTGAGCTAAAGTGAAAAAATAAGTTAAAGGAATAGTGCACCTCAAAAAGAAATTCTGTCATAATTTACTTGCCCACAAGTTGTTCTAAACCTGCATGAAGTTCTTTCTTCTGAACATAAAAGAAGATATTTTGAAGAATGTTGGTAATGGAATAGTTTGCTGGTCCCCATTGACTTCTATAATAAATAAATAAAAATACTATAGATGTCAATGGGGACCAGTAATGGAACAGTTTGCTGGTCCCCATTGACTTCTATAATAAATAAATAAAAATACTATAGATGTCAATGGGGACCATGCAGAAACTTGTTTGGTTACTCACGTTTTTTAAAATATATTCTTACAGCACAAGAAATAAATTAATACAGGTTATGAACTAGTTGAGGCTGAGTAAATGGTAAATGGACATCATTTAAATTGTTTAAGTAACCTAACCGTTTAAGCGACACCATTGTTAATTACATCTTTTTTTTTTTTTTTCAAGTTTGTGGCCTGAATCATGTCTGCAATGTCGGAGGTGTGTTTTGGAGTCTTTTCTTGTGATTGCCGTCCTAATGGTGATGACACTACAGGTGAGTAAGATGGCATCAACTAAATTAGCAGAATTAATGCGTTAGTTTAGCAGGCAAACATAATATAAATGTAACTGCCGATGAAACCAACGGAAGGGAGAAAACGGGTTTACCAGGCAGCAGTGTTAAATAATAACAGGCAGTGCTTTTAAATAATCATCCATCAGTTTCTGTTCTTTATTTTGAATTTGCAGAAGCCATTCCCTCCGGACTTTACATCACTGCTGATGCTCTCCACTAATACACAGAACAGGTTGATGTTTGAGGAGGAGGAGGTATACCATTATCAATATAGCAAAATTTTGCTAACTAATATTTTAAATGTTGTTTAATTTATTAAAAAAACTATAAACACCATACAACATCATATCTTACATCATCTTTACCCCTCATGTCGTTGTTGTTAGTAATACGTTTTGTCATCGTATTTTATTTCTGTGAACTATAATAACACTAAAAGGCTGCTGTGACTTTGTCTGTTTCAGGAGAGTCTGTTCTCTAAGCAAAAACATGGATGCTGACTATGAAGAATCATAATCCAGTTACTACAGCTAACAGACTCTTCTTCAGCATTAACTGTCCATTTTGTCGAATGCAGAATTAGGTAACCCAAAATATATATATTTTTTACATTACATTTACATTCATGCATTTGGCAGACACTTTTATCCAAACAATTACATTGTATTTAAGTTTAAAGGAACACGCTACCGTTTTTTGAAATAGGGTTTTTTCACTGTCTCCTCTATATTTAGATAAGTGGGCAAACGTATTTTTGTCTCAGTGCATGCATTGTCTTATGGTGCGTTCACACCAAACGCGAATAGAACGTCTGGTGCGAGTGATTTAAATGTTAAGTCAATGTAAAGACGCAGAGTGAGATACATACATAACTTTTTCATCTCCGTGCGTGCCGTAACTCTGTCTGACGCACCCACCACTAGCCTACAGTAGACCAAAGACTGGATGTAAATAGCCCCAGCTAGCATACTAATCCCAATAAGTGACAAAATAACACCAACATTTTCCTATTTACATGTTGTGATTTGTATAGTCACAGCGTGTACAAATAACAAGATCATATGAGACACTGCCATCTTTTAACCATATAAATACTGGGAACTATATTCTCAGAAGGCGAAGCACTGCTACTTCTGTGGAGTGATTACGGCAGCTCTGAGGAAACTCTCTGCTCCTCACCACAGGGCTTCTCAAGTGCTGCGAGCAAATCACTCCACAGAAGTAGCAGTGCTTCGCCCTCTGAGAATATAGTTCCCAGTATTTATATGGTTAAAATATGGCTGTGTCTCATGTGACCTTATTATTTGTACACTCTGTGACTATACAAATCACAACATGTAAATAGGAAAAGGTTGGCGTTATTTTGTCACTTATTGGGAGCAGTATGCTAGCTGGAGCCGTTTACCTCCAGTATTTGTGCTAAGCTAGGCTAGCGGTGGGTGCGTCAGACAGTTACGGCACGCACAGAGATGAAAAATGTATGTATGGACTTATCTAACTCTGGGGGATACGGTGAATAAACTAAAGTCCCAAAAAGGTGTGTTCCTTTAATACTAGGCAATTTCCTAGGCAGATATTGACTTGGGACTATATTGCGGTGAAGCACAGTTGGACTTACCCGGTTTTGGCGGGTGGATAAAAATTGGGCTGGTTTCGGATCAGTTCGGCGGGTTTTTGTAGCCGAAACACTGGCACTTCAGATCCTTCTTTCGGCGACCGTCTCACTCACTCACTCACTCACACAGACACACGCACAGCTGACACACTCCATCCCACTACCTTCGGTGTACTATAAACACGGTTAATCCATCTCCTCAGTTTTTAAACTGTATAAAAGATTTTGACGCATATGCAAGCAAGGGTTTGTGCAGAGTGTGAAGCGCGCACTGCATGGCACGGAGCGCGGGCGCTAACACTTGCGTTTTCCTTTCAACAGTGGAAACAACTTAAAATACTCTATCATTTCTGGTCAAAGAATACAGAAAACAACTTATGTAAGGGATAATGTATAGTGAGGCGGTCGTTAGCGAATACCACCCCAGAAGGCTGACTAGGAGCCCGACGCGAAGCGGAGGGATCTTAATCAGCCTGAAGGGGTGGTATTTGCTATAACGACCGCCTCGCTATACATTATCCCGCTTATTACATGGCTACCTACCATATAAATCAATAATTTGACTCAAAATATTGATTTAAAAATGAGTTTATTGATTTAAAAACAATTGTATTGCTTCCGCTAAAGAAAATAGTCTGTTCCGTCTCTGAACTGCATCCATTATAACTGGTCTGTTATACTAAACAGCGGTCTGTTATCAAGAAATAACAGACCGCATTCTACATTGGAATTCTACCAAACCATGTAATAATTATATATAACTTACGTCAATATTTATTTTTTTGCGCAGCTTTTGGTGTGCATACAGTTCAAATTTTGGTGTTCAACTTTGAGTTTTAAAAATACAACAACCGTTAATTTTTCGTTTTACGGGTTAAAAAAGAAAAAACGAATGGACGCAAGAGTACATGGATCAATGGGTAATTTTAAAGCTTGTTAATGATTAACTTTAAACCCGTTTGTAGCTTTAAGTAGGCTGAAGCCTACCTGTATTTTATTTTTATTTTTATTAAAGTGCTTCCATATATTTTATTAGTATTAGTATTAGTTCAAGAATAAAATAGAATAACATAAAAATATCGGATTTATATCGGTATCGGCAAATAGCCAAAGCTGCAGAATCGGTATCGAAAGTGAAAAAGAGGTATCGGGACATCCCTACTATAATGTCATGATGTGTACTGTATCTTAACTTGAGAAGCCAGAACACCCTTTATATTTAATAGAAAATATAATGAACCACTTATATTAGGTAAAAATGTTTAAAAAAATTGGTAGATTTACAATAATAATAACCATGGAAGTTCATTACAGTCTGAAAATATCTCTTAACACAAGAATGCAACACAGCAAATTCTGGTTTTTGGAATAAACTCCCTGTTAGTTAAAATCAACTCAATCTGAGTGTACATGCGTGACCATCAAATAGACTCCAGCGCAGAGTTAAAATAACTCTGCTCTTGGAGTTGAATTTTTAACACTTTTTCAGAGTTAAAATGTAACTCTTTATGGAGTTAAAATACTAATCCTACGGAGAGTAACTGTAACTCTAAAATTAATTATATTAACTCCTTACCAGTGTTAAAAAGTAACACTTAAAAATATTTAGTTTAACACTTCTTAGAGTTAACATTTATTTAAACAATATAATGTTCTCTTACGAGAGTATCTCTCGTACTGCGTAATATCTTACGCTATGGGGAAAACTCTTTTCCACGAGATATTGAAGCCAAAAATTATCCTTAATTTTTTATTAATGTAAAACGCTTTGCAGCAGCAAGCAGACATAGGCGAGACAGCTCGCGCGCCTATTGGCTGCCCTGCGGCAATAGCAGCAGCCTATCGAGAGAGGCTCTGCGTGACGTCACGACGAATGGGGGCCTTTCGCGCCCATATCGTCACGTCCCGCCAGAAAGGGCGTGGTCTCGCCCCATATCTAGGCTCGATAGCTGCTCTTACGTTGATTTTCATCTCTTCAGCGAAGCCTCCCGCATCGCTGGATCCAGAGTGAGAAGCCGCGCCGTCGACCTGTAGCCTTCAGCGGGACGTGCCATCGAGCCTGGAGTCGCTGGCCTCGCCGCCTTCAGCCGCCGTACCTGCTGCGCTTTCCGGCGTACATATCCTTTCCTCTGCTTAGAGTGTGTGTGATTGCATTATCTGCCTTTTTTTCCCACCCCTCTAAAAGAGCGGCGTCTTTTTAAAGATGCCTTCCTGTGGTTCTTGCCGAGCCCCACTCAGCGATGAGGACCGCCATGTCATCTGCGTGTCCTGCCTGGGTGAGGATCACGCGGCCATCGCGCTCGCTGACGGCGGATGCCATCATTGTGAACGTTTGCCTATGGTGACTCTGCGGACTCGCCTAGCTGCGTTATCCGAGCCCGCATCCCAGCCTGCCGTGACGCCGCGCCGCAAGAAGCGCCGCGCCCAGCGCGCGCCCGAGCTATTTCAAGCCCGCCAAAGCTCGCCGGTTCGCCCGCCAGCTTCGCCGGCTTCGCTCGAGTCGCCCACGGACGGACAGTGGCCGCCGTCTGCCGCCGCGTCCGCACTTGAGCTCGACGAACTTACCGGAGACGGCATTGAAACTGAGCCGATGCGTCCGCTCTCTCAAGCCGTGGATTACATCGGCCTCGACTGAAAGGCGTTCGCGCAACTAACGCGCAATAGGCTGGACGGACGCTTTCTCGGGAAAGACGAAGCTCCGTCACAGTCGAGACCCGCGCCTTTCCCCCCTGAATGGTGAGAAACATTTGTGGCTAACTATCCGAGATGACGGAAGCTTAGCGCTCCGTGTTCCTCGACGTTCTCGCTCTGCTGGACGCCGCCCCCCTCAGCGCGGGCCCCGGCCGAGGATTGAGATAAAGCCCGAGGTCTCAAGGCCTTCCTAGTCTCTCTAGGAAAGCGACGGTGTTCAGTTCCCGCTGCGGCCGGATTTCCACCAAAACTTCTCGCTCGTTCAGTTCCAAGCAATGTGACTGTTCCAGTGTATTTCGCAGTGAGCAAGCTGGTTCCACAGCCCGCTTGCCTGCGCACAAAGGCCGTCGTTTCGGCTAACTAGCAGCGCCGCCAGGCCCGAGATCAAACACCGCGCTCTCGCTCTGCTGGACGCCGCCCCCCTCAGCGCGGGCCCCGGCCGAGGATTGAGGTAAAGCCCGAGGTCTCAAGGCCTTCCTAGTCTCTCTAGGAAAGTGACGGTGTTCAGATCCCGCTGCGGCCGGATTTCCACCAAAACTTCTCGCTCGTTCAGTTCCATGCGTTGTGACTGTCCCAGTGTATTTCGCAGTGAAGCAGCCGGTGTCTCAGCCCGCTTGCCAGCGCACAAAAGCAGTTTCTATGGCTACCCAGATAAATCCAATAAAGAGTGCATTTTCTGGTGTCCCGGCCACGGCCGATGGTGTTACGAGTGTTGTAAGAATGCCCACGTCCCAGTGCCCATTCCCACACCTAGACACAGCCCGCCATGGTGCAGGGCTAGCACAAATAAAACCAACTCATGTTGGTTGTGCAGAAAATGTAGTGAACGCGCCCATACAATGCCCGCTTACACTACATGATGCGTGTCCCTTGGTTTCTGTAAAAACGAAACTAACACACATTTAGTTGGCGCGAGCCGACAGTGTTCTCAGTGCAGTAAATGTGCCCGCTGTCCCGCATTTCCTCACTGACACGCCGAATCCCACGGGATTCACCCCCGCTCGCTTTCTATGCACAACCCGTCACAGAGAAGCTGAGCGCGGCCAGGCTGCCCGCTGTGATTAGCGCGCACCCCGCACGCTGTGAACACAGCGTTGATTCAGTCGGCGCGAGCCGAGTGTTCTCCGTGCTGAAAATGTGCCCGCTGTCTCGCGCCCGCATTTCTCACAGACACTCTGAATCTCACGGGATTCGCCCCCGCTCGTTTTCTCTGCACAACCCGTCACAGAGAAGCTGAGCGCGGCCAGGCTGCCAGCTGTGATCAGCGCGCGCCTCGCACGCTGTAAACACAGCAGTGATTTAGTCGGCGCGAGCTGACAGTATTCTCAGTGTAGTAAATGTGCCCGCATGTAGTAAATGTGCCCACATTCCCTCACACGCGCCGAATCCCACGGGATTCGCCCCGCTCGCTTTCTCTGCGCGTCCCGCCATAGAGAAGCTGAGCGCGGCCAGGCTGCCCGCTGTGATCAGCGCGCCCCCCCGCTCGAACGCTGTAAACACGGTGTTGTGTTCCCAGTACACAGGGGCTCTCGAGCCGCCGTCCTGCCGCGGCCAGAGCCCAGATTTCATTCTACCCCTAGCTATTCACGCAGATGCGTGGTCAAGGCTTCCCGGGGTATCAGAATGGGTGTTGAACACTATAACGAGAGGCTGTTCGCTACAGTTCGCTCGACGCCCCCGCCGTTATACGGCGCGAGTCGAAACTACGGTGTAAAGCGAAGTGTTTCATCTACTTCGAGCCGAGATAGCGAAACTACTGAGAGAAGGGGCTATAGAACCTCTATCTCAGGGCGAAGGGGGCTTATACAGCAGATATTTTCTGGTACCGAAAAAAGATGGTGGGCTCAGACCCATTCTAGATCTGCGACTGCTGAACAGAACGCTTGTGAAGCGCCAGTTCAGAATGCTTACGACCAGGAAAATCCTCGCGCAAGTGCGCCAAGGAGACTGGTTCATGTCAATAGATCTGAAAGACGCCTATTTTCAAATACAAATAGCGTCCCATCACAGGCGATTCTTGAGAAGGCGTACGTTCACGAAGTGCATGGACGCGGCCCTCGCCCCCCCTGAGACTTCGGGGCATGCGAGTTTTTGAACTAGTTGGACGATTGGCTGATTCTAGCTCGTTCACGAACGGAGCTCATAGAACACAGGGCCGCATTACTCGAGCACCTCGAGGAGCTGGGCCTTACAGTCAGTTGGGCGAAAAGCTCACTGCTCCCCAGTCGGAGAATTTCCTTTCTGGGAACAGTGTTAGACTCGCTATCCATGACAGCACGCCTGTCACCGGAGCGCGGATTGAATATTCAGCACGTCGCGAGATCCTTCCGCCACGGCTCTATAGTCCCGCTCAGAAGGTTTCAGAAAATGCTGGGTCTGATGGCCTCAGCAGCCTCCGTACTCCAGTTGGGCCTGCTCCGCATGCGCCCACTGCAGCTATGGCTAAAAGCACGAGTTCCCCCCAGGGCGTGGACCGCAGGTCTATTTCGCCTCAGGGTCGACCTTCAGTGCATTTCGGCTCTGAAACCATGGAAAGCAACCGACTGGTATCAGTCAGGTGTGAGTCTGGGGATCCCCTCGAGTGTGAAGGTGGTGTCTACGGACGCCTCCACTTCGGGGCAGGGAGCGCTGCTCGAAGGCAGACCGCTAGCTGGCCTATGGTCAGTACGGGAGAAGCTCCTTCACATAAACTGCTTGGAATTAATAGCAGTCGACAAAGCGCTACGGCGCTTCTGTCCCCAGATAAAAGGCCACCACGTATTGGTCCGGTCGGACAACATGTCAGTGGTGGCGTACTTAAATCACCAGGGCGGCGTCAGGTCCCGAAACCTTTACAGGCTGACGGAACGCCTCCTGGTCTGGGCTCAGCACAACCTGCTCTCGCTGAGAGCGGCGCATGTGCCTGGTCACCTAAATGTGGGGCCAGACAGGCTGTCCAGAAACAACGTCCCAGCAGGAGAATGGTCTCTGCACCCGCAGACGATCCAGCTGCTGTGGGAAACGTTTGGCAAAGCGCAGGTGGACCTGTTCGCGTCCCAAGAAAACGCTCACTGCCCGAGATTCTTCTCGAAATGCCGGGAGGCGCTGGCCCATGTTTGGCCCCGCCGCCCCCTATATGCTTTTCCCCCTGTCTCACTCCTGCCTCAGGTGTTGGAGCGAATCAGGAGGGAGGGATGCCCAGTGCTACTCATAGCTCCGCTCTGGACAAACCAGTCGTGGTTCCCTGTCCTGATGCAGCTGACCAGCGCTGCCCCATGGCCTTTACCGTTGAGGAGAGACCTCCTCTCTCAGGCGGGAGGCTCGATTTGGCATCCTCGCCCGGATTTGTGGTCCCTGCACGCAGGGGCCATCAACGGGTACCCGCTGACCTCCCAGAGGGAGTGTTAAACACGATCGCGCAGGCTAGAGCCCCGTCTACCAGACGGCTCTACACCTCGAAGTGGTCTGTGTTCTCTGCTTGGTGTCAAGCGCAGAGCTTTTCACCTGTAGACTGCGGGGTTACGGAAGTGCTTTCCTTCCTTCAGGAGCTACTGGATAAGGGCAGGACCCCTTCCACGCTCAAAGTATACGTGGCGGCCATAGCAACGTTTGTAAAACCGGTGTCTGGCCAGTCACTAGGAAAGAACGACTTAGTCGTGCGTTTCCTTAGAGGAGCTCGGAGGCTAAACCCTCCCAGGCCCCCTTCAGTCCCGACATGGGACCTTTCCACGGTCTTGGAGGCCATGAAAGGTGCCCCATTCGAGCCAATCCAGTCGTCAGACATGAAACACTTGTCTTCAAGACAGCGTTTCTTATGGCTCTCGCTTCAGTGAAGCGCGTAGGGGACTTGCAAGCGCTCTCAGTGAGCGCGTCATGCATGGAGTTTGGACCTAATGACTCTAAGGTCATACTCAAACCGAAGCACGGCTACGTGCCAAAATCCCTCAACACACCGTTCAGGGCCCAGGTGATTTCCCTGTCTGCCCGTCCGGTTCTCAATGAGGAGAAGGACGCGAGTCTCCTTTGCCCTGTTAGGGCACTAAGGGCTTATGTGTCCCGCTCGTCTGGTTTCAGACAGACTGAGCAGCTTTTCGTTTCGTTTGGCGGCCGTGCTAAGGGACTTGCCGCTTCGAAACAGAGCCTATCCAGATGGATAGTTGGTGCCATAGCGCTGGCTTACACTTCTAAGGGCCTACAGTGCCCTTTGGGTGTTGGAGCGCACTCCACAAGAGGCATGGCCTCCTCGTGGGCATGGTCTAGCGGGGTTACCCTGCAAGATATTGTATGGCCGCGGGCTGGGCCTCGCCGTCTACATTTATAAAATACTATAACCTGGAGGTTCCCGCCTTGCAAGCTAAGCTTTTGGCGGTATAAAGTTCAGTGCTATCTGCCCGCTGTGCGGCTCAGATACTGAGTTTGACCTGCGTATTGCTCACTGACCGGTACAGCAGCTCATTAAAATGTCGACACACTTGTGGCCACCCAGTTCAGGCTGAATGTTCACCCTGACGGTATGGTCTATTTGTCACATGATCAGCTCCTTCGGATGCTATTTACAGGTGTCATGGAAAATTTAAACTGAATAGTAAGCTAAACATGTTTTACCATTTGACCTTATTTGACCTGCTAAATCTCTGAAACAATGTTCTAAGACATTCTGTATTTTAGGTGAATGTGTGTGTGTGTCGAACCCATGATGTGTGTATAAATAACATAATATGGGAAATGAGACTAGACAGAGATGACTAGTTAGAACTTGTGATAAATGAAGTAATGGTTAAAACATATTATTCTCTACCCAGTAACAGAAGAGACTGAAAATGAATAACCAATCAAATTAATGTCATTATGCCATACCTCCCTATTGTATAAAAACTGTGGTTTCCGTGTTTTCGGTGGGATTCTCAATGGAAATTGTCTGAGATCCACCGGCCTTGTTTTTACTTGGGAGATTCTCTGAGTAGGCCTATTGCTCGAGAACTCTCCTGGCCGTTAATTAAAAGCATTTGAGGGATAATTACTGAAGTCTGTCTGTCATTTAAGCTGCGCAGCAAAGAAACCAGTAAGTTAGAATTATACGGATAAAACTCAGCTGTAGTCGACTGTAGACTCGCTGGAGTATAGGATTTAGACGGATGCTGTAGTCGACTGTAGACTCGCTGAAGTATAGGATTTAGACGGATGCTGTAGTCGACTGTAGACTCGCTGAAGTATAGGTAGGGAGCCGAAGCTGTAGTCGACTGTAGACTCGCAGAGGTGTGAACCTAGTTAACGTCCAGAGTATAGACGCACTAGAGTATAAGTTCATAATAGGGTTGATAATAGAGTAGTCAGTCTTAGGGAGACAAATCTAAAATAGTTAGGTTTGAGGATAAGAAAATCCATCACATTTTGGCGAGCCGCCAGGAGCCCAAGGATACTCCCTCCGTCGGTGGGGGTTGTTTACCGGACAATGGACGAGAATTGTGCCAACTTGCCGCAGACCCCACCGAATAGGACCGATGGAGGGACCATCCCAGACGGGCAGAGAAAAAAAGAACTTAGGGAGGTAGGACACACAGACTTCAGTTTATGTTGTCCTTTTTAATGTGTTAAATAAAGCATTTTTGTGCGTATGAAAAAAAAGATTTTTAAAAAAAAAAAAAAATAAGAATTTGGAACGTGTTTCTAGTTTGTTCTGTTTTGATGGTTGAAATTGAAATTTTCCATATCTGAGAAATCTAAAAGAGGGATTTTAGAAGAATGAAATTTAATTGAGAAATTATTTAGGTGGAAAAAAAAAAAAAAAAAGAAGAGAAGGGAAAACACACTGGCTGAGCCCAGGTTTAAACGATGTATCTCATTATCATATGAAGAAGACAAAAGTCAACTAAATTCACCACAGTGAGATAATTTATATTAAAAATATATACATAGCCTATGTAAAATTGGCTATCACATTAAAAGATTTAAGGATTTTGAAAAAAAAAAAATGTTTTTACCTTGTCTATTAAGGGCAATGAGCAAAGATTATGGTTAAATGCAATCAAAAGTATTTGTTGAGTATTGTATTTGTTGTGTTAATAAAACTTCCTGCAAAGAGAGCAACTTGTCATGCTGGAAACCAGATCCGGGAGGGAAAAATACCCCGAGATGCTGTAATGCTGCAATTTGCTTTTTGTTTGAAGTTTTTGTTTGAATAAAGGTTTAATTCTGAGAAAATATAAAGATACAATTGAAAGAGTTGAGACAAGATACATGGTACTATTGTTAACATTTATGAATTTTTACATTTTGAAATCAATTAAGAAATTACAGAAATTGTTAGTTATAAATGATTATAATAAGAATATGCATTCTGAGATAACATAAGATTTTGAATCATAAAGAAACTTTTGTGAGTTAAACTCTGATTTATTTATGTAGATGAGATAGAGTATATAAGACTGAGCAATTAGGTGCTCTTAAAATAAAGTAATAAATAATAAGATATTAAGTACACGTGTTTAAATATTATACTTTGTCTAGAATTTGTATCCCGTTATCCCATGGGAGACAGTGTGAAAGAACTTGAGAAAAAAATATCCATTGCAGAGATTCGAAGAACCAATTGTTTATGTTTTAACTAAGATAATTTTTGTGCATTATGCATTATATGAGGTTGGGTGACCAATTTAAATATAAATTGTGATTTGAACAAGCACATTACATATATCTTACAGTCATTTTATTTTGGATTTTTGAAGAGAAAAAAAAAAAAGACAAAGAAAGGAAGTTAAAAAAAAAAACTGTATTGTAATTAGAGTTTTTTTTCCTGCTTTTTCCGCAATGAAGTACGCTTTTTAATAAAATGAAGAACTGCTGTCTTGATAACCAGATGAGATATTTAGTTATTAAACTAAGTTTAATTTGAGTTTTGCAGTTCTCTGAGTGTTCAAGGTTTCAGACGCCTGGCTTGAAAAGTTGGATGACTGGAGAGAGAGAAAGAGGAAGTGGTGCCCTCAGCTCCCCAGCTCCCGAAAGAGGAAGTGGACACTTCTGAGGGGTCAACTGAGACAGTGCAGGAAAAGGTGACAAGTTCACTTGAGACTTTTCCTAAAGACAATTTTTGCCATGCATTATGAAATGTTGTGCCAGGGTGGATCAAAAGCCAGAAAGAAAGGGCCATTGCAGCCTGATGATCAAACGTATCAGCCTAACAAGTCAACTGAAGGACAATCCACACAGAAAAGAAAGACCTCCATCCCCTCACTTGTGGGCCAGGTGCTGAATTTCAATGATCACTACAGAGAACGTTTCAAATTTAGTTAATTATCAATTAACTTGATTATTGTTTTTGATTATCCACTGGTTTCAGCAATTCTTCATATTTCTTTAACTAACACTTTGAAATCTGCTTTCAAATAGAACCAGTCCAGCTGCCCTACAGAAAGTTCAATAGCAGAAGTGAGAGATTGACTCACCAATCAGTTAAAACACTGGATTTGGATAGTGAGGCTTATTACTTAAACCAATAGTGGTAAAAGCATGAATTTGTTGAGAATATATTATTGACTATATATATACCGTATATTGACTACTAAATATAGGGCACAAAATGTCCCAAAGAGACATTATGGCTAGAAAAGCAAAATTATTGGTCACTCCATTTCATTTAAAGGTAATTTTCTGGATTCAATAAGAACAATGTTTCTAATTATAAACTTTTGAAATCACATGCTGTCATCACCAGGGTACGAGATAGAAATGTTTTTGCTTTTGTCCATGGATCCGAGATTGTGTGAAGATTTCCAAATCTTCTTTTAAATAGCATAGGAGCAACAACAAAAAGTTTTGAAAAAATTGAAATTGTGTAATTAATGACAAATTGCATTTGGGGGATTGAAGCTGAATCTCTCAAGTGCAACTGAAAGTCTATATGATCATTATTTTAAAGTGTTTAATCTATTTGATTTTGAGGTTTACGTTCACTGTGTTTAAACTAAAACACATTGTGACTGCATCGGATAATTGAGAATTAATAATCCTAACATTTAGACACTGTCGCAAGGGGAATGCCACAGTGTGTCTACGTTCAGTAGCTTCTGTCGTAAAAGTTGTTACCGTTCGGATTTGGTGGTATTCCACTCCTAATAAAATATATGTTCCTCATTCAGTTCATAAACTGCTATGGCAGACAAAAAGGTATGATTCTCTGGCCAGAGAGGGGTGGGATGTTTGTTTGTGTGTGAAAGTGTGTGAAAGTGAATGAATGGAAATTTTAATAGATAAGATTAATTATGGTACTAACCATAAAACTTTGATTTTATATTTCTGTCTTATGGTAAAACTTATCATACTTCCCATTTTCATGTCTGATGGTGACTAACTTTCCATTCTAGATCCAACAATAGAACAAAATAAATCTTACTTCCTTTTATTTAGGATGTAGCCTTCAGACAAATTTTCGATATGATCTAATCATCTAAAGACACTTTTGACTGGATGTAACCTTGTTCAATGGAACTTTGCAAATGGACTAAGCGTCCTGTTCTTTGACTGTATTGAGAAATGATTGACTGAAATATTAACCCCTTACAATGTTTTTTTGAAGATACAGGATATTTTTTTTTGCTGATATCACTAACAGAGTAAATTATGACCACATGGTGAAATATGCCAATAAAATAATGGCATGGATGATTTTGGCTAACTATCCTGAGATAGGTTATTGTTGTGGCAGAATAATAAACAGTGTCACACATGCGCAGCGTATAACTCTGGGAAGGCAGAGAGCAAGCATGCTTGCCCTGTCCACCCCACATTTAACTTCTTCCTTTTTCTAGGATGTCATGATGGATCCTGTCGAACAGAACTTATTATGTTCCAAATGTATAAAATATTGTCTTGTTACTGTTTATCATGAAATTTCACAAGTCTGATCAGAAAGGACGACCGGCCAGACAAGCAGATTATGTTAATAGATGTTGTCACTAACAAAAATAGTTAAGGTCTCCCTTAACAGGTCAAAGCTGCTTTGCCGGTTCCAGGTACGAGACACAGCACTCTTACGAGCCAGGACAGTGGGTCTGGATCAAGGATCACAGACGTAAGGCGTGGTACAACCCGAGGTGGCTGGGTCCGTATGAGATCATTCTAACAACGAATACAGCAATCAAGGTTTCCGAGCGTGACGCTTGGGTTCACGTGTCACATTGCAAGCCCCACCAGCCGCCATCCAGAGGAAAGTAGGGGAGGGAAAATAAAAGGACGTGCTGGTAACGTGCCTCCTCTACCTACGAGGGAAAGACCTTGCTACTGCTCGCAAAGAGCAATCAAGGTGAACATGGAACGTTTCAGACGTCTGTGGGGCCAACGCGACGACCAGCACACCTGGGAACAAATGTGGTCTAACAAAGTGTTTAAATGCATATGTGTTATTATATCTGCAGGTGTGTTGATGCTGATCATATTGCTATTTCTGTTTGAATTTTTTCCAGGCTGTGATGTTCTTCCAGAAGCAATAATGTGATGTTTATTGATGTGTTATTTGGTTCAATCAAACTGTAGGACCGAGAATTAATATAGGGTTGAAATTTGAACAAATTATTGATTAATTTGAAAATATTTTAGGTACACGTAAATTGAAAAGAGGAAAATCTCTTAATTCTGAAGAGTATATAGACTTTAACTAACTACATTACTGTAAAAATAATAAATAATCTAGGGACTATTATTGAAGAAACTTGAGGGTTTTAAAAGTCTAAGACCGATATCATAGATGCTAAAATGTAATAGCAATAGTTGTTCACTAATAAGAGAGAATAGGTGATAAGTTACTTTGCCAGACTAGGTCTGAATAGATAATTGGGTAAACTTCTATATTGATGAATTAATGACTACATTAAATATATTTTAGGTGGTTCCAAATTGCTAAAATAGCTAAAGAAAACTTTCAAAAGGGGATTGATTTTGGGAAACCTTTAATTTATGGATTATTATTAGTTGAAGAAGTTACCAGTGTGATTACTGAAGTGTTCCTTTCATGTATTGTCTAACGTCTGTGTATTTGATATCTGAGAGGTGACTGCGGGTCTAGCTAGCTAGGAATACAGCAACCGTGCTTGCTTATTTAGCCCGGCTTCGAGGAATGAAATATTGTTTTGTTATTGTATTATTGAGAAAGGTTTTCAACATATTAAAACAAATTATGTAGGGGACAGAGTTAAAACTATAGACCAAGAACAATAGGACCCAAAAACAGGTTCAATTTAAACTGAAAATTAGTCTAATCAGTAGACAATTTAGAGAAATAGAGTATTTGCTAATATAAAAAAAAAATCTGAGAAGCTTTCTAAATTCACAATGAAGCTAAAGATTTAATGATCGGGATCAATGGATCAATTATGAGCTATTCCACACTGCCAAAACTTAGAAGTGGTATAAGTTATGTCCATCAGTTAATTCTGGAAAATAGGATTGTAGGAAGATACTTAATTAAAGATTAAATGGCATGTCCTCAGCTAAGGCTATTCTCGTGACAAGAGCTGTGTAAAACAGAGTTAATTTGAAAATAATGACATTGTTTGAAACAAGATAATAAAATTATTGATATTTGTGTTAAGGATAAAAATGAAAGATTATAGAACCTTTTTGGTTAGATTTTATTACACAGATCCTTAAATAGATCTGACTAAGTAAAACAATCGCCTGCTTGAATTAAAAGCTAACAAAATAAGATTAAGAAAAATGGTTAATAAGCACTATAACCATGTTAAGGCCTAATAGATCAATGCGATTAAAATGATAGCTAAAAAATGACGAAACTCGACTAAAGGTCTAAAGTTAAAAGGCAATGTACTATGGTATGTTTAGTTTTTTTACTACAGATAGAATGTTGAAGAGGAGATGAATAGATGAGAAGATGGTATGTGTATGTGAAACATTGGAAAAATTGGTTGTATTACAGCAGGATGTTGATTGAAGGAATATCTTAAAGTAAAAGATGAAACAAGGAAATGGTTAGAGATAACAGGTGGTATTAAAGTCACTGACTTAAAATAGGATGATTCGGTGGAGCAGGTAAGTCATGCAGGTATAGAAAATTGATTAGAATAATTAAATTTAATTTTGGCCGTGTTTGATTACGGCCAGAGAGGGGAAACTGTCATGGAAAATTTAAACTGAATAGTAAGCTAAACATGTTTTTACCATTTGACCTTATTTGACCTGCTAAATCTCTGAAACAATGTTCTAAGACATTCTGTATTTTAGGTGAATGTGTGTGTGTGTCGAACCCATGATGTGTGTATAAATAACATAATATGGGAAATGAGACTAGACAGAGATGACTAGTTAGAACTTGTGATAAATGAAGTAATGGTTAAAACATATTATTCTCTACCCAGTAACAGAAGAGACTGAAAATGAATAACCAATCAAATTAATGTCATTATGCCATACCTCCCTATTGTATAAAAACTGTGGTTTCCGTGTTTTCGGTGGGATTCTCAATGGAAATTGTCTGAGATCCACCGGCCTTGTTTTTACTTGGGAGATTCTCTGAGTAGGCCTATTGCTCGAGAACTCTCCTGGCCGTTAATTAAAAGCATTTGAGGGATAATTACTGAAGTCTGTCTGTCATTTAAGCTGCGCAGCAAAGAAACCAGTAAGTTAGAATTATACGGATAAAACTCAGCTGTAGTCGACTGTAGACTCGCTGGAGTATAGGATTTAGACGGATGCTGTAGTCGACTGTAGACTCGCTGAAGTATAGGATTTAGACGGATGCTGTAGTCGACTGTAGACTCGCTGAAGTATAGGTAGGGAGCCGAAGCTGTAGTCGACTGTAGACTCGCAGAGGTGTGAACCTAGTTAACGTCCAGAGTATAGACGCACTAGAGTATAAGTTCATAATAGGGTTGATAATAGAGTAGTCAGTCTTAGGGAGACAAATCTAAAATAGTTAGGTTTGAGGATAAGAAAATCCATCACACAGGGAATGATGCTTCTAGCCTCTCTTCCCTCACTCTCTGTGAGTTTATGGTGATTATGCACTATATGCGCCCCGGGCTTCGGCCCCTGGGACTTTGGTGTTGGATCCCTACCAGCACGGCGTGTTGCATTGTGTTCCCCATAGCGTAAGATATTACGCAGTACGAGAGATACTCTCGTAAGAGAACGTACTCGGTTACTAACGTAACCTCGGTTCTCTCTAGAGAGGGAACGAGTACTGCGTATCTTGCCGTGCTTGGAATACGCTCTGGTTCGCTTCGGCGATGAAAACCAACGTAAGAGCAGCTATCGAGCCTAGATATGGGGCGAGACCACGCCCTTTCTGGCGGGACGTGACGATATGGGCGCGAAAGGCCCCCATTCGTCGTGACGTCACGCAGAGCCTCTCCGACAGGCTGCTGCTATTGCCGCAGGGCAGCCAATAGGCGCGCGAGCTGTCTCGCCTATGTCTGCTTGCTGCTGCAAAGCGTTTTACATTAATAAAAAATTAAGGATAATTTTTGGCTTCAATATCTCGTGGAAAAGAGTTTTCCCCATAGCGTAAGATATTACGCGAGTACTTGTTCCCTCTCTAGAGAGAACCGAGGTTCGTTAGTAACGAGTACGTTTTATGTGGAAATTACTACACTGAACACCATACTCTTGATTTACTGCCTTTATTTGAGCAAATCCATATGGTTCAGAAATTCAATGCATGGACAGACTTTGAAAACAATTTCTCTCATAAAATACTGTAAAACCTAAAAGCAAAACATTAACATTTAATGCTACACATTTAACTTTGGCAGCTAACAAAGTGAATTAGTAAATTTTATAAAACATTGTCAACAATTTCATCACTGCATTATATAAAATCAAGCATTATAAAAACCAACAACTGTAGTGCAGTAGGATTGTGTAACCCGAGGTAGTTATAATAACTTCACAGTAAACTCAATTAAATAAGAAATCAGATAATGCAATTTTCTGATACAACATAAAATTGTGAATCACACCGTATTTTTTGTCCAAACAATGTAAAAGGTGAAAACCTGTGCTTTTGAAGTCCCTGAAGCAAGAAGATATGGCTGAGGGTTTCCTTCAGTGGTCAGGAGATGATCCTCGGGCTTTGGCATGACTGAAACACAACATAAATGCCCTTTTTAAACAATTTGTTTAAAATAGGCATTATTTGGAATAGGATGGTTGTCTTAACAAACCTTCACAAATTTCCAGATTATAAGTTGCCTCTCAACAAACTTCTTGGGGCCGCTTTCTTCCAGCTGGTTGTGGAGTGGAAGAGAACGTTTCAAATTTAGTTAATTATCAATTAACTTGATTATTGTTTTTGATTATCCACTGGTTTCAGCAATTCTTCATATTTCTTTAACTAACACTTTGAAATCTGCTTTCAAATAGAACCAGTCCAGCTGCCCTACAGAAAGTTCAATAGCAGAAGTGAGAGATTGACTCACCAATCAGTTAAAACACTGGATTTGGATAGTGAGGCTTATTACTTAAACCAATAGTGGTAAAAGCATGAATTTGTTGAGAATATATTATTGACTATATATATACCGTATATTGACTACTAAATATAGGGCACAAAATGTCCCAAAGAGACATTATGGCTAGAAAAGCAAAATTATTGGTCACTCCATTTCATTTAAAGGTAATTTTCTGGATTCAATAAGAACAATGTTTCTAATTATAAACTTTTGAAATCACATGCTGTCATCACCAGGGTACGAGATAGAAATGTTTTTGCTTTTGTCCATGGATCCGAGATTGTGTGAAGATTTCCAAATCTTCTTTTAAATAGCATAGGAGCAACAACAAAAAGTTTTGAAAAAATTGAAATTGTGTAATTAATGACAAATTGCATTTGGGGGATTGAAGCTGAATCTCTCAAGTGCAACTGAAAGTCTATATGATCATTATTTTAAAGTGTTTAATCTATTTGATTTTGAGGTTTACGTTCACTGTGTTTAAACTAAAACACATTGTGACTGCATCGGATAATTGAGAATTAATAATCCTAACATTTAGACACTGTCGCAAGGGGAATGCCACAGTGTGTCTACGTTCAGTAGCTTCTGTCGTAAAAGTTGTTACCGTTCGGATTTGGTGGTATTCCACTCCTAATAAAATATATGTTCCTCATTCAGTTCATAAACTGCTATGGCAGACAAAAAGGTATGATTCTCTGGCCAGAGAGGGGTGGGATGTTTGTTTGTGTGTGAAAGTGTGTGAAAGTGAATGAATGGAAATTTTAATAGATAAGATTAATTATGGTACTAACCATAAAACTTTGATTTTATATTTCTGTCTTATGGTAAAACTTATCATACTTCCCATTTTCATGTCTGATGGTGACTAACTTTCCATTCTAGATCCAACAATAGAACAAAATAAATCTTACTTCCTTTTATTTAGGATGTAGCCTTCAGACAAATTTTCGATATGATCTAATCATCTAAAGACACTTTTGACTGGATGTAACCTTGTTCAATGGAACTTTGCAAATGGACTAAGCGTCCTGTTCTTTGACTGTATTGAGAAATGATTGACTGAAATATTAACCCCTTACAATGTTTTTTTGAAGATACAGGATATTTTTTTTTGCTGATATCACTAACAGAGTAAATTATGACCACATGGTGAAATATGCCCAATAAAATAATGGCATGGATGATTTTGGCTAACTATCCTGAGATAGGTTATTGTTGTGGCAGAAATAAACAGTGTCACACATGCGCAGCGTATAACTCTGGGAAGGCAGAGAGCAAGCATGCTTGCCCTGTCCACCCCACATTTAACTTCTTCCTTTTTCTAGGATGTCATGATGGATCCTGTCGAACAGAACTTATTATGTTCCAAATGTATAAAATATTGTCTTGTTACTGTTTATCATGAAATTTCACAAGTCTGATCAGAAAGGACGACCGGCCAGACAAGCAGATTATGTTAATAGATGTTGTCACTAACAAAAATAGTTAAGGTCTCCCTTAACAGGTCAAAGCTGCTTTGCCGGTTCCAGGTACGAGACACAGCACTCTTACGAGCCAGGACAGTGGGTCTGGATCAAGGATCACAGACGTAAGGCGTGGTACAACCCGAGGTGGCTGGGTCCGTATGAGATCATTCTAACAACGAATACAGCAATCAAGGTTTCCGAGCGTGACGCTTGGGTTCACGTGTCACATTGCAAGCCCCACCAGCCGCCATCCAGAGGAAAGTAGGGGAGGGAAAATAAAAGGACGTGCTGGTAACGTGCCTCCTCTACCTACGAGGGAAAGACCTTGCTACTGCTCGCAAAGAGCAATCAAGGTGAACATGGAACGTTTCAGACGTCTGTGGGGCCAACGCGACGACCAGCACACCTGGGAACAAATGTGGTCTAACAAAGTGTTTAAATGCATATGTGTTATTATATCTGCAGGTGTGTTGATGCTGATCATATTGCTATTTCTGTTTGAATTTTTTCCAGGCTGTGATGTTCTTCCAGAAGCAATAATGTGATGTTTATTGATGTGTTATTTGGTTCAATCAAACTGTAGGACCGAGAATTAATATAGGGTTGAAATTTGAACAAATTATTGATTAATTTGAAAATATTTTAGGTACACGTAAATTGAAAAGAGGAAAATCTCTTAATTCTGAAGAGTATATAGACTTTAACTAACTACATTACTGTAAAAATAATAAATAATCTAGGGACTATTATTGAAGAAACTTGAGGGTTTTAAAAGTCTAAGACCGATATCATAGATGCTAAAATGTAATAGCAATAGTTGTTCACTAATAAGAGAGAATAGGTGATAAGTTACTTTGCCAGACTAGGTCTGAATAGATAATTGGGTAAACTTCTATATTGATGAATTAATGACTACATTAATATATTTTAGGTGGTTCCAAATTGCTAAAATAGCTAAAGAAAACTTTCAAAAGGGGATTGATTTTGGGAAACCTTTAATTTATGGATTATTATTAGTTGAAGAAGTTACCAGTGTGATTACTGAAGTGTTCCTTTCATGTATTGTCTAACGTCTGTGTATTTGATATCTGAGAGGTGACTGCGGGTCTAGCTAGCTAGGAATACAGCAACCGTGCTTGCTTATTTAGCCCGGCTTCGAGGAATGAAATATTGTTTTGTTATTGTATTATTGAGAAAGGTTTTCAACATATTAAAACAAATTATGTAGGGGACAGAGTTAAAACTATAGACCAAGAACAATAGGACCCAAAAACAGGTTCAATTTAAACTGAAAATTAGTCTAATCAGTAGACAATTTAGAGAAATAGAGTATTTGCTAATATAAAAAAAAAATCTGAGAAGCTTTCTAAATTCACAATGAAGCTAAAGATTTAATGATCGGGATCAATGGATCAATTATGAGCTATTCCACACTGCCAAAACTTAGAAGTGGTATAAGTTATGTCCATCAGTTAATTCTGGAAAATAGGATTGTAGGAAGATACTTAATTAAAGATTAAATGGCATGTCCTCAGCTAAGGCTATTCTCGTGACAAGAGCTGTGTAAAACAGAGTTAATTTGAAAATAATGACATTGTTTGAAACAAGATAATAAAATTATTGATATTTGTGTTAAGGATAAAAATGAAAGATTATAGAACCTTTTTGGTTAGATTTTATTACACAGATCCTTAAATAGATCTGACTAAGTAAAACAATCGCCTGCTTGAATTAAAAGCTAACAAAATAAGATTAAGAAAAATGGTTAATAAGCACTATAACCATGTTAAGGCCTAATAGATCAATGCGATTAAAATGATAGCTAAAAAATGACGAAACTCGACTAAAGGTCTAAAGTTAAAAGGCAATGTACTATGGTATGTTTAGTTTTTTACTACAGATAGAATGTTGAAGAGGAGATGAATAGATGAGAAGATGGTATGTGTATGTGAAACATTGGAAAATTGGTTGTATTACAGCAGGATGTTGATTGAAGGAATATCTTAAAGTAAAAGATGAAACAAGGAAATGGTTAGAGATAACAGGTGGTATTAAAGTCACTGACTTAAAATAGGATGATTCGGTGGAGCAGGTAAGTCATGCAGGTATAGAAAATTGATTAGAATAATTAAATTTAATTTTGGCCGTGTTTGATTACGGCCAGAGAGGGGAAACTGTCATGGAAAATTTAAACTGAATAGTAAGCTAAACATGTTTTACCATTTGACCTTATTTGACCTGCTAAATCTCTGAAACAATGTTCTAAGACATTCTGTATTTTAGGTGAATGTGTGTGTGTGTCGAACCCATGATGTGTGTATAAATAACATAATATGGGAAATGAGACTAGACAGAGATGACTAGTTAGAACTTGTGATAAATGAAGTAATGGTTAAAACATATTATTCTCTACCCAGTAACAGAAGAGACTGAAATGAATAACCAATCAAATTAATGTCATTATGCCATACCTCCCTATTGTATAAAAACTGTGGTTTCCGTGTTTTCGGTGGGATTCTCAATGGAAATTGTCTGAGATCCACCGGCCTTGTTTTTACTTGGGAGATTCTCTGAGTAGGCCTATTGCTCGAGAACTCTCCTGGCCGTTAATTAAAAGCATTTGAGGGATAATTACTGAAGTCTGTCTGTCATTTAAGCTGCGCAGCAAAGAAACCAGTAAGTTAGAATTATACGGATAAAACTCAGCTGTAGTCGACTGTAGACTCGCTGGAGTATAGGATTTAGACGGATGCTGTAGTCGACTGTAGACTCGCTGAAGTATAGGATTTAGACGGATGCTGTAGTCGACTGTAGACTCGCTGAAGTATAGGTAGGGAGCCGAAGCTGTAGTCGACTGTAGACTCGCAGAGGTGTGAACCTAGTTAACGTCCAGAGTATAGACGCACTAGAGTATAAGTTCATAATAGGGTTGATAATAGAGTAGTCAGTCTTAGGGAGACAAATCTAAAATAGTTAGGTTTGAGGATAAGAAAATCCATCACACAGGGAATGATGCTTCTAGCCTCTCTTCCCTCACTCTCTGTGAGTTTATGGTGATTATGCACTATATGCGCCCCGGGCTTCGGCCCCTGGGACTTTGGTGTTGGATCCCTACCAGCACGGCGTGTTGCATTGTGTTCCCCATAGCGTAAGATATTACGCAGTACGAGAGATACTCTCGTAAGAGAACGTACTCGGTTACTAACGTAACCTCGGTTCTCTCTAGAGAGGGAACGAGTACTGCGTATCTTGCCGTGCTTGGAATACGCTCTGGTTCGCTTCGGCGATGAAAACCAACGTAAGAGCAGCTATCGAGCCTAGATATGGGGCGAGACCACGCCCTTTCTGGCGGGACGTGACGATATGGGCGCGAAAGGCCCCCATTCGTCGTGACGTCACGCAGAGCCTCTCTCGACAGGCTGCTGCTATTGCCGCAGGGCAGCCAATAGGCGCGCGAGCTGTCTCGCCTATGTCTGCTTGCTGCTGCAAAGCGTTTTACATTAATAAAAAAATTAAGGATAATTTTTGGCTTCAATATCTCGTGGAAAAGAGTTTTCCCCATAGCGTAAGATATTACGCAGTACTTGTTCCCTCTCTAGAGAGAACCGAGGTTACGTTAGTAACCGAGTACGTTTTATGTGGAAATTACTACACTGAACACCATACTCTTGATTTACTGCCTTTATTTGAGCAAATCCATATGGTTCAGAAATTCAATGCATGGACAGACTTTGAAAACAATTTCTCTCATAAAATACTGTAAAACCTAACAGCAAAACATTAACATTTAATGCTACACATTTAACTTTGGCAGCTAACAAAGTGAATTAGTAAAATTTTATAAAACATTGTCAACAATACATCACTGCATTATATAAAATCAAGCATTATAAAAACCAACAACAGTAGTGCAGTAGGATTGTGTAACCTGAGGTAGTATAATAACTTCACAGTAAACTCAATTAAATAAGAAATCAGATAATGCAATTTTCTGATACAACATAAAATTGTGAATCACACCCGTATTTTTTTGTCCAAGACAATGTAAAAGGTGAAAACCTGTGCTTTTGAAGTCCCTGAAGCAAGAAGATATGGCTGAGGGTTTCCTTCAGTGGTCAGGAGATGATCCTCGAGGCTTTGGCATGACTGAAACACAACATAAATGCCCCTTTTTAAACAATTTGTTTAAAATAGGCATTATTTGGAATAGGATAGTGTTGTCTTAACAAACCTTCACAAATTTCACCAGATTATAAGTTGCCTCTCCAACATCTTCTTGGGCCGCTTTCTTCCAGCTGGTTGTGGAGTGAGAAGATGCAGCAGGACAAGTAGAGTCGGTGTCCTATTCTGGAGACAGCAAATAACAGTAGTTCAAACCAGTCTGTTTATGACACGAAATGACAAAATTACTGTTACTTACTCTTTATTAACTGAATACTAAACATACAACTCACCAGCACTGAGAAAATCTGTGAAACAAACTTCTTCCAGTTTTACATACTTCATCTTCCCTCCAAATTGCACTTTTATTAACATCGTGACCTGACATTAAAGAGAAAACATGTCAACATATTGAACAACATACAGAACAACATATTTTATTATCCAGGGTAACGTTAGACACTGCAATTTTGTAACCACGTACGCCTGTAATGCATTGATGCATCAATTTCACAGCAAAACACTCATTTTCAGAAACACGGTGAATGGAAAGACGGTTAGCTAATGTTAACTCGTTTACATCGACAAAATAACCCCCACACGCAAATAGCCATTTCAAATTTTGAAACAAGTATAGGGCCTATACGTTCAACAGCAAGTTTGTCATGGTCGTTGACGTTAGTAAACAGTATAACTAGCCTATAACGTAACAGCTACGCGATGACCAAACGTGTTTGGCAGAAAATATAGAACATTTTTAAATAGTTTTATATACAGTTTTACCTACCTCACGACGAAGCACATAAGTCCATTATTCCTTTGTGCAGCAGAACCAGGGTCGTGTCATCATGGCGCACTTCTCAAAAATAACTCCAGGTGTAGTGTTAAAACACGCTCCTGAACACCAATGAATGAACTCCAAAATACAACACAGCCGGGGAGTATCCAATAACACAAACTGTAGTCAGAGTTAAAAAAATAACTCCAAAAATGAACTCTTTCACACTTTTTTGCCTAACTCATGATTTTTTAACTCCTGATATTTGCTGTGAAGTGACTAAGACTATAAAGTATCTGGTATATCTAGTATATATTAACAATGCATTAAATCACAATACACATTAACCATAAATAATACAAAAAAACAATAAATAAATAAAATAAAAACATATTAAGTGACATCTCATGTCTCAAGAGAATTACGGGTCATTGGACATGTGTCCAATTACTGACTTCCGGAAAAGGGGAAGTAACCAATGACATTTGAGAATATTAAAACAGTAAGTCCTGTCCCTCTACTACCAAAAATAAAAATTGTGCATCAGCTGTGCGCTCAGTTTTTTAAGCATTGATTTGCCACCTTAAGGCTGCAAGGAAAGAAAAGGAGGACGGAGGAATCGAATAAAAGCTTTTTTGTACATTGGAATGATCACTCGAGCGTCACTTCACAGCGTCATCAGCAGCGCTCAAAGGATCTGCCCTTATGTTGTTGAAGTTTGGTTATTTAAGAAATTGCTATGGGATAAAACTATGGGATTGCTATGTTAAAAAGGCTTATACTGCAAAATCAAGGCCCCCATTAGCGAGTTCAGACCACAATACAGTGCATCTAATTCCAACGTACAGGACAGTTCACTAAAGAGGTTCTTGTGTGGTCTGAAAATAACATTGGAACTCTGAAGGGCTGATTTTTTTTATGCACTGTTTGGGATGTTTTTAATAGTTACTTATTAACTTAGATGAAACAACTGAAGTAATGACTGATTATGTAAATTTCTGTAAGGACAATGTGGTCACTAAACAGCAAGTCATTGTATAGCCAAACAAAGTTTATCTTACTAAAGAGATAAAGTATTGTATTAATAGGAAAAAAGCTGTCGTTAGACATTGCGATCGTGTTGAATTAAAATCTGTGCAGAAAGAACAACAGTAATTTTAAGTCTGCTGAAAAAACAAGAGTCCTCTTCTATTTTTTATTCTGAGATTAATTCATTCGTAGATTGGCGTGATGCAAATTTTCTAATAGTGAATACCAAGAAAACTGAGGAAATCTGTTTCAGTTTCATTGTCCAACCCCTGTAGTTGTTCATAATCAAGAAAACACACAGGTGCAATCATACAAGTACTTAGAAGTACATATATACAAATCTCTTACGTGAGACAAGCATGGTAATTTGGTTTGCGAAAGATTTCACCAGAGATTGTACTTTTTACGAAGATTGTGGTTTTATGGAGTTGATAGGAAAATGATATTCCTTTTTTATCAGTCTGTACTAGTGATTAGATATGGTCTGTCCACTTAGTTTCCACTCATTAAATGAGGCAAAAAGGATTTTAAGCGATCCATCTCATGGACTCTACCGCTCTTATGAACTCCATCTTGAAGAAGGTACAGAACTCTCTGTTATAAACGGAACAGGTTCAAAAACTATTCCGCAAAGGATAGAGGATGGAGGAGCGAGTATGTATATTACTAATGAAAACATACTAAAAGTCAATGAAAACGAAAAAAAAATGAGTGTCTGTGACAATAATATTGTGACATAGACGCAAATGTTTCCTTATGCCTTCATTTGTACAATCTATCTAACAATTTTCCCAATTTTTTCTTTAATCAAAAACCTTACCCCCCCCCCCCCCCCCCCCCTGAAAAGACTAGAAACAATTCTGTTTTATGCTGACTTTAAAGTCTTCCATGATGCACAAATTCGCACATCAAATTATTATTTGTCCTAATAATGTAACGGATTAAAGTCTGAATAGAAGTTAAGGCTATAATCAATGTTTCCAATTTAGAGTTTGACACTTTATATGTGGTCTCTCATATTTAGGTGGCCATTCACAAAATCCATTTAAATTTAAATTTAGCCTTAAAATGGCTTATGCTTGCGTAAAACCTGGTCTAGACTACTACATTACTGAGTACATTATTACCAGGTGTAAACCAGTTTTGTTATTAAAACTAAAATGAAAAAAAAAAATACTTGAAATATTCATAAATACTATGTTAGTATATAAATACTAAAATAACACAGTTGTAAATGCAGTCAAGTCATTTTTAAATGGCGGAGACATCTGCCATTATGCTCCCATTCCATTGCACTCTTGTCCTTAGTTATCCTTTAGTCATCAAAGACCAGCTATTTCCATTGAAAACTGCATTATAAAACAGACAACTATACAGCTGGAATTTTACAAAGGGCACCTTCTGTGAAGGTCCATTCCATTTAATTCAAGTTTGATGTCCTTCTATTCCATTTCCTTTTAGCTTTCATTGCATTCTAATTTGATTATATTTCACTCTGTTTATCAGAAAGGGGTCCTCTTTCGGTTTGCTCGGTTTAGACATTGGTTGCGGGAAATGCATTTGTGTTACTGTTGTTCTCATGCCAGGAGAGGTCTTAATTTCACATGTCAGGTCTTTTAGTCGACCTGAAAGCACTGTGTCTTACTCCCATGTTTTGTCCTTGATAAGTCAAATAAATATGACATATTACTGTTGTTCCAATTTAGGGAGGGCATAATCTCACAGGAGACTCCAGCTTCCTGTGTAAATGACAATAACAAATTCTCATCAGAATTGTGCATGGAAGAGTGAAGTGAATCTGTTCTTTCATATCTGGTGGCTTTTATCTCAAGAGCAGTTGTGTAGCGGGAGGCGAAAGACACTCTGCTGCTAGTTCAATTAGCACTTGTGCAAGAAGTCACAAAGAGCTGTGAATTAGAGTTTGAATGCAGGATGAAAAGGCTCCATTCAATGAAGGTCATACAGAATGTTCTAGATGCAGGAAAAAAGATTTCCCAAAAGACATTCCAAAAGAAAAGCATATTTACACAAAGGACGAAGTGGATTAAAGGAATAGCGAATGAAATATAAAAGTTCACCCTCTTTTCTTACATGAAACACAAAATTAAAAGTTTAGTGGAATGTTTCCATAAAATATAGTGGCGCTTTTCCACTGCATGGTACTGCTTGGTACGGCTCAGTACGGTTCGGCGCGGCACGGACATGTTTCGGCTCGCTTGCTTTTCTACTGTGTGGTACGACTCAGCTCGGCACGGCTCGCTTCGGCTCGCTTTAGCTCAGTTTGCTTTTCCACTGCAGTTAGTACCGCTTCAAAGTGGGTGGGATTATAGACTGATCGTTATAGTTTATCGCTCCTCTGCAACCAACGAGAGGAATGTCTGCACTTCGTCCACTGAACACGATTCAGCCATTTCTTTTTTGGAAGTTTGTTTTCTTTCTTTTTTCTTTAAGCAAGTAGTTTTAAAACAGGTGCTACAGCAGTGACTGTTACTGGCTATTTAAATCTAGCGGGTTTGATGTCTCGCAAATACAATGACGCTGGTAGTGACGATTCTGTCTGTCTGACCAATCAGTGATCTGCAGTGTGTTCACATCACATTTTAGTATCGGTACCGTACGCTTGGATCCTCAACAGAGGTGGTACCATTTAAAGCGAGCCGTACCGTACTGTACTATGCAGTGGAAAAGCTCCACAAGTGAGTCGTACCGAGCCGAGCCGTACTGTACCATGCAGTGGAAAAGCTCCACAAGTGAGTCGTACTGAACCGTGCCGTGCCGTACCATGCAGTGGAAAAGCGCCATAAGTGAATGGTCGGTCAAGTTCCAAAAACACCACATAAGTAAAAAATAATCACAAGTAGCTGTTTTACTGAGATTAATAACAACGCTGTGAGTGTGTGTTGGATATCAGGAATGGTGAGAGAACATTATGCTTGGTACGTTTTTCATCTTCAAACCAAACTTGGGTCTCCAGCCAACAAAGTTTAAATCTTGTCTGGCTAGCGCACTTCATATAATGTATATACATTAAGTAGGTATAAGCATTAACATATGGTCAGTAGGCCAAGAGTAGGTGGTCTTTCGTGGCTCAAACACATGAGTGTCTACACTACAAAAGCAATCCTGTCGAATGCATTTTCCATTACCTCTGTAAGTGATCGAAAGTAGACAACTAAAAATTTTTTAGGCCCCATTTACACATGAATTTAGCGCCGTCCACTTGTGATCTGATCAAGCAAAATTTGATCAGATCACAATTTATGTGGATTTATAGCGTTTTTAAGAAAAAAAAATTAACTTTGAATTTATCATCAACAATATTGTTGTTTGATTTAATAATCATTGTTCAATATGTTCAGACTGAGGGGAAAAAACATTTTAACAAGATAAATTGAATATTCACAAGATGTGTGGGTCTAGGTAAAAAATGTAATTTTCCTGAAAACTACTGAAATGGATTTATCGCGTTTTGGAAAAGAGCTCTTCAGATAGACTTTAATAAAAATATTTTCGAAACGAAATAAACGCAGGAGTAAAACACGCGCTAATGTTAACGAGAACCGACAAACATAAGGGCCTGTTTACACAACATCATTTTCAACTAAAAACATAAAACTCATGCATTTTGACCTTTTGTTTACGCGATAACATTTTGGGTGCATGAAAAATAGGGCTGGGGTTAACGATTATTAACTAAATGATTAGTTGGGCGATTATTTTATTTTTATTATTTATTTATTTTTCTGCTGCTCGATTAATAAAAAAACATCTATCTCAAATAAATACAAACTAGCGTACTGAATCATGATACTATAAGCTGGCTAACGTTAGTCTAATATTATGTATTTGAACACCATCGTTAAAACTCTATAACCGCCAAAACCGTGTTATTAAAATATTTTTTACAAAAATATTTTATGATAGAGAATGTTTAAATACTAATATCAGCTTACGAGGGAAACGGAGGCGGAGTTAGTGGTGCTTCGGAGGCTGCTACCGCTGGAGATGATTCGGGCGAGGTCTGTGCCCCTTTACCGATCAGAGCGTGCGCTGACACTAGGGATGGGAATCGAGAACCGGTTCTTCTTCAGAACCGGTGCCCAGTGAACCAATTCCTTGGAATCGTTAGTATGCCTGCTTAACGATTCCGCTTATCGGTTCCGCTCATTGCAAATGTGTTATGACGTCGTTTTGCGTTGTTTTGGTTCAGAACGCAGCAAACATGGCATCGAGGCAGAAGCGCTCTAAAGTTTGGTTATATTTTACGCGAAAAGACGACAATATATGAGGCGCCGTCTATGGCTTAAATCAAACTTCATTCACGCACACATATATTAAACACTTGCATACACATATACTAAGAGTCAAACGTATACTGCTGAATGCTCGAACAAATACATATGAAATGCACAATGACACACCTAAAGTCGCTCACATACACGCAAACTCTACTAGACACACGAGATGCGTGGACGCGATCTCCAGGCATACTCATATGAGACGCACGCGCACGCAAACTCTCCACGCACATACTCATATGAGACGCAAGCACACACAAATACACACTCAAACTCGCGCACTTATTCAATGAGAGTATGACGGCGCCTCATAACAATACGGTCACTTGCAACACTTGTAAAATTTCCATTTCGTCAAAGGGGGGAACTACCTCCAATATGCAGAAACATTTGTCCACACAGCATGAACAGACTTTAGTCCCATGAAACTTAAACTGGAATGTCACTGTTTCTTTCCCTGTGACTTCACGAACAGGCGTGCACGCACACATCACTTTTGAAGTAAAATTGAAAATGCAGTGCATGTAATGCATCGAGATATCAAATTGAACTGAATCGATGACATGATAATCGTAATCGAACCGAACCGTGAGACCAGTGTTCACACCCATAATACTCTGTGCTGTGTCAGCGAGTTAATAACAAACAAATAAGTTAAGTTATAAGTTCAATAAGTTAATACAAACAAACTTATTCCTTCACCCAATGAGAATCGATAAGGAATCGAATCGATAAGCAATATTGATAATGGAATCGGAATAGTTAAATTCTTATCAATTCCCATCCCTAGCTGACACGGAGTAAAGCCTTGTTTAAACTCGAAGCGTCCGCACGAGTGCGAAGGTGCGCGCTGCAAAAATGACGCGTTGGGTGTGCAAGACCCCATTTCGCTTGGGTTGTGTGCACGGCTTCTTTTGTAACAGCATGCGGCGCCGCAACCAAGGATGAACGACTTCAAGCCGAATCTGGCCGAGCATGTATGTCTCACCACACCGGCACCCAGTTTGCACGTATTAATTGCAAAGTTTTTTTTGTTAAGGGTTTGTTTGTGATTCATTTAATGGAAAGCACATTCACTTCTAGTTGTCTTCGTCCTCCCTTCTGCAATGGTTTGGTCTCCCACGTGTGGTGGCGAGCTGTACCGCCAGAAACAGTGCAATAAATAAATAAAGAAGTGTCGACACAAAAATATGGCGTCGACGTAATTTTGACGTCGAAGTCATTGACGCGCAGCTACAGCACTAATGAAAATGCAAACTTTTGAAAACGGGTTTCAAAGTGCAAGTTTTTGAAAACGGTCTCTGTGTAAACAACAAAAACACAAATGACAATGCACATGCATATATGTATTACGTGTTTAGTCTATAGTGTTTCATCGCCATCTAATGGCCTGGTGGCAGAATACAGCATTTTTAGTCGTTTTCATGGATCAGTGTGAATGGGGATCATTTTGACAATGGTGTCGTCTGTATGTAGAAAACTCAAAGGGAAACCTTCTCCGTTTTAAGCATATCGTTGTCGTGTAAACGTACCCTCAGGGAGAACTTGGCTTATAAGCATGACCAAACAAAAGGGATTAATAAGTTGATTAAACAGTAGACTATTTATCCTTCTCTGGTCATGATTTGGAGACAATGAGCACATGTACCGTTTTGCCATGCCGCTTATATTTATCACCAGGGGTTAAATTGGGATTTATTAAGTGGGGGTGCTCTCCCTAGGGGGGTCCGGGGGCATGCCCCCCCGGGATTTTTTTTTTGTTTGAAAAATAAACCATTAAATAGCACTTTCTGGAGAGTTTTGTGCAAAGAAATGGAGAAATTGAGTATTACATGATATGTGAAAAACTGCAAGGTTAAGAGCATTTACTTTGCAACAGGTATTAGGACATTTAGCATTTACATTACTGTTAATCAGTCATCACTTGATTACACGTTGTATTACCTTGTTATGATATAGTGACCCATACAATGTGCTAAACATAATGTGCCACATGGAGAGACAGTGCAGCATATGACAGTAGCAACAGCTGAGAAGATTTGGGTCTGTGGTGACCAGGTCCACCTCATACAAACTTCCTTCTCCCATTCTCTCTCTTTACTACGACAACACACACACACACACATACACACACACATAAAAAGGCAAAGTTTTGATTTCTGGCTCCAGTGGTTGCCTCATTACACAACCCACGTAAAGTTGATAATTCCGCGAATAACTGCAATTGCAGATTTCGAACAGAGATGGCGAAAACTGCGGACTGCAGCTTTAAGATATAAAAATGATGATAACACTGGTTAGTTTTATAATCAACATTTGAATATATTTGTGTTTTAACTTTGTAATTTAATTTTGATTTTACATTTAATTTCATACACATTCTTAAAAACAGTACAGAGAACACACATCTATAACTCATCACTCATCTATAACTTCATTACTTCCCACAATGGCTGGTATGCAAACACCTCAGTATTAGTCTGCCTTTTCTTACACGCCAGGTGCTCTGTAACTTTAACATTAATAGAATGTTGATATGATATCAATTAAATCATCTGGTAAGTCTGCTGAGTACATCACTGTAAAGTCTGCTGCCAACTAGGGATGAGATCATTGCCGGTGTAACGGTAAAAATTATGTTAATTATTACAGAGAAATTAATGTAATTCTTAGTATTGTTTCTTGTATGCTGGTGGCTATAATATTTAGTACTGGTAAATAATTTTCATAGAAAGTCAGATGCTTATTATTGTGCATTATTATTTGTTTATATTTTAGAACCACAACCAACTTCACATGTAACCTCAAATACAACTTCATAGTTGACTTCACGTTGGAGTTGTAAATAAATCTTCCTGGATCTCAGCCAGACATATCTGGTTCAAGTTCTTTCACAGTGTTTCAGACCGTTTTCAATAGTTTTTTCAAGCATATTGCCTATATTTTTGTAATATATTAAGCACTGTTACACTTTTTGAAACTAGTTCAGCTTGTGTAGGCCTGTCACTGACAGGCTGTCAGTGCTTTCTGAACATATTGAACACACTTTTAAAAATACCGCAATAATACCGAACACTGTGATAATTTTGATCATTTTCATACTGTCCCATCTCTACTGCCAACATGTTACAGAGCTAGTCATGCTAAAAATGTCTGGAATATCACCCCACCTTTTGAAGAAGTAAGTCAGTTTCCTCTTCTTGGGTGGATATGCTCCACTCATTTCAATTTATCTCTGAAAGTTGGAGAATAAATGGTTGATTTAATTTTCATTAACCACAATGCTTGGTAGCTAAAAGTAACTTAGGTCTAGCAAGTCTTATATTTCTGTAATTCACACAGATCAAATACAAATATGCTGACTGAATAGATTGCTAGTTTATTTTAAGTAGCCAGCTAACGTTAAATAAGCAGTTCTCTTGGCAGTTTGCTGATAATCCGGTATCTGAAGTAAAATGCTCAAAACATCTCCTGAGAAAAATCACATGGTCAACCTAGTCCTGGTTATTTAATTTTGATTTAGTCTTATTTTCCTTACCTTGTCATTCAAGGCCAGGGCACTTTTTTGACATTTCTGGAACATCCACATCCCGCGCAACCACGGTCTCCCAGGAACATTCATTATTGCTGCGTACATTTATCCGTGTCAGATGCGCATGCGCAAGCGGTGCGCGATCATGGTCGACTGACAACGAGATTAAGCAGCTGAACAAAATTACGGCCGTGTTCCGATTGTTCTCATCTCAGCTCCGCCGAGACAAAATAGACATGCCATTTCAAAAATCTTTCATTTATTGTCAGAAATATGTTTTCAAAAGCATCACTTTCATCAAATTGTATGTGACATAATTTCTAGTAGTCAACTGACTGCAAACGAGCAGGCTTATGTGCCGGGGCTGAGCCCCGGAGAGCCCCGGCCCAATTTACCACTGTTTATCACGCAGTAAAACCCCGTGCCCAAAACAAGTCGTCTGAGTCTGAAAAAAGGAATGGTGGGACATTGTCCTGCTCCACTTCAGAGATGCTGAGTGAAAAGAGAATTTTAGAATAACAGGAATAATGGGTTTTGGTTTTCAATCCGATCAAGTGTTTACATGTTCTCTCGATCGGTATACAGAAGGAATAAACCACCCCTTTCAATCTGATCGAAATTCCAATCGGATCGAGCTCAATCAGATCGATTAAGGTGTTTACATGAAGGTTTTTTAGTCTGATTGAGCCGTCAATCCGATTATAAGGGTCCTTGTAAACGAAGCTAATGTCAAAATGATCAAGGAAAGCAGGGCTTACCATTCACACAATGGTTTTAAACATACATACCATTGTACATTACCTGAGCAGTTGAAGTAAAACTATGCTTATTCAAGGGTGCACATGTATTGTATGGACGGAGCAAACACAAAGTGTCTAAAATGCATATTATTACGCAGTTCTGATTAATGGTAAATGAAATTTAACTAAATGTCATTAAACTGAATGTACTGAATGAAACTGCTGAAATAACTACAACATTAACTACCCTAAAATAAGAATGCACAGTTTATCTATCAATCAGATGTGCATTAAAGTTGTTCATTACTATAGCATCAGTAGACACCCCATCCATTTTCTTTCAGAATCGTCATAAGGAAAATGTTCTGTATAAAGAGAACAAAGAGGACTTCCCTTTATCGAAAGGGAACTCGCGATGCGTCAAATGACGCCTTGGGAACGCCCCTTGCGTGAATGCGTCTGAACCATCTATGTCAACTAGTCCAATGGAAAGAATGAGCGTCACGGGCGGGTGACGTCATGACCAGGAAATGATAAAAGCACATCCGGTGAAAACCGGCATTAGCTTCTGTGCCTCAGCAAGCGATCTGTGTTATACTGTCTCTGTCTATTTATTGTTGTCTGTTGCAATATATCTCGGAAACGTTATGGCGAAACATATGTACGAACAGTGTGCTTCTCCCTGCCCGCGTTATTTAATGGGTGGGGACACACACGAGCTTTGTGTCATTTGTTTAGGAGTGGAGCCAGGGGTGCCGCCAGAAATTCTGGGCCCTATGGAAACCAAAATTTCTGGGCCCCCTACATTTTTTACAGATAAAATTTAACCCAATAAACATGCCCAGTATACTTTAAAAAGGATTCTTAGCACATTGCATAGTTAAAATGTCTAAAGTTGAGTACAAAAAAAACAAGATTTTTTTTTTTAGAAATATGTACTTGTTTACATAAAAGGGAGAACATTTATCATCTCAATTGCTGACTCTGCATCTGTATAAGTCAAACACACACACACACACGTAACTAATAACCATATTATTTTTATTGCTCTATTTAGTTTTCTTAATATAAAATATTAAAATATCTATTTTGTAAACTTATAGCCAATGGTTACTACAGACACATGTTTTATTCAATTTTATATTATTTTTTTTCTGGGGCATTTTATTCACATTAAGAACGTCAAGTTTGACAGCATCGATCGTAGCAGCAATCACTGTGACTTCACAGAACACAGAGCCCGATCTCATAAAAGTGCATATCAATACCACGAATGTTATTTCTCGAGCCATTTATACGCCAAAAATAGTTTTTGCGTGTATATTCGCGTGCATATGATACGCACTTTATGGCGTGTAATACGCACACACACCCCTCCCCTCCTCCCCTAATCCTACCCAAGGGGTTTCAGTGCATAGCATGCACGCAAAAAACATTTTTGGCGTATAAATGGCACGAGAAATAACATTCGTTGTATTGATACGCACTTTCATGAGACTGCGTTGGAACACACGACACATACACGGCAAACTGATTTTGTAATTTTTGAAGCGTGTAGATAACTTTTTGTTTTGTAAAGTTATCATCATGTGGCGAACACAGTAGATAAGTCATGTTTAGAGACTTCACCTTGGTTCACCTTGTTCGGCTGAGACGGGGACGGGGGACGTGGGGGGAGGGGGACGTGTGCAGCAGCCGCTGAATCTGTGTTTCATAATTCAGTAATTATTTTACTAAGCTAGCTAGATAAAAGCGGGTCATGTAGCAACAAAAATAAGTAGGCTAAAACTCTGAAAGTTTTGGAATACAGGAATAGGGCAAGCTACCTTTCTTTTTGAAAAACTGTGACACATAGCCTACTGTCGACTTCGCCGTTCTCTGTCTTCTCTTTCCTTCATTTCTTTCCGTTTTTGATGCCCTGACTTTTGATGCCCTGACTTTTGATGTGACATGCCTGCGTGTGTCACTGTCTGCACTACATCATAGCAAGTTCAATAAGCAAGAGACGCTACACTAGCGATCGTAGCTCGGACAGCGCAGGTGGAATGAACCATTGTGAGGGGGAGGGGTGTGACTGAAAACAGTAAATACATTTTTTGTTTTTTAAATATTAAATCTATGGTAAAAACGGCCAAAATACACATTTAGTGCATGAGGGGCCCTAGCACATTTAATGTATGTATAAAAAAGAGAAAAGAAATAAGAAAAGAAAAAGGTGGTCTGCTCTTCTGGGCCCTAAATCAGCCTGGGCCCTTAGAATCGTCCTAACCTTCCACCCCTTTACGGCGCCCTTGAGTGGAGCATGCTAACAGCTAAAATAATCGCATGCTCCGCTCTCGCCTGTCACTCTTTGAAGCTAAAAAAGAAAAGAGTGGGCAGGCTCGCGATCCTCAGGGATCAGGACCCGCGTTTGCTGAGGCAGCGCGGAGAATGCATTCCTGTGGATCGCAAAAGGATCTTTCGGAGGGGCTGGAGACGGGTCCGAGGGCCTTTTCTCCGTCCTTACCCGGGAGATCCAATGCTCTCTCCCCCGTGTCGGAAGCCCGCTCTGCGGCTTCTCCCTCCCGGGGAGAGAGTCCTCTATTACTTCAGTGCTCTTCCTCCGTGGAGGTCGATGTTATGAGTATTCAGAGTGAAAGCACACACACACACACACACACACACACACACACACACACATAAGGGGAAAGAGATTTGCCATCTGTTTCCCCAGCATATATGAGGAGTTGGTGGAGGTGATTACACACGGGCTGTAGATAAATTAAATATTGTATGGAAAAAACCATCTGAGAGTTTGGGCGCTCGTTTGAAAAAATAAATAAATAAATATTTACAAGAGCGCTTTCTCCCTTCAGCCACATCATCTCCATCACGAGGCCTTCCATTTTTTCCTGATTTATATAATAAACTTTCTAAATCCTGGAATAAGCCGTACTCATCTCGATAAAATTTTTTAGCCCTCAAGTTAAATTATATTCAAGATATAAAAGGGCTGAAAGAGTACGGATATGAGGTGATGCCCCGCAGGCTGAACAGACACTAGTTATTAAATATCACCTGTTCCAGCATCGTCTTTGAAGGCTTCAGCTTTGCCCACTAAACCGCTTAAAAGCCAAAAAAAAAAAATATATAAGAAAAATTGGTAACACTTTTTATAATAACTGCACGCTATTAATCATTAGTTAAGCATGAGTAAACAGTTAATTCATAATTTATAAAGCATTAATAGACATTAATAAGCAGTTCATAAATACAGTTATAAATGTTTTTTTCCTGATTTACAAGCATATCTATAATGTGTTTAATAATTGTATTTTCATACTTTGTTAATGATCATTTAATAATTTCTAAATGAAGTATTGCATTATTTACAAACCAGTTATTTAAGAGTTGTCAGTGATTCGTAAGATCACTTAGAAACTGTTAGTAAATGGAGTTAAATCAGGTAGTTATAAAGCATTAAGTAGTGGTCAGTTAACTATATTTGTGAGCTCATCTAAAGTGAGGACTATTCATGCCTTGTAAAACATTTATAAATGAGATTTAAAGTCTCATTTATCTTCAAAACAGACAAATGAAACAAACACAACACAGTGAAACAACACAAATGTCCTTTGTAAATGCTTTACAAAGCATGAATAGTCCTCACTTTAGATGAGCTCACAGAAATAGTTAACTGACCACTACTAAATGCTTTATAACTACCCAAATTAACCCTGAATTACAGTATAAATACATGGTAATAAAGCATTTATTAATACATTAAGTAACTATTACTATATGTCTGAATAATAAGATGTATGAATGTATATTTAATTAGTTTATTAATCATTTACTTACACTTTCTAAGTAATCTTATGAACCACTGACACCTCTTCAATAAATGTTTTATAAATAATGAAATACATCATTTAGAAATTATAAATTGATCATGAATAAAGTATGAAAATACAATTATTAAACACATTATATATACATGCTTTTAAATCAAGAATAAAGCATTTATAGCTGTATTTATAAACTGCTTATTAATGTCTATTAATGCATTATAAATGATGAATTAACTGTTTACTAATGCTTAACTAATGATTAATAGTGTGCAGTTATTATAAAGTGTTACCGAAAAATTTTGTTTTTAGTGGGCAAAGCCTATGCAGCAGCAGGTCTATCTGGAGCGGGTTTTCACACAATGGACAGTGCTCCAGGCTTATCAAGCTGACCTGCTGGGGGATATTGATAAGAGTCAGGGAGTTAGTCCTTACGAAATTCGAGAACTTCGTCGGGCTTCCGATCTGTCTCTCAGGGCGACTAAAAGAGACCGCCAGGGCATTTGGTCGTTCTAAAAAATGGCTGCCCTGGTTGCCATTGAGAAGTTCCTTTGGTTAAATTTGGCCGAAATTAAGGAAAAAGATCAAGCTTTTTTATTTAAAAAGTTTCTCCCTCGCCGTGTCCAACCCCCTGGGGCTGCTGGGCGTGAGCAGCCCCAGCCATCTAGCTCCTCGTATCGTGTGCAAAAAAAAAAAAAAAAAGGAGAGTGTTACGTCTCGTGCACCTCCACGTAAACACTGGAACAGACACAACACTCTCAACCAAAGTCTTCTAAGTCGAAGCCGGATCTGAGGACCGTTCTTCAGGCGAAGAAGGCTTCGGTTCAAAATAAATAAATAAATATAAGGTCCTGATGTTTATGCGTCAGACCTGTGAGGACAGCCCCGACCGAAGTGGAGCGGTGTACACCTCATATTACGGTGCCCGTTCCACTTCGGCGTCCTCACGGGACCGTTCTGCAAAGCCCGCCACCCTTGGTGCTTAGGGGCGCAGCGGTCCCCAGCGAGTCGCTGATGCTATGCTGCGGCACAGCATCGGTATCGCGCCCTCTGAGGGGGGTTTTTAGAGCAGCCAGTTCAGGTAGTTCCTGCCATTACGTTTCAGGCTCCAGAATTAGCTGTTTCAGTAACACCAGAGACCAGCTTCGAGAGGCTGGTTCCCTTAGTAAATTTTCTGGCAGCGTGGAAGCTTCTGCCGAATATTTCTCGTTGGGTCCTGCAGATTGTAGTGTAAGGATACAGAATCCAGTTTGGTTCTCGTCCTCCTCGTTACAAACAGGGTGTTGCCCACAGTGGTGCATCCTGAGCAGGCTCTGGTAATGGAGCAAGAGGTAAAGGCCCTGTTAGCAAAGGAAGCTATAGAACAGGTGTACTCACAGGTTTTTACAGCCGTTATTTCATTGTTCCAAAAAAGGATGGAGGGTTGCGTCCCATTTTAGATCTTCGTCTGTTTATCGGTCAGTTCAGAAACTAAAGTTCAAGATGCTGACGCTCAAACAGATCGTGACTCATATCAGATCCGAGGACTGGTTTGTCACGATAGATCTGAAGGACGCCTTCTTCCATATCTCCATCCTTCCTCAGCACAGGAAGTTCCTAAGGTTTTCTTTGGGGCAAAGAATACCAATATCGGGTTCTTCCTTTCGGTCTAGCTTTATCACCCCGCACGTTCACAGAATGCGTGGATGCAGCTCTAGCCTCTCTCAGGCTTCAGGGCATACGTATTCTGAACTACATCGATGACTGGCTGATTCTAGCGGAATCAGAGCAGTTGGCGGTTCGGCACTGAGGTGTCGTTCTCGCTCATATCAGATGTTGGGGTTGAGGCTCAATACCAAGAAGAGTGTGCTTTCTCCAGTATTGAGAACCACTTTCCTTGGTGTGGTATGGGATTCAGTGACGATGCGGGCCACTCTGTCGCCTGTTCGTGTATCTACTATCCTAACAGCCACAAAAGAGCTGAGGCTAGGCCAGTCACTGTAAAACAGTTTGAGAGACTGTTGGGTCTTGTGGCAGCAGCGTCCAACGGGATACCTTTTGGCATGCTGTACATAAGACCTTTACAGTGGTGGCTCAGGACCAGAGGGTTCTCCCGAGGGGAAACCCACTTCGTATGATCAAGATCACACGGCGGTTCCTCCGCGCCTTGGTTATATGTAGTAAACACTGGTTCTTAACAAATCACGCACTGTAAAACAGTTCGAGAGACTGTTGGGTCTTGTGGCAGCAGCGTCCAACGGGATACCTTTTGGCATGCTGTACATGAGACCTTTACAGTGGTGGCTCAGGACCAGAGGGTTCTCCCCGAGGGGAAACCCACTTCGTATGATCAAGATCACGCTGTGGTTCCTCCGCGCCTTGGTTATATGTAGTAAACACTGGTTCTTAACCCAGCGTCCGGTGTTGGGAGCTCTTTGCATCGAGTTGTGATCTCGACAGATGCTTCCCTCACCAGCTTGGTAACGGTATTGGAAGGCCGCTCAGCTCAGGGCTTGTGGAGGAGTCATCATCTCTTCTGGCACATGAATTGCTAGAGATGATGTTTGTCGTCAATGCGTTGAGATCTCCTCCCAGACCTGAGGGGCCATCATGTGTTGCTCTGGATCAGGACCAGAGGGTTCTCCCTGAGGGGAAACCCACTCCATACCATCAAGATCACGCGGCAGTATCCCCGCGCCTTGGTTATGTGGAGTGTACTCTGGTTCTTGTTCCACAGACGACACGTTGATGGCCTCTTATTTTGGTCCCTCAAGTAGACACGCTACCTGAGGGCAGTGTATATTCCAGGGGGCCAGAATATTGGAGCAGACACCCTGTCGAGGCAGGGGCTGAGGCCAGGGGACTCCACCCTGAGGCGGTGGAGTAAATATGGGAGTTTTAAAAAAACGGCCAGGCAGAAGTGGATCTGTTCACGTCTCAGCATACGACACACTGTCCACTCTGGTTCTCCCACGCTCAAGCTATGGTACAGACGTGGCCGATGCTACGTCTGTACGCTTTTCCCCTTGTTGCTCTGCTCCCCGGAGTTCTACTGTGGGTTTGGCCTCTGAGGGGGCCCAACTCATATGGCGTGGTCTCTCAACTGAGGTTGTTGAGACCGTTCTAGCTCCAGAGCTCCCGCTACGAGGAAACTATTTCACTATTTCGAGAGTTTTTTACTTCTTGGTGTTACCAGCGTCAGTGGAATCCGGTTAACTGTTCAGTAAACATAGTATTTGAGTTTCTGCAAGAACGCTTTGTATCAGGTCTATGTCCTTCCACGCTTAAGGTATACATGGCGGCCATTGCAGCTTTCCACGCCCTGGTGGGTGGTACATTTTTGGGTCGAGACCCCATGATCACTCGTTTCCTTCGTGGCACCTTGAGGCTGAGGCCTGCAACTTGCACTAGGGTCCGGCCTGGGACCTTACAATAGTTTAGGCCTATCTGGGGCTCTCTTTGAGCCCTTAGATTTGGTCTCAGAGAAGTTCCTTTCTTTAAAGACTATTTCTGCTAGCTATTCGTCCCTATAAGAGTCAGACCTTCAGGCCCTTTCGGTCCCCACCTACCTTGAGTGCACCGGGGTTGGCCAAGGCAATCTTACCCGAAACATGGATATGTTCCAAGTTGCCTACCATTATTCCGAGGCCTATTTTGCTGCAGGTTTCTGTCCTCCCCCATTTTCGGACCAGGGAAAACTAACTTCTTGTGCCCAGTGTGATCACTGGACACACTTATGCGTTTCGGACATCTTCATGGAGGAAGTCCGGCCATTTTTTTATTTGCTTTGGATCACCTAAGAAGGGTCTTCCTGCTTCTAAACAGATGGTTAGTAAGTGGATAGTTGAGGCTATTTCACTTGCATACGAGTACTCGGACCAGCCGTGTCCTCTGGTGGTCGAGCTCACTCGACTAGGAGTATGGCGGCTTCTAAAGCCTTACTATATGGGGTTTCTCTTCTAGACGTCTGTGATGCGGCGGGCTTCCTTTCCGCTCATATTCGTTAGATCTTACAGTTCTCAGGTGCTTAGTGCTTAGCAACAGACTGACACTCAGGTACTTGGAATTCTGGCGCTTTGGGTATTCTCGTTCCCAAGGCGTCATTTGACGCATCGCGAGTTCCCTTTCGATAAAGGGAACGTCTCAGGTTACTATTGTAACCATAGTTCCCTGAGAACAGGGAACGAGACGATGCGTCACCCTGCCATACTTCCTGCATCCCTGCGATCGGCTTGCTTCGGCAATTTCGAAGCTAATGCCGGTTTTCACCGGATGTGCTTTTATCATTTCCTGGTCATGATGTCACCCGCTCGTGACGCTCATTCTTTCCATTGGACTAGTTGACATAGATGCTTCAGACGCATTCACGCAAGGGGCATTCCCAAGGCGTCATTTGACGCATCGTATCGTTCCCTGTTCTCAGGGAACTATGGTTACAATAGTAACCTGAGACGTTTTCTTGCTATTCCACGAAGAAAAGTTAGTTTAGGATTAGGTGGGAAAGTGTATGATATTCTAGGGTAGTCTCTTCACGGAATCATTGTATGTTTAATATACCTGGAACACTTTAATAAGTTTGTGTAGCCATTAACAGTATCCTACACAATAATTAACATGAACTATCAATACTTTTAAAACCTTTTAAAATTTTGGTTTGTCAATTTCTACAAATGCCAATATGATAGGCTATTAAAGTATAATAATAATAATAATAATAGCATCATTAAGAACTAACATGAACTAACATTAACAATGGACAAAATGTTTTTTTGCCCCCACTCTCTGACACCCTGAAGGCCACTGTGTAATTCGCATCCTGACTAAGACACATTGGGGGAAGCATTTAAGTAATCCAATGAATGCATCTAAAATATGCAGAATTTAATTTTAAGGTGAATCATCTCAAATTGTTCTTTACAAAAATAGTTATTGAATCGAAAACCTATAAATCGTAGAAAACCAAGTGACATAGTCCTTTACTGTGGCAAAATTAAATTGGCGTGTTTGCTTCAGGCACCAGTCACCCTGGGGGTGTTCCCAAAGAGTAATTACATCATGGCTTTCCTTTAAAGGGAACCCTGACGTTGTCACGGTGTGGTGTAGGGATGGGCGATGTGGATGTTGCACCGGTCTTTTTCACCAGCTCCTCTGTTTCGCTTTCAGCCATGTTTACTCAAGATGACGAATACGATGATGCGTTACAGTCGGTTGCAGCTCGTGGCTCTAAATTTTGTGGGTAGATTTCGTCAACATGCATAAACGTTACCAATTTTGTAACGTTTATATTGCACATCGTTTATATCGCCCATTACTGGTGCAGGCAGAAGGAGATGAAGAGTCCAAAGTTCCAATGCAAACGTTTACTTACAATAATATAGTACAAACAGGCAGAAGGTTCACACAAACACAAAAAATACAACGGTCAAAGACTGACTGAGCAGAAGGGAACTAACTACAAAAACAGATGAACATTGACAGAACAAAGGTAAAACAGATGATGATGAACTAAACACAGGTGATACAGATGAACTGGTAATGTATATTACATGTGACATGAAGACAGGCAGACAAGTCCAATGAAACCAAACTAAACAGAATACAACTGTGACATTACTCACCCCTCCCGGTAGGCACGTCCTCGTGCCATAAATAGACCAGCTGCGAGTGAGTGAGGGGACTCAGGAGGAGAACGAAGACGAGGTGAGGGTAGACAGAAGGCAGGAGGGACCAGGGCGGAGCAGGCTCTGCAGGCGGACAGGGCGGAGCAGCCTGTGCAGGCGCCCAGGGCAGAGACGACGGAGGGAGGAGCCATGGTGGAGGCAGGTCTGATGAATCCAGGGGGCCGACTGACGGGGGTGGAGCAGGTGGGCGAGGAGACCAGGGTGGAGCCGGAGAGCCTAGGCGACGCTAAGGAAATGATGAGCCAAGGTGGAGCCGATGGATCGAGAGGTAGAGGTAGAGTCCTGGTTGTGGAGGTTGGAGGCGGAGACCGGGGATGCAGGCTGGTAGACCCAAGGTGACTCCACCTCTCCGAAGGTTGGTTTGAGGAGCTGAGGGGCTGACAGGCAGTGGTGGAAGACGGGTTAAGAGGTGGTAGATGGGAGAGGGATGCTGGGTGGGAATGCAGACTCTGATTCTGGCTCGGGGAGAGATGCAAGTTCAGAGACAGACTCAGACTCGCGGACAGAAGACTCAGGCTTGGCAGGACTGACATGAACAGCCTTTGGTTCGGCGGGTATGACGTGAACAGTCTCTGGCTCGGCAGGCATGACGTGAACAGTCTCTGGCTCGGCGGGCATGACATGAACAGGCTGGGGCTCAGTGGGCATAACGTGAACAGGCTCTGCGGGACAAGACTCTGGACGGGCGGTCTCGGCAGGACAAGAATTTGGATGGGCGGTCTCGACAGAACGAGACCCTGGAACAGGGACAGAAATAGGTATCGGTGTGGCGGCGGCCATCTTGGCTGAAGATGAAGGCAGTATGTGAAGAAGCTCTGACTGGTCAGGCATGACGTGAAAAGGCCTTGGGTTTGGCTGTGTTCCTGATCGAGGCCTGACACTCTCCAGACACCGGAGGATGGTCTCCTTCCAGTTCAGTCCGGTGGTGTCAGGGAGGTCAAAGGGACTGTTGAATATGGCCCCGATCAGGAACAAGGTCCTCAGGCTCTCATCGTCAAGGGTACTGTGACGGCAAGGTAAAAAAAGTCATTGGTAAAGGACAAAAAGTTTTGGCTCTCCTGAGCAATGCAGATTTTTCTTGCCCTATCGTCCATTGTGGGTGGTCCGTTCTTCTGTCACGGTGTGGTACAGGCAGAAGGAGATGAGGAGTCCAAAGTTCCAATGCAAATGTTTACTTACAATAATATAGTACAGACAGGCAGAAGGTTCACACACACTTAGTACAACGGAGAACGGACAAAGACTGACTGAGCAGAAGGGAACTAAATACAAACACAGATGAACATTGATTGACAGATGAAACAGATGATGATGATGATGATGATGATGAACTAAACACAGGTGATACAGATGAACTGATAATGATGATGGCACGTGGCATGAAGACAGGCAGACAAGTCCAATGAAACTAAACTAGGTTAAACAAGGTTTAAACAGAATACAACTGTGACATACATATACTAATATTAGTATTCTTCCTAAAATATACTTGAACTTTAAGTAGACTTAATCAAGTGAACTTAAAGTATAGTTGCTGTTGTTTTTATTGTAAGGGAAGGCATGAGTGTGAGTAAATGTTGACAGGCGTTTTATTTCAAATGAATTATTTTCCCGTAATCTTTCTGCATGTCTTCAGTTTGCAACCTGTAGCTATTGGAATGTCAGTATTGTGATTAAAAACCACTTAAGATGCCAGTTCCTCATGCTACATTAGCTCCATATGGACTTATACACACAAGCATTGTGGTGTTTTCCCCAAAGCCCTTAGCCACTAGAGAGAGGAATGAGGGAGAGAACGAATGAGCGCAGAGAATTCCTCCATCATCAAACAGATGGTTTGAAGCATCATTAACATGTTAATATGAATGTCTCTCTCCCCTCTTTCTCCCTATTTTACTCACACGCATACATTCAGACACAATCCAGTAGTCTTATATTTTAGATTCTGTAATATAAGGAAAAGGTTGCAAAGCCATTCCGAGCCAACACAATTAACCTGTAACCATTATGTAGTTTTGTTCATGGTTTTAGAAAATGATGGCATGTCATGCATTCTATCCATGTTGGCAACTGACAATTAATTTGGTTATTGCTTTAAGTGAGAGATTAATTTGTACAAAAATACCATGCAATACGTGGTGAACTTTCAATAGTTGGTCGTTCACAGGTGACACAACTCTAAAGTTAATAGAAACATTGTATAAGGCGGCGATAAGTGTTTGAAAAAAACATAATTTTATTACTGTATAAATAAAATAAAATAAAAATATAATATTAATTAAGTTTTGAAAATTTGAAAAAAAAAAAAAATAATTATGCCTGTTTCATTTATAAGGTCTGGCATGGACTTGCCCCACCTCCGTTAAATGGGTTCATACAACAGGACAGATTGTGGTATTGGTACCAGGGGCCTGTTTCAAAAAGGAGGTTAAGTGAAAACTCTGAGTATGTTAACCCTGAAATGAGGGAAACTCTGGGTTTTCTGTTTCAGAATGGGAGGTAAGTGAAACCTGAGAAAGCAGGGTAAGTCAAGCCCGATTCTGAAAGAGAGGTAACTTAGGGTGTACTCACACTAGGCACGGTTGCCATGAACCGGGCCCGAGTACGATTGTCCCCCCTCCCCACTCCCCCTCTGGCCTGCACTCACATAGGGTTTCAGCATTCGTGCCGGAGCACGCTTACGTCATTATGGTGCGACGGTTTCGGGATAAACAAGAAGAGCGGAGGCTCTCTGAACCAACGCATTCTCATCCTTTGGCGTCATATATGTGACGCCATATGACATTTTGTCGAAATCTTACGCACATGGCACCCTTTAGCGTCAATATAACACGCACTGTTATGGGTAGGTTTAGGTCTGGGGTAGCGTTAGGTTATGACGCCTTGGGATCTGCGTTCATATTGACGCTAAAGGATGCCATGTGCGTCGGATTTAGACGCGCGTCACCTGTATGACGCCTTGGGATGAGAACGGGCTGCTCTGAACACAATGCTGTTCCATGCTCCAGCACGGTTAGCGCTCACACTGCATGCGTCCGCTGTCCCGAGTCCAACTGAACCGTGCTCTGGCCCACCTCTTCCAAGCGGGTCAGGGCCGGCTAATCGAGCCGTGCCCGGGCACGGTTCGGAGCACTCACACTAGTCAAACGAACCGCGCTTTGGTGGTCAAACGCACTCGGGCACGATTCAAACTGGCTAGTGTGAGTACACCCTTATACTCAGAGTCAGTTACCATGGTAACTTACTCTGTGAACCTAACCTGGTTGGGAGCAGGTTCACTTCCGTAAACCCAGAGTTTATTTCGGTCTCCTCCCCTTTTTTAAAGAGGAAGCGGTGTTTAAACACCTCATTCATAGGTTCTAAACATATGATATACATGTTATATAGCATATATCCGGACAATCCATTTATACTTAGATATAAACTTAGATTCTATAGGCTACTCCACATAAATAATGTTAAGAAATGTAAATGATTAGATTGTTTGATGTGTAGATACTATTAGCATTTCTTCTGTAGGCCTCTATGTGGCAGCAGAAACGTCTCGGGTTACGACTGTAACCCTTGTTCCCCGAGAAGGGGAACGAGACTGCGTCATCGTTATGACACTTTGGGGAATGCCCCCAGTGTAGCGCATCTGAAGAAATGAATGAAATCTGTCCAATCCTGATTGGTGCTGCGTCATGACGTAGTAGATGACGGCATACCCGGAAGATACAAAGGGACGCCGGCAACAACACATATCAGCTCTTTTGCGATGAAGCAAGCGCTCTGCCCGTGATAGGTGTGGCGACGAGACGCAATCTCGTTCCCCTTCTCGAGGAACAAGGGTTACAGTCGTTACCCGAGACGTTCCCCATCGAGGGGAACTCAACTGCGTCATCGTTATGACACTTTGGGGAACGAGATACCCACTATGCCACACCGTAATCACGACCGCCCTAGTGTGAAGCTGGAAGACCAGGCACACTTAGGAGGCGAGCACTCCGGCGCCAGGCGTCACGGGGAGTTGCAGACTGTAAAAACGGATGAAGGTGTGCGGGGTGGCCCACCCGGCCGCCTCGCAGATCTCCTGAAGCGAGACGCCAGAAAGGAGGGCCACCGAGGAGGCCATGCTCCTGGTGGAATGCGCCCTCACGGCCATAGGTGAAGGCAAATTGCGCACCTGATAAGCCGTGGCTATAGCCCGGACAATCCAATTGCTGATTGTCTGTTTAGATGCAGGCAGACCCTTCTTGGGTGAACCAAAGCACACCAACAACTGGTCTGACTTCCTCCACTGAGAAGACTTCTCCAAGTAAACCCTTAGGGCTCTGACTGGGCAGAGCAGGTGAAGTCTCCCCTCTTCCGCCGTCCCATGAGGTGAAGGATGGAAGGCCTGAAGAACCACTGACCGTGCCGCACTAGACGGCACCTTGGGCACATATCCCGGTCTAGGATGCAAGATGGCCTTAACTCCGCCAGGGGCAAACTCCAGGCAGGTTGGTGATATAGCCAAGGCCTGGAGATCCCCCACTCTCCTCAGAGAAGTGATGGCAAGGAGAAAAGCCACCTTGAAGGTCAGGTTCTTTGCCTCAGCCGACTCCAATGGTTCAAAGGGGGCCTCAGCCAACCCTTCCAGAACCACCGCCAGGTCCCAAGTTGGAACTCTGGAGCGAACCGCAGGCCTAATCCTCCGAGCCCCACGGAGGAAACGTACAACCATAAGGTGTTTTCCCAAAGGCCCAGCACCTATAGGTGAGTGGAAAGCCGCAATGGCAGCCACATACACCTTAAGTGTGGATGGGGATAGACCGGCGGAGAAACGATCTTGGAGGAACTCCAGCACTGAAGCCACTAGGCAGTTAACTGGGTCCACCTCACGCTCTCTACACCAAGTGGAAAACACATTCCACTTCAGGCTGTACAGTCTCCTGGTTGAAGGAGCCCTGGAGCTGAGTAGGGTCTCGACAACACCTGCTGACAGGCCAGCCTCTAAGAACCGAGCCCCCTCAGGGGCCAGACCCAGAGGTTCCACAGCTCCGGCCGAGGGTGAAATATTGTGCCCCCTGCCTGAGACAGCAGATCCCTCCTCAGAGGGACCTGCCACGGGAGGCCGTCTAGCAGTGCTACAATGTCGGAGAACCATATCCGGGTCGGCCAGTGGGGTGCTACTAAAAGTAGGCTGATCCCTTCCCGACGGACCCGCTCCAAGACTCCCGGGAGCAGAGCGATCGGGGGAAATGTGTACAGCCGCAGCCTCGGCCACGTCTGTGTCATAGCATCCAGCCCCAAAGAAGCTGGATACCTGAGAGAGAACCACAGTGGACAGTGCGACGTCTCTTGAGACGCGAACAGATCCACTTCCACTGGGCCGAATCTCACGCACATGGCCTCCACCACCTCGGGGTGGAGTCGCCACTCCCCGGGCCTCAGCCCCTGCCTCGACAGGACGTCTGCCCCTTGATTTTGATCCCCGGGGACATACATCGCTCTGAGAGACAACAGTTTCCCCTGGGACCACAGAAGGATCTGGTGTGCCAGTCTGCATAGAGGGCGCAACCTCAGACCCCCCTGGTGATTCAGATACGCGACTACTGACATATTGTCCGAGCGTATCAGGACATGGTGGCCACGGAGGTCCGGGAAAAAACTCCTCAGAGCTTTGTAGACCGCCAGCATTTCCAGGCAATTGATGTGCCAGGAAGAATACTGGGTCTCCCACAGACCTCTCGCAAAGCGGCCGTCCATGACCGCGTCCCAACCAGTGAGGGAGGCATCTGTTGAAACGGTCTTCCGGCAACATGATGCTCCCAGCACCGGTCCCTGGGACAGGAACCAAGGTTTCCTCCATATGACGAGAGAACGAAGGCATCTGCGCGTTACCCTGATCATACGGAACGGATTTCCCCTCGGGGAAAACCCCTTGGCTCTCAACCACCACTGTAGGGGTCTCATGTGTAGCAGGCCAAAAGGTATGACACTGGACTCTGCTGCCATGAGCCCCAGCAGTCTCTGAAACTGCTTCACAGTGAGGTTGTGGCCTAGCTTTGCTCTGGAGACCATCGCCCGTATGGACTCCACGCGTGCGGGAGACATTTGTGCCCGCATCGTCGTGGAGTCCCATATAACCCCCAGGAATGTAGTCCTCTGGGAGGGCGTCAGGAACTTCCTGTGACATGGAAGGATGGAAATATGGAAGTATGCGTCCTTGATCTATCGGACGAACAGTCCTTGAACTGGATCTGACTCACGATGGCTGATATTGTGAGCATCTTGAACCTGAATCTCCTCAGAGATCGATTCAAGTGCCTGAGATCTATTATTGGACGCAACCCCCCATCCTTCTTGGGAACTATGAAGTACCGGCTGTAGAACCCGGACTCCCTGTCTGGCGGAGGAACACGTTCTATGGCCTCCTTGACCAACAGGGATTGAACTTCTTGTTCCATAACCCGAACCTGCTCTGGGCCAACCACAGTCCAGACCACCCCGTTGAACCTCGGAGGAGGAGAACTGAACTGCAGCCTGTAACCCAGCTCTACAGTACGCAGGGTCCACGCAGAAATATTCGGAAGGCATGACCATGCGCCGAGATAATCTACTAAGGGAACCAGCCTCTCGAGGCTGGCCTCGGGTGTTATTCGAGACTCGTTCCCGACCCCCTGAAACGGCTCGCCGGCAGGGAGCGGTCGAAAACGTTTTTTGGTGGGCGGACGCATTCGCTGCCCGGCCGCAGGTCTTAATAGAGGTGGCTGGAGCGGCGTGCGTACGCGGGAAAACAGTGTGGCCCGGAGCGTACTGGACGGCGGGAACACGACACTGTTTTCCCGAGAGCTCCGGGGAGGAGGCGACCTCGATCGCACCGCCCCGGGGGGGACAGCTCTCAGCGGTCCGGCTGCTTCTCGGAATTAAATGCAGCCATAACACTGGATAAGTGAAACACGGTCTGAATGGTAGGCTGTAGGAAATAAATGCAGCCATAAACACCAGAATACTGTTTTATATTTAATTATACGATCTCATAACCTACACGCTGCCTCGGCAAGAGCGAGATTTGAGCCATTATAATTTGGCTTTCATCCCTCGAGAAGAAAGTCAACAGGCGCGAGACTGAAACAACTGACAGCGCACGGCTGTACGCGTCAGGATATTTCTCAATGAACACAGCCAGCACCCTCAGGGGCTGACTGTGAATTCCTCGCACCTAAACAGTATTATTTATCAGATCGCGTGTGTCCCTTTTATTGCAGACTCGTAACGCGCTGCCTTAACAAACGTGAGATCCGAGTAGTACAATATATTTGGCTTTCATCTCTCGAGAAGAAAGTCAACAGGCGCGAGGCTGAGACACCCGAAACGCACGTGTGCGGCGAGTTTTTTTTCTCAATGAACACAGCAAGCACCCTCAGGAGCTGACTGTTCATGCCTCGTACTCACACAGCAAACTGCAAAGTAGACTCGTAACCTACATGCTGCCTCGGCAAACACGAGATCTGAGCTACTGGATTCTGAATTGCAACTGCAAGGCATTAAACCTACGCGCTGCCTCGGCAGACGCGAGATCCCAGCCACAGAATCTTACTGGAAAGTACACTCGCAATCTAAGCGCTGCCTCGGCAAACGCGAGATCCGAGCTAGATTCTGTATTGCAACTGCAAGGCAAACATTAAACCTACGCGCTGCCTCGGCAGACGCGAGATTCCAGCCACAGAATCTTACTGCAAATTGTGTGTGTGTGTGTGTGTGTGTGTGTGTGTGTGTGTGTGTGTGTGTGTGTGTGTGTGTGTGTGTGTGTGTGTGTGTGTGTGTGTGTGTGTGTGCGCTTCGTGCAGATTCTCCTCCGCGATGCTGAGCACGTCCAATTCCTCGGAATCAGACAGTTGCAACACCGGGTCTACATCCCGAACGGGAGAAGCCGCGGGGCGGGCTCCCGAACGGGGTATAGGGGAATCTGCAGCTTTCAGATGAAGATCGGGAAAGTGCCTCGGCAGTCCCGATCTCCTCTGAGAGCTCTCTCTGCGAGCCCCACGATCTAAGCCGCCGCATTGCCTCAGCAGATGCGGGACCTGATCCGCGGGGAGCGCGCATCTGACCATCATTACTAAATAAGGCCAGGCGGGAACGCAGCACTCTTATAGTAAGAGATTCACAGTGGCCGCAAGCAGCACCCTCGAGGGCTGCTTGAGCGTGCTGCGTTCCCAGACATGACACAGACATCTCGTGTGTGTCCCCCGCCGTGATAAAACGAGGGCATGGGAACACACACTTCTAATTTGCAAAATAGAGAGACAAACAACACCAAATAAGACAAACTAGTTCAGACAACACAGAGCGCTTGCTGAATAGCAAAAAGCTGATATGTGTTGTTGCCGGCGTCCCTTTGTATCTTCCGGGTATACCGTCATCTACTACGTCATGACGCAGCACCAATCAGGATTGGACAGATTTCATTCATTTCTTCAGATGCGCTACGCTGGGGGCATTCCCCAAAGTGTCATAACGATGACGCAGTTGAGTTCCCCTCGATGGGGAACTGTTTCTTCATCCCCATCGTCCTGTGAAGATGAGCATTTGATTTGTCATCATTTCTGGTCTATTGAGTAGGCTACTTACAACTGCCTGGGGTTCTGTTGGGACAGGAGGCTCCAAAAGACAGATATTACCATCAGAATCTGTTTGGAGCAACAAAAAACCCAACCCAAAGTAAAATATATGTAAATATCAAAAACATATAAAAAAAATAACACATATGTAGACCTCTTACATTTTATGAAGGCACTTGAATCTTCGGGAGTGACTGACTCTGATGAAGTCCCTCCAGGAATTCCCTCAACCATTGGCCTTCCAGCATTCAGGCTCAGGGCCATCTCCATCTCATCTGCATCTCCATCTCCTTTGCATCTCCATCTCCATCTTTGTGAGCCTATTCCTTCTTTCTGTTGGCTGAGTAGAAGTCAAATGAGAATGAACATATGTGATGCGATCTGGGAAAACCCGTCGGATGTCGCGCTTGTACATTTTCAGTAAAGTCTAAAAATAGATTGAATGTCAGTTTATTGTCAAATTTGGGTTTTCAATAAATTATTATTCTATAACATCTTGTTTATCATCTCTGAGTATATCTAGTGAAAATTCACTAGATTAGTGCAGAAAAATAGCGATTTATAGTGGCAAGCTGAAAAGACGTGTCTTTCTCTTTAAGAACACGCGCGGAGCGGAGGTGCAAAAAAACAACAACAACGGCTATTTAGTTCTCCTTCTCTTAACACTACAAAGACAGTTTCTCCTATCAAAATAAACCACATAACAGAATAAAGGTCCCGCCAGTCCTGTGTAAACTACAACGGCACGCAAGTTTTTATTTATTTATTTTTATCCAGCGTTATGTGATGCGGAGCACAAGAGAACAACAGAGTCTGAAGCTGCTCGTTTAAAAGACCTTGCTCGCCTCTCAATCGCCCAATTTCAAAACGGTTTTCACAGGATGAATTTTGAGTTTGTAAGCATTCGAATGATACCTAATCTATGATGATTACTAAAATATGTGATATAAAAAAAGGCAATACAAAAAAGAGCGCCAGTCGTCCCGCTAGCAGGACGTGACAGTTATTTAAACCTGTTTTTCTCAAAATTCCATTTCTGAAAATCACATCGATCAGCCGACTTCAGATAACCATAACTTTTGTTACAGACAAACTATAAAAGAAATAAAAACAGATTTGGAAAGGGCTTGAACCAAGCTTTAATATGATCGCAAAACCTGTAATATGTCAAATTTCACCATGTGGTGGGTTTTCCCAGATCGCATCACATATAATTGTGTTAATTAGACCTATGTCAAAAATGCTGCTGCACTGCTAGACACTGTATGCTATTTATTTAATATGTCAAATGTTTGTAAAGTCAGGTAGCTCCATGATATGCTCAAGCCTTACCTGATTGAATTATGTTTTTATATTTCATCTTCAGCTGCTGCCATGTTCTTTTAATGCCTGCAGGATTGCACCTACATGAAAATTAAAAATAGTTTGAATAACACTGTTCTTCCAGTTTCACATCTGATATTATAATAGTTGGGTAAGTTACTCTAAAATAGTTATTAATTACTAACTACAAATGACATCTTCAACAGTGGAATTAGATTAATGTAATAATTACTATCTCTAGAAAGTATTGGTCTACTTATTACTAATTACTTTCTAAATCCCATATCAACCTCAACCACTTGAACAATACAAAAAGAGACAATAAACTGCACTTTTAATGCAAATATACCTTTTAAAAATGTTATGTTAAATCCACTATTTTTTATACAGAATTGTTCTATAGTCTGTCCAGTATTTAATGCAATGACATCATATTTTACTTTATATTACAGAAGAATTAAGAATAATCTCTTTAATTAAATTACAGTATTTAGATTACTTGGTAATTACACCCAACACTGTATAACAGTAATTAAAATGTAAACTTACGCATTGACTCGAGCAACAATTTTCTCCCAAACTAACTCTCTCGAACACAACTGCTGCCGTGTTGCTTAAAAAAAAAAAATTGCGTACTGCTGGTGAGAAATATGCAGACCTCTTTTTGTCTGGCGCTGTTACCATGGTGACTCATAATATCTGCGCTCCATTGATAATGGCTTTTTATAGTTGTGGTGCAGAAAGTTTATCTGTGATAGAGAGCAAATATTGGAATAGTTTACCACAGTCAATAAGACAATGTTCTACTTATCACACTTTTAAAGATCATCTAAAGAAGGGGCTTATAACAAATCAGGTGTGCAAATATTTTTCTTAGTAATTTTAGTAATGTGTTTTTGTGTGTGTGGTGTTGTGTGTGTGTGTGTGTGGTGTGTGTGTTGTGTGTGTGGTGTGTGTGTGTGTGTGTGTGTGTGTGTGTGTGTGTGTGTGTGTGTGTGTGTGTGTGTGTGTGTGTGTGTGTGTGTGTGTGTGTGTGGTGTTGTGTATAAGCCTATAGCTGAGTATTTGTTCTTTTGTGTACCTGCCTAGGGACTGCGGACATAAATTAGCAATGTTGCTATACTCCGGCTTGTTTACATTGTGTATTTTGTACAAATGTTTATTAACATGCTTTGTCATCATCAAATAAAAAAACAAACTAACTGGACTGGATACACAGTCAAAAGATATGGCAGTCATTTTATCCTACCTTTTAAAAGTTGTTAAGCCTAACTATTCACAATTACATGGTTTGTTACATTTCACCATTTGAATAAATCGTATTTTCTGCTACTTTCAACTGTATCATGACCCATGTACATTACCATTACATTACTACAATCCAGAAGTTGAGAACCACTGCTTTAGATTCTCCTGTACTTTTATTTGCATTTGGCAGATTATTTTATCCAATTGAATTCAGGATTTACATCAGTTCTTGCATTCCCTGGATATCAAAACAATGACCTTGCCATTATAGCTCCATGCTGTGATCTCAGAGCTACATAACTGTTATATACAGTACTATAATTACACAGCAATATATGACACTGTTCTCCAGTTTGTTCGCTTTGTACAATATTAAAAGCAGTTTGAGATTATATATTTGAGGACCCTTACACTAAAGATTAAATATAGCCTAGATGCAATTAGCTCACAATGGCACCCACACTGGTGAATATGTAAATATTTGCTTCACACTTTCCTCTCAATAACAAAATAAACACTTAAAAAATGACAGTGGTGAGAAAACAGCATAATGTGGATATGTTTGCATTAGGACTGCAATTTGGCACTCACACACATCACTTTATACAATAGATAAAACACAGTGTCAGTTATTAGTTACTGTAAAGCAGCTTGCCAGTGTGTTCATGCTTTAGTTTTACTCATGTCTGATCTTGATGGACTGAACAGAAGAAATGAACCAGAGAAGATTTCCATGTCAAAGAAACGGAGCCTCAGCTCACATGAATGAATAAGTAAATACATATTGTACCAAGGCCCGTTTTCACACAAAACCTGTCCCTTTAGACTGTCCCATGTTAAATTGTTGGAAGAACTACTAGTTGTTTTTATTTATTTATTTTTTCTGTGGTCATGACTTATCTTGCCTAGGGCACCAAGTGAGGCTGGACTGTCACTGCCTCTCTTAGAAAAAAATAGATGCTCCCTGTGCAGTTGAAGCTAAAGTTAAGTTTAGCATTAGGCCCTGTCCACACGGAGACACGTTTAGCTGTATACGTACAAATTTTTTATCGGATCAGTGTTTCGTCCAGACGGATCCGGCGTTTTGGGAGACTGAAACCGCTATTTTTTGAAACCGGGTCCCAGGGTGGATAAATCTGAAAACGACACCCTTGCGCTTTCGTGTGTACGGCCAATCCGTATATTTTTTGAAACGATGATGTCATCACCCCACGTATCAACTAGTCAGACACGCTAAATCAGTAGCCATAACAGCAACAAAAACTGCGACTACTTGCTTGAGTTCATGCTTCAGAAGCGACTGAGCCTCTTTTATTTATTTATTTGTTTATTATTTAGGCCTACTTTAATGTATTTTTATTTTATTTAGGCCTATTTATTTATTTATATTTCGTTCTTATGCTATGATGCTTGTTTTTTGTCTGATTAAGACATTTCGTATTTTGTAGGGATGGGCATGTCAAGCAAAAATAATATTCGACGATCGCTGGGAATTATTTGATTATTATTCAAAAAACGCAGCTCTGTCCCTCATGCTCACCGTGACACGGCGTTCGCTCCGACATTAAATTTCTCTGTACTGTAGACCTACGGTCAATGTTGTAGCCATTAAAGAAAAGTTAGTTTCATATTTATGTTTAAATAATAGCTTATTTTTTCCATTTCATATATGTTGATTATATGAAAAGTGAACAGTGTGAGTAAGATGCGGAATATCGAGACACATCCTTTTGACCCATCAGGTGGACCACTTAATTAAGTTTTGTTTTGTATAAAGCCTTTCTTTAAAGTGAATTTCATTTTGTATAAATTGTATCTTAATTTTAATCAATGTTTCATTAACCAATTGCCTGGATTTAATAAATAAGAAGCAAATAGGCTATAGCAGACAATAATCAGGACCAGGAGGCGCCGACGCGATATAACTTGCATCACACGTGAACTGAAGCTTGTCTCATAAATGAACAGAAACTCAGAAATATATCTAAGTTTGAAATGTCTACTTTTAAACAAAACAATTCAAAACGAAAAGAAACAGACAACTCTAATAATCCGTATGAAGTGTGCATTTCTCTCTATAGGCACCAATTCACAACACTGCGAAGGTGGCGAGTCAGCATCGTCACACAAAACACTAGTTTATTAATTATTAACAATTAAAATGTCTCCTTGCTATATTTGACACATTCATAATGATTAGGCTATTTGCCGGTTCTTTGTGGCAAGCTTTATGCGTCTGCTAACTAATCGAATATCGTGACTCATCCCTATTTTGTACCATTTATGGTTTTTCATATTGTTCAATAAAGTTCTTGGTAAAAAAGAAAAGATAGCTATTGTGCCTAATATTACTGTATTATTATTGTATTCAGCGCGCAAGGTTATGCGCAAGTCTTCTTCTCTGTTTTTAGTGTATCTGTGTCAGAATTACAGCGCCTCGTACTGGTCTGCCATCTATTCTACATCGGGTTGAGTCGGTTTCAGTGGTTTCGTGTGTACGCAGATATTTCTTGAGACACCGGATTTTTTTTACGGATTAGAACAAGGGAAAAAAACATTGGATAGGGAAAGCTCTGGCTTCGTGTGGATGTGGCCTTACCCTCTGTGCAGCATTTCAGATAATACTGTACTTTTACAGTATGTGCATATTTTCTGTTTTTATGTGTGTACATTCCCGAGGCAGCCTCAAGTTTTCTGTTTAGAACCTATACTAAAGATCAAGGTAAGAAACCCTAGATATGTTTAAATCTGTAAACCCTTCCATAATAATAATTATTATAGGATAACAAGGAATATTTAAAACTAGAGGATATTATCATTCTCATCTCATCATAAACTAGACAAATAATGTTATTCAAATGAGACTCTTAGTAAACAAAACAATCCTCATCTCACAAGAGACCACTTCTACATCTAGTTTTCATGTATGAATTAATAATGCTCTATAAATTACCTCTGTGGTTTGCCCTGAACATTAATATGTGATCTTGTCATGAACAGTGTGTGCAACATTAACTGAAGGTGACCCCATTTTTGACTGGTTTAAGTCCATCATGCTTTACTGTCCTCATAGCACTGGGCTCTCGGAATGATTGTCATTTCTACTCAATCTGTATTTTACTCTTTATTTATAGCCCACAAGTGTCCTGCCAAGATTTAAAACAGATGCCATCAAGCTTACAAGTTTTTTTTTTTTCTGTTAAGCCATGGTGAACCTGTCTATATCCGACACTACTGTCGGATCTCAAAAATGTCAACACTCCTCCTATAGTTTATCTGGAGGCTGCTTGTATCAGGAAGCAAAACCACTTCAAAGAAGCGTATAGGTGTCAGAATAAATAAAGGCAGTGGTGATACAGGACAAGGATCCATATTATTCTGGCTATTTTGCGTCAAGGAACAAAATTAGTTTCCACTATGCATGGACTTGCTGTCAGAAGTGACACAGTAAACTAAATGATATTGCCAACTCAATAAGCCTTTGGCATATTATTCATTATTCAATACTTTGGCACATTATTCACATTTTTCCATAGGAGAGAGTCAAAGTTCCTTTTTCATGGATACTGAATGTTTTAATTTTGACTTTGGAAGTTAAGTTGTGGAACAGTTATGTCCAAATTATTAATTAACCAGACACACCTTTTTTTTCTAGCAATTAACATTAAATGACTATCAAAAGTAAATGCACTTAAATGTATAAAATTACTACCAGAATGGATAAACAAATTAGCCTAAATGAAGCTGTCACTCAGTATTAGAGGGTAGTTACTGATAAACATACACAACTGGTCAAAGGTTTTGGATCGGTAATATTTGTAATGTTTTTTAAAGTCTCTTATTCTCACCAAGGCTGCATTTATTTGATCACAAATATCATAATTATTATTGTGAAATATTATTACAATTTAAAATAATGGTTTTCTATTTTAATATATTTAAAAAAAATATATTTATTCCTATGATGGAAACACTGTAATAAGCCACATGATCCAAGAAATCATTATAAGAAACTGATTAAGCAATGAACATTTCTTAGTTTTATCAATGTTGATAAGTTGCTGCTTATAATTTTTGTGGAAACAGAGATACATATTTTTCAGGATTCTTTGATGAATAAAAAGTTCAAAAGAGCTGAATTTATTTTAAATGTAAACCAATTGTAACATCATAAATGTCATTTTTATAGTAATTGTAAGTTTACATCTAGTAATTATGACTTTTTTTGACGAATTGTGTGATATAAACTCGCAATTGCAAGTTATAAAGTCAGAATTGTGAGAATCTCGCAATGGTACGAAAATGTCACCATTATGAGCTGACTTTTTCCCTCAGAATTGGACTTTATAACGTATAAAAAGGGCACATGAAAACAAGTAATCAGTTTAAATGTCTTCAGGAAGCAGGAAGCAAACAGTTTAAATGCTGTATCCATCCATGCCCGCATTTCATAATGCCTGGCGATGGTCACGATACACACTTTCCCAGGCAGAGTTTTCTGACGATTCAGAAAAGTGTAGAGACAGTAGAGACAGACATGTGTAGAAAATCTGTTTCCTACTATTTTTTTGGCATAATTCCGAATACGATGAGTTAGTAGAGCTTATGACTCATGCTACAGTCAGGCTGAGTTTGGAATAGTCCACCTCGAAGCGTGAGATTGCAAGCAGCCGCTTAGAAGAGCGATATCTGTGCAGTCATAATTACACTGTTCCGGTGAGACTTCCATTTCTTCCAGACATGCACACTGAAGTGTCAGATTCCTGGGAACATCCATTCTCTGCTCGCGTGGCCCATTCTACTTCAAATTATTCTACTGTAAAGGGGCTGAGTGAGTGGTGTTATTGGAGGATGCCACGGATGGAGAGGAATTTATCAAGTTATCTCACCGAGGACATCCTCATCAATGAAGGCTCCTGTTTTGCCCTCTAAGCCATGTCAGTTGACAACGAGGTTGGTGGATACAGCATATTCAGCAGCTGGACAGACTGGCAGAGCTTTGCATACTATGCCAGTATTACAAGCTTATCAGGCAGACCTGCTTAAGGACCTGTACCAGGGGATGGATTATCCCGGTTTTGCCCTCTGGACTGTTCGGCGCAGCCCTTGAAACGGTAGTGAACCGATTTAGAGAGGCGCGAGCGCAGTCAGACGCCTTTGGGAAGTTCATTCCTCCGAGGGAGAGGTGGGCTGTCGCGCTGTCATAGGAGTAAGCTGCTCTTGCCAGAAAAATAGTTATACATCAGAAAAATAAAAGAATGCTTAATGCTATTCATACTTTGCCCTGTTCTGCATTCCTCCTTCTTCTCATTACTCTCTGCCATCCCTTTTTATTCAAACTATTTCCTTAAAATATCCTCCCTCCTTGGGATGTGGAGGGTGTTGGGGAACAACAATTCTGGTTTTAGAGGAGAGTAATATCTCCTCCCTCCTCCTAAGAGTCCAGTGGGGGGGGAGAGAAGAGAGAGAGAGAGAGAGAGAGAGAGAGAGAGAGAGAGAGAGAGAGAGAGAGAGAGAGAGAGAGAGAGAGAGGAGAGAGAGAAGAGAGAGAGAGAGAGAGAGAGAGGAGAGAGAGAGAGATAATGAGCTGGTGTTGGACAGGTTGAGCTGGGAGTGCGTGTTTGGCTCCCTGATAATATATTCTGAAGTAGACCAGAAGAATATTGAGATGAACGGTTATTAAAGTCCCAATTTAATCGGTTATTAAGGCAATTTAAAAAAAAAAAATCTAAACACATTATAAATGTTATAAATGTATAGCTAAAACATATTACAAAGACTGTGAACTGTGAAGTACTGAATTGTGGAGTTAGACCGTTAAACAGTTTTTCACCATTGCTATTTTCCAGATTTTCTGGGCGGGGCTAAAACGGGGCTTGATGACGCACTGGAGCCCCTAAGCTCCTGGACACACCCCTACTTGATGACGCACTGGAGACACTGAGGCTGGCCGCTCCCCTAACAATATTAATAGAGCACATTCACATCAGTTTGCCACTCAATCGCGAGTTACTGTCTGTCAGTACTATTATTAGTTACTACAGCCTACAGTTTGCGAGTTAGCTATGCCTTCGCATCCAGGTAGTGCGCATTTCCGTGACGATCATGTACAAAACCTTATTTAAATTTCCTAAAAACTATCACATCAAGAAGAGGTGAATTGATTTTGTGAAGAGACACCTTGTTGGAGAGCTGAGGATCACCACCAAAACCCGCCTCTGTGGTGATCATTTTACACGGGATAGTTTTATAAACTTTCGTCGGAGACAACTGGGATTCACTGATAATCCGCTATTACTGGTGAATGGGGCCGAACCGACTATCTCCCGCCGCGGCCTTCGTCCTCCTGTCGCGCAGACAACTGGTGCCATCATCGGCAGTGCGTGCCCACCAATGAGTGTAAGTTGCCTTGTGTGCTTATGTTATAATTATAGTAGGTAGTCCACAGTAACTCTACTGCTGCTGTAGCGGTGACAGTGTGATCTTTTATCAACCCTCAATAGAAGTTATCCTTCTTATAGACTTTCAAGAAAGGCTATTTCTCTGGCCATGAAAAATAGCTTCCCTGTTCTATAAAATAAAATACTATTTAAAGTTTCAACAATTGTAAAGCTTGTAGCTTAGATCGAACATTTTAGGGACTTCATAATATGAGCAAGAGACAGAGTCAATAAGTGAATTTAATGGATTTAATAAAGGAAAACTATGTATACCGGTGACTAAAGTTACATGGAATAAATGTATATACAACAAAATAAAGCAACAAACAATGAAAGAGAATGAGAATAAGAGAGTGATAGAAAGAGGGAGAAAATGGTCAACAGTTATGGCAAAATCACAAAGTACATGGAACCTTGAGAGAGAAACAACAAGGAATCAAAATGGGGCTTGGAATTCCTTTGATGCGGCCAAAGTGAGTAGAGAGGAGGGTACGATGGTCTCTGGAGAGTATCGCAGAGTCGTGAATGGTGTCAGAAAGCAATCTAATCCCAGACATGTTGGCACCATGCCGGTAATTTAGATTGCCAAGGGTCCTGATTTACATTCACAAGTTCAGAGTGTAAAAGCTTTGGATTTCAGAAGGAAAATGCATTATTGGTGTTCAGATTGACTGACATTTGATCATCCGGTGGAGCTCCAAAAGAAACGACTGGGACTGCCGCGGATGGCCCAGCACGCTCTCTTGGATGCTCCACGGGTAGCATTATAGAGGAGTGAGGGGTCCGAGGAGACAGGCTCGGCGGGTTACGTCTCACTGTGATCCTCAGGTTACCAATGCTATCAACCGAAGTAGGCCTGTTCTTCTGGGCAGAAGAAGCGCAAGATCGGGGAATAAGCGAAGGGGCTCAATCTCTTTCGAGGTAACGGAGTCTCGACTGTAACGCCGCGATGGTCATGTTCCCGCAATAGGAACATGAGTCATCCATGAGTGCCCTTTGAGCATGCCTATAGCCCAAGCATGCAATACAGAGATCATGCCCGTCAGCCGGAGTCAAACATTGGCCGCATCCAGAAACACACGCTCTGAATGACATCTTGAAAAAGACGCAGACAGACCGTCTTAGCTCTTTCAGAAGTGCTCTGAGATGCTGAAACGCACATGGGGATAGCCGTGGCTACACACAGGGAAATAATGCAATCCTGTGTGAGCACTCACTCTCATTGTCACGCCCACCGAACCAACAAAGCTGTGAAAACAGCTGTTTTTGCTCTCAAACTGTTGACACGATTGCAACCACCGCTGTTTGTGCCATCACACCAACACCACACACAGAGGCTTCCTCGTAGAGACTCGATAATCACTGTGTAGAAATCTTGCAGGAGACAGGAACAGCATTCACTGTCTGGCTCCGAAGCGAAAGACAAGATGCGACTCACCTGCTGCTCATTATATGCTCGTGCCGCGATGCACAGCAGCTTGTGCAATTATGGCATGCCAATGTGCATTGGCTCGTTTAGTTTCACTCGAAGTAGATAGGCTCTCGCAAGCTATCCCCATTCGTCAGAATCATTTCTGACTCAGTCATAGTGAGCTGATGAAGGGGAACTAGTTTAGATGGAAAGGATCTCAAGCTGACTAGCTGAACACATTACTGTAGCTATACCCATTAATAGACACGGTCTTTATTGAAAATACATTTCAGCACAGCACTTAAAGAACCATAATGAAATGGCCCTTCACAATAGATAATGGTTTACAATGAACTCTGTTAGAGAACAACATGGCAATTTATCTGTTCGATAAAATACCTTACCTGTTGAGTAATAAAAATATCCTACCATTTCCGTGTCGCTTTCAAATCCCTCAGTTCCCTTTCAGTCGAGAACGTCAGACGTAGTCGACGTCGACTGAATGGGGATCACGCTAGGAAGCCAACTGTCTTCGAGTACTATTGAACGAGCCAATGTAATTGCCGTGCGTGACTTACAGCACACACTCCGCCCTCGCAATGCGGGTATAAATACGGAAGTGGATGCACGCACTAGTTGCCTTTCGCTTCGGAGCCGATCGTTTGATGTCTCTGAAGAGTGCTGTTGTTTACGACGAGCGAGTGTCTCTGTGTTCTTCTGGAAGACTCTCCCAGTGCTGGTGGTTTCCATAGCGCGAGTGCAGCGGTGATCGCGAGCTTTGAGCTCTCAACTGGTGTTTTAACAACAACGAATTTCTAAGGGTTTGTATGTATTGACGGCTGGTTAGAGGGCAGAAAAGTGAGTGCTTCACTGTTTCAGTTCATTGTTCAGTGTTGCCGCAGTCATTCCCCTGTGTGCTCCGGCGCTGGTGATGGGTCCTATTTCCTAAAAGAGCAACACAGGTGTGTTTGCGTCTTTAAAAAAAAAAAAAAAAAAAATGTTTTGATAAGATGTCATTCCACCTGTGTGTTTCTGGATGCGGTCATTCCCGTTTCCTCTCTGACAGTCACAATTGTTGCATCACGTGTTTGGGCTTACAGTACGCTGCAGCAGCCTTTGTGAACGGTTCATGTTCCCATTGCGGGAATATGACTGTCGCGTGTAGAGATCGAGACTAGCCTTTGTCCGCGAATGCACGAGTCCCCATTTCCATGCCCCACCCCTGGGTGCCGTGTGGGATGGGTGATCGAAGGACAGTGATGGATGTCTCGCCCGGCAACCATTCCCTGTGGGCTCCTCACTCCTCCATCACACCGCAGCCGATGGAATTCCTGTTAAACATGCTGGTCCCTCTGTAATGGACCGATCAGCCTTTTCAATTGGGGTTCCCCCAGAGGATAAGATATCGATAGCAGCATCGGATGGTAAGCTGGCTTCTGGAGATGGTGACTCGGCTGTGTTATCTCCCTCTGGGAGTGTAATGTTGCCCGAGCCAGATCCAGAAATGTCAGCTATGCTAAAACGGGCCGCCGAGGCTTCCAGGCTCGAGTGGGATCCTCCACCGTGTCCCGTTCAGTCTGGGTTGGAGGATTGGTATCTCGGGGCGGGCCGCGCTGGTTCTCAGCTCGCCACCCCAGTGCCTTTTTTTCCCGAAGTGCATGGAGAGCTTATCAGGTTGTGGACGGCACCTTTCTCTGCCAGAAACTGCCTGAATAGCTTTTCCCCCTCACTACCCTTGATGGAGGAGCGGTGAAGGGTTGCGAGGCTATCCCTCCAGTGGAGCGGCCTGTCGTGTCCGACGGCTGCTTTTTTTGGGGGGGGATCCTCGTCTCCCCCCTAAGGCCTGTGAGTTCTCGTCCTTTCCGACGGACAGAGTTTACAAAGCCTGTGGGTAAGCCGCCTCCTCTTGCGTGCCATGGTGCTGCTACAGGTCTGTCAGGCCAGAGCACCCATGGACATGCACGAGGGTAGCCCAGACCGTGCGCTCATAGGTGAGCACTGCACTGCATCCGACCTTGCCCTCTGGGGCACTAGTGCTGTGGCATGTGTGATCGGTCTGGTGATGTCCACATAAGTGGTCCAGGAGTGCCATCGTTGGCTCAGACTGGTTGATATGGCGGATGCGGACAAGGTTCGGTTCCTGGTCTCCCCAATTTCCCACGTTGGGCTGGTCGGCGACGCTCCGGGTGAGGGCCGGTGGAGTCTTTGTTTGTGTGTGTGTCTGTTCCACCGCTGGCTCCCAAAAGAATGGAGCAAGCGGTACCCACACTTCAAAGAAAGAGCAAATTCCTTTGTTCCTGGGTTCCAAGAGGGCAAGTCTGGCGGTGTGCGACCCCTCAACCCCCTCTTGTTTGCCAGCACGGCAGCTGGGTGCGGTTTGAGGACCCGGTCATCCGCCTTCTCACGCATCCCTGGCCATCTTGTGGAGACAGGTAAGTGTCGTGCACCACACTCAGACCCTGCTTCGGGCCACCTCCAGGCCTTCCGAGCCGGGTCCCTGTCCTCAACCTCGCTGCCCCACCTCGGGTACATCTGCTATTAGACTCGGCTTGCGATTCATTTCGCTGGCTTCCGCCCTGGCTCAGTGATATTAATCATACCTAGGTGTTGAGCTAGATGCTCCTAAAATTAGTGATATTCATCACACCTACATGTTGAGCATTGCTCCTGTTCTGTGTGCGCACGTCGCATTCCTACTGGCAAAGGATGCAATATAGCCCTTCTTCCAGCCGATATGAAGACCAGTTTTTATGCACCCGTATTCATTGTACCTTAGATTGGTGGGTCATGACCATCTTGGACCTGTGTCAATTAAACGGGCCCTTTTTCGAAAGTCTCTGTTCTAGTTGCTAACACAGATGCATTTCCAAATGCTCCGTCCCCAAGGTTGGCCTGCAGCATTCGACCTGAAGGACAGTACTTCAGATCTCGACTCATCCGCTCCACTGATCATTCTGTGTTCTTGCGTTGAAGGTGCGAAGTATCAGTACAAGGTCCTACCCTTCGTGTGCTCCATTGCCAGTTGGGTGTTCAGGTCAACTGGAAGAGAGTTATCTCACCCTCGGGCTGAGTATCTCTTTTTCAGTTTGGAGAAGGACTCTGTCCAACACGTCTCTGCAAGAAAGAGTGTGTTTGGTTGGTGCTTTATAGAAGTGAGAAATGGTCCCACTGAAAGAATTTTCAGAGGCTCCTGGGTAGGGATGGGAATAAGAATTTAACGATTCCGATTCCGATTCCATTATCGATATTGCTTATCGATTCGATTCTTATCGATTCGATTCCTTATCGATTCTCTTATCGATTCTCATTGGGTGAGGGATTTGTTTGTTTGTATTAACTTATAACTTAACTTATTTGTTTGTTAATTATTAACTCGCTGACACAGCACAGAGTATGGTGTGAACTAGTCTCACGGTTCGGTTTGATTACGATTATCATGTCATCGATTCAGTTCAATTCGATATCTCGATGCATTACATGCACTGCATCCTCAATTTTCAATTTTACTTCAAAAGTGATGTGTGCGTGCTTGCGAGTGTTCGCCTGTTCGTGAAGTCGCAGTGACAGAAACAGTGACATTCCATTTTAAGTTTCATGGGACTAAAATCTGTTCATGCTGTGTGGCCAAATGTTTCTGCATATTGGAGGTAGTTCCCCCCCTTTGACGAAATGTTTCAAGTGTTGCAAGTGACCGTATTGTCATGAGGCGTCGTCATTCTCTCATTGAGTATGTGCGCGAGTTTGAGTGTGTTTGTGTGGTGTGTGTGTGTGTGTGTGTGTGTGTGTGCTCGCGTCTCATATGAGTGTGTGCGCGCGCGTCTCATATGAGTATGTGCGTGGAGAGTCTGTGTGTGGGCGCGCGCGTTTCATGTGAGTATGTGCGTGGAGAGTTTGTGTGTGCACGCGCATGTCTCATATGAGTATGGAGAGTTGCGCGCATCTCGTGTGTGTAGAGTTTGCGTGTATGTGCGTGAGCGACTTTAGGTGTGTCGTTGTGCATTTCATATGTATTTGTTTGAGCATTCAGCAGTATAAATATTTGACTACTTAGTATACGTGTATACAAGTGTTTCATATATGTGTGTGTGAATGAAGTTTGATTTAAGCCCTAGACGACGCCTCATAGGCTATATTGTCGTCTTTTTGCGTGAAATATAACCAAACTTTAGATGCTTCTGCCTCGATGTCATGTTAGCTGCGTTCTGAACCAAACCAACGCAGCGCTTGTGTGAGTCATGACACATTTGTAACGAGCGGAACCGATAAGCGGAATTGTTAAGCAGGCATACTAACGGTTCCAAGGAATCGATTCACTAGGCACCGGTTCTGAAGAAGAACCGGTTCTCAATTCCCATCACTACTCCTGGGGCATATGGCAGACGCAGCCGTTTGGCTTCCTCCATATGAAGACCGCTTCAGCACTAGCTTTATGATCGAGTCCCGAGGTGACCGTGGCAGAGCGGCACGTCCTGTGTGACAACAGATCACCCCGGCCTGCCGCCAAACCCTCAGTCCGGGATCAGACCGTTGTTTTCCGGGCCTGTCGACTACATCTGACGTTCTCGACTGAAAGGGAACGTCCTGGTTGCGTATGCAACCCATCGTTCCCTGAAGGAGGGAACGGAGGACGTAGTCCCTTTGCCACTACCGCTGGACCACCGCTGACCCCGGGTTACGCTCGGCTCCTCAGCGAGAAGCAACTAGTGTGTGCATACACTTCCGTATTTATACCCGCGCTGCGGGGGGAGTGTGTGATGTAAGTCACGCACACCAATTACATTGGCTCGTTCAATAGTACTCGAAGACAGTTGGCTCCCTAGCGTGATCCCCATTCAGTCGACGTCGACTATGTCCTCCGTTCCCTCCTTCAGGGAATGATGGGTTGCATACGCAACCAGGACGTTCTCACCAACTCCAAAAAGCAAAGCCAAAGGAGTAACGTTTCTATATTTACGGATATGATGAGATACGCTCGGGCGAGTGACGTATACAGTATGTACGCAATTTTCTACGAAATACCATCCGGTCAGGTCTAAAATATAAACACTTATAATTGGCTTAACATAGTGAATCAGGGTAAGACAAAAACAAGTAACATAGTGGGCCTTAAAGGAAGGTTACATATTTCTTGTTTATATATTATTTGAGCACTGCATTTCTCTGTACCTCAATTTTCTTTCTTTTTATTTTCTTGCCTGTCAGTTCACGTTCTTCACTGGCACGAGTTGTGTTTGTTGAGATGTATGTAACTCCCTGGGCATATTGCCTCAAAGACCATAAGCTTCTTAAGTTATTGTGATGTTAGGGTTTTGTTATTCTTTTTCTTCTAGTTTTGTTATGTTGTGACCTGTATCCAGAAAGACAAGGGTGCAGGTCATAACAAGATGTTCTCTGAAGTGGAGGTTTTATTTCAGCAAAGGATGGTCAGCTAACATCACCAAACAGTTTCCTTGTGCATTAGCAAAGTTAAATCAGAATATGCATAGACTGTGGAGAGGAAAAACAAGGCACCACTCCACCTGGCAAAACCTGCACCATTTCTAGTCTATGTATCTAGAGCAGTGGATCCAGAACATAATGTTCAGCCTCCTCCCACATCACCATTGTGTGAAATGGCTTCTCTTCGACAGACATTGATAAACTCATCACAAGCTAAACTAGAAGTGAAAAATAAACAATATTAAGGGTGGGCTTCTAACATGCGCAATTAAGAGTAATTAAAGTGGGTTATTTGCTTGAGCATTAATTAGCACTTCGATCATCTTGTTGCATAGAAACACAAAATGACAATTCATTTTAAATATCAATAACATAAAAAAGAGATCACAATTAATTTAGTGCCCTATTCCCATCAATGACAATTGTGTGTTTTCATATGTGTGTTTGCATATTGAATTGTGTGTAGGTGCTGTGCAGAGCAATTGTTTATCTAATAAATCTATTAAATGCAAGAATTAAAATATGAGACAACATTATGAGAAAAAAATATATCCATTAAAAATCTCTTATTGTGAATGTAACTATCATTTCAGAATGATAGTTCGGAACTCAGTTGATCTTACGACAGATGAATGACTGAACACCCAAAAACAAATTGCTGCACTGATAAGCCTTGTTATCTGACATTTTGTCTGTCAAACTTACTGACATTATTGTTATTATTCATATGGCATTGTACAACACTTTTGATGCTATTGAGTTACTGGTAAGGTTACGGACAGGTGTTTTGGTATGGGTGGGTTCAACAGTGTAATTATAGATGAGATTGCAGAAACGAGTTACAACTGTAATTACATTCAGGTATTTTTTTTTAAAAAGTACAATTTACATATAATTAAATACATTTATGCACACAATATCATTGTATCAAATGATAACATTAAATATTAAATTATATTAAAATAACAAATTCAATAAACACCTAATTGATGATGCACACTTTGTAAGCAAGCAGATGAACACAGAATATAAATGCAATATGAGGATTCTCGTAGACTGTTAGACTTCTTGACACTTTGGTAGATTTTACCCTACAATTCCACAATTTATTGTATTTTACTGTTATATTTAGTGTTTCAACCTTAAAACCGGATTCAAAAGCTATGTAGGCTGACTTGCAAGGCCACTTTGTTTGTCGGGCATTGACAGAGTACTGACACTTGAAAAATGGTGGAGGTGCGTGATCGCTGTCATAAGGTCAATACTTAAATGAAGATCAGGGTCAGGGTCAGGGTCATCAAAGAAAAATCAGTAGTTTAACTGAAAAATGTTCTCACCTTCAAGAATATAAAATAAAAACAGCACACTTCTGACCACATAGCATCAAGGAGCACTTAACTTGCCTGAATAATTAATTTTGAAACATGTTCAAAGCCATATTTGTGACTTCTTGTGTCATGTTGCAAGGGTTTGCAGAAGGAAATGGACTGTATCAGCAGAAACCTTCTAGATCAGTGTCCCCAAGATGGTTAAATTGCAGGGGCCTTTAACCTTAATTTCACATTGAAGTGAATATCCCAACCCATCAAGTACACTGTAAAAAATATTTTTGCAATTTAGTTATTTCAACTTATTTTTTTGTGTAGAGATAACTAGATTTTCCAGACAACAAGAAATTTTAAGTTTTTCTTGTCCTCAACTTATCGAAATAGGTTAGTTAAACTAAAAAAAAAACATGCAAAAAGATAACTCAAAATAATAAGTTAGATTTTTTACAGTGTATAAACTAGTGTTTCTGTAAACCTCTGTGAGGATTGATTTCTATCCATTTGTTGTTTTCTCTAACCTAGGGATGTACTTCAAGGACTCCTTTCTATAAATCTCCAGTGTTTTGTTGAATTGGATTGATCTAAAAGCCTTTTTAAAGTCAACACAAGCTTGTGTCCATTAGAAAACAGGATAGAAATCTCAGGTTGAGGAGGTTTCTCACAAAAGTTCAGTTTAGATATACCTCAATATATCCCAGCCATCAGACAAACAAACTCCTGTTCCAATGTTTACTCAATACCTGAATTTAAAGTTAAAAGAGTTAAAGGAGGATGTTCTCAATGATCTCATCCACCAGCTCTCCCCTAACTATAAACCCCTTATATCATCTGTACATTTCCATTCACTGACCCTGGATCTGTGATCAAAGCTTCTTATTCTATCTGTGATCTCTGCAGAAGGAGGCTGCGTCTGTGTCCAGACCTCTAGAATTCTCCCTCCTTTCCTCTCTGTGTGTGATAGGGATCTTAAACACTTCACAAGTGTTCTGCTTTTATCTGGAACAAGCGTTAATGTGCCTCATTACTTGCTTAGCCTGTTCCTCATGCACTGTGGAAGAACGATATAGATGGAAGGAGCAAAAGAAAGGGAGAGGGGGCAGAAAACGAAGGGGGAGAGAAACGGCGTGTGATTTAGAGCTCCTTTGGGGTTTGTTCGAGAAGCTGTGGATTGGCGAACTCAGCAAGGCGTGAAATATGCACGTTTTGTTCTTGCTGCTGTTGTGTTTTTAACACAAATTTAAAGATGTGTGTGCGGTGTAAAAAAAAAAAAATGTCATGTAACCTAAAAAAAACATCTATGAACTGGTTTCATTCCAGTCAAAAATATGATTTAATATCACTGAAATATCAATCTCCAAATGATTAATATAATTATATATATATATATATATTTATATATATATATATATATTAATATATATAATATATATAATATATATTTATATAATATCAATATTAATATATTATATTAAAAAATAAAATTATTTACACAATTTATATTGTAAATATCACAATTAATTTTAAATGATTCACTACTTAATATTTGAAAAAGTCATGGTGTAATTACAAGAATCAAATCATGTGGTGCAACCAACATGTATAAACCTGCTGAAAAAAAAAAAAACATACATCAGGAAATTATATCATAGAGAAAACTCCTGAATAGCCTTGTGTGTCATGCTCAATAAGTCAATTAATCAAAGATGTCATGTGGTACGACTTCCCAAAAACATAACCATATTAGCTATTTATTCAGTAATTCATGATATTCATAGTACTTTTTATCCTGAAAAATATATATAAAAAAAAAAAAAACTTTTCTGAAAATAATGATTAAGATGTCTACACGTATTTAGGGTCTAATGAAAATATGTTTTTATTTATTTATTTATCTTCTCTTTTTTTTGTACTTGGTTACACTACAAAACATTTTTAGAGTATTTAAAAACAACTAACATAAATACAAAGACATTTTATGAACTTGGCTCTTGTAATTTAAACTATTATAAAAGGAACTCTTATGACACGTACACATTTATGGAGGCAAACTTTGAGGTTTATTCATGTTTTAGAAATCCGTGAACAAAACTGTGGGGAAACGGTCGACCCAGAGGAGTTCCAAACATCTCCTTCAGTGACTATATGCAAGAGGGAGAATTTTAGTGACTGCTCCACCACGGTTCATGCCATCAAGAGAGGAAAGGGGAGGGGTTGAAATTTCGACAGGTGTGAGAGCTTTTTCACACTAGAGCGCACAGCAAATAAACATATGAAATTGGTGTGTGTTCACGGAAGGCTGGTTCACAGCTGGTTACGAGAGAGAAATGCAGTGCGGTTTTCCTCTTTGACAGTATGAAATAAGAGATGGGAGTGTAGAATACAATATTTATCAGGAGAGACAGCTCCAGTATTTCTTCATAAACAGTCGTTTATGTTTGTATAGGTAGACTCAATAGCTGTGCAAATGGAGCTTCTTAAAACTTGCACAAACCAGTTTCATCTGAGAATTTCAAGGCAAGCAACTGAGAGTGAGAAAGTAAATAAGACATTATTCACACATTTAGAGCTGTGAATGTACTCTTAACCATTATTTAAAAAAAATACATTTTAAATATATTTAAAGAATATTGAATTTAGAAATGTTATCAAGTATTAATTCATAAAGATCATTATTTTACAGCCATTCCAAATTTTCTGATATTTTAAAAGATTTATAACCTCTACAGTCATGAGAGTCTGAAGGGATGAACTCTATGATATTATCTATTGTACTCCTCCATGTTATGTGGAGTGTTTTTTTTAATAAAAAAAAAACAAAATTAATTTATTCATATTTATTCAAAATTAATTAATTAACTGTCCAACTCTCTTGCACATTACATTCGACATTGCATTGTTTGCCTCAATTTGTATTATTTGTATATTAATTAAAGAAATCAATAGAAAGGATATAAATTAATTAATTAATAAATGAATGTCATGTCACTGACTCATATACCAATCCTAGTTACAGACACAACTTTATAAAAGAGAACGCTCTTGTTTTTTTAATATTCATTTCAGTTGCAAAGGCTGTCAAAAAGATATTATACACTTTAGCAGTTATGCCAGCTGAGGGGACCCAGTCATGTCATTCTCAGCTCAGTTCAAGATTCTTTGATTTAGACAAATAGCAGGGGATCTGGGTTTTTAAAATTGTGCACTTACAAGGAAAGATGGTATAGGACCACTGCTCCCCCACATGGCGATCGTTTGTAACTTCTCCCTCAAGTCCATGTTTACAGCCTTGAGATAACGAGGAGTCTCTCTTGACGAGTCTAGTCTCTCTTTTACACACACAGACACAGACACACACACACACACACACACACACACACACACACACACACACACACACACACACACACACACACACACACACACACACACACACAATGTTAAAAGGCCCTCGTCACCAGGCTTTTTGTGTGCACAACGGAGGCCTTCCAGACAGGATGTTTTTGAAAAGCCAAATGTCAAATGCAGAAGTTTTGGACAGGTAGGAAGGTGATTGAGGTAAAGATCAGTCAGGTGTATACAGGGGCATTTACAGACTATAAAGAAGAAAATTACACAAAAAGGCATGCCTGCAGGGACACGTAGCATGAATCTCAATAACTGCCAGTTTATTATCTTTGCTCATGTGTGGAGCCGTTTTTACACCTTGGTATAGTTGGACAGAGATTGTTGCTGTAGGTGACAATTAGCCTTTCATGCTTATGAGAGTGATAATCTCCTCTTACCCTTTTCGTGACTATGATGACAAGTCCAACGCCAGATCAAATACAAAGAGAATCACCAAAATATGTTCAGGGCACCAAGTTGAAAACCTCATTAGCATAGCTCCTAGATGTGACCTTCAACATGATATGGGGTATAAAGCCTCTCGGTGTATGTGTGGTGTGCGTGTGCACCTGCCTTTTTATAGCAAGATTCAATAAAAGCTGCCCTCAGTTGGATTTATCTTACGAGCCCTATGATAACAATCAGGCTGGTGTACAAAAGCATCGAGGGTGCTGCTGTTTGAGCTGCAGATGCACAGAATCAGTTTGATAAATGTCCTGAGCCCTGCTAAAAAGAAAGTGGTGTTCAATGGCTGTCAAATCTATCATTGTGTGTTTAGAGTTCAAATGAGAGTGTGATATTGTTTGTGTGAAGACTGAAGTAGCACATACACACTCACTGTCCTGAGCAGTTTTCCAATGAGAAAGAAGGGATATGTCATCAGCCAAAGACATGAGAGCTGATTACTGTACTTGTTACCAGGGCAACTTGAAAAAAAAAAAAAAAAACGCATATCGTCTATGTTCTGTTCATTGTGGACAGAGATCCAAATGTCCCTCTCAAATAAAAAAATAAAAAATCATCTGTACTTCTGCTTTTACTAATCGGTTCGTGGTTTGCTCCCATATGTGTACTTTGTTTGTTTTTTGTTTTTTGTAAATGTCTTTTTGCTGTGAAAGACAAAATAAGATATTTGAAGAATGTTTAAAATAGTTTTTTGTCCAAAAACAAACATTTGGGTAAATAGATCAGTGTTATTTTAGTAGTATTACATTATAGTATAACATATTTAAATGAGCTTTTATTTTTTAGAACTTTTTATTTATATTTTTCACAAAACATAACAAAGAAACATTATCTGAGACAAGTGAAAAAATAACATGACTAATACAGAGAAAAATCATAATAGTAATAAATAAAAATATTCTGTGTATATATATATATATAATATATATTGCTGCACCTAATATGAATGTTCACATCTCAACAAACATGATACAACAATATATAGCCATATAAATGATATTAAAAAATAATATATATATATTAAAAAAAACTTATAAAAAATATGATGGAAAAAATGACTGCATCATTACAATTGAAAACTGACCTTTTCAATTGTAATGATGCAGTCATTTTTTCCATCATATAAATCTGTTTTAGTCTCTGTTTCCATTCGGTTACAATTGGTGATTTCACAGACATCTAATTAGCAGTAATGTTTTTTTTGCCAATTAGTAGTAATTTTTGGTCAGCATTGAAAACATCAACTGATATAACACCCAATAAGAAAAAAACTTATATTTGAGGAAATTAGCTTTTATTTATATTTATATTATATTTTTAGGTTTCATTATAATTTTAGTTTAGGTTTTAGTAATTTTGTTTTGTCTTTTTGTCATTTTTTTATTTAGCATTAATTTATGTTTATTTTAGTTTCAATTTTAGTCATTTTAAAACTTCAGTTTTAACTTATTTATTCAGTTAGATAACAATGCAACATGTCTACGTTTCATTTAAATTTTTTATCTAATATTTATATTTTACCTTTATTTCAATTACTAAAAAATTATTTTAATAGTTTTAGTTAAATGAAATGATTTTGATTGTAAATTTTCCTTTGTGAGAGATCCAGAGTAGTATGCGGCAACATTTCTACTGATGTTTAAGTAAGAGTTGCATGCTGTATAGTTCACAAAATTTATTTAACCTCATAAATATTGTCTTCTGCAGATTTTATTATCAAAGATACAATTCAGAGTTTGTCTGCAGAGCAACTACAGAGTCTGTTTTTGTCCGTTTTCTATTTACTCTAATCTAAAGGCAGTATACATTTCATACACTATACCATATCCCTACATGAAATGGAACAAGAGAACTCATTCATCGCGTTTTCTCAAATGATGGTGGCACAAAGAGGCATCAGTTAATAATATATCAGCACAAGATCATCACATATCTCCCCTTTATGGAAATTCATATGCAAGGACATTCCACTCTTTTACAGGCCTCTATACACACACATACTCATGTTGTGTTTTCGTGATTTATGGGGACCTTCCAGACATAATGATTTTGATATTGTACAATGATATATCTATCCCCTATAACCCGAACCCTACCCTTAAACCTATAGGATGAACTGTGATTTATGAAATATGAAACAAGATCAAAATAAGTTTACATAGGTTTAAGATTGGCCTAGGTTAACAATTTTAAGTGTAAAAAGCCAAGTTTTGAGTCAAGTTTGAGGGCAATGTCTCCCAAGCATAAAGGTCACAAGAAAGACATTTTGTTTAAAATAGATCATTTCACAAAATCCATCTCAAGAGGCTCCAAATCTGGGGTGTGAATTGTGATAGCCATCTCTATGGATACCTTAGAGGACATTGATTTGAGTGACAGTTACTCTTCCTGTTCTCTAAGTGAAACATTAGGATGCTCCACTGTGCTCTCTCTCTCTCTCTCTCTCTCTCTCTCTCTCTCTCTCTCTCTCTCTCTCTCTCTCTCTCTCTCTCTCTCTCTCTCTCTCTCTCTCTCTCTCTCTCTCTGAAAGACTTTATGTATAGTATAGAAGTGATACGCTACACTGAAAATCTAGACAGAGAAAAATGATTGTACTATTTTTAAAGATTTAAATGTAAGACATAACAAATGGCTTGACATGTTCATATAACGCATACAGAGAGTATAGAATAAATTGCCGTCTGCAACAGAGGGGCTTAAGCAGAGACAAAACTTAAGGCTCAAATGACATTAACTGTTCCAGAAAAAGCAGATATATATGTGACATCATGCGCTGTAAATCCCTTTATGTTATTTATTTAACATGCAGTTCAGGCATATGGTGATGACAAAATTATGCACTAATTCTATAAAAATTAGACAAATTACTCTATTATGCTTATGCTGAGGTCACAATGGGAATTTAGAGATGTGGAGGCTTTTATGTTTAATTGTGTGTTAAAGTTTGATATGATTTATAAGATTTACTTTAATTTTAAGCTTAGGGTGAGTGTTATTTGGGGCTATATTTGTTGGACCCAGTTTTTCAGTGAATATTGGATTTAATTGAAGAATATTTTTATAAAAAATAAAAAAATATGGCCTTGGGTTGGTGTGGGTTTTAAAGCAGATATGTTGAATTTTCTCCATTCCAAGATCAATGAATGTATCAAACTTGCTGTGTGAAAGAGCCTTGGGCATTACATGTTGCCAGCTTTTAGTCAAAGTCAGTGTCATTGTTTGCATGTCTTTAGTTCTAAAAGCTGCATTCAGCGATTGTTTTAAATGCGTAGACTGAAAAATGTCAAACCCTTGTTTTTTTTTTTTTTAGAACTTCTCAATTTATCTTTTTGTTTCATGTAATTTATTGAAGCTGCTATAAGAATATTTGTGTGCACAGTAATTCACTTTGACTATAATAAAAGGTAATATTGGCCACATACATACTGTTGTCAGGGAATTATCAGACTCAAAGGCAGATAGTGTCACAAACTGCTTCGAGGTTGAGGATCCAAATGCAGCTTTATTGAAAGGGTAATCCACAATCGTAGTCAAAAACAGGCAAAGGTCATAAACACCTGGGCCCGTATTCATAAAGATTCTAAGAATCCTCTCAGAAAACTCTTAATTTAGCTTTAAATCTTTTATGTGGGAGTCTTAGCTTAAGAGCGATTCGGGACTGATCTGAGAGCAACTCTGAGTAAGGAAAAGACAAAAACTTTCATCTTAGTGAGGAGGCGGGGCTGACCTCGTTGCCATGTATGACACAATCTTTTGAAGACTGTGATTGGTTGGTTGTCCAATAAGGAAAAAAATAGTGATTTTAAGTATAGGGTCTACTCTAAGCCTTCACTTTGAAATTACATGCGTAATTTTTGCTAGAATGATCTAATAATAAGATCAGTCACAAACATTGTCCCTGCACGATCTAATCTATAGTGTCTTATTAACTCACTAGCTGCGTTTACATGGTTCAATCGGAATGAAATCAATCCGATTGATGAATCCGAACACGGTGTTTACATGAACGATGAATAAGTAATCCGGTTGATGTGCACGTTTATATGTCACAAGATTTAAATCGGAATTGACATGCGCATACTGCACGAATATGCCACTGGTCGCGCATAACTATTCTCCTCTATTGGTTCTTTATTTGTTTTAAACAACTGTTACGTTCCCCAAAATGGTAAGTCCGGGGGAAAGGGAAGCAACAATCATTTAAAATAACCAGGTCCAAAGAGAACAGGAAATCAGAGTCACGTGCAGTTTAAACGTATATTTATTACCATATGGACAAAGAAAAACCAATAAAAACCACTCTCTCACAGTGGGACAATAACAAACAAGAAAAAGCAAACAATACACACCAACTAAATAACTAAGAAAAGACAAGAGTTAACATTAACTAAACTACTAAGCAATCCTCACTCCACTGAGGAGGTTAGCACACAAACAAACACCAAACATTGTTCTAGACTCACAACACGATGCAAGATTTGGTTCAACCCACAGGTTGAATAAAGTTGGTCTGCCAATGTGGTCACAATGGAAGGAAGAGACATGAACAGAGCAGAGCATACACTTCACAACAACACTTCCCACAAACTGTGGGAGAACAGTCTTCTTATCCTCCAGGTACTGGTGGTAATCAGGCACACCTGGTGCCACTCACACATGCAGCCGAGACATGGAGGGGGAGGGGCCACCACCTAAGAGAGAGAAGAAAGAAACACACCCCAAACAAACACATATGACCCTTATGCCGAGTTCAGACTAGCACGATTTTAGCCACGATTTTGGCTCGCCGACAGGTTTTGAGAAATCGCCGACAAATGCCCGAAATCACAGGCAAATCGGTGCTCGTTCACGCGAGTGACAATCACGCAGTGTGAATGAGCAAAGACGCTATCTGAGAGAATCGCCGACGAGTCGCCGACGCCCGTGAGATATTTGGCATGCTAAATATCTGGACCTGTCGGCGATTCACAATCCTGCTGTGTGAAAGTGTTCTGACTGAAAACTACATCGGCGATGACCGACAGCCAATGAGAGAGCAGATACAGGACAGCAGGCTGTTCGAGGAGGAGTTATAGACCAGAATATCAGTATTTTAATAGATAGATAGGCCTATATTTACAATTATATCAAACAGAAACAAAGCACAAACATTTGCATGACCAGCAGCAACAGCAGGACGTTTGCAAAATTATTTATTTACCCCCAACTCTCTTTCCAAAACACAGTCCTTGCTCCCCTCGTCTTCCCAAACATTTCCTCCTGCATAAACTGAATATTTATTTGTTTCATTTTCGCTACAAATCAGTGCACAGACAATTTGGATCGCAATCTTCTTGTAGGCTATCATTTTTAATAACAAACTCAGTGTCGCGCGAGAACTCCGGTCTCACGCACGTGTGATCTTCCGTTATTTCCGTATCACTTCTCGCGTTTGTTTGGTTGTGAAACGTAGTTTGCGGACCAGGCAGAGGTTGTCGGCGATTCTTTCTTTTGTAAAGTCATGCAGTGTGAAACCTCCTGTCGCCGACCCATCGTGCAGTATGAACACAGAAACAACTGAATGTTACCCCAGATAGTCATGCAGTGTGAAAACAACAGTGACCCGATTATTTTGAAAATCGTGCAGTCTGAACTCGGCATTAGGGTCGTAACACCCCCTCACTTAAGATCAAAACCATAGGTTTTGTTAACCGCAAATCACCATCATTCTCCATGTTATGTAATAATGGTACTAACACAGTTATCTTTAACCTGTTAACCTTCACCCCCCACTCGGGGGCTCACAGCTGAAAATGACATACCTGGATTAAAATAAATACAGCTCCTGAGAACAGTGTACCACAGGCACAATTAAGGTATCTTTGGTAAGAAGACAATTGGGACTCTACTAACAATCAATCAGAGTTGATAATACTCAAACAGATAAAAAGTTATAAAAGTTGAAGTGCCTCAAAAATAATGTGCGCTACAAATAATGTTTTATTAATTCATATACAAATATATTCAATTCAATTCAATTCAAGTTTATTTGTATAGCGCTTTTCACAATACACATTGTCTCAAAGCAGCTTTACAGAAAGTGCATTTCAGAAATGTACAAAGAAAAATACAGTTAGTTAATCATGTATAAATTTAGGCATAACATATCACCGGTGTTTAGTCGTCTCTTCACAGGCGTCGAGTCGTCTCTCCACAGGCGTTTAGTCGTCTCATCACAGGTGTTGGGGCATCTGAAGTCTCCGTGAGAGGCTGGATACAAACTGGAGCTGACGAACGCTATTTACCTCGGGACTAGCGTCCCGAGATAACAGCAGAAAGACAGATGGGAAATAATTAGCATAGCTGATGTTCATAATATTAATGCATTCGAACTGATTCAGAAGTAGTATAAAAGGTAAGCATTAAGTGAATGCTTGGTTAAAGAGATGCGTCTTTAATCTAGTTTTAAACTGGGACAGCGAGTCTGAGTCTCGAACAATATCAGGAAGGCTATTCCAGAGTTTAGGAGCTAAATGTGAGAACGCCCTCCCTCCTTTAGTAGACTTAGATATCCTAGGAATGACCAGAAGCCTCGAATTTTGTGATCTTAAAGAGCGCGATGGATTGTAGGGTGATAGAAGGTCTGTTAAATACACAGGAGCTAAACCATTTAGGGCTTTATAGGTCAGTAGTAATACTTTGTAATTGATACGGAACTTAATAGGTAACCAGTGTAGAGATGATAAAATTGGTGTTATATGATCATATTTTCTTGATCTAGTAAGAACTCTAGCGGCTGCATTTTGCACTAACTGTAGCTTGTTTATTGAGGATGCAGGACAACCAGCTAATAAAGCATTACAGTAATCTAGTCTCGAGGTCATGAATGCATGAACTAACTTTTCTGCATCTGAAACAGATAGCATGTTACGTAGCTTAGCAATGTTTCTAAGGTGGAAAAAGGCTGTTCTTGTAACTATGAAATATGATTTTCGAAAGTCAAGTTGCGGTCTAGCATAACACCCAGGTCTTTTACTGTAGTGGATAAAGTAACAGGACATCCTTCTAAATGAAAGTTGTATTGTAAGGGATTTTGTGGGTAGTTTTTTAGACCAATAAGTAATACCTCCGTTTTATCTGAATTTAATAGCAGGAAATTACACGTCATCCAGCATTTTATATATTTTAGACACTCTGTCAAGTTAGATAAGTTAGTGTTTTCATCTGGTCGTGATGAGATATATAATTGAGTGTCATCAGCATAACAGTGAAAATTAATTCCATGTTTTCTTATAATATTACCAAGTGGCAGCATATATATTGAGAATAGCAGAGGGCCTAGGACAGATCCTTGCGGCACTCCATAGTCTACTGATGTTATCTTTGATTTTTCCCCATTTAAACAGACGAAATGGTAACGGTCTGATAAGTACGATCTAAACCAGCTTAATGCCTGTCCCTGAACACCAGTGTAGTTTTGTAGTCGATCTAAGAGTATTTTATGATCTATAGTGTCGAACGCAGCACTAAGATCAAGTAGAACTAGTATTGAGATACAGCCTTGGTCAGAGGCTAAGAGTAAATCATTTGTAATTTTAACTAGCGCAGTTTCTGTGCTATGATGCGGTCTGAATCCCGACTGAAATTTTTCATAGATATCATTTTCTTGCAAGAAAGAGCACAATTGAGCGGACACAATTTTTTCTAGTATTTTAGACATAAATGGAAGATTTGAGATGGGTCTGTAATTTGCTAGGTTATTTGGATCTAATTGCGGTTTCTTAATGAGAGGTTTTATTACTGCCAGCTTGAATATTTTTGGAACGTGACCTAAAAATAAAGACGAGTTAATAATATTGAGAAGAGGCTCTTCCACTACAGGTAACACTTCTTTAAGTAGTTTAGTGGGTATTGGATCTAATAAACATGTTGTTGGTTTAGATGCAATGATAAGTTTATTTAGTTCTTCCTGTCCTATAGTTGTAAAGCGGTTTAGTTGTTCTAGAGGGGCCATAATTGAGGCCGAGTCATAAGACACCATAGAGGATTGTACATTTACAATAGTGTTTCGGATGCTTTCTATTTTCTCATTGAAGTAATTCATAAAATCATTACTACTATATTGTAACGGAATATTTTGCTCTGGAGATGTCTGATTATTTGTTAGTCTAGCCACGGTGTTAAATAAAAACCTTGGATTATTTTGGTTATTTTCAATTAGTTTGCGGATATGCTCAGCCCTGGCTGATTTTAGAGCCCTTTTATAACGTGACATACTGTCTTTCCACGCGATTCTGAAGACCTCTAAATTAGTTTCGTTTCCATTTACGCTCTAAGTTACGAGTTTCTCTCTTGATAGCATGCGTAGCACTGTTGTACCATGGTGTTTTAGTTTTCTCTCTAACCTTTTTTAATCTAATTGGTGCAACAATATCTAGTGTACTAGAGAAAATGTTGCTCATACTGCTAGTCATTTCCTCTAGTTCATCTGTTTGTTTGGGTTTACTGAGCAGCTGAGATAGATCAGGTAAGCTATTTGAGAATCTATCTATAGTGGTTGGAAGGATTGTTCTGCCTGGTCGATAACGTGGTGCAACATGACAAATTTCAGCAGTGCATATTATGCAAGTTACCATGTAATGATCAGTGAGATCGTCACTTTGCGGTATAACATCTATATCGGTTGGATCGGTTCCATATGATATAATTAAATCTAGTGTATGATTTAGACGATGAGTGGGACCACTGACATTTTGCTTCACCCCAAAAGAGTTTAATAGATCTGTAAACGCAGCCCCTAACGCATCATTTGTATTATCTACGTGTATGTTAAAGTCGCCAACAATTATTGCTTTATCGACATTGACCAATAGGTCTGAGAGAAAGTCTGCAAAATCTTTTAGGAAATCAGCATATGGCCCTGGAGGTCTATATACGGTAGCCAAGGCTAGAGATAATAAGGATTTCTTTCTTACATCTAAGAGCGTAACATTTAGCACAAGTACTTCAAACGAATTAAACCTATGACAAGTTTTCTGAGTAACATTAAGAATATCTCTATAGATTGTTGCAACACCGCCGCCACGACCGATCAGACGGGGCTCATGCTTATAACAGTATCCTGGTGGAGTAGACTCATTTAGACCGAAATAATCATTTGGTTTAAGCCAGGTTTCAGTAAGGCACAGAACATCAAAATTATTATCTGTGACCATTTACAATAACCGCCTTAGGTGTGAGCGATCTAATGTTTAGAAGACCTAGCTTTAGAAATTGTTTTTGTTCACTGATATTTAGATTTTCTGGTTTAATTACAATAATATTCTTGCTAGATCTTACAGTAGATTTGTTGTTTGGCTTCACTAAGCGAGGAATAGACACAGTTTCTATATAATGTTCTACATTGGTACTTATATCAGTTCAGTTTGGACAGCAAAGACTATGATTTGGACTTTGACTTACTAGTCAGATGGTGTGTAGCATCTTGGAGATGTTGTCCGACAGAACAGCCGCTCCGATATTATATATAAAATAACCTGGAGGAATCCAGATAGGTAAAGGATTGAAAGCCACAAGTCTCATCAGTTTATATTTCAAATTTGAGGAAGATATAATGAAAAATGGGGTTCCTGCTAACTTTTTTCCAAGACTATGTCAGTTCCCTTTCTCCCTCCCCCTGTCTGAGGCACATCCCCAGAAATGACATCCCCAAACTAAAATAATTGCAGTTGCTGAACTATTTGCACTACATGCACAATTTAGACATATTAAAAGAAGACACTTTAGAGTTTATTACCCAAATCTTAAAGTTGAAAAAACTTTCACAGACAAAAATGTATAGAATCTGAAGTGTCTTGAAGATAATTTTGTACTGCAAGTAACATTTGATTATTTCATGTAAAAATAAATGAAAACAAACCTGGAAGAATCCAGCTAGGTAATTGATTGAAAGACACAAGTCTCATCAGTTTATGTTTCACATTTGAGGAAGATATTATGAAAAATGAGATTCCTACAATATTTTTTTCCAAGACTATGTCCAGGTACCAAGAATACATCAAAAAGCAACCTACTGCCCAAATGTTATGAAGGGTACTGCAAGCTATTTTTGGTCAATTCATAAAATAGTTCATAATAGTTATAAAATAATAGTTATAAAATAATACACACAACCATAAGACTTTAAGTGATTTATTTTGCACAACAGAACCAAAAAATATACAAGTAAAATATTATGCAAATATACAAGTAAAAAAACTGAACTTCTTTCAGCTGGTTGGCTGGTGCTTGGATGCTACTCTTCATCTGAAGATTCAACTTGATGGCTGTTGCATGGGAAAGAATGGAAAGATAATTAGCACTGCATGTAAAGTAAATAATTCAGTTTAGTTTTTATATGGCTGGCCATTCAATCAACAATCAAACTGATGGGCAGTCGTTTAGACAGCATTCATACTAAAGCTCATCCATTCAATCAACAATCAATGGCCGGTGATGGCCAGTGATACAGACAGCATTCATATGGATGGCCAGACATAGAGCCAACAATCACACCGATGGCCGGCCATCAGACAAGAATATGCGATTTTGATAGCTACAACTGCTTCCTATTTATCTCTAGCACATTATTTTCCGCAACTGCAATTCTTCCCAGCAACACCACACACACACACACACACACATATATATATATATATATATATATATATATATATATATATATATATATATATATATATATATATATATATATATATATTTATGTATATACATATATATAAACAAAGTATACATTTTTACAGTATAATATACATATTTACAGTACAAATAGACCGAAACCATTAGGATGTAGTGTGCTAAAGGTTTCAGTCTATTTGTATTTGTACTGTAAATATGTATATTATACTGTAAAAATGTTAGATTAGATAGATAGATAGATAGTGTGTGTGTGCCAGGAAAAACAACAAAACTCCAACAAAACTCTCTCTCTCCTCTCTCTCTCCTCTCTCTCTCCTCTCTCTCTCTCTCTCTCTCTCTCTCTCTCTCTCTCTCTCTCTCCACACACACACACACACGTATTATGTGCATGCTACATAAATTATATAACGTTATAGCAACTCACCGATATAAAATTGGATCATCTTTTCGGTCCGGAAGCACATCACCCTCGTCCCTGTCTGGCTTCACTCTCCTCAAATTTCATCATCGCTGCCTCGAGTGATCACAAATAAAACATCTTCAGCAGAAAAAAAACTTCTTTTGACGATCCATATAATGACAGAATCCGTCCGGTGAGTAAGACGCGAAAACAGATGTTTGTTGACTAGGGAACCGTCTACTATAGCTTGTTAGCTAGCTGGCCTGTCAGATGACAGAGGTGTCGTCAGAGCCTGCGTCGCAGGTGAGCTGCTCAAACTGATTGGAGAGCGGGGAGAGCAGGGGGAGAGCGCCGGATTCAAATAAAAAAAAACATCTTGCTCGAGTGAGGAATATAAACTTCCCGGCTATCGTTGGACTCGTTTGCTGATTGGCTACATTTTCTATCAGTCATATAATTTCGACGATTTCATTGGCTTTCGTTGTAAAGACAAAATGATAGGATGTGCATATCATGACGACACAAAAACTGACTGCAGTGTTTGGATATTTTGAGCTAGATATCGCCTATCTTTGTTTGTGTGTGCGTGTGTGCGGTCTAAATGTGTTCATTACACTCTAAGCAACACACCCATATAAACTTTTGGTCCCGGAGTCTGTCTTTTATGCATTATTTATTGCATAACCGACCAATATGAGACGTCACCCTGAAGAAACGCGATGTAAACAAAGGAATAATTATCAATATTACAACGTTATTGTTTCTTTGGACTAAAAATACTCCATGGGATGTTATTCAGTGGACCCTCAGCTTTCCATTCAATCTGGAACTTTTAGCAGTGGATGCGTGTGTGGCTCGTTATTACAACAATACTGGTAAGAGCTCCGTTTTTGATTACGTGTGTTTTGATGTGTACTGCTTGCCTAAATGCAATAAATACATTTGTTATAAGCTTCCATCGAAAATCAGTGCTCTATCATCGATGCTTGAGGCTTAGACCTTTAAAATGATATATAGTTTGCCAAGATTATTGATCTTCTTTCACGTTAAATCTATTCATAAACATTAAACTAGTGTGGGGGGGGGAATGCTTCAGAGCGACGGCGCTCTCGCGAAGGTTAAGAGGTTAACTATGATCCATCACTTGTGTTCCACTGATAATAATTCAGAACGCCTCTTACCCACGAGAGAGAGCGTCGGCAACCACATTTTCCGACCCCTTCTTATGTTTGATGTTAAGCTGGAATCCCTGGACCATCAGAGCCCAACGCATCAGACGCTGATTGTGATTGTACATCTGATTCAGGAAATCTAGAGGATTGTGATCAGTGTACACAGTCACAGGAGATGGGCTGGAACACACATATACTTCAAAATGTTGTAATGCAAGTAACATGGCCAGCGTCTCCTTCTCAATGGTGGAGTAGTTCAGTTGGTGGCGCTTGAACTTGGTGGAGAAGTACGAAACAGGGTGATGCACACCATTTTCTCCAACCTGTAACAAAACAGCTCCAGCTCCAGCACCACTAGCATCCACCTCTAACTGGAAGGGAAAAGCAAAGTTAGGCGCAGCCAGTACAGGAGCACTACACAACAGGGACTTAGCAGCGGCAAAGGCATGTTCACATTCAGGTGTCCACACGAATGGTACAGCTGGACTACAGAGCTTAGTAAGAGGAGCCACTACCACTGAGAAATTCTAACAAAAACATCGGTAGTATCCAGTCATGCCTAAGAAACGCCGGAGCTCCCGTCTGGTTGTAGGAATTGGATACGTCAATATTGCAGCCACTTTAGCCTCCACTGGTCTGACCTGCCCCTGTCCTACCTGTTTCCCTAAATAGGTGACAGTAGCCCTAGCAAAATCACATTTGGCTAGGTTAAGGGTCAATGCTGCGTTAGCAAGCCGTTCAAAACACGATTTTCAGGCTAGACAAATGACTTTCCCATTCATTTGAATAAACCACTAAGTCATCAAATACACATTACACTGGGGTACATCTCCCAACACTATGTTCATGAGTCGTTGGAATGTGGCTGGGGCATTTCTCATCCCAAAAGCCATCACTGTATATTGAAGAAAGTGATCTGGAGTCACAAATGCTGATATATCAGAAGCTCTAGCAGTCAACGGGACCTGCCAGCATCCTTTAAGAAGATCCAGTTTAGTGATAAAAACAGCAGAACCAATGCCATCTATGCAGTCTTCCATTCGAGGTAATGGAAACGAGTCTGGGACCGTGACTGCATTGACCTTTCCAAAATCTGTACAGAACCGGGGGGTACCATCTGACTTTGGTGTCAGCAAACAGGGTGAACTCCATGAGCTACTGCTAGGTTTTGCTAAACCATTTTCTAGCAAATAAGTAGCCTCCTTCTTCATCAACTCTCTTTTTACAACAGGACACCTGTAAGCATGCTGCTTGATAGCCTACCACACTGTTTACCCTCGGATACCGCAATCAACCCATCATCCCCTTCAGCTCCCATGAACACACCATAAACCATGGACGCAGAACTGGTGTCGGGAATAGCCGCTTCCACGCTACGTTTCTGCTCCCCTTGATCATCCTCCCTGGAATGATAAGCCTTCAACATGTTAATGTGACACAAACGTTTTTTTCTTCTGCGCTCAGGGGTGTGGACAACATAATTGGTTTCTGAGGCTCTGCCATCCACTACATATGGACCTGAGAAGCGAGCAGAAAGAGAAGAACCAAGCACAGGCAGTAATACCAACACTTTGTCACCAGGCTGAAACTTGCGCTGAACAGCGTTTCTGTCGTACTGCTGTTTCATGCTGACCTGAGAAGAGGAGAGAGCTTCCTTAGCCAGGGAAGTAGCGCGATGCAAACGTTCCCTACACTGTGAAACAAAATCGAACACGTTAGACTTAGAGGAGGAGCCAGCCATTAATCGCTCCTTCAGCACTTTCAACGGCCCACGGACATTGTGGCCAAACACAAGCTCAGAAGGACTGAATTTCAGGGATTCTTGTTTGGCATCCCGTATGGCAAACAATACAAATGGCACACCTTCGTCCCAATCTTTCCCTGTGTCATAACAGTACTTTTGTAGCATCGACTTCAGGGTTTGGTGCCAACGCTCTAATGCTCCCTGTGACTCCGGATGGTAAGCACTAGATACAGAATGTGACACTCCTAAGGACTGCAGGGACTGTTTGAATGCTCTGGACATAAAGTTGGTTCCCTGATCAGTCTGAACAATCTTGGGCAGACCAAATGTAGTAAAGAATTTAGTCAAGGCTTTTGTGATGGTTGGGGCTGTTATTTTCCTCAGAGGGATTGCCTCTGGAAAACGAGTGGACATGCACATAACAGTCAGTAAGAACTGGTTACCAGTCTTTGTTCTTGGCAATGGACCCACACAGTCCACTAAAACATGTTCAAATGGCTCACCAACTGCAGGAATTGGTCGCAGTGGAGCTGGATGAACAACTTGATTGGGTTATCCTACTACCTGACATGTACTGCATGTGTTACAGAACCGAGTCACATCAGATTTCATTCCTGGCCAGAAGAAGTGTTTAAGGACACGGTCATAGGTTTTTGTGATGCCTAAATGACCAGACCACAGATGTTCATGAGCTAATCCTGGTACATGCTTTCGCCAACCAACCGGAACTACTATCTGATACACTGTGTTGAAAACTTCACCAGTCTCATCAGTTAATGCACCTGTATGCGAAGACCACTTTCACATTAATACTCCGTTTTCCACAAGAAAACACTGACTTTTCCTACACTCGCTCGGGTCAGCAACAACTGCTGCAAAGCACTTTGTCAATGAGGAGTCATTTTCCTGTGCACCAATGAGTCCTTCACGTGTCAGCGGCAGTGGTACTTCAGGAGTGGCACCAGTCTCTGGCACTGTTTCACACACCTCTGTCGACTCTCCACCAGCAAACATCCTGTCCTCAGAAAAAAACAGAAGGGAACATGGAATCAGACAAAGTTACCTCCTGATCTTTTTTCCGAGCCTGAGCTCTAGTCAACACACTGACTGAGCAACAGTTCTGAGTGTTTTGAAACCAGCTCATCCGACTCACTCTCAGAAATGGGTACATCCACAACTTCAGGATCAGGGTATACTTTACCTCCTGCAATGTCATTACCCATGATGAAGTGTACTCCCTCCACAGGAAAACATGATCTTACAGCTACAGGGAACCAACCAGAAACAAGCTTAGATTGAACGTAGATACGATGAAGTGGGGCTGGGACATAACTCATACCAATACCTCGAACAACTATACTGACCTCACAGGCTGACTTGGCATCTAAAGACAAGACGCTAGAAAGGATAAAAGACCACGAACCACCAGTGTCACGTAGTATGTTGACCTGCTGCTGATCTTCAACCTGCCCTGTGAGTGATACAGAACCAGGAAGGATGAACGGTTTAAAACATTCATCTGGCTCTTGCAAAGAGGTAGGCTCACTTTCAGAAGTGACAGTTTTTATTAATCCCACTCCCTTTGGCTGCTTGGTAACTGAACCCTGCTGCTTTTGTTTCATCGTTATACAATCTGCTATGAGGTGACCAGGTTTATGACAGAAAAAACATAGTCTATCGGTTTTAGCACTTGAAATAGAGGTAGTTAAACCAACTCGAGGTACCTGTCTGTCACTAGACTTCTTGCTAGCACTAAGATATGGTGGAGAGATAGAGGAAGAGATCGGTTTACTGAAGACACCCTTATGTGTTAAAGCAAACTCATCAGCTAGCATCGCCGCTTGCTGTAGGTAGACACTTTCTGTTCGTTCAAGTAAACAACGATCCTCTCAGACACACAGTTCTTGAACTCTTCCAACAATACCAACTCACGTAAGGAAGAAAAGTCTTCAGCTTTGCAAGCCACACACCAGCGATCGAATAAAGTTACCTTTTCCCTAGCGAAGTCTGCGTAAGTCTGGCTATCCGCTTTACTGAGACCCCTGAACCGCTGTCTATACGCTTCAGGCACTAGCTCATAGACCCGCAAAACTGCGCTTTTAATTTTATCAAAACACAAACTGTCTTCCATTGAAAGTGCAGAACAAGCCTCCTGTGCCTTGCCAGTCAACTTACACTGAAGCAAAATGGCCCAAACTTCCTTTGGCTAACGAAGAGCTACTGCGATTCGCTCAAACGCGCTAAAGTAACCTTCTACTTCCGATTCTCTAAATGCAGGCACTAGTGCTATGTTTTTACTTACATCAAAAGTAGTGTTAGATGACGACCGAGTTTCAGGGGGAACTGATCTGTGCATGGTGGCATTAGCTTGTAGCTCAAGCTCACGCATCTTGAAAGCTGTTTCCGCCTCCAAGCGTTTCAACTCTAATTCTCTACGCAGCTGGAACTCACGTTCCCGTTCCTCCTTGTCCAACTGTAAACGAGCTAATCGAACTTTCAGTCGTGCTGCATCTTGTGGCGTGGAAGAGGACTCTACAGAGTGCGGTACAAAACGAGGCAAAGTGAAATGTTGCCGTTCAACCTCATCCTGCTTTACTTTGGGCGTGACAACCTCATCCTGCTCTGACGTGTCTGTTACCTCTACCTGGCCATCTGGGGAGGTCTCACCTACAGCCAAGCTAAGAACTCCTCTCTGCACTAACCCACTCACCATGGCATCCTTCAGCTCTCTTTTCACTAGAGTACTACCGACAGGAATACTAAAGTGATTAGCAACAAAATATAAATCCACTTTCCGACACAAGTCAAGCTGATTTAACGTAGGATTCGCTAAAAACTCCTCCCGGTTAAAGACAGCCATACTAGCCACACACTAGTAATGCTATTAGCCACTCAGCTAAACCAAATGCAAGCGTTTCAATCCGATTGAAATCCGATTGAACACCCCTTTCAATCCGATTGAAATTCCAGTCGGATCGAGCTCAATCGGAATGATTAATGTGTTTACATGAAGGTTTTTTAGTCCGATTGAGCCGTCAATCCAATTATAAGGGTCCATGTAAACGCAGCTACTGTCATCCATTGTCTGCAACACATTTCTTCTCCCTCTTTGTCTTTCTGCCATTTTCTCCTCTGCTAAAGAAACTCTTAAGCCTCTTAAAAGTCCTCGTCCGTGCTCCTAACAATGTTGACCTTAAGACCTCTTTTAAGGGTTAAGATGCTTTCTGAATCACCTTTTTCTTTACTAGGATTTTTTTTCTTTAATTTTAAGAGTAAACGCCCACATTTCTAAGAATTTTCTTCGAATTTTACGGGCCCAGGTAATCAGTCCAAACAATAACAGGGTCAAAGGGGCACAGGCAAAAACAGAGGAAAGCAGAAAAAAACAGATAGAAGATCAAAAACCAAGATGAAGAAAACCAGGAAAATGCTTGGAATTGCAGTGAGACACTAAACAAAACTTCACAGGGAATAAATGAGTGTACATTGTTTAAATAGGCTGAAACTGACAAGGTAATGAGACACAGGTGGATGCAATCAGGGATGATGAGACCGGGCAGTGAGTTATGGGAAATGTAGTTTATGAGGGAATGACAATAGTCTGATGTGGAGTGGCTCTCAAGGGCACTCCAGCTAGTGAACGTTACAGATAGGCAGTGAAAACAGGTTTACTGCACTGCAGCATTAGGATATGAGAACACAGGCAAGTAAACAGAAATATAGCAGGTTAAGGAGAATTACTGTATAATGTTGTAAAAAAATTGTTTACATGAAATAAATTACATCTAAATATCAACTCATGCAACAACAAACTAAAACAAAATATTACAACTCACCATAACAATCAGTGGGATCACTGGGGGTGTTTCCCTGCAATAATGTGGCTACAACAAGGAGGGATGGGTGAGACTTTATTGACTTTCAGTGAGACAAAAAAATGTGTTGCAAATGTCCAGTCTGTCCAGTGACTTTTGTTTTAGTGGCTGTTGGTGCAGAAAATCCCACTTCACAGAGGTATGAAGTTGGAAAGGGAAGTAAAAAGAGCCTTCACAGCTTGAATATGTTAGATTTGTTTTAATCCAGAAGCCTGCAAAGGAGGATGTCTGAAACATGTTTTTCAGTCCGCCTTCATTTGTGATCTCAATGAGTTGATGTTCTTCATGCACTGACATGGATGATTTCTTGTGCACATTTGCAAATGGGTCACAGACCCATTCCTTTGCAATTCTTCGATTACTTGCATTTGGGAAGTAACGCTCAAAATCGATTGACAGCAAAGCTATTTGACGCTCTCCAAAGTGAACGCTCTTTGAACGCTCTCTAAAGTGGATACATTTGAAAACGCCGTTTTCGCATTGTAGTGTGGACTGTGAAGCCGGAGGTATTTGAAAACGATGACGTAAGTTTAGTCATGTGATCCATGTTGTACCAATAGATATTCATGTTTACCGGTATTGTGCCTGTTAATTATATTCGATTCACTTTTACACTGTTGCTAAAATATGTTACTTTCCACACTCTTCATATCACAGTAGCCTACTGCAAAGATGACAGAAAATGTACTCACATTTGCTGTCCTGCGGCAATACAGGAGAGCAGTCGCGTTTTAGACCAAACATACTGAGTGCGACCTGGACGCATGAATGGTGAGATATTTTGCTAAATAAAATTATCATGTTAGAAGAATTGCGCGATACCTTTATTATTTATTTTTCCATCTGTATCATCTCAGTGAGCTTTTGTGAGGTTTCACGCATGCGCAGTATAAGGTGAATTTATAAGTTTCTCATCCACACTGAAACGTCTGAAAACGCCTGAAAACGCTAGTGTGGACGGAGAGCGTTTTTAAACGAAAACTCCGTTTTCAAATGTATCCGGATTAATGTAGACATAGCCTGTGTAAACAGGAAAAAAACGCATGCATTCGGATATTTCGAGATTGGTTTCAGGCCTTGTTCATATGTGGAAATCAGATATGTGCCAATGCGACTCTCATGTAAACAGGCAGATCGTATTTTCTGAGGCATTAGGCAAATCCACGGTTTAATGTCGAGAGCAACCCCGATGCGCATCTGCAAAGGGACGATTGGCCCGACGAAACGTGTCGTCGTAGGAGAGGAATTTGGACAAACTTTGACACAACATATCAAAGGTTGGCTTGCTCATCCTAAAATTTCAGACCCACTGCTCCTCATTAAAGCCCACCACGATCTCATGAAAGTGCATATCTATAGCACGAATTTTATTTTTCGTACATATATGCACTTTATGGCGTGTAATACACATGCACTCCACACCCCTAATCCTACTCAAGGGGTTTACAGTGCGCATCATGCACGCAAAAACTATTTTCGACGTATAAATGGCACGAGAAATAAAATTAGTGGTATAGATACTAGGGATGGGCATTCGATTAAATTTTCTTAGTCGATCGTCGGGAGAATTAACGATCGACTATCGATTAATCATTAATATTTTTAAATTCAAATGCATTATTTATTTTACTTTTATAAATTAAAAATACAATGAAAATACAATGAAAATACAAAAATACAGCGTGGTTTTCCTCGATTAGATCTTTATTACAAGATCAACTTGTGGCAGTTAAACTGGACGTTCGGTTAGGCTAAACTTGAAGATATATGCTGCGGTGCTCTAGTCTAAAGCAACGGAATAGCTGCAAGTTGGCGTTCCTAAACAGAAACCCTCTTTGTTTCAAAATAATAAATAATAAAAAAAATCATGTTAAACAATGACTTAACCAAAAACATAATAATACTTAGATCTGACAGGTTTTGTCAAAATGTAACTCAAAACTATCCAAGGTACGGAGTTGAGAAAGGGCGAGAGTGATTAGCCTACCTAACAATCAATTAGGCCAGGCTACTTAACAAAGCCTCATAAAAAATAACTAGTAACTCACATACAACTTCTGCACCAGTCTACTGATTTTTGTTGAGAAAGAAAAGCATATTGATGACATGATCTGGGGTCAGACCTTACAGTCTATGGGTCAGACGCGACCGCAACCTGGTGACCGTCAAGCCGAGTCTCCGCGCGCACCTCCCCAAACAGACGAGGCGTTTATACCTATGGTCTATACTCGATGCGCTCGCCTGTGAAAATAGCATAGACAGTAAAAGAAACTCTGAATACCGCAATGACGTCATTTTTGCAGCGTGCACCTTCGCGCTTGTGTGGACGCAACAAGTGTAAACAAGGCTTGAGTCCAGCCGCCGAAAACACCCGCTCTGAGGGGACTGACGTTGCCGGGATGCACAGGTATCTCCGCGCTAACATGGCCAGCCTTATTCCATTCACTTTCCACTCACACTACGCAACGCAACCAGCATTAGTTTAATCGATAACAAATTAACGTGATCGACGAAATTCTTAATGATCAATAATTGATCGTCGATTAATCATGCCCATCCCTAATAGATACGTCCTGAGATCTCTCTCTCTCACACAATAACTGAAGCATATGCTCTGGCTACAATGATGGTCATTTTCGTCCTCCTCCGCCTCAAAATCATGGTGATGTTTGGCGAACTTTGCATATATCGCAAAGCTAGCATCAAGCATATAACACGTTCATCCATCTGTGCAAAAATCCCCTTTAAGCATGCAGAAAGAAGTCTGCTTGACAGTTGTGATAGAAGAGAGCGAGATAAAACACACTCTTTAATCAGCTGTGGCCAGTTCATGATGTTCACCTCCAAATGTTTAACAAACAAGTTTTGTGATCACCGAACAGCAGTGATAAACCGACATAAACGAAAGATAAACCGACAGAAACAGAAATCGCCTAATTAACCCAAACTGTCTTGTACTTGCGTATGTTGTTACATGTAGACCAGCCTATACATTTTAATTGCACTAACACACAAAATGTGTAACACTGTGATATTAAGTGCAACCAACAGTAATATAAGAGATTAATTGTTATTATCCCATATTTAGAATGTTCAAAGTCAAAGTGTTATATTTTATCAGTGACATTGTAATAGTATTTGTTATGTGTAACAAGTCAAAAGGGTAATTATCCACAGGGGAGTAAAACCAAATAACCCTCTACCCAAACTATATGGCTGAGGGATTTTCCTCTGACCTCAACTCAGATGTTTCCATTAATGAATCAGTTGCTTAATCCCAAATCCAAATCTTCTAAAATCCATCAAACATGCAAGTTGTTCTGTGTCTAACCCACTGGAAATAATCCTGTAAGTAAACAATATGGAAAGCTAAAGCTCTCTGAAAAATGAACTGTGGGATTCGACAGATATACACAGAGAAAATGTTGGTAAGACTCATTAGATATAAACAGAGGCTCGTCAAAAGGGTTGAGAGGGATAATGGGTAATTCACACTGAAAGAGCAAAGAATAAACTCACTGGAGCATACAAACATTTAAAGATATATATATATATATATATATATATATAATATATATATATATATATATATATATATATATATATATATATATATATATATATATATATATATATATTTTAAGCTTGATGAAACCTGAATCAGACAATGTCTCTCTGTATGACATGAGTCTCTACATAGCACCATATAACATCAAAACCAAGGAAGGTTTTATTCAGTTCCAAATATGGCTGAAATGGATTTGGCTAGTGTAGCTCATTAGAGCCAGAACGGGGTGTGATGACACTAAGCTCCAAAAGTGGAGAGCTGCAATCGCTTAGGAATATTAACGTTTTGGATCTTTGAGGCCATCCCCATGTTTTTTTTTTTTTTTTTTTTTTTTTAAACTATATGAAGATGTCTTGAAAAATGTTTTAGCTGTATTGACGAAAGTCAATATAGTCAGTATACCAAATAATCTGTATTAGTATGAATTAAATTCTATTTGGAGCTTGAAAGTTTTGGACCTCATTGAATGTCATATTGTGGACAAAAGGCAAATTAAATATTCTTCAAAATATATTGTGTGTGTGTTCCACAGAAGAATAAAAATCCATATAAGTTTAGAACGAAGCTAAATTTTACACTGTGCCTTGTTTTTAACTAAATTTAAAGGTGGGGTATGTGATTTTCTGTTTTGTCCATTTTTTCAAAATAACTTGAAATCCTATTCCTAACCCACTTACATCCACTGAGTTAGAAGCACTGAAATGAAAATTAAGCAATTTAATCATCTGTGGAACGGGCAGGACTCGAAAAACTCCAGCAATCATTTCCTAGAATCATTGGACAGTAAGTTAGTCAATCAAACGGTCGTACCATACCCCCCTCCCCCCAGCACGCATGACCCAGTCAGGGCCAGCGTTGCAGGAAAGAAGGTAGGACCATTTGAACTGTGTATTTTCAAAATCTGCCGGTCGTTTTCCAAATCACACATACCCCACCTTTAATAGACAAAATGACCTGTGTCTCCAATCTATATTATAAGGAAATGCTATTTCATGCATAGTGAGTTGGATTCCAATGCTAAACATGGACAAAGTTTCAAAAATGAAGCTGTACGTTTGATTGAGTATTTCTGTTCTCAAAATACTCCTTCCTGGTTGTCACAAGTTTCAGAAAGTTTTTTTCGAGTATGGGCGCCTCAGACGTCAGCTGCGCCGGAGTTTCCTTATACGGTCCTAAGGGCACTTCTCTCGGAAGGGCGCGCGCGCAGCTGTAGAGCGATAGCCGTAACCTATGCCCATCAAAGCGCTGTGCATCGGCTGCGCTGCAATATGTCACCAAAGAAGTGTGTTTTCGGTTGCCAAGGCAAGACAACACTGCACAGATTCCCAAAGAATCAAGCGTTAAGGGACCAGTGGATGGAGTTTGTTTTTCCAGAACATCAACACAGTTGTAAAGTGTTCTTGTTTGTTCCATGCATTTCGAGGATGATTTTTTTTATAAACAAGGCCCAGTTCGAAGCCGGATTTGCTAATCGTTTAGTTCTCAAGGATGGAGCAGTATCTGTGTGTGTCTATCGGCGTGTAACTTAAGCACAGCAAGTAGGCTAAACAACATGATCACGTATAGTTAATGTATCTATGGAGCATGCGATGTATGATGTGTGTTTGTTTAAATACATTTGTTTAGGTGGCTATTGTAGGTGTCTGTTTGTTTATAGTAAAACCAAATCATGTCTTCATAAACCACGAGTAGACACACACAAATGTTCTAAAACTCGTGTATGATATGGTGTTCTAAAAACAGGGTGTCACAGCTTCCAGACGCTCTCAAAGCTTCGCGCGCTCGTGGTTATTTAGCTCCGCCCACACGGCACGCCTCCACCCGCTCGGCTTTTTCCGGAAAGACTCGGTACAGCCTATCTTTCTTTTATAAATATAATAAAACTAAAGACTTTTTGGAGATATGATGGATGCAATATTACTCTATAGGTACTCAAGATTAACATGAGATTGACTGAAACTGAGTGTTTCACCCCCCCCCCCCCCCCCCCCCCCCCCCCCTTTAAGAAAATATTTACTGCTGAAGTAATTTACCTCCTTACTGGAAAGAATGCACTTAAAGGTCTTCAAGAAATCTTCTAGAATGAAGCTCCTTTAATCCATTTATTTATTTATTTTTTTGACTAATTTGCGGGGATGAGCAAGACAACGCTTTACCCACCCTTCTCACCAAATGGGCTCTTTCTGACAAGCACAGCCGAAAACAGATCGTCTGAATTTCTGAAATGCATTCCGGTTTATTTTTGGAATCAAAGATTAATATTTGATCAGGTCAAATACTTCAGACAAGACAACAGAAATATGCATCAGAGCTCAGTGTTTGGGTAATGCATAATTCATTATATCCATAATCCAGCTCTCATTTATGAGATGAATGGGTGCAAAATAAACAGAGATGTTCAGATGATGTGGTGTGGGTGTTCTGTCTCATGAAATTAATAAAAACTAATGTAAATATTTGGTGGCTACTATCTGGCTATTTAACGACAGTCTTTCACAGACATTTATTTACTTGTATCCAGAATTGCTAAAAGCACTATAGGCCTATAGTAAAAATAAACTAAAAAAAAAACAATACTGTAAAGACTGATCATTTTGCTTTTCCTCTTGACGCAGTGGCAACATTAATTGCGAAATAATGGATTGACTGGACACCCTGGCCATTTTTTCTAAAGTCATAATATATTCTAGAACGAGGTTTTCGTGGAAATGAGAGGCCAGACCGCAGGGAAATATCTACATCTTCCCTTCGTGTAAACGGGGCATGAATGTGTTCCTCGCGAACTATAAACCATAATTTATTTAAATTAATTAATTTACTTATAAGTTAATTTATTTATATTTTATTGGCAACTTATTTTTAAACACACAAGCATTCCAAACAACATAAATTATGTCTAAGCAGGGCACTTCAGTGAAAATTCCAAAGATGCACACAAACATCCTCATTAAAGGCAATTAAAAACAACCCAACTTTTTCTTACAAATCTTTCTTACTTGTCAAACTGGACAATATTTTTTGTGGTGAAATGCAGACTGAGGATGCTCAGGTCAAAGGCCATATATACTTAACTAAAAAGTGCTTAACACAGTAGAACTAACAGTCATTTGATTAGCTTAGATCGTTACAAACCAATCACCAGAACAAATCACAGTGAAGAAGACTTGAGTGACATTGATTTTTACTCAACTGTATGATATAAATGTACATGTATCTTTCTATTCAGGAGACTCACTTGGTTGTTGTGGCCAGTGATCTACCGGCCGTGAATAAAACTTCATTTCTACAAAGAGCAACTTGGAGGTCTTGTCAGGTATATATGCTGCACAGCTGAGAAATAGATTCTACACTAAAAAAAACAACAACAGAACATCTATGTGTGATTGAGGTAGTTTATAGTAGCTTCTTGATGGGACGCCTTCACCTTTTCCAGTGAAGTATTGTATTTTAGTGTAAGATTATTTTAACCCTTTAAGGTACATCTCAACCATTTGGTAGACCACACTTTAAGTCACTATATTTTATTGAAAAATGCATCAAGCTTAACTCAACCTGAATGAGCCATCTCTACCGGTTGGTGTAGTTGTGCAATGCTAAAAAAAATCCACTAGATGGCACTGTGTCTGTGAGCAGCATGCCATTTCAGTGTTCCTTCAAACAGCACATGACAGCGAAAATTTGCTCCTCCTTTGATGACGCATGTCTGCGGGACTTTTAAAGGTAAGACTATTTGGTTGACATATTATCGTTTCGGAGGAGTTGTTAAACAGAATTATGTAACTTAATTAAACAAAAACAAGTCTTATAAGGGTCAAATAATTTTTTTAAAACATGCTCTACCAAACGGTTGAGTTGTCCTTTTATGGTAGTGTTGGTAAAATTAGCTAATGTTGGTAAAATTAGCTATTTACAATGAACAAAAGGGTTAGTGTTGTTAAAATGATTAATTTAATATTATTCAATTACATAATTATTTGATGAAAAATATTTGATCAATATCATTTTTTTCACAATTTCTGTACTGTATTATGGTAAATACCATGAATAAATCTGAAGAATTAATACCAATTCTGGTGTTACTAATAATTTCATAATTTAAAATTGACTATGTTTGTGTATTACTATATGACTAGCATTGTAAGAATACATGGTTTGTAATAAAAAAAAAAAAATTGGTCAAGAAAATGCACTTAATATGACTTGTTCTGAATATAATTCTTTTATTATGAACAGACGTCTCAACCGTTTGGTAGAGGATTGTATCTAAAATACTGTAGGGTCTAATTAAAAAAAATTTTTGATTGTTGTTATTGTTATCATAATTGAATAAAAAATGCAAAGAAAAAATTTTTCCTTTGCTTTTTTCATGGTGCGTACCTTAAAGGGTTAACAACTGCAAGTTGTTTAAATTGTCCGTGCTGAAGAAGTCAGATTAAGTAGATTGTATACGTTGTATACATATTAAGCATTTCTACGACAGTTCAAATGTGCTCAGTCACTACAGGACAGCAAATGCTGTTTAGTCAAGGATTAACCTGACAAATGAGAAAAAGCACACACATACACACACAATACAAGCAGGTTGCTGTTGAAATCCCCCTGTTTTATGCAAACAAACTCATTTTATCGTGCTTTTTTTTATATGACCCAAATTAGTTGTCATAAATCTGCATATGGTTTGCCAAGTGTAACTTCAACTGCAAATCACTTTGGTTCTGTAAACAAAAATAGTGAAAACCCTTGATCTGTGGTTTTATAAAAGTCTTGTCATAAGTCATTAACTTTCTAAAAACCTTCAAAAAACGCATGGCTTTTCATTGTTTTTATAACTTTTGTAATTGCTGGTGTTATTATGCTATACATTTTTTTTATCTGTTTCGCCAATAAAGGAGTTGAAAGAAAAACACTGTATTAAAGAAGCATACACAATGATTTTTTTAATGTATTTAAATATATATTTGATTAACTAATGTTACTATAACTAATAAATAATTTATAAAAAATAAAAGTTTCAATAAAAAAAGGATTAAAAAAAAGAAATGTATCACTTCAGCTATAACTTTGACAGATGTTGAAAAGTATTCTGAAGAACCACTTTCTGGAGCCATACGCCATTCAAAGGCATTTGATCACTTCTGAATGTAATACACCCACAGCCAGTTAGTCTAAGCAGTTATATCTTCACATCTCACAGAACAGAACACAAGGTCAGAGGGTAAAGAAAAATAACGTACATCTGCGAGCAATAAATGTCCATTTACTGTTCAGGCCCATGGCTGCGCATTCTGTCCAGCTATTGACCTGACCTGAAAACAGAGTTGGCAGAATGGGGACCTTTACTGAATAAATGACAAAGAAAAGCACATAATTGTTTTGTGTGGCCTTGTGGCCGACCTTGTGATTGTGCTGCACATGTGAGACATGCAAGTTCAAAAATGACTGCTCGAAAACAGCGCTGTAAGAGAAAGGACACCCATGGAGTCTAACTTTTTTGCTTCTATTGTGCCTTAGAAATGGATTTCCAGCTGTTCTGTTCCAACTTCATGTTAATTTGAAATTATGATTTCCATTTTGAGAAAGCCTTTTCGAATCGTCACTGATAAACTGAATAAATGAGTAATTCAAACACTGCTGCAGCTGAATGCCATCATTTGTGTCTAATTTTGTAGCCCTCAGTGCACAGTAAATAAAACAATCGACAAGCTCTTTCATTCCTGGCTTTTGCAGTGGACCGTTACTGATAACAAATCAGTAGCTTTTGTTTTAAGGATAGTTTCAACACATCCTAATTTTCTACTGTGTAAAGGATAGCTGAACATTGATGGCTCACAGTAATGTCAGCTGTTGTATTCTCAGATTATGTATTTTTATATATTCACTGTATATGTAAATGTCTTATCATCATTTAGATCAGGGATGGGCCAACTCGCTCTGCAGAGTTTATCTCCAACCCTGATAAACTCACCTGTAGCTTTAGTAATCCTGAAGACATTGATTAAGTGGTTCAGGTGTGTTTAATTAGGGTCCCAGATAGATAGCAACCATCAATAATGTTAATGCGTCGATATTAACTGCATTGAATCAATATCTATTTTGCTCCAACAATTAAATTTGAAAATGTTTTGATATTTCATCTTTCATATTTCAATCAATGGTAATGGTGTTGAGTCAATGTTACAATGTGATGTTGGTTCAACATCATGTTTACACTCTGTGGTCTTTTTTTAGAATTAATAGAGTTGTTTTATTGAAAATATTGGTCACCATTATTGTGATCAGTATTTCCTTTAGTTGGACAGTTTGACTGTCCGTTGTCCACATTGTGTTGTCTCATTCTTCATCGAGCAAGGATACGTGAGGATTGTGTTTAATTTAGCCTGCCTCTGCTAAATAAGATACGTAATTATTTAAACACATACAACTTCATTTTCTAATGTGACTAATGTAGCCTCGCTCGCACCGTTTCGTTTTTCATTTGATTTGTCTGCTATTTAGTCTCATTTAGTTTCTTTCCTTCTCTGGATTTGTGGATGTTTCCTAGACTGATTCCGTTTACTACACCGTTTTGTTCATTAAATGTTCTGATCTTTGCTTTTTATATTTTATTTATTATAATTAAAAGAAATGTGTATATTTGTTTGTTTATTTTTTTTATTTTTTTCACAAATAATATATGACTTTTGGAAGTGCAATTTGATTACCATGCAGTTTTAATAAAGTTGAATTAAAGAAACCTGTCATTTTTACTCTTTAAAGTGTAAACTTGCAGGTGTTGATTATAATTAGGCTAATTTACTGATAGCCCAATTAAATAATAATAAGGATACACAATATTTAAAAAGTATATAATTATCTAACATCTGAGTAATTCAAAATTAACATAAAATGCTAAATGGGGCATAATCTATCTATAGGCCTATATAGGCTAGCATAAAAAAATATGTCAGAATGTCGTCTAGCAGTTGCTGAATGTCACGCAACAACGTTGCTACAGCCCTGTCGAGACTTACAATTCAACGTTGTTACAATGTTGGGAGCATGTAGACCACGACGTTGCCATAGCAGAAATGCAACGTGCCACAGACGTTGCCACAACGTAAATGTGTTTGCTGGGTACTTTCTTGCAACAGATCAAATGTTCAGAAATTTGGATTTTAAATGTATAGTAGGATTTTTCTTTTTTTTAGACGCACAGACATCAAGAATCATTTATACTATGGTGGCTCCCAATATGCAGTATAGCATGAACAGCATGTCACTATTGTTGAGATTCGTATGCTGTTTCTTGATGTCTGCTTGTGTATCTAAAAATATTTTTCCTTTAAAGGTGAACTATGCAGGTTTTTTACCTCAACCGATCAGCTTCGGAGTCATTGGAATGGTTATATTACTCTTTTCGGGTTGAATAGTGGCCGTGTCGCACAGACCTATCGCATGTGAGCGGAAAAAACGCACTTGCAACTTTGAGCCGGCGGCCCGCCGGCCGCAGCAAAAGGAAGTGTCGCGTGATATCAGGTCTCGCGATGTAACGAATTGCTTTACGGCAAAAAAGATCTGATAAAATGAGCATCAAACAGAAATAACCCGGCGCAGTATACATGTGGTGTTCGAGGCGCACATACAATACAGACTGCCAACAGTTCAACAGGGCGCGCACAGCTCTTAAAGTAACACTAAGGATTTTTCCTCTTCGGTCGCCCTACTGGTTGGAAACGAAATTGTCCATTGCCGCTGTCGTAAATAATTTAGCCTACCGTCGCACGCACGCTCGCTGTTTATCCAGCACTGGCTTTAGAATGAACGATGTCCACAGACAAGGTAGAGTATGTTACATGATTTCATGAAAGGATGATGTATTGTGACATTAGAAACGAAGAAAAACGAAATAATGACTATTGTAGCGCTTGACGTAAAGCAGTCGAATTGTGTAGTTCTTTTTGTGCACGGGTTCCTACCCGAAACCCGAAGTTACATAGTGCCAGTAAAAGCGATACAGACCCCGTCAGGCTATGGTAGACGAGTCATTTAACTTATTTTAAGTCGATGTACCATCACAAAGGTCTTGGAAATATATTATTATTAGGTTGAAAATAGTTACTTAGTGTTACTTTAAAGGGGCCACACCTTATTTCCACTCGTTACAGCTTCTATTCTACTGAACAGGTACCGGTGTACAGGGGGAGGGGATCAGGCCGTGAGTGCAGATCCATCACTGGGTGCTTCTCAATATCCCTCCTCGTCTCCTCGATCCTCTGTCCTCCGTCCTATAACCCGGAAACTGATCGAGCTCAGCCATCTTGAAGGACATCTCAATTCTCTAATTGCGCCGCGAGGAGTCGAGGATCGAGGAGTGAGGAGCTTCCAGAGGAGTCATGAGCAAGGATGCACAGGTGTAACCTATGCAGAAGAGTTTTATCGACTATACGTGATGCACGCATCAATTCTCCTCCCCCTTCACATCTGTCGCAATCATTTTAATTTATACTTTACCCTTGCAGTTTATATAAACCACACATCTCACATATTTCAATAGGATAGCTTGCTTTATTATTATTTATTATGAATTTCTTAAATAAAAAAACTTCAAAAACATAAGGACAGATCCTTTGAGCGCTGCTGATGACGCAGTGAAGTGACGCTCGAGTGATCAAGTATTCCAATGTATAAAAAAGCTTTCATTCGATTCCTCTGTCCTCCTTTTCTTTTCCTTGCAGCCTGCCCTCGCGTCCTACAGGGGGTGGAGCTGAGACGCGAGGAAAGGAAGCGAGGAAAGGAAACGAAGACGCACAAATAAGAAATGAGAAGCACCCTCTGTGTGAGTGCTTACAACAGTACAAGTACTCCACAGCGACTCTAGGGGTCGCTGTTTGACAAAAACGGAACACCTGCATAGTGCTGCTTTAATGCATTTTAAAAATCAAAATTCAGAATGTCTGACCTGTGGCAAGAGAGTATTGTTTGTGAATATAACTTAACAATAAACAATAAACTTAATGTGGCGGCGGGACGTCACGTCTCCCGTTCCCTCCTTCGGGGAACGAGGGTTACATCAGTAACCGAGACGTTCCCCTTCAGTCGCTCACGTTCGACGTGACGTCGGCGTGACGACGTTAGGGGATCCCATGGAAAACGCCATCGGTTGCTGCCACATCCAGCGCCCTACGCAAGACTCTCAGACCCCCAACTGCTGGGGCAGAAGATCTGCGTAGAGGGAGTTCAACTGCTGTTCCATATACCCACACCGTGAACTCTTGGATAACACTGGGAAAGCGTGCCTTTCCAGGGGAGAGGGACGCTGCGGAAGCCACATCCTGCCCGAAGGGAGGTAACATGTGGAGAATACACATGTGGACTGGCCAGAGGGGCAGTGCAACATATGGAATGTCACTGGGGTGGCTCCAGCCTGAGAAGGGGGAGGCTACACCAGACAGTGACGGCAGAGCGGACTCTGCCAAGGGAAAGACACGGGCTCACCGCAGGGAGCTGGTCATGGAAGAATACTCATATGGGATCGCCGCAGGGATCACCACATATGGAACCCAGCCTAGCACAAGTTACACAAGCATACGAGCACTAGGCCTGACGTCAGACGCTCCGCAACGTCCGACTGCAGAAGGGGTGCGGAGGAACTCACAGGGTTCGCCAGAGTGGGGAACTCGACTGGAGCAAAAAAGCGCACGTATCCGCTCCATGTGGAGGGGAGTGGCGCAGCAAGCCGACACAAGAGCGGAAACTTCGGTGTTACCGGCTGGTTGAAGCGAGCACACAGGAAGAAACCGGCTCAACACGTAGGCTATAAAACCTAGCGAACGTGTTAGGTGTCGCCCAGCCCGCAGCTCTACAGATATCTGTCAGCGAGGCGCCGTGTGCCAGCGCCCAAGAAGAAGCGACACTCCTGGTGGAGTGGGCTCTCAACCCAGGCGGGCAAGGCACGCCTTGGCCTTCGTAAGCCAAGGCAATGGCATCCACTATCCAGTGGGCCATCCTCTGCTTGGAGACAGCCTTTCCCTTCTGCTGGCCTCCGTAACAGACGAAGAGCTGATCTGAGGTCCTGAGGCTTTGCGTTCTGTCCACGTACAGACGCAGAGCACGCGGACGGGACAGAGAAAAGCCAGGGCTGGGTCTGCCTCCTCCGAAGGCAGCGCTTGCAGGTTCACCACCTAGTCCCGGAAGGGAGTGGTAGGAACCTTGGGCACGTATCCGGGCCGGGGTCTCAGGATCACGTGAGAGTTAGCCGGGCCGAATTCCAGGCACGATTCGTCGACCAAAAATGCATGCAGGTCCCCTACCCTCTTGATGGAGGCCAATGCAACCAGGAGTACTGTTTTACAGGACAGAATTTTTAACTCAGCTGACTGCAAAGGCTCAAAGGGTGGTCTCTGAAGTGCCGAAAGGACCAGAGACAAGTCCCAAGAGGGTATAGAGAGTGGGCGAGGAGGATTTAGTCTCCTTGCTCCCCTCAGGAACCTGACGATCAGGTCATGCTTTCCCAACGACTTACCTTCAACTGCATCGTGATGTGCGGCAACGGCGGCAACATACACTTTAAGGGTGGAGGGAGACAGCCTTCGCTCCAACCCGTCCTGCAGGAAGGAAAGCACGGCTCTGACCGAGCAAGTTCGGGGGTTCTCCTCGTGAAAAGAACACCATTCAACGAACAGGTTCCACTTCAATGCATAGAAGCGCCTCGTAGAGGGGGCTCTAGCTGAAGTGACGATGTCAACTACCGCTGGGGGTAGGTCACCTAGAACCTCCGCGTCCCGTCCAGGGACCAGACATGGAGTTTCCAGAGGTCCGGACGCGGGTGCCACAGGGTGCCCCGTCTCTGAGAGAGCAGGTCCTCTCTCAGAGGAATGGGCCAGGGAGGGGCTGTCGCGAGGAGCACTAGTTCGGGGAACCAGGTCCGGTTGGGCCAATACGGCACAACTAACACGACCTGCTCCTCGTCCTCCCTGACTTTGCACAAGGTCTGTGCAAGAAGGCTCACTGGGGGAAACGCATACTTGCGTAGGCCCGGGGGCCAGCTGTGTGCCAGAGTATCCGTGCCGAGGGTCCCCTCGGTCAGGGAATAGAACAACTGGCAGTGAGACGTGTCCGGGGCGGCAAACAGATCTACCTGTGCGGTCCCGAAGCGCCTGAAATCAGCTGGACCACCTGGGGATGGAGTCGCCACTCTCCCGGTAGCACCTGCTGCCGTGAGAACTCGTCGGCTGCACGGTTGAGCAGGCCAGGAATATAAATGGCACGAAGCGACCTCAGATGCTTCTGACTCCAAAGGAGGAGATGGCGGGCGAGTTGTGACATGCGGCGGGAGCGTAAACCACCCTGACGGTTTGATGTACGCAACGGTCGCAGTGCTGTCCGTACGGACCAGCACATGCTTGCGCTGTAGCGGTGTTTTGAAGCGGCTCAATGCAAGATGTACTGCTAACAACTCGAGGCAGTTGATGTGCCAATGCAGTTGAGGCCCCGTCCACAGACCTGAAGCTGCATGCCCATTGTACGTGGCCCCCCAGCCGGTGGCAGAGGCATCCGTGGAGACCACAGAATGCCTGGACACTTGTTCTAGGGGAATATCTGCCCGCAGGAACAAAGGGTCCGACACAAGCTGCGAGTTTGGCGACAGTGCGGAGTCACTTGGATCCGGCACGAGCCGCTCTGCCACGCCCATCTCGGGCCTCGATCGCGGAGCCAGTGTTGGAGCGGCCTCATATGAAGCAATCCAAGCGGCGTACCGCGGCTGCAGATGCCATATGCCTCAGGAGCCTCTGAAACAGTTTCAGTGGAGCCGCTGTTCTGCATCTGAGCGTGCTCACGCAGTTCAACACTGACTGGACGCGGGCCTTAGTGAGGCGAGCTGTCATGTTGATCGAGTCCAACTCCATACTGGGAAAAGAGATCCTCTGCCCGGGGGTGAGTTTGCTCTTTTCCCAGTTGACCCGAAGCCCTATGGCTGAGGTGACTGAGCACCATGTCCCTGTGTTCGCAACAACTGCTCTCTCGACTGGGCGAGAATAAGCCAGTCGCGACAGGGCCAGCCCGAAGGGTAAGACTTTGTACTGATATGCCCGTCCCTCGAACGCAAAGCGAAGAAACGGTCTTTGTCAAGGGAGAATCGAGACATGAAAGTACGCGTCCTTCAGGTCGATCGCTGCAAACCAATCTTGGGGACGGATGCATTTGTAAATGCGTTTCTGCGTAAGCATCTTGAACGGGCAGTCTGTTGAAGGGACCGGTTCAAGACACGCAGGTCCAAGACTGGCCATAACCCACCGCCTTTCTTGGGTACAATGAAGTATGGGCTGTAGAGGCCGGTCTTCATATCGGCTGGAGGGACCGGCTCGATCGCGTCCTTCGCCAGTAGGACTGCGATCTCTGCCCTGAGCACAGGGGCACTGTCCGCCAGAACACGGGTGAACAGAATGCCCCTGAATACAGGGGGACGCCGGGCGAACTGAATCGCATAGCCGAGTCTGACAAGTACGGATGAGCCAGCGAGACGGGCTGGGAAGCACTAGCCAGGCTCCCAGACACCGCGCAAGAGTGAGTGTGCGGAAGCGTCAGTGCGTCCAGAACACAGCCACTGCTGCTCGCTGGCGAAGAAGAGGGGCTCGAGGGTGACAAGGTATAGCGCCGTCGACCGCCAAGCGCGCCCTCTTGGGACCCAGAGGTTTCAGAATTGCTCTTTAGTTGAAAATGAGGGTACCACTGGCCCGTGGGTCAGTGGCGGAACAGAAAAAGGAAACAAGATTCTCCACCCGGCCCTCCACCGGGGGAAGGAGCGGTGCCTTCACCACCTCCTGAAGAGCAACTTGATCCACTCTGGGTCGCCCGTCTCAGGGTTGTTAGTACCTGCGCTTGCCTCCTGGTTAGGCAGCGGGCTGGACGGGCATGGTCAACTTCCTGCGGCCTGCCCCACGCCGAGGCCTGGATGGTGGCTGCTGCTGCTAAGGCTTAGCGGGAGCGGAGGACGCCGCAGGAGGTCGACCTCGGCGACGAGCGGACGGAGGAGCTGCGGCCGGTGGACGGTGGGAGCAGCAGCGGTCCGCCGGGGCAGGATGTGTCGGATGACCTCCGTCTGCTTCTGGGCGGCCGAGAACTGTTGGGCGAAGCTCTCGACCGCATCGCCGAATAACCCAACCTGGGGAGAGGGGCATCCAGAAGCCGACATTTATCGGTGTCCCTCATATCCGCGAGGTTGAGCCAGAGGTGGCGCTCCTGGACCACCAAGGTGGACATCACCTGACCGACTGAACGTGCAGTTTCCTTCGTCGCTCGGAGAGCGAGGTAGGTTGCCACACGGAGCTCCCGGAGGAGCTCTGGGTCAGAACCACCCTCGTTCATGTCCATGATCGCCTGGGCCTGATGGACCTGTAGAAGCGCTATGGCATGGAGGGCGGAAGCAGCCTGTCCACAGGCTCTGCAGCCTTGGACGGGAGGCGTGGATTGCCCCGCCAGGAGGAAGCGGACGCCGGACACAATTGCATCGAGACGGCACGCTCCACCGGGGGAACATCCACATACCCCTTAGCCGCCCCGCCGTCGAGGGTGGTGAGGAGGGAGGAGCCACTAGGACAGCTTCTGGCACTATACGGCGCCTTCCACATCCTAGTAAGCTCCTAATGCACTTCCGGAAAGAATGGCACTGGGGCGGAGCGCTGAGAACCAGCACGGCCCGCGCCGAGATACCAATCGTCCAACCGAGAAGGCTCGGGACGTGGTGGAGGGTTCCACACAAGCCCGACCTTCTCGGCGGCCCGGGAAAGCATAGCCGCCCATTCTGGATCTGACTCGGGCAACGCCACAGAGAGGGGTAACGCAGCCGAATCCTCATCTCCAGAGGACTGAAGCTCCCCCTCCGATGCTGCGATCGACATCTGATCGTCAGGTGGGGCCCCAAAGGACACGGCTGGCCGACCACGAGAGGGGCCAGCGCGTTCGTTTGGGGGCTCCAACGGCGGCAGCGCTTGAGAGGCGTGAGGGGCCCACGGAGATTGCCTCGGCAGGGAAGCCCTCACGGTAATCCTCAGATCACCCTGACCATGCGCAAAAGTAGGTCTATTCTGAGGTCCAGAATAAACACTAGATCTGGGCATAGGCGAGGGGACTGCACCTCCCTTGAGGTAAGCGAGTCTTGATCTAAGCGCTGCCATAGTCATATTCCCGCAATGAGAACATGAACTATTCACAAAAGCTGCTTCAGCGTGCTGAATGCCCAAACACGAGAGGCAACAATTGTGGCCGTCTGCTGGCGCCAGGGAACGACCGCACCCAGAAACGCACAAGCGGAATGTCATCCTGAAAAGGACGCAGCGTCACGCTTGTGTTGCTCTTTTAGTTGAAAACAAAAAATATAAAGAGACAAAATAACTCTCTCAGTGCTGAAGCACCCAGGGATAGCCGCGGTGTAATCGGGGTACACACTCACGGAGAGGAACGCCCACCGAGACCGACACATACAGACACACACACACACACACACAAGCAATGCTGTGAAAACAGCAGTTGTGAGCTGTAATGCTTGCGGCCACCGCTGATCGCGCCGTCACACCAGCACTGGAACAGAGTACTCTCTTTGAAGTCTTCAACGATCGATGCAGCAGTCTGCAGAAACTCAGAGTCAAAACGAAAGCTCGGCTCCGAAGCGAAAGAGTGCGTGCGTCCGCTTCCTGTTTATACCCGCCCTGCGGGGCGGGGCGCGTGACGCGTTTCACGCACGCCAACGTTCATTGGCTTGTTCTGTAGACACTCGAAGTTGATAGGGCTCCCTGAAGTGATCCCCTAACGTCGTCACGTCGAACGTGAGCGACTGAAGGGGAACCAGGCAAACAAATCAATGAAATAAACAACACGCGCAACAACTCAAACAATCAATGAAAAACCATGGGATCAAACTGAAAAACAGCAAACTGAACTAAACACATGCCAAACCCACCCAAAACAGAAAGAGATGAACCCTTACATGGCTAAATATAAAGTTCTGGCATGAAACTGGTGCAGGCTAATAGGTCATTTTACTCACCTGTTCATTATCACATCGTCATCGTCTGACTCCAATGGAACGTTTTTTTTACAGCAATAGCGGCTCGCGGAGCCTTTCAATAGTTCCCGGAAGTAGCAGCCGCGCCGTAGAGTTACAGCAGAACAGACCGTTTGTGATGCACTTTTAAAAGGTAAGACGTTTAAAGAATAAGATTGTATATTATCAGTACATCTGAATAAAATTAACTTGTAACTTGAACTGTATTAAAGCATGCTAGTTGATTATTGCTCTCTAAATTAGTAGTTTTAGGGGACGTTATCAGGTAAAATAAAGGTCATTGGATAAAATTAGTACCGCATAACAAACCACGAACAGCATATTAATGTTTAAACCCGTTTTATTAATGCATGTTTATATTTTGTTGTGTTATAAGAGGGAAATACTTCTAGACATAGGTTAAATATAACATTGGGGAGTGTGATAGTTGTAATTGATAAAATGAGAATATCGATTTCATTCCATATTAAATGTGCAATAATTATTTATTATTATTATTTTAGATTTTATATTTGAGTAAGGAAAGTTTATTCATTGTGTTTCTGTTGACTATTACCTGTCTATATTATGATTTAGCTCAGATGATTTGTATTGATGGGAAAGGGAGATGGAAGTTTATAAGTAAGATTAAAAAACATGCTTAAAACGGCAGCAAGCCGTGTTCTAGATCAAATCACACTAGGCTAAATGGGGTATTATATACCATAACTGTATATACTAACTCCTATATATCCCGTTTTTGTTTCCTTTATCTCTTTCAACACAAGAAGCACAAAGGGGATTCGGTAGATCCTGAAGACTCCTGCACTGACGCTGTACCCTCACCTTCAGTCTCACCTCCTTGGATTTTGCAAGACTTTATGCTCCTTATTTTTAATAAACCTTAAACTTCCCAGTGTTGGTCTTTGTGGAAAAAGTGCATACACAAGTATGATTAGAACAAAATGTTTAGTTCTATTTAGATTGCTACTGACTTTTAGAGCATATTTTCTGTGTCTGACAGTACAAGAACAACATAGAGGAAAGGCCAGACAACATGCTTGACGTGCAGTTTATTAAACATTTATAAATCCCATTGTGCCAATTCAGTGCAAAAGTGTGTGTGTGTCTATATATATATATATATATATATATATATATATATATATATATAATATATATATATATATATATATATATATATATATATACACACTACCGGTCAAAAGTTTTAGATCCTCTGGACAATGCATTATCATGCACACTGCAATTACCATAATAAGAGAGCCATGTTTGCAGTTGTGCCTCCCTGACATACAAATTGCTAGACAACAGGTTTTCAATTATCAGCTATAAATCTACTGAAATGTATAAAATTTGTTTATATGAAAGGTTAAAATGATGCCATAGAATTCCATTTAAATTAGTATTTTAGTCTGTTAATTTGTGCGGACAGTTGCACAACCTGACATTTTGGGGGTTTAAGATAACAAAACATAAAATATATATTATCTAAATGTACTAAACATTAATTTAAACTAAATAGATTGTATTGATTAAAGTGATGTATGTCATGAATTTATCAAATTATGTTAAGGAAATAATGTACTTGGACACCTAGGAAATAATGTATGTGTGTGTGTGAATAATTATGTTTTGTTTTAAAATGAAATATATTATGTATTCATTTATATAGTAATAAGTGCATAAGCATTGTAAACATTACAATGAATGCAATTTTAAATTTTACTTGTTTGCAATGGCTTTTTAAGACAATCACCTGTTTCCTACAAGTCTCCTGTCCTTGTAAAACCATAGTAAACATTACATGATAACCCTTAAATAACATACAAGTTTAAGAACACAATAATACTTCAAAACAACTGCAAAACGGTCTTTAACCAAGGTAAAGTTAGCCCGAAAATATGTTAACAAAGGCAGGCAACGCTGGTTGACCACAATAAACATTAAATATCAGCAGATTTTTATCTTTTAAAAACAATATTGATGTAACTACATATACATATACATCCAAATGTCAATGTATTATACATATTGTAAACCAACGCATTTATTGACTACAAACTACCAAAAATCACAGTTCAGCTCTCTACCTCCATCGATTTGAATTGGCGCCGAAGCACTTCCTGGAACTATCTGAGGTCTACGCGAATCACGTGACAACAAGCATTTAGAACTTCCGTTGTCGCAACTCTCTCGTTATATGGCTCTGCACACCGTTATCTATAGGGCGCAGCTGATTGGTTCCTGCCATATCAGTAGCCAATGAGCTCGGTGCTCAACCTTCAAATACTTGGGAAGCATTGCCTTAGCATTGCAGTGTGCTTTCAGAAATCCAACATCTAAAATAATTGCATAGGTTTTTACGTTATTATATCACTGTGTTTTACGTAGTCTGCTTAATCAATTCCTTATGAATTAACCATTCACAAGGTATAAATCATGTGTCATTTCAGCAGTCCTGGATTAATGTTAGAGTGAATCACTAGCATTAGCAGCTAGAGAATGTGAATTTTACATTTATGCAGCAGTAAGTAGGCATTTTTAAAATACAAACAATGTATTCTTATTTACATACAAAGTACACAAGCAGCTGCATTTTCGGCATAATTATATTTGGGCATATACTATTTCATAACTACCGGACGAACAGTGATGTATAAAAACCCAGACAATGTATTTTAATGGCACGCATACACTGGTATTTAGGCACATACATAGAACACCACATTAGTAAGTCACTAGGGACGCCCCTTAAAAAAAGGGGTGCTTCACGCGCCCTATATGCACCTTAATGGCAGCCCACATGTCTAACGGCTAGATCTGCTTGGGGGAATACTGCATAGGCAGATCTAGTCCGCCTAGACCAAACATGTGCCCCATTTCTCATACTCAAAACTAAAAAAACAGGCTAGGCACACATAGATAGCATACACATGTTGCAGATATATTCCAACAAGACCAAACATAGAACATTGTCATACCCATTGCCATGCCAATCACTCCGAGAGTTGTCATGACAGAATAACACTTAACTTCAGAATAAATCAGAGTTAGCTTTACATTAGTGATTTAGACATTAGCTTTAGCTTTACAATGTGATTGTTTTGGGCAAGACTTGGGGGCCGTTTACACGACATCGTTTTCAACTAAAAGCTGAAAAATAACTTGAATTTTAAACTGCATTTTGAGGGCTTGAAAACACAAGTCTGAAGTTGCGGATACAGTACATTTCTTTCTTTAAATCTTTGTATATAAATTTGGTTTTGGCCTTTCTCTATTCCTGCTGTTCAGAGTCTTAAGAAAGCAGAATGATTTTTCTTTGGGTTATCCCTTGCCAGACAAAGATTGAGTTAGGCCTTGACCGGGGCTTAAATTCGATACTGATTTCTCCCCACAATCCATTGCATCCGCTATGAGACTCCCAATTACAATCTCCCCCTTCCTCTTTCTTACTTTCCCACTTCTAGGAGATATCCAATTTTCCTCACCTTAATGGCCTTTCCTCGCTTTATCTTCTGGGACACAGAGATCTCAGAGACTTTTCAGAGGCCTGCCGTACCTCTGTGGTTGTTGTACAGCTAAATGCTAGAAATGACACATTGAACAATACTAATCATACTAGTGTGATACCATTATATATTACATGTATTGTTTGGTGGTGGGACACTTTGTCAGAATGTCACTGTTATTCAAATGTTTTATTGTTTTCTCATTTCTAATGTACAGGTTAGTTATTCATGTAGCTCAAATGATAGAAAAGGGGGTTATTGGGCAAAACTACACTGTAAAAAGTTTAACTATTATTTACTCAATTTTTTTGGTGAAACATTTTTACACTCAAAAAAATTGAGTAAATTTTAAAGCTGTGAAATCAATGAAATTTACTGTGTGAATTGAGTAAATGCAAGTAAAAAAATTAAGTAAATCGAAGTAACTGCATCTGGTACATTAAGAAATAAAATTGAGTATAATTTAACATTTAAAAAACAATATTTATGAGTAATATTAACTGTTTTTAATTATAAGTAATATTAACTTCTTTTATTTCATCTAAACCTTTGTAAAATAGTAGCCTATTTTATACAACAACCAGTATACGTTAAATTACATTGGCCTTTATTGTCATTGAGTACAGCAATACAGCACATTTTACACTGTTTTTAACATGTATACAATATTGCCTACATTTAAACTCAATTAACAAACATTTTTGAAGTAAAAATGAAACATTTAAACATTCAGGTAGCCTAATTCAAGTGTAATCAACCAGTCTGTTATCCAATGTCCACCGGATTAGCGCTGGTTTTCGTCCCGGAGATGGACTCACGCTCTGCGGGTGAACTTCGAACTTTAGACCGCTGTCCTGAATACCGTCCCACTCATAGCCGAAAGATACTGCGAGCGACTGACTCCATAACCTGCCAATAAACAAACAGTGACAGTTCTGAGGACATTTTATCATCCAAATGAATTTTATTCATTATCATTAGAAAGGAATAAAGTCGTGTGTTTATGCAAGGCGTTTCAATCACGCGACTGTAAAGACAGGCGCGACTCTGTTTAGGTGTCGAATTACGCCTCTGTATGTTGTTTTGCATTAAATAAAATGATTTAAAGCACAGTAATGATTGTATAGATAAGATAATATATACACAAACCTGAATTTCACAGAAGAAATGCACCAAATCTGCGACGCTGAGAAGAGAGATGTTGTACTGGAGACCGGAGAGTTCAAACAGCCCGCGCTCACTCAACCAACCGTCGAGTTGTCGTCAAGTCAGAGGGTGGGGGAGGGGTGCATTGTTTTAATTGAGTAAACTTACTAAATTTCTTAAGAGTGTGAAATATATTAATAATATTGATTTGAATTAAGTAATATTTTTTTGTTTCTTGAAACAGATCAGTTTAATTAAACATTCTCATATTTTTTGATAGAAATTTCACAAATATATTAAGTGTATTATAAAGAAATAATTGGTTAGTCAAATACTAAATAATTTTATTGAAAAAAAATTAAATATATCTGTAAATTCTAGATAAAATGAACTGTTGGATTTTTACTAAATTATTTTGGTATGTTTAACTCAAACAATCAAGTTAACGATATTCAGAGATTTTATTAAGTTAATAAAGTTAAATATTTCTGTAATATTTACTAAGCCACAGAATTATTTTTTACAGTGTAGAATTGGAGAAGTTGAATTGGAATTTGAATTGGAATGAGAGGAAGAGACATATTTAGTGAATTGTGTAATATAATATATATATATATAAGACAGGTAATGCATTTTAGGAAAGTACCCTAGTCCACAAATGTTTATCAGAGTGAATAGCCCGTCTTGTTGGCAAAGACCAAACAAAATTACTGATGAACCCAACTGGTAACAGGTGCAGGGGTGTGGAGAGTATGGTGGATTTCATGGATTTTGACCCATGTTCAAATCCGTACCTTTTCCAATATCATTCGTCGCCCCATTCTCATCTCATATCACCTTGGAGATGCATTTATTTAAAATAAAAAAATAAGAAAATATTTAAAAAATGCAATGCAATGCAATGCAATTGTGGGATTTTAGGACACAGACTCTAATGTAGAGACTGAGTGTACTACTACTTATATGAAATTGTAACCAACTTAAGAAAATGTTGAAATGGTCCATTCGAGTTAAGTCAAATGTATATTTGTATGGTGCTTTTCACAACACATGTCTTTTCATATCAGCTTTACAGACAGTTTATTGTTATGTCTATAATGGCTTAATGCTTTAACATTGAGCAGCTTTAAGGCTAGGCGATATGACAATACAGACCAAAGATAATGATCCACCATTTGGATAGCCTATAATTTTAGCAGTTATATCAGTGCCACTTTTAGTAAGCAAGACTGAATGAAATTACTGACATTAGAGAGCAGCGGAGAGAAACTTAAATGGAACGGCAGTACAACACATGACATGGTTTGTGTTGCTAAGTTATTTGCAATTAGCTAAAAAACTAAATCAATTAAATCTCGTATGTTGTCCGACTGAATGAGGACACATGATTTCTATGAGTATGTACTATGTGATGAATATTTGCAGTGTCCCATGCACACGACGGAGTGCTCGAAAGTAGAGATTAAATATTACACATATTAGAGGCACACCAATCGATCAGCCACCGATCTAAATCACGGGGCCTGAATTTCATTTAGGAAAATGGGGTGGAATTCCTCCCTTAGGTTATTAATGCAATTATATCCTGAATCATATTTATATGGTTTTCCTTACAATAAAAACACACTGCAATACACTGAGGTGCAAATATCTGCCACTAATATAGGCCAAATATATATGAAGATTTCAGATGCAAATGTCACAGGCCGGTGGGGGGGTTGCGTGTGTGGCGGGGACCCTGCTTGTCAACCGCCCCTCGCCCCTCCACCTACTGTACCTTCCCCCCCTTGGGAGCTACCCGGAGCTCAAGGACGACGGACAACAGAATAAAAGTAATCTCAAGTTTATTTTTCCAATTAAAAGGCAATCTCAAGGGGAGAGGACAGGCCAACCATTCCTCCTGTGTCGACAAGTGCGGCTTGGATGACAGCAGTGGAGGATGCGGCTCGGTCCAAAGGCTCGGTGGGACTTCAGTATTGACTGGTGAGCAAAGCTTATTTAGTATGGATTCAATATGCTTACTCCTCCTCAGATACCGGGCTGGATGCAGCAGCGAGAATGTGGCTTGGTATTCTGGCTCCGCGAGACTTCAGCATAGACTGGTAAACAAGCAGGTTAGTATGGATGCAATATGCTCACTCTTTCTCAGATATAGGGCTGGGTGCAGCAGCAAGGATGTGGCTCAGTCCAAAGGCTCAGCGGGACTTCAACGTAGGCTGGTAAACAAGCAGGTTAGTATGGATACAATATGCTCACTCTTTCTCAGATACAAGGCTGGATGTAGCAGCGAGGATATGGCTTAGTATTCTGACTCGGCGAGACTTCAGCATAGACTGATAGACAAGCAGGTTAGTATTGATGTAATATGCTCACTCTTTCTCAGATATAGGGCTGGATGCAGCAGCAAGGATGTGGCTCGGTATTTTGGCTCAGCGGGCCTTCAGCATAGACTGGTAAACAAGCAGGTTAGTATGGATACAATATGCTCACTCTTTCTCAGATGTAGGGCTGGATGCAGCAGCAAGGATGTGGCTCAGTATTCTGACTCAGCGGGACTTCAGTATAGACTGGTAAACAAGCAAGTTAGTATGGATACAATATGCTCACTCTTCCTCAGATATAGGGCTGGATGCAGCAGCAAGGATGTGGCTCAGTATTCTGGCTCAGCAGGACTTCAGCATACACTGGTAAACAAGCAAGTTAGTATGGTTACCATATGCTCACTCTTTCTCAGATATAGGGCTGGATGCAGCAGCAAGGACGTGGCTCAGTATTCTGGCTCAGCGGGACTTCAGCATAGACTGGTAAACAAGCAAGTTAGTATGGATACAATATGCTCACTCTACAACAATGCAGAATACGAGTTCGTCAGGGTTCTGTTCGTTCGGATGCCGCACATGCCGCACAGGCCACAGCTTGTTTTCCCTCACTCGTGCATCCACTACAACACACTCAACTGCACACGTGATTAGAACGACCGGCACTGCACTCGTAAACTTCACCCACCGCAATCAGCATGCGGGCCGCTGACGACAGCCTCGATGAACAGAATATCTATGACATGTGTAAACAAACTCTGCAGTCGCAGTCCCGTTGCAACCTCTTCAAGAAACAAAGCGAAGTAAATCTTCCCCCAAGAATACTATAACAGACCCTAGTGCTGCATTCGGTGAAAGGAGATCATCACTTATCTCTTTTAAGCCCTGTGCATTCTACCGCTGGCCGCTCTCTCGCTGTCCCGTCACCCGACCTCTGCTGCTTCTCTGTGATTCACTTCTCGCCCCGCTGCTTTTTTTTCTTCCTCTCCATATCAACCCCTTTTATGTTCCTCATGGTCCACTCGCCCTTCAGGATCTTTCCCCGCTGAACAGCTGACAACAATCACGCTCGTCAACTCTCCTTACTTCCGTGTTTTCCCCGGAGCCGGTCTCGTGTTACGCCGGAAGTGTTCCCCGGGCCCCATTTCCGCAACTAAGGTTCCACTTTTAGTCACCCTGTGACACTCTCCCCCACCAATGAGTTCTAGTCCCTAGAACTCCCGAGCTGAAACCCACTCGCCATACCTTGCTGGTGGTTGTCCTCGAGTGTCTCGCTGGGAGCGCCGTGGCGGGGATGGGCGAGCCTCTCCTATTGCCACCGGTTCCGGTCCCACTGGGACCACCGCCCATCCTACCGCTGGTAGTGTGGGAGTCCTTGGGGCCAGGGGTCCCTCCCCTGTAGACCTCGAGTAGTTGGGACAAGGTCGAAGTAGGTTACGAGGTAATACCCGCTCGGGGCCCAACCTTCCTTCCGGCCAGACCCTGTACACAGGTAAGTCCGGGTCTCGCTGTCGTTCTACCACATATGGCTTAGCCTCCCACCGGTCGCTCAGCTTGCCCTTCCCTGGCCGTCGTACATCTCTGACAAGGACCCGCTCCCCGGGCAGCAATGGGGCCTCTCGTGCCGTTCGATCGTATAACCGTTTGTTTTTCTCAGCCGCTCCCCCAATTCGAGCTGTAACTCGCTCATAGGCCCGATGGAGCTGCTGATGATGCCGTCCCACCCATTCGGTGGTACTCCGAATGCCTGTTGCCGGGACAGTCCCCAATAGCAGGTCAGCAGGTAGACGTACATGTCTCCCAAACATCAAATAGGACGGAGCGTAGCCTGTAGTACTATGTACACTGTTATTATATGCCTGCACTAATGAGGGGAGACAGTCTGCCCATGAGCCCTGCTGTTCCTCTTCAAGGGTCCACAGCAAACTCAACAGGGTCTGATTAAACCTTTCACACCCTCCGTTCCCTTGGGGGTGATATGGGGTCGTGTGGGTCTTACGGCATCCATAGAGTTGGCACAGTTCCGAGATCACCCTCGACTCAAAATTCGGACCCTGATCTGAATGGAGAATCTCAGGTCATCCAAAGGGCTGAAACACAGCCCCCTAAAGAGCGGTGGCGGTAGTGGTCGCCGTCTGATCAAAAGTAGGAATGGCCCAAGCATATTTTGTGAACAAATCTGTGGCCACTAAGATGTTCTGATAACGATCCGCTGGCCGTCCCAACGTCAGGAAGTCCACCCCTATGATGTGCATTGGGGCCCGGGGCCGCATCGGGACTAGCGGAGCTCGCACCTCTTTCCGGGTCTTGAACAGCAAACATCGGGGGCAGCCCTGAATAAAGCCTCCGACAGCCGCATCCATCCTGGGCCAAAAGAAGCACCTCCTCAATAAAGACAATGTCCTCCCCTGCCCCTGATGCCCCATCTGGGTGTGATAAGCACGTAACAGCGGCTGAATCTGTGCATCAGGTACCACCACCTGTTCTAAACTTTCTCTGGTTGCCGGGTCCTGGATGGAGCTGCATATTACTCCCTCCTTCAGGCGAAGCCTCCCCCATTGTCCCAAGAGTCGTCGGACCGCTGGTGTCTGTGTTCGCCTCTCGGCGGCGGGAGGCAAGCAGCCTTTGTCCAACCAGGACCAAACCTAGCCTTGCGTAGATGGACCAGAGGGTCATTATCCGTTATGACCAGTACTTTAGCCCCCCACAGATAATCTTTAAACTTTTCGCCCATTGCCCACTTCATTGCTAAGAGCTCAAGCTTGAAGGAGCTGTAGTTCGCATCATTCCTCTCTGCCGGATGGAGGCTCCGGCTCGCATAGGCGATCACTCTCTCCATGCCTTGCTTCCTCTGGGCCAATACTGCTCCCAGCCCCAGATTACTAGCGTCAGTGTAGAGAATAAACGGCTGGGTAAAGTCAGCATAGGCGAGGATCGGGGCCTGCAACAACTCCTGTTTAAGGGTTTGGAACGCTGTCTCACAAGTTGAACTCCAAGTCACTGAAGGGGACCCCCGGCCCCGCGGCCGTGCAGTGCCCACGAGAAGCTGGTTTAGGGGCTTGGCAGTTTTCGAAAAGTTTTTAATGAACCGCCGGTAATAACTGACGAAACCGAAGAAGGATCGCACCTGTCGGACCGTCGTAGGGGGCTCCCACCCTTGTACTGCCGATACCTTCTCCGGATCTGGGGAAATTCCCGCAGCGCTGACGCAGTGGCCCAGAAACTTTACCTCCTTCTGGAACAGGTGACACTTTTCTGGTCGCAATTTCAGTCCGTATCTTTCCATGGCCTGGAACACTTGCTCAAGATGAAGCAAATGGGGCGTGAAGTCTGGAGAGAAGACGATGATGTCATCTAGGTATACCAATGTTGTATCAACCAACTGTCACCCAGACAGCGCTCCATGAGCCGCTGGAAGGTGGCCGGAGCGTTGCAGAGCCCGAAGGGCATCCTATCCCACTCGAAAAGCCCGAAAGGGGTGGTAAAGGCAGTCTTCTCGCGATCTTCTTCTGCCACCTGGATCTGCCAGTATCCACTAGCTAAGTCCAGCGTTGAATACCAGGCGGCTTGAGTTAAGCTGGTAAGTGAATCCTCAATCCGTGGTAAGGGAAAGGCGTCTTTCTTAGTCACGTTGTTCAGCTTCCGGTAATCAACGCAGAACCTCCAAGCTCCAGTCTTTTTCTGTACTAGGACGATTGGAGCCGCCCAAGGACTGCTGCTCTCCCGAATGATGCCCCCCTCTAACATTCCCCTCAGCAGGGTACGGATCTCCGCATATAGAGTTGGAGGTACAGGACGGTACCGCTCCCGGCTTGGGGCTGCATCGCCTGTAGGGATCTGGTGCCTCACCACGCCCGTGCAGCCATAGTCCTCGTCGTGCGTTGAGAACACATGCTGCCACCGGCTCAGAAAATCCTGGAGCTGGCTTTGCTGATCTTCCTCCAGTCCCTCTCCCTTCAGGGATCCTCCCATCAGGTGTTTCGGCACTCCGCTCCCACTCGAGCCGACCCGCGGTTCTTTCTGGACAATGGCCACTTCAACCACTGACACATCCACTTGACTGAAACGCACATCCCGGCTTTCTCTCACTTGCTGTGGCTCTACCGATGTAACCCGGGCCAATCGTTGGTGCCGACGGAGGGTGATCGGATATAAACTGGTGTTTCTTACCCTAACGGACACCCGTCCCCGGTGAACCACGGCAAGCCCTCGGGCAACCTCAATTGCTTGACAATCCCAATGGGGCTCTACGAGGACCCAGTCGTCTGTTCTATCTGGGCGAGCCGGCAACCGAGCCCATACGATGGCTTCACTCCGTGCTGGAACAGTTAAGGCATACCGGCAAGCCACTCGACCAACATCCTCCCGATCCCACTGGGCTCTAGCGGCATGGATCCTACGGCAGTCTGCCATTATATGTTCCCACTTCCGCTCCTCCGTAGAAGGGGTTCTTGGGGTGGCCTGACTCCGAAACAACTCCTCCCAACACTCCGAGATGATGTTCATGCCCAACAGGGCTCGATGGGCTCCCAGGCACTGGTACCGGACGATGACAACTCCCTTCTGCGGGACACGGACCCCATGAATGTGAAAGTCGGCCACTGCATATCCACCATAGGGGATGTCCAATCCGTTTGCCCCCCGGAGAGTGAGCCAAGGTGGTTCCATCCCCTGCTCTTGATAATCCTCAAAGAGTTCCCTAGACAGGCTTTCTGCGACCAAAGTCACTTGGGAGCCAGTGTCCACTAAGCACTGGAGCCTCTTGCCGTTAACTTGGACCTCGACAATAGGATAGTGTCCGACCAATTGGTCTCGGGGAGTAGGCAAAAAATGGGGGTCAATCAAAGGGGTCCCGACCACTTGACCCACAGTGGCCGGCAAACCTAAAACCCCCCTTGCGAACCACGCCGTGGACCACACTGGCGACTCATATGTCCTGGCTCTCCGCAGTGATTACAAATTGGTCACCCCTGGTCATCCCACTGGAATTTAGCAGAATTGGATCGTCCAGGGCGGTGTCCCACCACTCGGCTCCCCTCAGAGTAAGACAGCTCGTGGGGCAAAGGTGTCTCCCCAAGTCTTCCCCGGCGAAGTTCTGCCAAAAGTGTCTGAGAGAGTTTGGCCATCTGCTCCTGGACATTCTTCATAAATTCTGTACGTAGCTCCTTTTTCCAGTCCATCTGCACTGAAGCAGCAGGGGTAAGAGTCCCGCTGGCAGCCATGCAGGCGGTGGAAGCAATGGCTTCGGTGTGATCGATTTCCTGAGCCAAGGCTTCTCGACGAAGATCGTCGAACGTCAACAAGGGGTCCTGTCGCAGTTGTAGCCGTAAATTCTGTCGTATTGGCCCATCCCGGAGCCCCAAGAGGAATTGGTCCCGTAATAAGGTATCTTCATCACCGAGTCCATGGTTACGCCTCCCTTTCAAACGAGCAAACTGCTCTCGGAGCCGCAAAGAGTACGCTCGGAGGTCCTGTTGGGGGCCTTGACGGTAATTAAAAAACTGGGCCCGGAGGGCGGCCACTGGGGTGGTATCCCCATATAGTTCAGCCAGGAAGTCGAAAACAGCCGCTGCATTAGCTCGGGTAGCCCTGGAGCAGCTTGAACCTCTCTCTTGGCCTCTCCTTCCAGGGACCCCAGTACGAACTGTACCCTCTGTTGTTCATTCAGCCCTTGTAGACCGGCCAAGTATTCAATTTGTGCCTTCCACTCCGACAGTTTCAACTCCGAGCTAGGCCCTCCGAACCTTTGCGCCCATGGGGCCCCCATGAAGACCGGCATAACTTGGGGTATGGCAGCCGGTGCATCTTCGTCCGCCATTTCCTGAACTACGGGTGCTCAACTCAGGGAGGCAAACCCTGCCGACTACGCCAATTGTCACAGGCCGGTGGGGGGGTTGCGTGTGTGGCAGGGACCCTGCTCGTCAACCGCCCCTCCCTCCTCCTACTGTACCTTCCCCCCTGGGGAGCTACCCCGCAGCTCAATGACGACGGACAACAGAATAAAAGTAATCTCAAGTTTATTTATTCAATTAAAAGGCAATCTCAAGGGGAGAGGACAGGCCAACCATTCCTCCTGTGTCGACAAGTCCGGCTTGGATGACAGCAGTGGAGGATGCGGCTCGGTCCAAAGGCTCGGTGGGACTTCAGTATTGACTGGTGAGCAAAGCTTATTTAGTATGGATTCAATATGCTTACTCCTCCTCAGATACCGGGCTGGATGCAGCAGCGAGAATGTGGCTTGGTATTCTGGCTCCGCGAGACTTCAGCATAGACTGGTAAACAAGCAGGTTAGTATGGATGCAATATGCTCACTCTTTCTCAGATATAGGGCTGGGTGCAGCAGCAAGGATGTGGCTCAGTCCAAAGGCTCAGCGGGACTTCAACGTAGGCTGGTAAACAAGCAGGTTAGTATGGATGCAATATGCTTACTCTTTCTCAGATATAGGGCTGGGTGCAGCAGCAAGGATGTGGCTTAGTCCAAAGGCTCAGCGGGACTTCAACGTAGGCTGGTAAACAAGCAGGTTTGTATGGATGCAATATGCTCACTCTTTCCCAGATACAGGGCTGGATGCAGCAGCGAGGATGTGGCTCAGTATTCTGGCTCAGTGAGACTTCAGCATAGACTGGTAAACAAGCAGGTTAGTATGGATACAATATGCTCACTCTTTCTCAGATACAAGGCTGGATGTAGCAGTGAGGATATGGCTCACTATTCTGACTCGGCGAGACTTCAGCATAGACTGATAGACAAGCAGGTTAGTATGGATGTAATATGCTCACTCTTTCTCAGATATAGGGCTGGATGCAGCAGCAAGGATGTGGCTCGGTATTTTGGCTCAGCGGGCCTTCAGCATAGACTGGTAAACAAGCAGGTTAGTATGGATACAATATGCTCACTCTTTCTCAGATGTAGGGCTGGATGCAGCAGCAAGGATGTGGCTCAGTATTCTGACTCAGCGGGACTTCAGTATAGACTGGTAAACAAGCAAGTTAGTATGGATACAATATGTTCACTCTTCCTCAGATATAGGGCTGGATGCAGCAGCAAGGATGTGGCTCAGTATTCCGGCTCAGCAGGACTTCAGCATAGACTGGTAAACAAGCAAGTTAGTATGGATACAATATGCTCACTCAACAACAATGCAGAATACGAGTTCGTCAGGGTTCTGTTCGTTCGGATGCCGCACAGGCCGCAGCTTGTTTTCCCTCACTCGTGCATCCACTACAACACACTCAACTGCACACATGATTAGAACGACCGGCACTGCACTCGTAAACTTCACCCACCACAATCAGCATGCGGGCCGCTGACGACAGCCTCGACGAACAGAATCTCTATGACATGTGTAAACAAGCTCTGCAGTCGCAGTCCCGTTGCAACCTCTTCAAGAAACAAAGCGAAGTAAATCTTCCCCCCAAGAATACTATAACAAACCCTAGTGCTGCATTCGGTGAAAGGAGATCATCACTTATCTCTTTTAAATCCTGTGCATTCTACCGCTGGCCGCTCTCTCGCTGTCCCGTCACCCGACCTTTGCTGCTTCTCTGTGATTCACTTCTCGCCCCGCTGCTTTTTTTTCTTCCTCTCCATATCAACCCCTTTTATGTTCCTCATGGTCCAATCGCCCTTCAGGATCTTTCCCCGCTGAACAGCTGACAACAATCGCGCTCGTCAACTCTCCTTACTTCCGTGTTTTCCCCGGAGCCGGTCTCGTGTTACGCCGGAAGTGTTCCCCGGGCCCCATTTCCGCAACTAAGGTTCCGCTTTTAGTCACCCTGTGACACAAAAGCCTCTAAATGCCATCTGAAAATTTGAACTTTTCTTCTAAAATGATCATTTTTATCAAGCTCGTATATTTAAATTCAGTAACTTCACTTAAATGACAATTAATGGGTAATTTTTCTTGCCCTTTAAGTGAAATTATTGAACTTAAATATACGAGCTTGATAAAAATGAACATTTTAGAAGAAAATTTCAGATGGCATTTAGAGGCTTTTGCATCTGAACTCTTCATATAAATATATATAGCCTCTGCTAAAGATCATTTATGAAATTTGATGAAATATACAAATTAACTTTTAATTACATTTGTATATGTGACCCATGCTGGCAAAATGAGCCAGAATAAACAGCTTTTCAACAAAAAGTTTTTGTTATTTTCACATTCGCCATTGAAAAACCTTCAAAATGATGTATGTTTGTTGGAACCGGACAAACAAAAAAAAGAGCTATATTGTGCAAAGTCAGGTTCCAAAACAAAATCACCAAGCGACCATATCATCCCTGGTAATAACACCAAATTTGGCACACACCTAGTGAAAACCAAATATTTATATAATAGGAAAAAATAGGTACAGTATTCAACTTTATTGAAAATATTTATATAAAGAATATTTAAAATTGATACCCAACTGATTTTTCTGCTTGGCAGTCAGTTTTTGAGTAAATATCGATGAAATATTGAATCAAAAACTTGAAAATTTTAAATTTCTGCCATGTTTACTTTTCATGTTTTCAGAGGATGGACTGATACCACACTGCAACACCGCACATGGTGTTTTGATTAATCACTGAAGTCATCATTGTGACTGATTAGCAACAAACCGGTTTTGTTTACATCAACTGAGTTTGAAAATCACATTTCATTAGTTCAGACTCATGCAATCAAGAATTCGCTATGAATATTCACAAAGTTGGGATTACAACGATACCATACTTGTGCTGAGGGGAAGCACCAGTTGTCGAGAAGCAAGCAGAGAAAAACAGCATTTATGTATTATTAAAACAAAGGAAAGATTTAGGAGGGTACATCTCTCAGAAAATGTACAAATAAATATAATTTTGGATGTTTAATTACTATTTGGAGAATTGGGATTGCTTGACGAGGACTTAATGAACTCATTAACTCAAAGTCGACCAAAAATTACATATCACCTCCTAATTAGCCTGTGCGCATTCCGAGTCATTGGGCCAGCACGGGTGGTATTTCAGGTATTTTTACATATCTATCTATCCATTCACCCATCAATCAATTTCTTAGTCTGCAAGGCCAACAAACTTTAATGCAAATTAATCAAGTCAATGCATGTTTTTCAAAACGTCATAAAAAGGGCTTTTTCAAGCCAGCATTTCTCATTATAATTTGAAGTTATATGAATCAAATCAAATAAAACTTAATTCTACTTGCTTAGATTTAAATTTTAAATTGAAATTCTGCACCCTGATTGCTAGCCTGACTACGTCAGACTTCGTACTTCCGCTCAATTTCATTTCGCTGCTGTACTCAGTCTGAGATAGCAACCTTCCTCTCAGTTTTCTTCCGGCCTGAAAACAGCCGGCCAATCAACGAACAGAGGGCGGGCTGAGAGCCGTGACGTAGACGCTAAGCGGCGAGTTTAAGATTGTATTTTCGGCAAATATACGTTCTTTGTTTTTGGTTAGGGAAATTGAAAACAACCGTGGATATGGAGACATGGGATGCAATTCGCTCTGTTGTGGAGAATATTCCCGGCATTTGCAAACTGAAGCCCGAACAAGAAGAGTGTTTGTGGTGGCCCTACTCCCTTTGGGAAAACGTCTCGGTTACGTATGTAACCTTAGTTCCCTGAATAGGGATTGAGACGCTGCGTCAAGCGCTGTGGGAACGCCCCTGCGTTGTGCGTCATGAAGCACGTATGGAATCAGCCCAATGGAGAGACGGAACATCATAGGCGGGTGACGTCATCGACCAGGAACTATAAAGCACCCCAAAAACACAAGCGCAACAGCTTCTGATAGGCCTGAAGGAAGCACTAATGGGAATGCAGGGAGTATGGTAGAACGACGCAGCGTCTCGTTCCCTATTCAGGGAACTAAGGTTACATACGTAACCGAGACGTTCCCTTTCAAGGGAACTCGAGCTTCGTCAAGCGCTGTGGGAACGCGAATACCCACGTCGCCATAGGACCAAGTGACCATCATGTGAGAACTAGCGCACAGAGGACGAGAGCACCTGTGCCCCAGGGGTAGAGCTTAAGTCTAGGTCATAGAACTTAATAAAAGTATGCAGTGAAGACCATCCAGTCGCATCACAAACATCACTCAGGGAAGCACCTGACAATAAAGCTTTAGAAGCAGCCATACTCCTGGTAGAGTGGGCTCGTACAGCCAAAGGTGAAGGCTGACCAGCCGACTCATAAGCAAATGAGATAGCCTCGACCACCCACTTGCTCATTCTTTGTTTAGACACGGGACACCCTTTCCTAGGTGGCCCAAAACACACAAATAGTTGTTCTGATTTCCTCCACAGGGCAGCTCTGTGGACATAAGCGTCTAATGCCCTAACTGGGCAGCTAACTGGGTCCTGCAGGTGTTCTCCACACCAAGAAGTGGAAAGTTTCCACTTCTAAGCATAAAGCTTCCTCGTGGATGGATCTCTGGAGTGAAAGATGGTCTCAACAACCTCCGTTGAGAGACCGGAATCTAAGAGCTGGGCCCCCTCAGAGGCCAAGCCCACAGTTTCCATAACTCTGGGCGGGGGTGAAATATCGCCCGCCTGAGAGAGTAGATCCCTCCTGACCGGGAGCTCCAAAGGAGAGCCGTCCAGGAGAGAAATCAGGTCCGCAAACCATACTCGGGCCGGCCAGAACGGGGCTACTAATAGTAGGCTGACCCCGTCCCGGCGAACCCACTCCAGAACTCCTGGTAGCAGAGCAATTGGGGGAAAAGCGTGCAGACGTGACCTCGGCCACAGCTGCACCATAGCGTCCAACCCCAGAGGGGCTGGATGACTGATGGAGAACCACAGACGACAGTGCGATATCTCCTTGGAAGCGAATAGGTCCGCCTCGGCGCGACCGAAACTCAACCAAAGGAGCTCCACCACCTCGGGGGTGGAGTCTCCATTCCCCCGGCCTCGGCCCCTGCCTCGACAGGGAGACTGCTACCACATACAAATACCCAGGAAGATACATTGCTCTCAGTGATAGTAACTTCCCTAGGGACCACAGGAGGACCTGACGGGCCAACTTGTAAAGCCGGTAAAACTTGTAAAACACTTTTCTTCACGTTCAGCCTCAACCCCAACTTCCTGACATGCGTGAGGACTACATCTCGATGCCGAACCGCCATCTGCTCCGTCTGAGCTAAACTCAAGCAATCGTCGATGAAATTGAGAATGCGAATGCCCTGAAGTCTCAGAGGCACTAGTACTCCACCCGTGCATTTCGTGAAAGTACGTCGAGATAGCTAGACCTAACGGAAGAACCCTATATTGGAATGCCTCGCCCCCGAAGGCAAACCTCAGGAACTTCCTGAGGCAAACCTCAGGAACTTCCTGTGTTGTGGAAGGATGGAAATGTGGAAGTAAGCGTCCTTTAGATCTATCGTGACAAACCAGCCCTCGGGCCTGATTTGTGACAAGACCTGCTTGATAGTGAACATCTTGAACTGAGCTTCTCTACCGAGCGATTTAATAGGCGCAAATCTAAAGTTGGACACAACCCCCCATCCTTCTTTGGAACGATGAAATATCGGCTGTAATAACCTAGCTCCAAACTGGGAGGAGGAACCCGTTCTATTGCCCCCTTTTGAAGGAGTGTTTTCACCTCTTGTTCCATTACCAGAGCCTGCTCGGGGCCCACACTATGGGCAGAACCCCTCTAAGGGTACCAGTCTCTCGAGACTGGCCTCTGGTGTAATTTGAGCAGCAAACACAGCGCCCTGTAACGGCGCACCGGCAGGGAACAACTGGTTTGACTGCTCTGAGACCCTCCTCAGAGGGAGCGAGCGTCCCTCGGGAAAGCACTCGCTGGGACCGTCTGTGCCCCGGCATGAAGGCGGGGTTGACAGAACGGGCCCCTGAGGGCACCGAGGAAGAATGGGCACCGCAAAAGAAGTGAACACCTTTCTCCCTCGGTGGGGACCACCCTCAGAGTCAGAGGGGGCGAGCGTCCCTCGGGAAAGCGCTCGCTGGGACCGTCTGCGCCCCGGTATGAAGGCGGGGTTGACAGAACGGGCCCCTGAGGGCACAGAGGAAGAATGGGCACCGTAAAAAGAGGTGAACACCTTTCTCCATCGGTGGGGACCGCCCTCAGCATAGCCAATATAACTATCCTCAAATCAGTTCTATTGTTTTTTTTTTTTTTTTAAGCTTTTGGCTGTGAGTACCGCGTCTGGTCCCACTGACCAGCAGGGGGAGCGCAAGACGCGATACTCTGCTTTGCTGCGCCTATGCAATGAGCTCGTACAGACGGCCGGGGCTGCTCCCGCCCAGCAGCCCGTGGAAGTGAACTTTTAGTGGAAGAAACCTTTTAAAGGCTACTGCCTGCTATTTTCTTCCTGAAATTATCACTGACAGTATTAACTAAGTCACTGAATAACCCCGCAGGGGAGAGAGGAGCATCTAGAAGAAAGCTTTTTCTTTCTCTTTCATGTTGGAAAAATTAATTTTACCATAAATCGGCAGCCTGACGCAGTTCTCGAACCACGTCAGTACTGCCTCCTCACTCACGTTAACGTCCTTTAGCAAATCAGCCCGGTATGCCTGCAATATATAGATTGTATGCAGACACGACGCAGCCTGACCTGCCGCCGAATACACTTTACAAAGCCGAAATATTTCATAATGGCTTCGAAGGTTATGCTGGTGCTTTAAATGACAATGCAGCCTCGGAAGAGAGATAGCTCGCAAGCATCTCTACTACCCGCGGCAAAGCGGCGTCTTTTCTTTTCAAAAAACCTAGCCCCCTAAATTGGAATATGATAAATATTCTATTAGAAGCCGGCTTCTTACATAATCTCGAGACCTCAGTATGCAGATCATGAGGTTGCACACGGGAAGGGAGAAATCTTTTATCTAACTTAGATTTAATAGCAGACTCCTAACCACTGGCCACTCAATGTTTTATGGTTTTGATACAGCTCGAGTGAGAACCTCCATGATCTCTTCGGTTTTGGGAGTGTGAGGTGGCGAATCCTCCACATCTCCCCCATCAATACTGCTAATTTTTATCTCCTCAGTTTTTTATAACTAGATAGTTGCAGTACTGGTGCCTCAGCCTGGGCGAAAGAAACCGCAGAGCGTGCTTCCGAACCGGGGCTGAGACACTGGATCTAACAGGTAAAGGCAGAGATAAGGCAGGGCCCGTCTCTAAGCCCGCTGAAAGATCCATTTGCGATCCCCACGATAAGCGTCGCCGCTCAGCCTCGGCAGAAGCGGGACTCGAACCGCGGGGAGCGTGCACCGAGCACTCTCCTCAAAGAGCGCTCGGCGGGAGTGGAGCGTCCATAAAGGCAGACGCTCGCAATGCTCACAATCAGCTCCCTCGAGAGAAGATTGGGCATGCTGCACTCCCAAACAAACAACACAAAGATTGTGTGTATCCCCACTCGTTGAATAACGCGAGCAGGGAGGGACACACTTTATAAACTGCTGTTCGTTCGCCATAATCTCTCTGATATATATATATATATATATATATAAATTGTTTGTGTGGTGCAGAGTATGTCAGGACAGACAATATTCCACACAGGGACAGATTCACATTTAGCGCGACTGAAGGCACAGAAGCTGTGGCGTTTGTGTTTTTGGGGTGCTTAATAGTTCATGGTCGATGACGTCACCCGCCTATGACGTTCCGTCTCTCCATTGGGCTGATTCCATACGTGCTTCATGACGCACAATGCAGGGGCGTTCCCACAGCGCTTAACGCAGCTCGAGTTCCCTTGAAAGGGAAGTTTAATTTATCAACTGTTACTGATCGTCAGCGAGAAACTGGGGAGCCTTTTGACAGGTCAGTGTCTCCTTTCTTTTCCAGTTCTTAAATATTGCCATGTCATGCTGTAATCTTGCAATTAAGTTGCAGCATTTCCGACAGACTTGAGATAAACAAAGAGCTGTGTTTAACAGAACTAATCCTAACTTGGACAGTTGGCTGCAAATATTTTCTTGTTTCTCTCTACTGTCAAATATTAGTTTACAGGCCCTGATTGTACCATGGATGCGTAACATTAGATTTACTTCACATAATCTGCAAAAGTCGTTCACAGCCATGTTCACTCCGGTATTTATGTTCCCAATCTATACCTTAGGAGGTTGCACGTAAGGTATATCTTAAGTGCAACGTTACCAGGTGCTGTCCGTGACTGAATCAATTATTCACTTATGCAGGGGCTGCTTCACTGCATTATGTGAGAAAGCTGTGTTCTTTATAAAAGAAGCACTACAGAAATAGTTGAAATTCCATTTCTTAGGACTCATGGGATATTATAAAAAATAATTCAAAATGCAAACTAAATCCAACCCTGGATATTTTATATAATTTCGGAATTCAGTGCGCAGACCCACAACCTCATGATCAATACCTTTGGATAATATATTATTAAAAATCCAACAACAATCAGTGTAATGACAATTTTATTATTTGCATAAAAACTAGGGCCGGGACTTTAACGCGTTAATTAAGATTAATTAATTACAGACTTTAATGCGTTAATTAACGCAAAAAATTATTTTAATCGCACTTATTTTTGCACCGCGGAACGTTTCTCACTGGATGAGTTTCGGCAGACCGATTATACACGAATCCGACGAGCGTTCTGTGTAGGCTGCCATCTTGTGGCGACGCCATTACTGAGCTGTTACCGGTATGTAAACAAACCTCCGTGATAACGCACCCTCGATGACAGCTACAGCCAGGCAGAATGACTTGTTGGGTTGATGATATTAGACAGTGGCCTCCAGTCACAGATGAAGGTACAAACGATCTTACAGATTATTTATGAAAATAGCTTGGTAAGCTAGCTAGGCTAACGTTAGCTAACTAGGAAACTATAAAAAGATCTGTCCATTTGGCAACAATAAATAAATGAATGACATCAAATGAACTAATTCATGTTTTTCATTTGTGTCCATTATTTATCTCATTTTCACATTGCAAAAGGCAAGGGTAAGGTACAGCTAGAAAGTATACATAATATCGACCAATTAGTGGTTTTAACCATGGAAAGAGGTAAATATAACAGCAGGAGAACAATTATGTCACATATAACGTTACATTTAGCTCAGGAAAGCCATTTAATGACCATAGCATGTTAATCACAGTCAAGCAAATCAAACATTAACAACAGACATAACAGTAATGTTACTAACGTCACTGCCCCAATGCGCCCCTTCTGTTGTTTTAAAGGTATTCAAGAGTATTTTCTCCTTCGCCTGGCATCCGATGATCAACAAAATGCTTTGTTTTCTTTGAAATGTTTTCCCACTCGACATTATAAAAGTTGTAACGTTAGTGACAGTCGTAAATCGCGAGCTGTTTATTCCACAGTGGACGCAAGTTGCAACTGAAACAATAGGAGGCAATGGTGCAACGCTACCCAGCAACAGCTCAGTTATGGCGCCCGCTTACTTCCGGTAATTTCGCCGGATTCGTCTATACTGGAGCACCAACTAGCGTCAGAAGCCCAAGAAGCTGACGGGATCGCGCTTCATAGACATGTTCATAGATCGCCTCTATGGATCGCCTCGATCACTTTGGTTGGCCCCGTCATTTTGTTATAAAAAACGAACGGATGAAAGCGTCGATAAGAGCATGGTTGTGTGCAAGCTATGCAATAAGGAATTCGCTATTTCTATTAGTGTAGTGTAGCAATATGCTATTGCTACACTTAATGGCAAAAATTGCACTGGTCTGCTGGACTTGGTTGAACAAAAATAAACAATATGTTGTTGGTTGAACAAAAATAAACAATATGTTGTTGCTTAAGCTTATGTTTCAGTCATTATTCAATGGTATACTAAAAATCCATGTGAAAAAAAATGACTTTTTCACTGTTCTCAGGTCAAATATTTATGCGATTAAAATGCGATTAATTTCGATTAATTAATTACAAAGCCTCTAATTAATTAGATACATTTTTTTAATAAAAAATAAAACCCTAATAAAAACACTAAAATTAGCCTAATTGAACATTGGGTGTATTACATCTTCCCAATTATATTCGTATAGACTGAGTAAATAAGCTTTTTGCAGTGGTGGCCACTAGCAGAGTGAACTGTAAACAGTAATAAGATAAAGCTAAGAGTGGCCCTGACCAACCTTTCGAACGTATGACTTACAGAAGGTATACTTAAGTAAGAATGTTTCGGGAAACCCATATTAATGATAAGGTACAGTTTAAGGTATAACTTAAGAACAACCTAGCGTTAAGAAAATTTTGGGAAATCCAGCCCAAGGTTGTTATTCTCAGAAGGTGTGTTTTGTGACAAGTAGAAATAATTGTGCAACAAAAGTACTGAATTGGCTTAAGAATGTCAAAACAGTCTATTAAGTGCAGCACTGCTTATTCCAAAATGTGTCAAATGCATGAAATTAATAAGGTACTCGCATGGATATCTTTTCTGCTGCTTACTGTGAACAGATAAGTGTATATCAGTCCTGTTCATACACTTCTGAAATATTACACTCTATGCATCACCTTCTCATCATCGTGTTCCTGTCACACACTATCATCTCCTCTTTTTTTTCTTCTCTCCGGAGGCCCATCATCCTCCGGTTCTCTTTCTCTCCCATATTTCCTTTCATCCTCGCTGCCCCTTGAGTAGGCTTTCGGCTCCGCATCTAAAGGGGCCATTTGATCTTAGGGGCAGATTTCCTCTATCTACAGTATGTGACCTTGCCCTGACTTTTTCAGTGACTGTGTGGAAACAAGCACCTTAAAGCCCAGTTTATCCATCTGCTGGATGAGGATTAATCCCCTATGAAAGGTATTACCTAGGAAAGTTTAATTAGCTGTGATTAAGCACAACAGTGAGTATTCAAAAAAAAGTTTATTTTATTCAGGCATATGCAGAGACAGTTTATTTTCTGCAGACAAATATCCCTGAGAAGCTTTTCATGATGAATAATTTGTTCTTAAATTGCTAATCAATATCAAATGAGCAAGAGTAATTTTGTGAGTAATGCTAATATTCCGTAACGTGGCAATCGTTCAGAAATGAGGGAGATTAGGATCCAAATTCAGTTAAAAAACATTTCACGAGATCTAAATATAATTATTATGGTAAAGGTTATGCGTACTTGGCGTGCTGTCCGGGTGGAGGGCTCCGAGCTCGGAATTTCTGCCCGAAACCAGAGTACTCCCCCCGTTGGTAAGAGTAGATGGAACTAAAAGTGAGGAGATGGGGTGGAGGTGGGATGCTGATAAACCGTCAAGAAACACAGGTGGGTTCTGGTGTTATTTATCTTGTCCTGAGTTGATTACTGATTGATCTCCACTTGTGCTGATTGGGTTAATTATTTGCACGTCCTCCTCCCAAACCTTGTTAATAAAACATAATTTATTAACAAAAGCTACTCACACTCTCAGGTTTTGGGATTGACAACTGCATTTAATTACAGGTGTGAGTCTTGAAATGTCATGTTAATATTTCTGAGTTAGTAACTCAATTACTCTATAATAAAAGTAACTCGTTACCAGGGAAATATATGTCAAATAATTTGGATTTTTATGAGCAGTTTTCACAAGTCAGTTGAAATGAGTAGAACAGACAGGTGTTTGTACATAACTTTCTATATTTATTGCACGTTGACAGACAGCAAGAGGTTTATCCTGCACTTCACTTCACTGCACTTACCCACCTCCTCACTAGCTGTGTGACCCAGGGGTGCGTTCAATTTTCAAAATGAAGCGCCACCTTCCCAGAATGCTTTGCTGTCGTGTGACGTCACCCATAGGAATAAAGTGGAGCGCGGCGCGACAAAAGTGTCGCACGGACAAGTGGATCAACAACGTAACGCACATAGGCGTCGATTTTGTCAAGAGTCATTTTGTACCCACCACTTTTTGAAACAAATAAATAAAACATCTCCAGTTAACTAGCAGAGCATTCATTTAGTTCGCTATTAAATAAGAGATCTAGCGTTAAATTGTTTTGGTTTTGAACTCAAGCTGAGCACTCGTTGCCGCAGTTGCATACAGTTGTTCTCTTGTGGCGCGCGCGCAGTCTTCACTCGGATGCGCTCTTCAATCTATTGCCACTGTGGAGACTGTTAAGATGTACCAACGGCCAGAGGTAAAAATGATGTGACAAGGGCAGAAAAATACAGTCCCGAGTGGTTTTAATTCCAAAAGGTGCAAAAATATCAAAATCCAATAGAAATAGGAAATAATAGAAAAACAGATTATCAAAAATTATAATAGTAAAGAAAATAAATCAAAAATGTTTACAATACACAAATGTAAGTTGGCTATGCCAATGTACAGGCCCACAAATACAAACGAGATTCAACCTCTCCACACCGACCTTCTCCCCTAAAATGGCTGCCTGTTTTATAGGCATAAGCTCCTCCTATTTTTGGAAAATGCCATTTTAGGGAGAAACCTATAAATTACAAAGAGATGACAAGACATAAACAAACAAACTATCATGACATTTCAACTCTAAATTGTACATCATTTATATCCAGTACAATTTAAATGCCTCAACACAATAAAGACAATAAATAAAAGAAGAAAATGTACATACTGGGTTACCTCCCTCCCCCATGAGATCAGAATCAGATGGAGTAATCTTCCATGAGCAAATACTAGTTTAAATATGGCTACTTTCCTTGTGTACTGGTTTGGCAAGTGAGGGTGTACCAGAAGTTATGTGTAGCTGTTTGAAATGCATGAAGTTAAGTTGGTAACTGAATGAAATGAAATAAACCCCAAAAATGGCTACAAACATACAACCACAAAAATAATTGTGTATTTTGCCGGCATTTAGTTTGTGTATATGTTTAATTGTGAAAACAGTTTGTTGTGTGCACATACCCATACTCAATCCCTTCAAAATAAAAGTCTTGGGTCACAGTCAGTCTGTGACATTTCCCCCTCCTTCTCCAGACACATCTTGAGGTGTCCTTGAGAGGAAGTCAGCTGTGCAATTTTGAGTCCCAGTCCTGTAAAGCACTTCAAAATCAAAAGGCTGAATGGCCAGGAACCACCTATTGATTCGGGCATTGGTGTCTCTCATCTGTCCTAGCCAGGCCAGAGCCCGATGATCAGTCTCTAACCGGAACTTACGTCCAAGTAAGTAATAGCGCAGAGAGTCCAAAGCCCACTTAACAGCAAGACACTTCTTCTCGACTGTTGAGTACTTTGTTTCCTGAGGAAGGAGCTTCCGACTGATATAGGCCACAGGCTTAAGGTGTCCTTGTGCATCTTGTAATAATACAGCACCAATTCCCTGGTCAGAAGCATCAGTCTGTACCGTAAAAAGTTGTTCAAAGTCAGGACTTTGGAGCACTGGTGCTTTGCATAACGAGTCCTTCAAGTCCTGGAAGGCTCTTTCGCAGTCTTTTGTCCAGTCCACCTTGTTGCGCTGGCTCTTTTTAGTCAAGTCAGTCAGGGCAAGTGCCCGGGCTGAAAAGTTCGGTATGAAGCGTCGGTACCAGCCTATTAGCCCCAAGAAAGACCGGACTTGTTTCTTTGTATTCGGTCTTTCTGCATTCTTAATGGCCTCAACCTTCCCGACTTGCGGCCTGACCACCCCGTGTCCCAGCACAAACCCCAAGTACTGAGTTTCCATCTTGGCCAGTGCACATTTGTCAGGGCGAATTGTCAGTCCAGCAGCCTTAATCCGTTTTAACACCTCCTTAAGATGCCCCAGGTGTCCCTCCCAACTCTGGCTGAAGATGATGATATCATCAAGGTAAGCTGAAGCAAATGACTCTGTCCCACAGAGAATATGGTTCATCATTCTTTGGAATGTAGCGGGAGCCCCATGAAGTCCAAAAGGAAGAACCTGGAACTGATAATGCCCAAAGGGAGTCTTAAAAGCAGTAAGCTCCTTGCATTCCGGTTTCAGAGGAACTTGCCAATACCCCTTGCAGAGGTCTAATGTGCTGAGGTATTTAGCTCTTCCCAGTCGTTCCACCAGCTCATCCACCCTTGGCATGGGGTAAGGATCAAACTTACTGACGCTGTTCAGCTTGCGAAAGTCCAGACAAAACCGAAGAGAGCCATCCTTTTTGGGAACCAAAACAATAGGACTGCTCCACTCGCTAGTGGATGGCTCTATCACTCCCAGTTCCTGCATGGTGTTTAGCTCCTGCTTCATTACTGACAGTAGTCGTTCTGGTACACGGTAAGCTGGCTGGCGAATGGGTTTGGGATCTTTTAGGACAATGGAATGAGAGACTAGGTCTGTCCTACCGGGGGTATCCATGAAGAGCTGGTCAGACAAGCACTCTGACAGTTGCTGTCCTTGCTCCCCGCTCAGATGTTCTAGGCTCAGTTCACTATTGCCTTGCCGACCAGGGATATACTCCTCTTCGACCTCCTCCTCCTCCTCCTCCATCGCTTTCACAAACAGGGCGTTGTCCACCACTGAGTCTGTCGCACCCTGCACAGGCTCTGCTGACTGTGCCCGCGGATGCCATTTCTTAAGCATGTTGATGTGGAAGATTTGAAGTGGTTGGTTCCTTGAGGGAATTTAAATTTCATAAGTCACTGGACCTACTTTCCGCTTGACTTCATAGGGGCCCCGCCACTTTGCCACCAGCTTATTCTCTGATGTGGGTAACAGTAACAGGACCTCCTCACCAGGTTGAAAGCTGCGTGTTCGTGCTCCCTTGTCATACCATGCTTTCTGCTGGACTTGGGACTGTAGCAGATTCTTTTGAGCAAAAGCAGTGGTCTTTTGCAATTGTTCTCTCATCTTGAGGATGTAGTTGAGGATGTTTTGCTTACTGGGCCTGTCTATGTCTTCCCAGCTCTCTTTCAGCACATCCAAGGGTCCTCTAACAGGGTGGGCATAAAGGAGCTCAAAAGGTGAAAATCCTGTTGAGGCATGTGGTACCTCTCGGTAGGCAAACAAGAGGAAAGGCAGCCACTTATCCCAGTCCTTGCCCGTTTCAGAGACAAATTTCTTGAGCATTGCCTTCAGGGTTTGGTTAAACCTTTCAACTAAACCATCAGTCTGTGGGTGGTAAGGGGTGGTTCGTACTCTCTTAATCCCTAACAGCTGATATACTTGTTGTAATGTGCGGCTCATAAAATTGGGACCTTGGTCTGTGAGGACTTCCTGAGGTATGCCTACTTGTGAGAAGAATTTTATGAGTGCTGTGGATATTTGCTTAGCAGTAACCTCTCTAAGTGGGAACGCCTCAGGGTACCTTGTTGCATAGTCACAAATTACTAAAATGAACCTATTCCCTGTCTGGCTTCTCTCTAAAGGGCCAACGATATCAACTCCAATTCTCTTAAAGGGTGTGTCAACAACGGGTAATGGTATAAGCGGGGCATGAGCAGGTGTGCGACCAACAATGAGTTGACATTCAGGGCATGTTTTGCAATACTCTTTAACATCGCTGTACATTCTTGGCCAATAAAACCTCTTAGAGATCCGCATGAATGTCTTCATAAACCCCAAATGGCCTGCCCAGGGGATTGAGTGTCCTATTGCTAACACCTCCCTCCTCTGTGTCTTGGGCACAACCAGCTGTGTTCCCTCCTCCTTACTCTCTCTGTACAGGAGTCCGTTTTCCAACACATAGGTCTCACCTGACAAAGTGGTAACCCCTCCCTTCTCGCTAACATGCTTAAAAGAATCAGCTAAGGTGGGATCTTCTTTTTGGAGCTGTGCTATATTGTTATGAATGACAATATCTGTCTCACACAGTTCAGGTTCCTCTGTCTGTATTCTAGCCGTTTCTGAGGTCTCCATTAACTTTTCTACCCATTCTCTGCGCTGCTGCATTCTAGCTTCCTCAGTAGGTCTGGGTTCTCCTAGCACCTCCTCTGAGCAAAAAGGCATCATCTGCAGAACTTTAACCGTTTCTGATGGTGGGGTAGATTGTACTTTCTGCTTGGCCTGAGCCCTTGTCACTACACCACACCATGCTGTTCCCTGCACCAATTCGGCCAAAACCGGAAAATCTGTGCCTAACAGAACAGGATACGGCAGATTCTGGGCTACTCCAACTTTCATCAGGTATGGCTGGTTGTGCACCTCAATATAGACTTCAGCTGTAGGCAACTCACTGTTATCACCATGCACACAACAAACAGTCACAGTTTCTTCCTCACTCCAGCTATCTCTGGGTATATATCTGGATTGTATCAAAGTACGAGCACATCCTGTGTCAACCAAAGCTGAAAGTGGTTTGCCATTCAACAAAACTGTGATAACTGGCTCTGTGTCATGTGTGGGAAATAATGTCTGCACTGGCCTTGGAACATAACAAAGACTAGTTGTGTTGGACTTTTTCAATGGACAGTCTGGCCTAGTATGTCCTGGCTCTCCACAATTAAAACACACAACTTGTTGCTGAACTGTGAGTTGTGTGGTGGAAACAGGTGATGTGGGTTTAGGGTGGGTAGACTTCAGAATCTTAACATGGCTTTGAGAGGTTGAACTCACCCCAGACCCCTCAGACTTACCCTTAGAATATGGTAGTATGCCTGCATAACAGAAGTTTCCAGGGCCCCTCCTTGCAGCAATGTAGGTCTCTACTAGGATAGCAGCTTCAGCAGCAGTGGCTGGATTATGTTCCCTGACCCAAGTCCTTACATCTGGGTACAACACCCGCAGATATTGTTCAAGCACGATAACCTCCATAAGGTGATCTTTGCTATTTTGGCTGAACTGGACCCACTTGCAGAACAAGTCCTTAAGCCGTGAGTAGAGTTCTCGTGGTGACTCATCTGTCGGGGTGCTCAGAGGACCGAACCTCATCCGATATGTCTCAAGACTGATCTCATACTTCCTCAGTATAGCTTCTTTAAGCTGGTCATAGTCCTGGGTTTGGGAAGGGTTCAGGGCCACAAAAGCACTCCTGGCCTTGCCTGTAAGTAATGGTATGAGCCGAGCTGCCCAGTCTCCCCTTGGCCACTGGTAAACAGCCGCCAGTCTTTCAAAAGTGGTCAAGAAATGTTCAATGTCATCAGTGTCCTCAAGCCTAGCCAAACGTGGCTCCTGGTCCAACACCCGTAGCACTGAACCATCTGGTGCTGGAGTTTTAACTCTGCTACGCTCCATATCCATCTGTAGTTGAGTGACCTGATGACTGAGTACTTTGTAGTACTGCTCTCGTCATGCTATCTCCCTTTCCTGACGCTAGTCTCGATCTTGCTGGAACTGCATGAAGGTCTTGAACATCTGTGCAAGAGTTGTGATTGCAGCATCCCCTCTAGCAGTCAAAACGTCAACAGGTGGCCCACTCTCTCCTTGGGTTCCTCCTACTGCACCTAGGTCCTCTTCCTGCACTGTGCATTCCTCAGGCTGACTCCTCGTTTTAGGCGGCATGTCAGAAAAAAAAAAAAAAAAATCCTTACTTGTCACTTGGCCGGTACTGAATCCCACTTCTGACACCACTTGTTAAGATGTACCAACGGCCAGAGGTAGAAATGATGTGACAAGGGCAGAAAAATACAGTCCAGAGTGGTTTTAATTCCAAAAGGTGCAAAAATATCAAAATCCAATAGAAATAGGAAATAATAGAAAAACTGATTATCAAAAATTATAATAGTAAAGAAAATAAATCAAAAATGTTTACAATACACGAATGTAAGTTGGCTATGCCAATGTACAGGCCCACAAATACAAACGAGATTCAACCTCTCCACACCGACCTTCTCCCCTAAAATGGCTGCCTGTTTTATAGGCATAAGCTCCTCCTATTTTTGGAAAATGCCATTTTAGGCAGAAACCTATAAATTACAAAGAGGTGACAAGACATAAACAAACAAACTATCATGACATTTCAACACTAAATTGTACATCATTTATATCAAGTACAATTTAAATGTCTCAACACAATAAAGACAATAAATATAAGAAGAAAATTTACATTCTGGATTACCTCCCTCCCCCATGAGATCAGAATCAGATGGAGTAATCTTCCATGAGCACATACTAGTTTAAATATGGCTACTTTCCTTGTGTACTGGTTTGGCAAGTGAGGGTGTACCAGAAGGTATGTGTAGCTGTTTGAAATGCATGAAGTTAATTTGGTAACTGAATGAAATGAAATAAACCCCAAAAATGGCTACAAACATACAACCACAAAAATAATTGTGTATTTTGCCGTCATTTAGTTTGTGTATATGTGTAATTGTGAAAACAGTTTGTTGTGTGCACATACCCATACTCAATCCCTTCAAAATAAAAGTCTTGGGTCACAGTCAGTCTGTGACAGAGACTCTATTCATTCCAGTGAAATCACAAAAAAAATGCACATTCCCTGCTTGATATACTGTAACCACTGATGAACATATTCGGTTTTGATATGAGAGAAAAAAAAACTATACTAGCGTGGATTAGAACTCGTAACCTCTGACACGCTTGGCAAACGATCTACCACTAGACCACTTAAGAATTCAAACAAAATTTGTGGATCGATGGATTTTTTTAACAGGTTGAGCAGAGAGGCTGCACAGTTTGACAAGTTTGTACCCAGAACTTCTGAAAATGCACTTCCGAATGCGTCTCTGTCCCCAGCACATTTCAAACCAAACTGACGCCCGTGGTAACGCACTGCATTTAACGTCCAGTAACGTTAACGGCGTTGTAACGACGGGAAATATAATTAGATTACCCCGTTACTGAAAAAATAACATTGTTACCTAACGCCGTTATTTTAAACGCCGTTATTCCAAACACTGTATCTGAGTGGAGCGTAGAGCCACCCAGTAGATGCGTGTTTGAGCAGCGCAGAGCACCTCTCTTGAACTGTATGATGTGACAGACAACTAATTGTCCAGTCTAGTTCCGTTCACACAGCGCGGGTTTACCGGGAATACAGTTGTGAGTCCTGAAAATTTACAGGTGTGAGTTCAGTTGTTATAGAATGCGACCACCAAGGTAGAGCAGGAGAGAGCAGGAGTCCACCAAGGTGGAGAACAAGGTGCAGAAGGCCACAATGGCCAAGCAGAAGAACACTGTGGCACTGGTAGAACTGGAGATCACAGTGGAGACGAGAGAGGGTTTTTTTTTTTGAATTTGACAATCTTTTTTATTACAAAATTCCCAGACTTCATTCCAATATCTTGGTTATAAAAACATTCACAAAACAAATCACATGATTTTTAATCAAATATAATGCAACAACAACAAAAATTACATCAACACTTCAGAAATAACCAGTTCATTATCAACTAATGAACACCGCACATTATCACAGCACAACTCAATTTCAACAATATGCAATGTACTCATATCAGCTTTTTTTTTAAAAATGGTAAAATCACGACTTGTAATCGAGTTTTTATAAACTAATAAGTTCTTGTTCTGCTTTCTGTTCAATTCTATTTCTCCTAGTTATAAAAATGGCTAATTTTGCAATACCAACAATAAAATTGAGCAAATGACATTTGAATTTTCTCTTAACAGTATTCATACAACCAAGAATAAAATCCTGCTTTGTAAAACATACCTCAAAAAGAAGCTCTAGAAGGCAAAACAAAAAGGAACGTCTGTTACAAAACATAAAACTTACTCTCACTTACATGGTTCAACATTGCAATAATTAACTGATACAGCTCCATGGAGTATCCTACATTGAAGATCATCAACTCTTTTAGGTAAAGGAGGTTTGTACAGAATCCTCCACACTGGTTCCCTTTCAGTCGAGAACGTCAGACGTAGCCGACGTTGACTGAATGGGGATCACGCCAGGGAGCCTATTGTCTTCGAGTACTATTGAACGAGCCAATGTAATTGGCGGGCGTTACTTACATCACACACTCTCGCCCCCGTGGCGCGGGTATAAATACGAAAGTGGATGCATGCACTAGTTGCCTTTCACTTCGGTGCCGATTGTTTGATGTCTCTGAATAGTGCTGTTGTTTACAATGAGTGAGTGTGTCGGTGTTCTTCTGGAAGGCTCTTCACTCCTCCATCACACAGCAGCCAATGGAATTCCTGTTAAACGTGCTGGTCCCTCTGTAATGGACCGATCAGCCATTTCAATTGGGGTTCCCCCAGAGGATAAGATGTCGATAGCAGCATCGGAGGGTGAGCTGGCCTCTGGAGAGGTGAGCTGGCCTCTGGCCTTCAGCTCGCCGCCCCAGTGCCTTTCTTTCCCGAAGTGCATGGAGAGCTTTCCAGGTAGTGGACGGCACCTTTCTCTGCCAGAAATTTCCTGAATAGCTTTTCCCCTCTCACTACCATTGATGGAGGAGAGGTGAAGGGTTGCGAGGCCATCCCTTCTGTGGAGCGGTCTGTCGTGACACAGGTGCACCTGTGTCCGACGGCCGCTGCCTTTTGGGGGGATCCTCGTCTCCCCCCTAAGGTCTGTGAGTTGTCGTCCGTTCCGACGGGCAGAGCAAACAAAGCCTGAGGGCAAGTCGCCTTCTCTTGCATGCCATGGTGCTGCTACAGGTCTGTCAGGCCAGGGCACTCATGGACATGCACGAGGGTAGCCCAGATTTCCCCAATTTCCCAGGTTGGGCTGGTTGCCGATGCGGCGGAGAACTGTGTCCAACAGTTCTCTGCTGCTCAGATGGAGGCCATCCGGCACATCCTGCCCCGCGGCCCACTGCTGGCTCCCAAAAGAAGTGGAGGAAGTGGTACCTACACTTCAAAGAAAGAGCAAATTCCTCTGTTCCTGGGTCCCAAGAGGGCAAGTCTGGCGGTGTGCGACCCAGTAAAGCCTTGCACCCCTCAGCCCCCTCTTGTTCGCCAGCATGGGAGCTGGGTGCGGTTCGAGGACCCGGTCATCCCCCTTCTCACGCATCCCTGGCCGTCTCGTGGAGACAAGTAAGTGTCGTGCACCACACTCAGACCCTGCTTCGGGCCGCCTCCAGGCCTTCCGAACCGGGTCCCTGTCCTCCACCTCACTGCCCCACCTCGGGTACGTCTGCCATCAGACTCGGCTTGCGATTCATTTCGCTGGCTTCCACCCTGGCTCAGTCATGTTAATCATACCTAGGTGTTGAGCTAGATGCTCCTAAGATTAGGGATATCCATTACACCTAGGTGTTGAGCATTGCTCCTCTCCTGTGTGCGCACGTTGCAATCCTACTGGCGAAGGACGTGATGTAGCCCTTTCCTCCAGCCGATATGAAGACCGGTTTCTATAAACCCGTATTTCATTGTACCTTAGAGTGGTAGGTCATGGCCATCTTGGACCTGTGTCAATTGAAACGGGCCCTTTTTCGAAAGCCTCCGTTTAAGTTGCTAACATAGTTGCATTTCCAAATGCTCCGTCCCCAAGGTGGGCCTGCAGCGTTTGACCCTCCGCTCCACAGATCATTCTGTGTTCTTGCGAAGGTGTGCAGTATCAGTACACAAGGTCCTACCCTTCGTGTGCTCCATAGCCAGTTGGGTTTTCAGGTCAACTGGAAGAGAGTAATCTCGCCCTCGGACTGAGTATCTCTTTTTCAGTTTGGAGAAGGACTCGGTCCAACACGTCTCTTCAAGAGAGTGCGCTTCAGCACTAGCTTTATGATCGGGTCCCAAGGTGACCGTGGCAGACCGGCAGACCCTCAGTTCGTGATCAGACCTTTCGTTACTCCGGGCCAATTCGCTCCTAGAACTAGGTCCATTAACACCCTCTGAGGGGCCATGTACAAAGGGCATGCTATAACGGAGGCCTGGGCGACCTCCAACTGCATTGGCATTCGTGCCTCAAGTTGTTAGAGTTCACCTCGCTTTGAGCTACCACTGCTCAGCGAGCTGGTACTGGTCTGAACAACGCAACCGTTGCGCTAAGGTTCCCTCGCATGTCACAACTCGCCCCTCACCTCCTCCTTGGAGTCAGAAGCTTCTGAGGTCGCTTCATTCCACTAGTTCTTCTGGCCTGCTCAATCGTGCCGCCAACGAGCCTCACGACAGCTATGGCCAGGGAGAGTGCAGACTCCATCCCATGGCGGTCCAGCTGGGCAGGGACCACTTCGGGGCCCAACAGTTACATCTGTTTGCCTTCCCGGAGTCCTCCCTCTGCCAGTTGTTTTATTCCTGTCTGAGCGAACAACCCTTAGACAGACACTGGCTCTCAGCTGGCCTCTGCAGGAAATGCGTTCCCAAGTAGCCTTCTAAAAAAGCGGTTATACGATTCATTGTTTTTGGTGTCTGCTCAAATTGAGCAGAAATGCTCCTGAAAATTCTGTGAAATTTATCACACTCAGGTGTTGAGCAGAAATGCCCCTGAAGCTCAGTGATCTTCACATGTAGTGTTGAACAGTGCTCCTGTCTTGAGCATGCATGCCCCTTGCACTTACTGTGCTAGGTCAGGAGAGAGCAGGTCTTGATAGTTGCCCCTAATTGGCCCATCCAGACCTAGCTCCCCTCGACAGCCCTCCTGACTTCCCCTGAATACATTTCAGGGACGGGGCATGATGGCACCCGCGTTCAGACCACTGGACAGATTCCAGGCTGGCCCTAACTGGATGTGGAGGTTCAGGTGACTACCACAGAAACATGTGGTAGTTACCATCACTTCTGCGAGTACTCCTTAAAATAGGAAGTTGTGCTTACGCCAATTAGAAGTGGAACCTACTCGTTGAGTAAGTCTTATCTCTGTGAGGAGATCCTGAGAGCATTCGGTCATTTCAGTGCTCTCTTTCCTGCAAGCTGGGATGGAGTAGGCTGTTTCCTCCACTCTCAAAATAATGTTTCCTCTTTTCTTGACGCACATTATGATGCAGAAGCATGGGAAGTACGTCCTGACAGTCAGGTTCCTGAGGGAGCAAGGGAATATCCTTGCACCCTCTTTATCCTCTTGGGCCTTATCTCTGGTGCAACTGCACTGCAGAGACCGCCCCTGAACCACTGCGGGCAGTGAGTTAAAATTTCTGTGTTTTAACAGTTCTCCTGCTCGCGTGGTCTCTACTAGAGGATAGGGTTGTGCCTGGAATTCGGACCGGCTAACTCTCAGGAACTGAGACCCCGGCCTGGATATGTGCCCAAGGTTCCTACCTCTCTCTTAAATGGGACTAGGTGGTGAACCTACAAGTGCTGCCCTGGAGGAGGCAGACCCAGCCCTGGCTTCTCTGTCCGTCCGCTTCATCGCGGGTTACGTGCACAGAACGCAAGCCTGAAGAAGGGAACGGAGGACGTAGTCCGCTTGCCACTACCGCTGGACCACCGCTGACTCCGAGTTACGCTCGGCTCCTTAGCGAATAGCAACTAGTGCGTGCATCCTTATACCTGCGTCGCGGGGGCGGAGTGTGTGATGTAAATCACGCACGCCAATTGCATTGGCTCGTTCAATAGTACTCGAAGACAATAGGCTCCCGGGCGTGATCCCCATTCAGTCGATGTCAACTACGTCCTCCGTTCCCTCCTTCAGGGAACGGTGTGTTGCATACGCAACCAGGACGTTTTGTGGTTTCAGTAATCTCCTTACAGTATCACTTATATTCTTTAACCATTTAATATTCGTCACTTTCACAATACTTCTGTACAAAGCTTTCCCTTTAACTTAAAAAAAAAATCTATTTGCTCATAAATTTCCTTCTTCATTATGATTTAATGAGACAAAATCAGGTACAATTCTCATATCTGAGAAAAAGTATTCGCAATCTAGGAATATAAATGTCTTATTGTACTTCTTGAGTAAAGTTATTTCTTGTACATTCAAAGCCCCCTGGAGTTTATGCTTTTACATCTTTAAAATCAGGACCTGCATTATTTATAATGCGTTTCAATTGTAGAGATCCACTTCTGTACAACAAATCCTTAAGACCTGGTATTTTGTCACCAGATACATCGAGACGTGCTCCACACACAATGGGCTCCTCCAGTAGCCAGTACAGATTGATGCTTAACCCTCGTGTGTCTGTTTAAAAGCCTATAGAAACTGAACCCAAATGGCTAGCTCAATCGTTCTTTTTGCATACAAAACCAGAGATGTAACATGTCCAGATCAAGCCTAAAACATGCCTATGTTGCGTTGTTTTCACCCTCTAATCAGTCTGTACAAACTGCATAATAGAGGGCTCTCAAGTGTCACGCATTGAGCGTGACAGTCACTCATTTCGGTCTTTTGTCACGCTCTCCCGCCACACATTGTATTTCTCACGCTGAAAAACTATTTGATATATAATTAATATGCCACAGCGCCCAAAACTCTGGCCGCGCCGCTCTCACTGTCGAACCGGCAGGAATCAAGCACGTCTCCTCTGGTGTTGTTCGTCGAGCTATAGCCCCCCCCCCCCCCCCTTCGGCTGGTTGTAACTAGTCTCTCCTACCCCCCCCCCCCTCCCCGCGGCTGAATGTCACTATAAGCTGTCTTCAAAACTTGAGAGCCCTGATAATATGCGTTTACAAAAAAAAACACAAAAATGCATTGCACATCTTTGCACACATTTTCTGTAGATCTGCGATTGATAGTTACGTCTTCTGATGGCTCATTGACGTATCACGTTCTGTGCAGTATGACCATGCATTTGACTCCCGTTTGACTCCCATTTGCTATATGTTCCTTCTTATCGTTATTGTCTTTTTACCATTGCTTTATTTTGTCATTTCTTTCTCCTTTAGACACTCACAAACACAAGCACATTCACACACACACACACGCACGCACGCAACATTATGTCTAAACGAAAGTACATAGACGCGGAGGTTTTGGAAATACTAATTGCGTCCGACCAAATACTACCATTTGGCAGTATTTCATTAGCCTTCTAAGTAGTGCTATAAATTTAAAAAAGCACAAATGTATTGTTCATTCGCTAAGCTGACACAATGTTTTCATGACTCAAATCGTCTCCCACAGCCAAACAAACATCTTCCATGTTAGCATTTGAATCAATTCTCACTCCATGACACTGAGTTAAATTTTGGAAATGCTGGAAGCAGACTATGCTCATGTCACCCGCCTCAAGTCTGGGAAGCCTGAGTGGGTAAGTTGAATGTACAATACTGGCCAGCACTGTAGAATAATAACAAGAGACACTGTAAAACCGGAGTACTGGCTGCAGTCTTCGACAATATTTAATTGTCTCTGCTTCCTTTCATGTCAATGCATTAACAACATTAAAAGGCAATTGCTGTATACCTTTATACTCTAATATAACTATAATTAGATTTTATCCAAAGTGACTTACCAATTAAGAGAACAATAGAAGCAACAAGTGCAGTGACAAGTCTGTACTGTTAGTCAGTACACATTTCTTTTTAAAAGATTTAGTATTATTGGGTCAAGTGTTTACGACAAAGATGGATCTTTAGAAGTTGAAAAACACATCTTGAAAATGTGTGGAGTTGGGCAGGTCATTCCACCAGCAGGCCAAGGTAAAGTCCAGGTAAAGGTCAGTGAAAGTTATTTTGTGTCTCTTTGGGATGATGGCACCACAAGGCGCAGTTCACTTGCAGAACACAAGCTTCTGGAGGACACGTAGATCTGAAGCATTGAGTTTAGGTCTTGCAGCAGCATTTGGATCAGTTGCAGATGTTTGACTGACTGAAAAACACATCTTGAAAATGTGTGGAGTTGGGCAGGTCATTCCACCAGCAGGCCAAGGTAAAGTCCAGGTAAAGGTCAGTGAAAGTGATTTTGTGTCTCTTTGGGATGATGGCACCACAAGGCGCAGTTCACTTGCAGAACACAAGCTTCTGGAGGACACGTAGATCTGAAGCATTGAGTTTAGGTCTTGCAGCAGCATTTGGATCAGTTGCAGATGTTTGACTGATGCTGGACGAGCTGTCAAGAGAGCATTACAAGTCCAGTCTGGATAGAACAAGAGCTTAGACAAGGAGTTGTGTAGCTCAGATAGTAAGGGACGGATCTTTCTGTTTGTATAAGGCAAATCAGCAGGATCACACAGCAAGTATGGTTTCGCTGAAACCATAAGAAGTTCTTTCTTGGCAAGGTTGAGTTGAAGGTGAAAGTCATTCATCCAGCAAGAATTTTACATCAGGTAGGCTGAGATGCGAGCAGCAACCGTCAGATCATCTGGCTGGAATGAAAGGTAGAGATATGTGTCATTAAGATAGTAGTGATAGGAAAAGCAATGTTTATAAGTCTTACTGTAGCAAAACCAAACCTTCTGCAGCCACAGTGGCCTCACAAGGATCAAATGAAGAGTTTGGTTCCAAAACGCAATAAATCCATTTTGATTATTTTGAGTAAAAATATGTTTTCTTTACCAAGAAAGTGGAAAGATGAAAACCACTATTTTCTGTTTCAAACTTTCACATAGCATTTGTAGGTTATAATAACAAAAAATAAAAATAGAAAAATCCAGGTTTTGATTTTCAAAGATTTATTATAAAAACGGGTTATTTTTTCCCCAAAATGCAATTAATCCATTAAAAAAAATTCAAAATGCAATTAATCCATTAAATCAATATAAAAGTTATTTTTCATATTGAAACGGTTGAAAATACACAACAAAGTAAGTTTATTAGTATAATAATATTAGTATAATATCTTTAGTAAGTTTTCACAGACAAAAACATGTACTTTCACAAAGATTCACAAATTTTTGACGGCGATCAGCTGTAAAATGGCTTGGTCCTGCTCGGTTTTCGTTGACTTTGAATAAAACAATTAAAAGTTTTTCAAAAGATCCCCTGGGGTCAATGTGTCAGCGTGACAGAGGTTTGATGCTGCTGTCCTGTGAGAACAAGCAACAGCCGGCATGTTTCCTCCTCCCGAGTGCCTCATCTTCTTAATCTCCTCACATACATGATTTGATTTCGATGCCTTCTTACCCACCGCAGAAACAACCACAGGTTCATCAATGTCGTTAAAATTATTCATTTTTTTGTTTGTTTGTTGATCGAAAAGTACAAAATAGATAAGAAAAACTAGGAAGCCGGGTGTATTTGAAGCGCAGCCGTTACTGTTTACATTGCGTGGAATGGTGCGTTGTGATTGGTTGAGCGGATGTATCGCATTCTGCAGAGAAGGGAGACTGGCGTTTGTCGAGGTTTGGAAAGAAAGGAAGAAAACATGACAGAATAACACGGCAGATATCGCATTTTACTTAAAATTAAACATTGACTTTTCAATACCGACCAGATACAATACTGATTTGTGCAGTAACTCATTTTTTTTTTTTAAATGCGTTTTTCGCATTTTGGAACCAAACTCTTCAAATTATTATTCACATGGGAAAATATACAGTATAACACAAATATTTTTTTGCCACTTTTAGTGCAGTCATATGGAATCAGAAGACTCTGCCATTACATTTTTTTTTGTTACTTCTTCCCATACCTTGTTTGCCATGATCATCTGCTTTTTTAGGATTATTAGGAACACCATACTAATTTGACCCCCTTTCACCTTCAGAACTGCCTTAATTCTACATGGCATTGATTCAACAAGGTGCTGAAAGCATTCTTTAGAAATGTTGGCCCATATAGATAGGATAGCATCTTGCAGTTGATGGAGATTTGTTGGATGCACATCCAGGGCACGAAGCTCCCGTTCCACCACATCCCAAAGATGCTCTATTGGGTTGAGATCTGGTGACTGTGGGGGCCATTTTAGTACAGTGAACTCATTGTCATGTTCAAGAAACCAATTTGAAATGATTCGAGCTTTGTGACATGGTGCATTATCCTGCTGGAAGTAGCCATCAGAGGATGGCTACATGATGGCCATAAAGGGATGGACATGGTCAGAAACAATGCTCAGGTAGGCCGTGGCATTTAAATTATGCCCAATTGGCACTAAGGGGCCTAAAGTGTGCAAAGAAAACATCCCCCACACCATTACATCACCACCACCAGCCTGCACAGTGGTAACAATGATGGATCCATGTTCTCATTCTGTTTACGCCAAATTCTTGACTTTACCATCTGAATGTCTCAACAGAAATCGAGACTCATCAGACCAGGCAACATTTTTTTCAGTCGTCAACTGTCCAATTTTGGTGAGCTCTTGCAAATTGTAGCCTCTTTTTCCTATTTGTAGTGGAGATGAGTGGTACCCGGTGGGGTCTTCTGCTGTTGTAGCCCATCCGCCTCAAGGTTGTGCGTGTTGTGGCTTCACAAATGCTTTGCTGCATACCTCGGTTGTAACGAGTAGTTATTTCAGTCAAAGTTGCTCTTCTATCAGCTTGAATAAGTCGGCCCATTCTCCTCTGACCTCTAGCATCAACAAGGCATTTTCGCCCACAGGACTGCTGCATACTGGATGTTTTTCCCTTTTCACACCATTCTTTGTAAACCCTAGAAATGGTTGTGCATGAAAATCCCAGTAACTGAGCAGATTGTGAAATACTCAGACTGGCCCGTCTGGCACCAACAACCATGCCACGCTCAAAATTGCTTAAATCACCTTTTTTTCCCATTCTGACATTCAGTTTGGAGTTCAGGAGATTGTCTTGACCAGGACCACACCCCTAAATGCATTGAAGCAACTGCCATGTGATTGGTTGATTAGATAATTGCATTAATGGGAAATTGAACTGACCCAGGCCAGCCCACGTATTTGTCAATGAAGCGGCCCTGATGGTCACAAACAGCCTGCAGAATTATGGAAGGGAACAGTTTTCTGTTCCTGTAGTATTGACCATCAGGGCCGCATGGAGACTTGATGCGGACATGTCAGCCGTCGATTGATCCTGTAGCTTTCAAGAAAGCCCTGTGTCTTGCCAGCCCTGCAAACCCACGACAAATTGCTTGATGCTCACGCGTTGCTCCTGCTCCTGCTCCTGCTCTTGGTGTGAATGCACTCATTTGTTAACATGCATGATGAAAAAAATATGCACTGCTCACATGCTCCTCAAGCTTGCAGTGTGAAACGGGTGCTGCACATATAACATACATGAAATAACCACCGTAGCAGATCTGTACAGGTGGAGCTGGGGAAGGTGGAGGGTTTCTAAAAGTACTGTACGATGCAGACGTCTTACAGCAAACACCATAGACATCATATAGATAGACGCCCTATCTACTGCTACTGCCTATTGGTGTGGACGAGCCGCAGGGCCGCCATATTAAACCGGTCACCCGCTCCGATCAGTATAATCTGTTTGGCAGGTGCAATGAGCTGTCAGCGCATTTAATTAATCATATCTCACTGAATACCGAACTGATTTTCACGCGGGTTTTTTTGCTGCAAAGGTCATACATGTAGCTACGATACAGGACATATTGAATATTTTATTCACAAAATACAACCAATAGTACGGTAATGTTAAATGTTAAATCTTACTTGTGAAAAGTAATCCCCGGGTGATGGTCCGCCGATTTGAGCAGGAATATGCTGCACAGTGCTCTGGCATCTACTGCTGCTATGCAATGCAAATAGGAGTATGACCGGTTTAAGATGGCGGCCACATTTCTTGTGCCACAGCGGCCAATAGGGCATCTAGTCTCTATATGATGTCTATGGCAAACACTACCAGTATTTGAATGTTGAGCAGCAGCTCATTGGCCGCTGATGCAACAGCAACCAATCAGCTGCGTTACGTAGATAAAGATGTGATTGCTACCAAATTGAGTTGAGGACCTATCAGCCTGCCTCATCTAGAGTTTCATGACAGAACGTGGTATGCATGTTAACATCTTGTGTAAAATATGCAAAATATAAGCAAATATGCAAAAACAAGAAAAGTATGAACGAAGTGTGATTTTCTTTCAAAGTATGTGAGTGTCTTTGAAGGACTCAGTAAATGATTCAATTGGTGTTTTTCAATCGGAAGGCTGCATCAGTCTTGTGATGTATCTAGGCTAGACTTCACAGCCTTAAAAGCTAGAATGAGACAATCTTGTACTGTAAGTCTGCATGTCAACATCTAAATGTTTTTGCACTCATAGTCATGACCTACTACTGTGTATTGGAAGCCAATTATTAATGCAATATAGAGAATAACAACCATATGTGGCCTCAGAGTGAATTGCATTATGTAATTCATTTACAAAACAAAAGAAAAATAAATTATGTACAAAATACATATTTATTGTGTGCCAAAGATTGTTGGTAATTGGAGAACGCAAAGGATACAAAATATGCAGAAACAAAGGCTGCCTTTCAAGGATCCTTTAGATTGTGACGGTATTCAAAGGAGCTTTATGATGTAGCAGTCAAGGTATGCAGGCTTCTGATTAAAAAACACCCACTTTTAAAGCCATCTCATTTGTTGCCACCTACTGGTGCAATGAAAAAAATACTTAACACTAAAGTACACAGACTGACAGCCTGCCTAGAACAAACACAGACAAGAAGAGTGATACAAACAGTGTAAAGTCCCAATATCATTGGACTGTTTCAGCAGCTTTGCCAATAAATGTGAGGAACAGTTGTTGTTTTTTTACATTAAATAGAGAATAAATACAACAGTTTGTGTATTATATACACAAAATGTTTTTATTATAGTACAGATTTGCCACTAAAAGGAATTTAACAACAAGCTGGTCAGATTTCAAAGCCTTGTTCAAGACCTTGAAGAAGTGTTTGCTGTCCCTTTTCATTTAATAATCACACATTCATGCTCATCTGTGCTTTATACCTGGAAAACATACACAGAGACATGCTAACAGGCACACACACACTTGCCAGTTTTATTATTCTCTCCTGAGCCATAACTTACCTTCAGCACATTATATGCAACCATAAACAGAAGTAAAGGAGCAAGAAATTTGTGCTGACTCCCCCAATAAGCCAACACAGCAGAATGAGCATTGTTTTGGTTCTGTGAGAAATAAGTGCTGACTTAAGATTGTACTGGAGGAATTACACCCCAGGAACTCAACATGAAAGACAAAAAAAGAAAGACATAAGGGGGAATGCCCATAAGCATTTATCAAAAAAAAAAAAAAAAAGTGAAAGGCATCGTCACAGATACATTTGTGAATCAGACCTAATAATAGCTATAGTAGTAATAGTCTAAATCTAATCTATCTTTAGCAAACAATTTAATTTTAAACTGTTTCCCAATTGTGTGCTCACAGTTTGTTTAAACATAAATCTATTTCGACAGTCGTGTCAAAAAATTGTGCCCTCAACGTTAGCAGTTGTCCTTGAGTCTTCATGGTAATTAGCTAAAAGTTGCGATGCTACCAGCTAAACTACATTTACATTACATTTAATCATTTAGCAGGTGCATTTATTCAAAGTGACTTACAAATGAGGAGAGCAATAGAAGCAATCAAACATGCAATAAGGCAACAAAATGCAAATGCTACTAGTCCCAGTGAGCACGGTGACACATAGCAATGTGTTTTAATAAAAAAAATAGATATATAATATTAAGTGTTGTTATTAATGAGTCAAGTGTTGACAAAAAAAGATGTGCCTTCAGCAGTTTCTTGTAAATGGCAAAAGACTTGGGTTGAGATAGGCAGGTCATTCCACCAGCTTTGAACATTAAAGTAAAAGGTACATACGTAATTTTGTGCCTCTTTGGTATGGCACAACAAGGTGCCGTTCACTTAGGTCTGAAGTAAGGTATAAGGTATGGGGTGCAGATCCAGTGGTTTCTGCAGGCAAACATCAGAGCCTTGAATTGCTTGAATTAAATGCAAGCGGCAACTGGCAACTAGTGCAATTTTATGAAAAGAGGTGTGATGTGCCTTTGGCTCATTAAACGCCACTCTTGTTGTAGCATTCTGGATCTATTGCAGAGGTTTGACAGTGTATGCTGAAAGGCCTGCCAAGAGAGCATTCCAATATTCCAAGTCAAGTCAAGTCACCTTTATTTATATAGCGCTTTTTACAATACAAATTGTTTCAAAGCAGCTTTACAGAGATAACAGGAAAACAATGTTGTAATAGTATTGTTCAATTGAAAATTAAATGTCCCCAACTAAGCAAGCCAAAAGGCGAAGGCAACAGTGGCAAGGAACCAAAACTTTCAAACAAACAACCAAAAATTCCAGTCTGGATAGAACAAGAGCTTGGTCAAATGAATTGTGTAGCATGCTCCAATAGGAAGGGCCTGCTGCTTCTAATGATGTATAAGGCAAATCTGCAGGACAGGGCAGTTCTAACAGTTCTAGTCCATGGCATAGGCGGAATAGGCAAATGCTAGGGATGCCACTCAATAGGGGCGCCAAAATGAGTGAACGAGTGAATTGTTTTATTTTATTTACTAATACTATTTTAAAACCATTAATTTGAAATACTACAAAATAAAGCAAAACAAATCCACAAAAACCTAACTAAGTCCCCCGACTCCGGTCCAGCACATCAATATTCCATTTAATCCCAGCGAGTGCTTGAAGTCCTTCAGAAACAGAGTGCGTGCGATAAGTTTACTTCTGGTAATATGTTGTGTAGCGTCGCCCCCATGCTCCATCCAATGTAGACAGCTTAGAGAGCCTAAGTCCCTCCCCTCCGCTTCGGGCTCATGGGACCTTATTTTCGGAAAAAAATATGTATGTAGTCAATGGCGACTTGGCGAGAGACATTGACTAATGGCGTAGTCAATGGCGAGAGACAACTTATCTTTTTATTCCATCTGAACTGTGCCCTGAATTACACATATGATGTTTGTCAATTTAAAATATAATTATGAAAGTCAAGAAAGTCACAGTTTGTCATAAAACAGAAGAGTAACATTTAGTTTTATGTGAAAATCGCTCAATGAACTACTACGGGTGATAGTGGGTGATAACTTGTGGTGAGTTTCTGAATGCTTCCCCAATCTTAACAACTTTCTGAGTCTTACTATCTCGCAAGGGGAACGGCTCTACCCACTTTGTGAAATAGTCGACAATAACCAGAAGGTGGGTATTTTGTTTTTTACTCAGAGGAAATCGTCCCATGAAATCCATCCCTAAAGTGTGTCCCGGTTCATGAACTTGGGTATGCTGTAGGAATCCGCTAGGTTTTGTGTTGTCATGTTTATAGTTTTGACAGATCTCACAACCATTGACGTATTGCCATAAGTCTTTGCGTACAGATGCCCGCTATGCTACTTCCAATAGCCGCAACAGGGTTTTTAGTCGGCCCAGATGGCCTCCTAATGGGTTATCATGGAAGTAATGCAAAAAACCTAGTATCATCTCCTGAGGCACTACCAACTGGAATCTCTCTCCGATATTATTGACCGGTATCCGTCGATATACCACCCCCTGGTGTTCTTCGAAGGTGATCCGTTGATCTTGAGTCTTACGGGTTTGGTGGGATCCCCGCAGGAGAGCAATAGCGTTGTCTCGACTTTTTTTCTTCGACTCGATTTCTCCTAGAGTGTGAGGTATGTCTGAAGCACATTTGTGTTTGGTCATGGTCATACAGGGCACATAGGCTCACTCCAACGGCTCGTAAGCTCTAGACAAGCCATCTGGACCTAGATTGAGACATCCTCTACGATGATGTACCTGTTGCAGTCTCAGCGTCCACCGAGTTAACCAATATGAGGTTTTGGGACAATTGAAAGCCCAAGTTAACGCCAAATGATCGCTATAAATGTCAAAAGGCCTTCCTTCCAGATAATGTCTCCATTTTTTCACTGCCCAGACCACTGCTAGACACTCTTTTTCAGATGTAGAATAGTTTAACTCTGGTCCTCTCAAGGTTCTGGACGCATAGGCTATTACTCTTTCCCCCTCTGGAGTTAGTTGGGAGCCCCTAGTCCAACATCACTGCCATCAGTGTGTACCTGAAAGGGTTGACTGAGGTCTGGTTGCATTAAGACTGGTGCATCTTGCAATCTCCGCTTGATAGTCTCCAAACTGCTTTGGCACTCAGGAGTCCATTACCATTTTACCCCTTTCTTCTTTAAATTATTTAAAGGAGCAGTGATATCAGCAAAGCGAGGAATGAACTTGTGGTACTAACCCGCCAATCCCAAGAAACGTTGGAGTGCTTTAAGGTCTTAAGGTGGAGAATAATCAGCCACCGCCTGGGTTTTTTCCTGATCCACATCTACTCCTCTCTCTGACACAATGTGGCCCAGGAATTTTAGTTGGCTTTTAAAGAAGTGACACTTCTTCATGTTGAGAGTAAGTGAAGCCTGGTTGAGTCTGTGTATAATGGTGTTCAGGTGTTGTACATGTTCTTTTAACCCTCTGGGGACCAAAAACGCACCCGTGCGTTTTGTTCGTTTTTTTTCACACAGCAGAAAAATAGACTTAAAGTACTACCATCATTTCTGGTCATATAGAGTTAAGAAATATGAGAAAATAAACTGTTAAATGTCTACTTTTTTATGTGCCCACATACAATCGAAATAAAATATTGTGCTTTTGTAAAATAAAGAAAATAAACAGGGTGTGCGTTCTGCCTCTCCGTCTCCGTGAACTTTTTTTCTGGAGCACGTCTCTAAACTTAAAGGGGGGGTGAAATGCTTTTTCATGCATAGTGAGTTTTTTACACTGTTAAAGAGTTGGATTACCATGGTAAACATGGACAAAGTTTCAAAAATGAAGTTGTAAGTTTGATGGAGTATTTCTGTTCCAAAAATACTCCTTCCGGTTTGTCACATGTTTCGGAAAGTTTTTTTCGAATACGTAACTACGTGACGTCAGAGTGGGCGGAATTTCCTTATACGGGTCTTAAGAGCACTTCTCCCGGAAGGGCGTCCGCAGCTGTAGCCTAGAGCGTACGAGAGCGTCCATCCGACCGCTGTGCTCTGCTGCGTTGCAATCAAAACAATGGCACCAAAAAGTGTGTTTTTGGTTGCCAGGGCAAGACAACACTACACAAATGTCCAAAGAACCCAGAGTTAAGGGACCTGTGGATGGATTTTGTTTTTCCAGAGCAGCAACGGAGTTGCGCAATTGTGTTCTTGTTTGTTCCCTTCATTTCGGCGGTAGCTGCTAATAGTTTTATAAACAAGGCAAAGTTCGACGATTTGCAGATCGCCTAATACTTAAAGATGGAGCAGTCCCAACGATAAAGGTTCACGGATACGCAGGCGGTGAGTAAAACTGCTTCAAATGTCTGTATGTTGTTAACTATCGGCGTGTAAGTTAAGCACAGCAAGTAAACAACATGATCACGTACAGTTAATGTATCGATGGAGCATGCGATGTATGGTGTGTGTTTGTGTGTTTAAATACAGTTGTTTAGCTGGCCACTGTAGGTGTCAGTTTGTTTATTGTAAAACTAAATCATGTCCTCATAAACCACGAGTCTGTCTGTTTACAACACACGCAAAAGCTTTGCGCGCTCCTGCCCACACGGCACGCCTCCACCCGCTCGGGTTTTTCCGGAAAGACTCGGTACAGCCTATTTTTCTTTTCTAAATATAATAAAACTAAAGACTTTTTGGAGATATGAAGGATGCAATACTACTCTATAGGTACTCAAGATTAACATGAGATTGAGTGAGTATTTCATGCCCCCTTTAAACAAAACTCAGCAAATACTATTCACCCAGCCATAGGCAATATATCTTTTCAATCATTTGAGTTTGTACTTTTAAATGATCCGATTCAAAACTAAAATAAATATTCTCCGTTTATGTCATCTATTTAAAAAGAGAGACGTGTCAGCCGTTCTAATTATCTTTCTCTCAGCTCATTATTTTCCTAATGTGACACGCCCACGGAGAGTACGCGCTATTCAAACGCAAATATGTGAAGCAACACATTGAGATGCGTAAACGCCCATTTAAACTCTGTAAACACACTATATTTTTAGTCAGATTAAGATTCGTCTTGCGCGGCTATGAGGAATAATCCTGGGACATTTACCTACCTCAGAACAAGTGCTGGTTTATTTTCACTTCGAGGAGGAGCAACAGATTCAGCTGTGAAGTGTGTAAGTATTTTATTCTTGTGCTTTGTTCTAATCGCGATATAGAATAACGTTAGTGAGAAAAATAGCATACTGTTTAAATGTGAATCATGTTTCTGTGTGTGTGTGTGTGTGTGTGTGTGTGTGTGTGTGTGTGTGTGTGTGTGTGTGTGTGTGTGTGTGTGTGTGTGTGTGAATGAATGAGCGAATGAATGAATGAATGAATGAATGAATGCACAGATACGCACTGTTACAGAGGAAATAAAAGACAACATTTCGTTGACTAGGTTTGGATAAAGTTTTTACTCTAAAATAGACATCAAATAAGCTTTTGTTAGGAGTTTCTGCTCATATGTTAAAAATATAGTATGTTTTGTCAATAAACTAATCAACTAAGATGTTATAGTGTTTGTTTCAATGCAAGCTATATCAAAATAATGAATCCTCAACTTTGAAATATGTATGATCAAATGTATTGTCCTACTAAGACATTTATGGAAAAGGACAATTTTCTTTTCAAGATGTTTCCTCTAAATATAAATGAAAAAAAATATATCTTCATCATCTCCAGGGCCTAATGGAGTTCCGTACAGAGTGTACAAGAGTGCTTCAGGAGTTCTGCGAATTCTGTGAAAATTGATAAAAGTGGCATGGGAAAAACAGGTTGTACCTAGAGCATGGCGCAGAGCAGGTGGAGTCTTTATACCTAAAGAAAAAGATGCTTCAAGCATCAGTCAGTTTCGTCCCATTTCACTATTAAACGTTAAAGGTAACATTTTCTTCAGCATTATTGCCCAGAGATTGTCCACCTACCTATTAAAGAATGGCTTCATTGACACCTCAGTTCAAAAAGCGGGCATTCCAGGGTTCTCAGGATGCTTAGAACACAATGTTATCTGGACTGGCAACGAATTCAGTCAGCTAAAAAGGAGAGGAAGGAGCTCCATGTGACATTCCTGGATTTGGCTAATGCATATGGTTCAGTGCCACACGAGCTTCTTTGGGCAGCATTTGATTTTTTCAGAGTACCAATGTCAATAACAAAGTTAGTGAAAGCCTATTTTGGAGATTTGCAATTCAGTTTCTCAACTCCAAATTTCAGCACTGCATGACAATGCCTAGAGGTTGGAATAATGGCAGGATGCACCATTTCCCCACTGGCTTTTACCATGGCAATGGAAGTAATCATAGGGCATTAAGATGGGTAGTAGGAGGTGAGTGCTTGGCTTCTGGGATGCGACTACCACCAATCAGAGCATACATGGATGATATGACAACCATGACTACAACAGTAGCCTGCAATAATCGGATAATTGGGAAGTTAACAGATAATATTGAATGGGCACGAATGCAATTTAAGCCCTCTAAATTAAGGAGCATCTCGATAGTTAAAGGAAAGGTAGTAGATAAAATATTCTTCATTAATGGTGAGGCAATACCAACAGTTTCTGAGAAGCCAGTGAAGAGTCTTGGGAGATGGTACGATGGGTGTTATGATCTTGCGGATGAACCCAAGCGCAGACAGGATGCTTGACACACAGTTTATTTATGGACAAAAACAGGTAAAACAAAACCCACGAGGGGGCAAAACATGGACAGGGTGAGAAGTGACAGAACTGAACTATGACTTGACAAAAGACTAGATAATAAACAAACAGTGAATATAGTATCAGAATTCTCTCAACAATACTCTAGGCAGGATACTCACAAGGCTTAACAAGGTAAGGTAACACGCATGTAAGAATCACAATGAACCGACACAGGACAGCAAACATAAGGGGATGATATAGGGAGACACTAATGACAAGAACAGGTGAAACTGACTAGACAATAATGACAAGACGAGGATAACAAGGGGGCGGGATTACGTAACGAGACAACACAAGCACATGGCCCAAACAAAAGGCCATGTGCTTGTACACAAAACATGAGTCTGTCATGATTCTGCCCCAAGACTAAAAGAAAGACAAGGACTAGATGGCAGAATCATGACAGAACCCCTCCCTTAAGGAGCGGCTACCAGACGCTCCTCAAGGAAAAAAAAAAAAAAAAAAAAAAAAAAAAAACACACACACAAGACATGACAGGCTAGGACATCGACACAAACCAACAGAACATGACAAATAGTAATAAAGGCATACACGAATACACAATGACAGGATTAGGGTGAAAGATTAGGAATAAACAAGGAAGGGGAGGTGGAGGCACAACAAAGTTCTTGGGGAACTGTCCAGGGTGTGTAGGTCGGACGGTGGTCTTGGGTTTATGGGAAGTGGGCTTCGGATGAGGGATCCGGGTGGGTTTGGGTGGTGTAGTGTGGGAAGTAGATGATACAGTCCGGGGTTGAACCATGACAGGGGAGACCGGGGAAACATTCAGAGGTCGGGTGACAGTGGGAACTGCTGCAGCCGGCAGTGGAGCGAAGACAAGGGGTGTGGCAGGTGGTAAGGGATCGGGAAAAGAAGGCGCTGCGGCTGGCTGTAAAGCTGGGACAGGAACCACGTTCTCAACCACAGACTCGGAACCCTCACTCAATGAAGCAGACTCGGAAACAAAGTCTTCTGTAGTAGACATGGAGACAGGCTTCACAGCGGCAGGTCTTGAAATGGTACTCTCTGCAGCAGATCTGGAAACAGCCACCTCCTCAGCTGTGGGCACAGGACTTGAGGACAAGACCGGTCTGGGAGGAATCTCTAAAATTTTGACAAGACTAGACAGATAGTCAGACAAAGTCTTGGCAGCAATGATGACAGGCATATCTTGGGGAGCTGATACAGACCGGAGGAGGGCTTCTGCAGCGGTGTCTGCTGTAGCTCTTCTTGAAGCTGACTCAGAGACGGTGCTGACGGCAACGGACTCGAGGTCAGCGTTCACTGCTGCAGGATCAGGAACAGTCATATCTGCAGTGGCCTCAGGAACAACTCTCACCGACGCAGATTGGGGACTTGAGCTCTCTGCAGTGGATTCAGGAACAGCCTTTCCAGCTGCAGAGTCCAGGACTGCGCTTACAGCAGCAGGCTCAGGCACAGCGCTCTCAGTTACAACGGGGGGTTTGAGAGCCATCGCGGACTCCGGGGAAGACAGAGATGGTGGACAGAAAACTCCCCTCTTCCTCCTCTTTCTCCTTGGCCGCGGAGCAGAGGCCAAAACCGGACTGGAGACCGGTTGGGAAAGTTTGACGGGAACCACTGCAGGTACTGTAGTCTCAGCAGAGGAGGACTCCGAAGCCGACTCCCACGACAGCCGTCTTCCTCGTTTTCCACGAAGACTGGTAGCTGAGGATGACGCCTCGGAACTCGAGTTAGGATGAGTTTGGTTACCCTGTGTAACCACAGCGAGGACACGACCCTCCGGGATCACGGGCAGCTTATCAGGTGAAGATGACATAGTGGAGGCCTGCGATTCCCTCTGTGACAAACAGGTCACCATATCAAGGAAAGGGCGATGGACCAGCCTCTCCCGCTCAGCCAGTGGAGGAAGATCATTTAGGCCCGCGACGAGGTAGCGATTTAGGAGGATGTCCGGCAAGAAAAACCTCCTCTCATCCACGACGCGGGCATACTCCTTGAGGGACCGCTCACCCTGGGAAGGAAATGGAAGTTTGCCGTTCCTACTATCAGAAATAGTCTCCTGCCACCAACGTACAAGATCGTCCGACTGATGATACACGGGCGATGGCATGCTGTCTGCTGGGTTCAGGTTTGGTCGGTTCATTCTGTTATGATCTTGCGGATGAACCCAAGCGCAGACAGGATGCTTGACACACAGTTTATTTATGGACAAAAACAGGTAAAACAAAACCCACGAGGGGGCAAAACATGGACAGGGTGAGAAGTGACAGAACTGAACTATGACTTGACAAAAGACTAGATAATAAACAAACAGTGAATATAGTATCAGAATTCTCTCAACAATACTCTAGGCAGGATACTCACAAGGCTTAACAAGGTAAGGTAACACGCATGTAAGAATCACAATGAACCGACACAGGACAGCAAACATAAGGGGATGATATAGGGAGACACTAATGACAAGAACAGGTGAAACTGACTAGACAATAATGACAAGACGAGGATAACAAGGGGGCGGGATTACGTAACGAGACAACACAAGCACATGGCCCAAACAAAAGGCCATGTGCTTGTACACAAAACATGAGTCTGTCATGATTCTGCCCCAAGACTAAAAGAAAGACAAGGACTAGATGGCAGAATCATGACAGATGGGGATCTAAAGGACACAGTTCGGGTGGGAGAAGTTAGGTGACAATCAGTGGAAGGGTTGAAGAGCATAAACAGCTGTGCTCTACCTGGCAAACAAAAACTCTGGTGCTTTCAGTTTGGTCTACTGCCGAGATTGCTGTGGCCACTGACTGTGTACGACGTTTCTTTGACAACAGTGGATAAGCTAGAAGCGTTGATAAGTTCATACATCAGGAAATGGTTGGGAGTTCCACGCTGCCTCAGCAGAGTGGCACTTTATAGTAAAGGAATATTGCAGCTGCCAGTCTCTGCTTTAACCGAGGAGTTTAAGTGTGCCAAGGTCAGACTGGAAATGACCTTAGTAGAGTCACGTGACAAATGTGTAAGGGAGGCAGCCTCTGTGGTAAAAACTGGTAGAAAGTGGTCAGCAAAGAAATCTGTAGCAGAGGCAAAGGCTGCCCTTCAAATTGGGGATATCGTGGGACAGGCACAGCATGGAAGAGGGGGTTTTGGGCTCAGTTTAGCTCTGCCTAAATGTGACCAGACACGGAAAGTAGGGACACAAGTCGGTTCTGGGGCATTTTGAGTTATTCATAGATTCTGAAAGTGTAGTCTCCAAGCTTTCCAAGCTGTGGAAGTTGTGGCCATTTGAAGGTAGCCACTCAAAATAACTAAAAGCGGAGAAAACAGCCTGTAAAGATCTGCAGTTCTCACCTCTCTCTGCCGCTGGGAGTGAAAATAGTGCTCATTTACATCTCATTTAGATAAGCCATACCCCCTGTAAAGCTTTACAACTTTTTTTTCTTTCCTGCTAGCTAATAACAATAGGTAGGTGTTGGGAAGGTCTAAACAGACTAAACATGAGATAACGTGTACGTGTTCTTAGAATGAGCACAAAACGACAAACTTTAATGTTTACGGAAACTCACCTCCAGGACGGTGAATGCACTTTTGCCGCTCTAGGCGAAAATAGATATAACGCAAAACCAGCAACAACACACAAATACCAATATGCCATGATATAACGCAAAACCAGCAACAACACACAAAGGCCAATATGCCAAAGGCATACATATAACGCAAATAGTGCGCAACGCGCGTGTGCCCGAAATGTCAACAATATTAAAGTTTATGCAGGAGGCAAATGCCTGCTGGCATTTTTCTTTAAGCAGTCATGACAGGGATTTTCCAAATAATCATTTCAACTCCTCAAATTACTGTTACAAATCTCTTTACATCACTTATGTGCGTATACACACACAAATGAAATGTCCGCAAGCACATTATATCATCAGCAGGTTCATCTTAAATAACGACTAAAGAGCAAATGAAGCTTAACTTACGTTTCAGGCCTTCATCGCAGCAAAGGTCTTAACCCTTTCGATTCTCTGTGCCAGTTCATGTTCTATTGAGATTGTTGCCAGTCCATTAAGTCTGTTCCCTGTTCACAAAACGTTCCCCATTCAAAGCAATCGGGATGTCACATATGAAACAGCCAGCTACCGTTGTCAGCGAGCCGAGCCGCCGTATTCAAGCACGCGCGCGCGGCTTCAGTTTCCCGAGCCCACAAAGTGCGGCGAAAACGTTTTCAGTGTACTGTAACTGCCACGGTTCAGCACTTCTGCCACAATCTTTGCGGCGTCCATCTTCATTGAATTTTGATATCAGATAGAGCCGAGCAGAGCACAGCACAGCATAATAAGTAGCCATGCGGTTCACTTGGAGGGCGGGGACAAAAGCGCTATATTCAGTATGGAAGTACACACAGACAATAACACACCACGCCCCTACTGCATGCTAGAATCTACGAAAACAAGCCGATTTCAACCTCAAAATGTACGCTTTAAAATATACCAATACTGTTATCTCAAACATGGAGAGGCTTCTTCATGATCTCAACTAACAGATTCTGCAAAAAAACGGAAATCACAAATTTTGGAAAAAAACGCTTCTTTCTCATTTTCCTCACAAGTTGTGCTGCTGACTTGTGTCCCTGGGTTCCGTGTTCGGTCACAAATGGCACAAGGCAGGCCTAGCTCAAAGGAGGAAGCTGGTAGTCAATCAGGTGCGAAAGCAGGAGGAGAGGATGAGGTGTATAAAGGCCATTTCCCAGGCCAAACAGGGAGAGTGGATGAGATGGGAGAGTGTGGAACAACGCAAGATGGGCTGTAAAGACCTTTGGTCAATGGAAGAGAGTAGGATCAGTTTCCTTATTAGGTCAACATATGATGTTCTCCCATCACCGCAGAACCTAAACCTCTGGGTAGGAGAGGATCCCTCTTGTCCTTTGTGTTCATCACCTGCCACATTAAGGCACATTTTGACAGGATGTAAGGTGGCTCTTAGCCAAGGTCGGTTTACTTGGCGCCATGACCAAGTACTGCGATGTTTGGCTTTAGCATTGGAAGGCAAGCGTAGTATGACCAATAAGTTGCCGCCTGTTCTAGCAAAGCATTACACGCAGAAGACCATATTCCTCCGCCCAGGCGAGCAACCACCAAGAAAAGGTGTTAACACCAATTCTCGCCCAGGACAACTGGAAGCTGCTAGGGACTGGAAGATGCTGGCTGATATTGATCAACGGCTAATTTTTCCACCTGAGATTGCCACCACTAACCTACGACCAGATATTGTTTTGTGGTCTGGATCAGCTCGCATTGTTCAACTGATAGAGTTAACAGTGCAATGGGAGGATGCGGTCGATGAGGCATATGAGAGGAAGAAACTGCGGTATGCTTATCTGGCCACTGAAGCAGAACAGCGAGGATGGAGAGTCCAGGTATATCTAGTGGAAGTGGGTTGTCGAGGTTTTGTGGCACAGTCTACAACCCGGTTCCTCAGAGGCGTCGGATTCGGCGGCCAAGAGTTGCGTCGCACAGTAAAGAACTTATCTGAAGCAGCAGAAAGGAGCAGCAACTGGCTGTGGTTGAGACGGAAAGATTCTAGCTGGCTGTGTACAGGCCATCACGCTATGGTTTCGTAGAGTCTGTTGGTTTATTAGGGCCCGACTGTTAGGATTATTTTTATTTATTTATTTATTTATTATTTTTTTTTCTGCAAAGTAAGCCCCATTTTCGAGGCCGCAACATGCTCGAAAGTCACCAAATTTTGCACACATGTCAGGACTGGTGAAAAATTTTGTATTTTGTGGGTTTCGCGGATGGGCGTGGCAAAATGGCTCGCTAGCGCCACCTAGAAAATTGAAAAAAATTAGCCCCTCGTCCATGTTCGACCTACATGCACGTAATTTGGTGGGGACGTGTATCATATCAAGACGCACAAAAAAGCCTCAAGAACCTATACCATAAACTCGACAGGAAGTCCGCCATTTTGAATTTCGCACCATTTTGGAACGATTTACACACTCCGTACTTTGACGAACTCCCCCTAGGGATTTAGTCGGATCGACTTCAAATTTCTGATGTGCCTTCTAAAGGCATTGACGATGAAAAGTTGTGCTCTCTGCGCGTTTTCGTCAATGGGCGTGTCCGTGGCATCGATGATTCGCCATGAAACAGAAATGTGGGAGTAACTTTGCTGTACATGCTCAGATCTGCACCAAATTTTGCACGCTTGACAAGAGTCCCACCCTGAACACATGTACATGCCGACATTCACCCCCAGTCATAGCGCCACCTGCTGGCAACAGGAAGTGACCTTTAACGAAGCAGCCCCCGCCGCACGTTTGACCTACATGTACGAAATTTCTGTGGCACATCAACCATGTCCAGACGCACAAAAAAGCCTCTTGGAGCGATGCCCTAAACCCAACAGGAAGTCTGCCATTTTGAATTTTTCATCAAATTTTGGCTGATTTACACACTCCGTACTTTAACGAGCTCCTCCTAGGGATTTAGTCCGATCGACTTGAAATTTCTGCTGTGCCTTCTAAAGGCATTGACGATGAAAAGTTGTGCTATCTGCAAGTTTTCGTCAATCGGCGTGTCCGTGGCGTGGCGTCAAACATCAAGTCTTCGCCATGAGACAGGAAGTGGTTGTAACTTCAGTGTACATGCTCACAGCTGCACCAAACTTTACATGTAGGATAAGAGTCCCACCCTGAACTCATGTACATGCCCACATTCACCCACAGTCATAGCGCCACCTGCTGGCAACAGGAAGTGACGTATAACACCTTCATGCAGTGTCTGAAAAGCGTAGCAAATTCACAGCCGCACTGGCAGAGCTCCAGAATATGCAACAGAATATGCGGCCGCATCACTCCCCGACGCGCTACATGTGCGAGGGCCCGCCCATCGCTGCTTGCAGCTTTAATTTGTATACGTTCCTGTGGATATTGCGTGAATGAAGGGTGGTTGGGCAGATATTGTGTTTAGCGGTAGGTGGTATGCCATACGGAACCGTTGCCACTGAAACTGCTTTATGACGCACCAGTGGGGCTCGACAGCCTTAGTCAAATGGGTTGGTGCGTATGGTTGGGTTGCGGCGAGATCGTGAGATTGTGGTTAGGTCTCGGCAGCAGGAGGGATGTAGAGGTCAGTAAGCTGGGCTGAGTTGAGTGGGGGACGGAGGGGGGTGAATCTGGGACGGCAGAGTCACTGTCGAGCCCTCTTGAGGTGTCGTGGGCTAGTCGACGAAACACTGAGGACGGAAGGTGCCCACTTGAAGACCCTAGAGATGTCCCCTACTCGGCTCAATCCAGACGGTTGTCGTGCTGGTCCTGTAGTTGTAGTCGTCGTGTGTGCTGACGCGCCAAGTACACTGCAGCCGTTAATGCCGGACAGAAGGGGAGTCACACCACCACATTGAAAGAAGCATAAATAGATGGAGAAGCATAGTACTGTAAAGCTACGTCTCAGTTTTGCTTATCTTGCTTATCTTCCATATATGATATGGAAAAAAAAAAATATATATATATATATATATATATATATATATATATATATATATATGTGTGTGTGTGTGTGTGTGTGTGTGTGTGTATGTATATGTGTATATTGTTATTGCATTCTTTGGGGTCCTTGCATTCTTTCTCACACCTGAATGAAAGGCTCATTATTATGCAGGGTCTTTGTCTTCTCAGGTTTGAACCAACTAATTGTTCACAAGGGTGTTGGGCAGTTGACGCCCATTCGCATATTCCCTTGGCAAACAAAAAAATGTTTTTCACAATTTTAATCAATCTATTGTGTTATGTGAATGATAAGGCAGGATGATTTTCAGATCATTTTGAAGCAAAAACTCTAGGCGACAACTTCCATTAGTCAAAAGTATTGTGGACACATATTTATTATGTGTTTTGTGGCCTTATTTCAGAAACTTTAATTTTTTTTTTTTTCAATAACCATGCATAGACAATATTCTCTCAAAAATACAAACATGTACATACATGTTGCTCACATATTATGGTAGCCCCATTTGTTAGCCTGGATGCCAGCCCGAACCCCGCCCACAACATTTTTTGGTCGGGAAGTTCGGTCTGGACTCGCTCCATTGAGGAGTAATTATGATCAGCCAAAAAATGGTCGGACCAATCAAATTGCCAGGGCGGGCTTTATACGATGATGGACAGATAATCCATCCAATAACGTAATCATCACGTCCTCAAACGTATTTTTTCTTTCAAAAATGCTTTTCGTGTTTGCATGCAAGTAGGCCTACTCCGCGAATCCTTAAGTTCTTTTTGCAACACCGGCAAAGATCGTTAACACTCCTTATTTTTTTCCTACTTTTTCCAGAGTTCTGTTTGATAACTATGCGTTGCTCAACATACGTCACTTACTGCGTTCCTCTTGGTTGTCGGTCTATCCAATTGAGTGCAGAGTTGTTGTTTTTCCTGGTTCGGTTAAGACACGCCTCATAATCAAAGCCCTATGGAGCAGTCTCAGACTCATGTTCTGACCAGAATATGAGTATGACGAAGTCAGGCTACCCATTTGTGCTATATAGAGTGAATTTACACCTTTGCCATTAACATTGCCATTTATAAATAACTGAAAGAGCGCGTCCCCTTCGGCTGCTCGAGTGGAAGGTGAAACCCGGAGCTCAGGTGAACGTTGACTCTAGCTGTGTCTGAAATCGCTCACTCATTCACTCCTTCACTAATCCCTATATAGTGAATGGCAGTTGAGTGCACTATATCTGCAAGGAGTGAACGAAATGAAGTGAGTGAATTCGGACACTGACGTTTACACTGCGCGTCGGAGAGTTAGAGCTGTCGCAGAAAAGGCTTCGTCACACGTACTGATAAAACTCATTTTATCTTACGTTACTTACTTTATAAAATAATATTAACAACTATAACAATCATAATGACTTTATTTTGTAATTATATATATACCTTAGTGCCAGCTTTGTAGTTTCATCGACTGAAATTGTAACTCTCACGCTCACAGATGATGTGGTCCTTGAGCGCCCTCAGGCGACCGTTATTACATTCGAATGAATACGCTTCCTAACGATGATAACGGATATTTTTAAATCATCCACTAAATGATCATCTCTCCCTTTACAGTTTAACGAGTTAACAACAATGCCACAAATTATCAAAACACATTAGTAAAACATTAAATTGTGTTAATGCCTAAATAATATATTTTAATAAAAAAAACTATATAAATATAATTTAATTTTACAATTCATCTATATACTATTGTCTCAATGTTTTAATATGTTCTATTCAAGTAATGATTAATAGAAAAATAAAACTAGCAGGAAATAAATGTTAAAGTAGGAATAAGAAAGCTGTAATGTAATCTCTGGTTTAAATTTGCTCTCTCAGTTCTCTCCGCATTGGATTGTGGGAAATAGTGCTTCAGCAAGTGTACATCGAATGTACACTCAAATTCAGAGAGGATTGTGGGTAAAAGTAGGGAATGAATGTAGGGAATGATGTCGTTCACTCAGAATTCGGACACCACTACAAAATGGCCGACACCCGATATAGTGCACTATATAGTGGATAGGGAGCGATTTCAGACACAGCTATTCTCTCACTGCTAATACAGTGCAAACCGGAAGTAGGCAACCGGAGTCGTCGTCATGGCGGCGCGCATTGTTTAGAGCAGAATAAGGTGGATACATTTTATCAGACCGGCCCTCGCGGCCTCGAAACACTACCGGCCCACCGGGGAAACTCCCGACTCTCCCGATTGCCACTCCGCCCCTGGTGCCCAGGGCCCCTTAGATGTCGTGGGCCCCTGGGCAAGTGCCCAGTTGCCCTAATGGTTAATCCGGCCCTGGTTGGCATAGATGCTTCAGACGCAATCACGCAGTAGGCGTTCCCGTAGCGTTTTCGACGCATCTCGAAGTTCCCTTTTCGATAAGGGAACAGGCTGCCATTTGCTCCTCTAAGCTTAATAAGCTTCTCAGTGTCTTGATCTGATCCTATACAATAACACTTTTGGCTGTAATACATTTGCAGTGGGTGTTTGGTTTAACTACACAGAAATTGTAAGAATGTTTATGTTAAATTATGTAAACCACTTTTCTGCAAGTTGGTTTATTATTAACATTGTAGTTTTGTAGTTTTCTTTATTAAAGGGGGGGTGAAATACTCAGTTTCACTCAATCTCATGTTAATCTTGAGTACCTATAGAGTAGTATTGCATCCTTCATATCTCCAAAAAGTCTTTAGTTTTATTATATTTATAAAAGAAAAATAGGCTGTACCGAGTCTTTCCGGAAAAACCCGAGCGGGTGGAGGCGTGCCGTGTGGGCGGGAGCGCGCGAAGCTTTTGCGTGTGTTGTAAACAGACAGACTCGTGGTTTATGAGGACGTGATTTAGTTTTACAATAAACAAACTGACACCTACAGTGGCCAGCTAATCAACTGTATTTAAACACACAAACACACACCATACATCGCATGCTCCATCGATACATTAACTGTACGTGATCATGTTGTTTACTTGCTGTGCTTAGCTTACACGCCGATAGTTAACAACATACAGACATTTGAAGCAGTTTTACTCACCGCCTGCTGTTCCGTGAACCTTTATCGTTGGGACTGCTCCATCTTTAAGTATTAGGCGATCTGCAAATCGTCGAACTGTGCCTTGTTTATAAAACTATTAGCAGCTACCGCCGAAATGAAGGGAACAAACAAGAACACAATTGCGCAACTCCGTTGCTGCTCTGGAAAAACAAAATCCATCCACAGGTCCCTTAACTCTGGGTTCTTTGGACATTTGTGCAGTGTTGTCTTGCCCTGGCAACCAAAAACACTTTTTGGTGCCATTTGTTTGATTGCAACGCAGCAGAGCACAGCGGTCTGATGAACGCTCTCGTACGCTCTAGGCTACAGCTGCGCGCGCCCTTCCGGGAGAAGTGCTCTTAAGACCCGTATAAGGAAATTCCGCCCACTCTGACGTCACATAGTTACGTATTCGAAAAAAACTTTCCGAAACTTGTGACAAACCGGAAGGAGTATTTTTGGAACAGATATAAATATATATATATATATATATATATATATATATATATATATATATATATATATATATATATATATATATATATATATGAAGAGTTCAGATGCAAAAGCCTCTAAATGCCATCTGAAATTTTCTTCTAAAATGATCATTTTTATCAAGCTCGTATATTTAAGTTAAATAATTTCACTTAAATGGCAAGAAAAAATACCCATTAATTGTCATTTAAGTGAAATTACTGAATTTAAATATACAAGCTTGATAAAAATGATAATTTTAGAAGAAAATTTCAGATGGCATTTAGAGGCTTTTGCATCTGAACTCTTCATATATATATATATATATATATATATATATATATATATATATATATATATATATATATATATATATATATATATATTTTTTTTTTAATTATAAAAAAAAGTTAACACTTCAGTTTAGGATCTAATGCTCACTATTAACCAGTTTTATTACCATGCAAAGGTAGGGTTTTTATAATCACTGTGGTCCCAAATGTGAGGGAGGATAGAGAGGGGGGTTCGGGGTTTCCCCGCGAAAATTTTGATTTCTCTGATCTACATGTGCATTTTAAGATGTTTTGAAGGCCAAAAAAATTGGATAACAGCTGTTATCCCTTATTAAAACCCTGTCAGTGGGCAGCTGATTATTTTTCTCTCCTCATCAGCATCACACTCTTTTTCTCTTTGTTTTTATCTTGCCCTGTCTCTCTCCTAAAGCTCAGCTGAGCTTTGACTGATATAGGCTTTTCATTTTTGTCTGTCAGTGAAGAAAGCAAACACAGGGTCAACTGATAGATTGATTTTGCCTATGAATCATTTTCTCAGACGCGTTTATTTACTGAAAGCTACTAAAGCTAGGTAATTAAGTTTATAAAATGCATTCACAATATGTAGGCTACACATTCATTACTGATCTTATGCCTGATACAGGGCTTTATAATCAAAGAGGTCCTAAATTTGAGGTTGCTGGGGTGCAATTTTTTTATTTCTCTGATATGTGCATTTCAAGATGTTTGAAGACCAAAACAGAAATAGAAATAGCTTTAAAACCATGTCAGTGGCAGTAGATTGTTTGTCAATACCTGCTTTCTCCTCATCTCCATCACTCTTTCTTTTTTTCTCAGTCTCTTCTCTTCCCCTCTTAAAACTGAGATTTTTAAATTTACTAAAAGGCTACAATTTGTATTATATTCTCAATATGTACACATTCATTCTTAATCTTGTGCCTAACATGATGAAAACGGATTTGTTAATGTTTCTTGTCCCCTCACAATGACACAGTAAACTAATTATTACATTACATGAGTCACGTTATATAGGCCTATTTTTTAGTTAAAAATGGCGAAAATAGACAAAACTATATTAGTTTGCCTGATTATTTTTTGTCATTCTTTTAACATTTATGAATGTTATGTACATTTAAATGTTATGTACATTTAAAAAATGTAAAATATGAATTTAAGTTTAGCTACTTGCATCGTATCTCGCATTTTAACGTATAAGCGTCGAGGCGCACTGTTAAAATTCGCGCTCAGCAGCATCTGTGCATAAAGCCCTCCTACTTTGATTTGAATGGTCATCTCAAATATTCTGACACTGACGAGCAGTGACAGACCAATGAGTCTCAGATGAACACACTCAAACACACACACACACACACACACACACACACACACACCGTCCTCTGTTTCTGACGTGCTCTCTGCTCGGCGCTGCTGCGGATTGAAGATGAAGAACGCGCTGAATCTGATTATAACAAGACTGAAGCGAACACGAACTTGTGTATCCTACATTACATCAACTTTGCACCCCCCCGGGGACCCACCCGTGGGTCCAATATTGCATAATCATAATCATTTTGAAAAATCTCTAAGTTGTACAGCACAAAACTAGACATATATAGTATTGTTTGAAAGCTTAGAACCTCAGCTTTCATGACAATCCAATCACTTTTGTATTTATGTTACCTAGAATAAGATATTATGGTCTAAATTCGACCCCCCCGCAACGACCCCCCCTTGAGAAAATCATATTTATGATATTAAATGTCATATTTATATCACACAAACTCACCAGAAATAGACAAATCATACATCAAATGAAAGCTCTCACTCTCAAGAATATCACTGTGCAGTTTATTTTTCCGATCCAACACTTTACAATAACATTATTTTCCAAAGAATCACGAAAACGGAATCGAGTTTTTTGAACAAGCAAACACATGAATCATATTCCTGTTCGGATCACTTCCTCCGTGTGGAGCTACTAGCCTCAAACGCTATATCAGCTCGTTCCTTAGGTTGTTTTCTTCAAAATGAGACCATTTTCACATGTCTTCGAGCAAGGATGACCAAATTACACTGTAATATGTCACCGATGTCCAGATCAAAACGTGCGATCTAGGATAGGAGCAAATATTCTTATTAATCTTAGGTTTGATCGTCTTCGTTAGCCGCGATTTTTGATGACGTCATCAAATATTGCGTCATGCGTCAAGAAAGCCGAGACTCTCAGTGATCCATAGACACGTCGATCATTTCTCTAACCCACTCAGAGACCGAGATATTAGGCTTGTTTGAGATGAGCAAAATCTGCGCAGAACCGATCACCGGTGATCAGCGCGTAATGCATGCCGGTTAGAAATGTGTCCGAGAGCGGTCCGCCTTGCTCTGATGTCATGCTGACGTGTGTCAAAAAGCTCTCGCGAGCGCAAGCCGCACGTGCCGGATTCTGCAGTCGCGCGCAGTTGCTCTCCACCGACTGCGCTGATCAAAAGCATGATGGGAAACGACTTGCTGACGACACAGCTTAATGCTCATTGGTTTAAACAACCGTGATGTATTGTTCTCTATTAAAATGTTTGATTTTTAAACTCGGATATCATGTTTTATGTGTATATGTTATGTGTGAATATTCCCAAACTCTCGGACAGTGCGATCTCTATGGGTTATGCAATGTCATTTTATTATATAAAAAACACATAGCCTATGTCTGTATTAAGGAACAAATGATTGATAAACACTCATTTCGAATGGAATTAAATAACAAGTACTTTGGGTGTCTTGTTCATTATATTTATTTTCATATAAAAGCAACAGAACTTAAATTACATCCAGTTTATTAGCAACACTGTGCACGAGCGTGAATCCCGTGAATCCCGCGATATCCGCCTTTGATCTCACAGGTGTCTGACCCACTGCGAGAAGAGAGATCTGTCCGTCTTGCCTGTGCTTTTTTCACTCCTCCTCTCACTGCAGCCGCCTACTCTCGCCTACATTTCAGGCGAGGCGAGGCGCATCTCAAACAAGCCTATTCTATGACAAGTTCGAGGAGGCGGGTCTTCATCCTGACATTCCAGCAGCTGCCAGCGCGCATCGCAGAAGAGAGGAGTCTAGTTTGAGATCGATTGATAGTTTGGAAAGTGTTTTTTTAGTTATTGCGTACTTTTTACAACTGGTTGGAGTGTTTTGTCTTTGGACAATGGCTTCAAGAAAGATTTTTGTCGGCGTAGAGGCTGTTTTGGCGGAGTTTGATCGAGACAGTGACACTGAAACTTGCAGCAAAGTTTTGACTCTGATCACAAGCTGCGTAATGGATCCTGAATTTGAGTAAGTACACATTTTGAACCTATAAACGTTGTATTTGTGTATTTCATGAACTAATGCATGCCACAATTGTACAAAATATTCATGCAACAGACATCGAGGAATATCACAACCCATGCACGCTCTAGTTCAAATTAGCTTGGGTGCTTTTGCTAACGCATTTTCGGTTGTTGTTTTTTTTGTCGCGTACATGTTTGTGCATGTATATTTGAGATTATTTTGCACCCAAAGATATATGCATGTAATAATAAACGAGCACAACCCATGCATATATTGATGCCATAGGTCAAATATGCTTGGGAGCTTTTGCTAAGCTATATATACACACACACACACATACACGTGAAATGCATTCTACATGTTGGTTACATTCATATTTGAATCAGTGCATGCATGAGTTGTGCTCCTTTATTTTTGCACACATGTATTGGTGTGTCTTATGTGGGTATGCAAATTATAATCTTGTATCTGTTATGTGCATACGTTAATTATTTTGTGTGTTTGTGTGTAATATTAGCATGCATTTCTGAATCACAATGTGGATTCATAAATTTGTTTTGTTTTGCAGTCTGGACAGTGGTGATGAGTGGCAGCCAGAAATGAAGACACCAGTGACTCCTTTCAGATAAATCTCAATAACTTTTTCTGCGGAGGAGTTATCAAGAAAATTATTTTTTCCCCTGTTTACAGACACCTCGTGGAAACAGTAGAAACTTTCTGAAGGGAAATACACCAAACAGATCCTAAGTTACAGACTCTGAACTAAAAACCTAATAAAAAAAAAAATCTAAATCTGACTTTTTATCCTTATTTATCATAAACTTGTGACTAAATACAATAAAATATATGCAATATTCCACCACTGTGTTAAACTTTAGAGTGTTTTTTGTAAAATGAGACCATTTTCATTAATTTACTCCAATGTATGTGCGTAGGACACTCTTTTAAATCCAGGTATGCCCAATTCTTTTAGCAATAAAAAATGGAGACTTCAAAAGTACACTTGGAGACACCAGTGACTCCTTTCAGATAAATCTCAATAACTTACTTTCAGAATGAGTTAGCAAAAAAATTCTTTTTGCCCCTGTTTACAGACACCTAGTGGAATCAAAAGAAACTTTCTGAAGGGAAATACACCAAAACGATCATAAGTTACAGACTCTCAACTAAAAACTTAATTTAAAAATCTATCAAAATCTGACTTTTTATCCTTATTTATCATAAAATTGTGAATGCATACAATACAATATATGCAATATTCCACCACTGTGTTAAACTTTAGAGTGTTTGTTGTAAAATGAGACCATTTTCATCCATTTACTCCAATGTATGTGGGTAGGACACCATTTTAAATTCAGGTATGCCCAATTCTTTTAGCAATCAAAAATGGAGACTGTAAAAGTACATTTGTCACTCCTTTCAGATAAATCTCAATAACTTTTTTTGAGAAGGAGTTATCAAGAAAATTCTTTTTGCCCCTATTTACAGACACCTAGTGGAATCAAAATAAACTTTCTGAAGGGAAATGCACCAAACAGATCCTAAGTTACAGACTCTTAATTTAATTAAAAATAAAGCTTAATTTAACCCTCTACTGCACGCATTATTATGCAATCATGGAAAAAAATGTTTGAGTGTTTTTTTATATATAAAATAGACTCAAATGAACATTTCTTTTTTTTTTTTTTTCTTTTTTTTTGGGGGGGGGGGTGCTTTTGGGTGCGTTGCCATATGGCAACATTGTGCGACAATGGAACAGTTTTCTCCCCCCAAAATAACATGAAATTCATATATGATTACAGACATGTCTTATAGAAATTAAATTGTTTTTACTATTTAAAATGTTTTCAAGAGCTTTGTGTACAAAATATTAAACTAATTTTCATTCATTATTTTAACAACATTTACAAAACATCTGGCGTAAACTCATAAGAACTGTTTTTGTGCCTTTGTGTGTGCATGTTTGTGTGTGTGTGTGTGTGTGTGTGTGTGTGTGTGTGTGTGTGTGTGTGTGTGTGTGTGTGTGTGTGTGTGTGTGTGTGTGTGTGTGTGTGAGTGTGTGAGTGTGTGCGTGAGTGTGTGTGTGCACATGGGGACTGCACAGCGACTTGTGTATGTGGTTATTTTTTGTTCACCATACAGATTTTGGAATGACAAAAACTTCAAATCTACTTGATCTACTTTACACCTTTCCCAACATCATCTCAACACTGTGCACTGTGCATTTTCTAAACAAAATTTGCGTATACATATTTTACTTTTATTCTTTACTTTTACTTTACTTTATAAATATATACAAATATATATAAATTTATGAGTAGAATACAACCATCCAACTATTTCAGTGCATCCATACAAAGCTACCCTGCATTAGCATGGGGAAAATATTGTTCCATTACTGCACAATGTTGCCATATGGCAACATACCTTTTTTATTGAATAAAAAGGTAATAGAAGTAACAAAACAATGTGACAATGATTGAAAAAAGATTAGAACTTACCCCAGATGCTTGACATATTTTTTAAATTCTGAAGAAATATGAAAAATTGAGGAAAATATACACATATTCATGAGCACTTCTTCAGCAACTGGAGTCATCAAAAGTGTGTGAAAAAATGACAGTTTAAGGGTGTGTGTAGTGTCATGTGATGTCATCAAAGTATATCATTGGGTACCACCAGGTTCTACCATGAATTTAAGATTAATATGAGCTTATGTTTATTTTCAAATTTCAAGAAATGTCCAAAAAAGGGTATGTTGCCATATGGCAACACTGTGCAGTAGAGGGTTAAAAAACAATCGAAACCTTATTTTATTATCCTTATTTATCATAAAATTGTGAATAAATACAATACAATATATGCAATATTCCACCACTGCGTCAAAATGAGGAGTGTTTTCTGTAAAATGAGACCATTTTCATCCATTTACTCCAATGTATGTGGGTAGGACACAATTTTAAATTCAGGTATGCCCAATTCTTTTAGCAATCAAAAATGGAGACTGTAAAAGTACACTTGTGACTCCTTTCAGATAAATATCAATAACTTTATTTGAGGAGGAGTTATCAAAAAAATTCTTTTTGCCCCTGTTTACTGCCACCTAGTGGAATCGAAAGAAACTTTCCGAAGAGACATAGACAAAACAGGTCCAAAGTTACAGATTAAAAAAAAAAAGTATTAAAAAAAAAGTATAAAAAAATTAGATTTTTTATGTATTTATCAAAACATTGTGAATAAATACAATAAAATATATGCAATATTTCACCACTGTGTTAAAATTTAGAGTGTTTTCTGTAAAATGAGACCATTTTTATCCATTTACTCCAATGTATGTGGGCAGGACGCTCTTTTAAAGTCAGACATGCCTAATTCTCTAAAAAATTCAAAATATGCTGCAGGGTTGATGTGGTTAATAACAATTTTTTAGGGGGGCTAGGCAGAAGTTTAGGGGAAGCCCCCTAAAAAGGGCCAACACCCTAACTGAAACGCAGCCCTTGAACATACTTTCACACTTATTTCCTGTTGCATACACGCAGTCTCAAGTGGCCAAGATGGCAAGTGGTATTTGGACAGACCCTCTGATTCTACCAAATCACTTTGTCTTGCGTCTCTCATTGTATTATTGGGATAGATTATTCCAGTGATTCAATTAAAATGGCACAGCATCTGTTAGAAATGGTATTACTTAAATTGAATTATAAATTATATTACTGGAATTGTATTACTGTACGGTTATAGGCGATATGTTATCTTTATTAAAAACACTTCTCCCTTAAGTAACTTGTATTTAGCTACTTTTCTGATTATAGATTTAGCTTTGTAAGCTACATTTTCAAAGCAGCTTCCACAACACAACTCACGAGCAGCATTCTGAAATCTAAAATGCAAACACCCAGTGGCATTGTGGACTTGAAGAACACATGCGCCGTAGGCCACAAGATCAAAAGTCCACTTTAAGTGATGCATCGGGGACAAGGCCTTGGATATTTTGAACACGGGCTGACAACGTACCAACACACACACCCTCACCTGTGTAGTGATTTTGAGCAATGAAGAGGTAATCAAGTCAAGGCAAGAACAATTAAACCACAAAGGCCCACTCAATCTCTGCCAAGGTTATGCTTCTTAATAACTAATGGGATGTCTTTATCTCAGGGGTTGCACTACATAATACACCACTACATCTGTTTATTGCAAGGCTGGGAGAGACACTGGAGTAATTTGTAGTCATGAATTAATGCTAGTCACTCAGTCTAAATGTACTCTGCTCTAATGTTGGTGAAGGCTGTTTAGGTAATTTTATTCATTACGTCTCATATGTAGGCCTATCTTACTTGGGTTCCTTTTTTTTCTTATACAGGTGTCCTAACAGAGAGACAAAGCAAGTTTTTTTTTTTTTTCCAGATATATTGTTCAAAATTCAGATGCAAAATTCAGACAAAAACAAACTTTTTAAATGAGAGAACGATGAAAAAAAAGGTTCATTTGTGCATGCAACACTTTGGGATCAGTATGTTTTTAAAAAAAAAAACTTTTATTCAGCAAGGATGCATTAAATTGATCAAAAGTGACAATGGTACAAGAGATTTTTATTTCATAATATATATATATATATATATATATATATATATATATATATATATATATATATATATATATATATATATATATATATATATATATATATATATATATATATATTTAGATTTTTTTTTTTTAAATTAATCATAGAATCCTTTGGCATATAAACTCAAACAGCAAGTGTCATTGTGAAACTGACAACTTAAGTTTTGCCTTTTTAAAATATATTAAAATAGAAAACCGTTATTTTAAATGGCAATGTTTCACAATAATACTGTTTTTACTGAATTCTGGATCAAATAAATGCAGCCTTGGTGAGGATCAGAAATTTATTTAAAAAACATTTTAAAAAATCTTACGGACCCCACATTTTTTAACAGTAGCCTATAGGCTATATCTATCTATATATTTACTAACCCTGAGTAATTTTAGATACAGTTCCTGAATATTGTATTATTGACATAATAAGACGCTACAATTTATTTAATTATTGTTAAATCATATTTAAACAAAAATACATATTATTTATTACAAACTAACTAAACGTTATTCCCCTGGTGTGAAAATTCCCAATGTAAGTAGGCTACGTCTAAGTACGAACGGGCGGTTCACATAATCAGCCTTAAAATGACCGACTGACTATACATTATACGTTACTTGACAATGACTTTTATTTTATAACTTAAAGCGCGGAAGCTGAGTGCGCATGCGCTTTGCTATGTTGTCAAACAAAACTCGTTCTATGAAAGTGCTGTTGTCCGGTAATGTGAAAAGTAAATAACGTATATTTTGCATATTTTTGATACCTTAATGAATGGCTTTAGTTGATCAAATCTGGCAGGTAATGGAGATCTTTTTAAACAAATGTAGCCCTATGTTGGTTGGTCGCACAGACAACTTACATGGAATAAATGTGTATCTCTGTATCACTACTCTCCAAACATGACTTTAAATTAACCTTTAGAATGAAAATGCCTCTTTCTTCTGGACACAGGTATGGCGGGGGTGAATGTATCATTTGCTGCGGCTGGGTTTTTAGGAGTTTATCATCTCGGGGTAACAGAGGCGTTACTGAGACATGGAGATAAGCTGCTGTCCTCTTTAAAAGCCTGCGCTGGAGCTTCAGCTGGTGCTTTAGTGGCCACTGTGATGATCACTGCCCCTGATAAACTGCAGGTAAAGCTATTCAACTACAACCCAGAACATGTTACAGGTATTCTGGTTCAAAAAAATTGGCAAAATGGAGTGCCAACGTTCATTTAGAAATGTTGCCTATTTTACTAAAAGAGTTACATGCACAACTTCAATCGTGAAAACTTTTAGAATACATTTACAAATATTACACCATTATCAAAGGCATCAAAGGCACAAAGAAGTATTGGAAATAGTTTTTATGAATTCTCTGATGTTTTGTGGTATATAATCACATGCATCACTATAATACAAAAATCTCAGCATTGCTCTTCATCGTTTAAATTATTAAGCTATATTTAATTAGGTTTAAGTGCCTGAGCTTCACTAAAGTGTGTTTCTGAATGTCTGCTGTACCCTTTTGAGGAACTAAAATGCAGACAATCCATTATTTTGGGGTGAAAACCGACTGACCTGTTTAGACTTGAAAGTGTATGATGTGTCAAGCCAAAAGATCTGTAGAAACCAGAGATTTCTCACAGTTGCATCACCAAGGCTCAAGCATGTAACTGACTGAGCTCTTAAACTATATGGTCTGACTGTGTTTCCTTACAGCATTGTAAGGAATTCACCTACAGGTTTGCCAGTAATGTGAGAAGTCAGAGATTTGGAGCTGTGACGCCAGGATATGACTTCATGCTTGAACTGAGGTAAATGCGTCTCTCAGACATAATTTTTTGATCGAACGAAAATGATTCACTAGGTTGAAATTAACCCCAGAGGGTTTTTTGCAACCTTTTTTCCTGCATGCAGAATTTTAATCAGAAAGGCTGTCTTGGTAAGATATCCTACTCAGCTGTTTCTTTCACTCAACTATATTCACCTCATTTCAAATCGAATTAAATTTCAAAATGGTGTTCGAATATTGCGATAGATAGTACTGAGGCTGGATCAAAATTACCCTGCACTGAAAACGCCTTGTTACATATATATATTTTTTTTTTTGCAAATGGCATAAGTCTCGTTTATTTGCTACTGTTGTTATGCTTTTATGTTTTTCTCTGATGCCATTGCAGTGTTTAAATTAAATGGATTTGTAAAATAATAATAGGTGTCCAATTTCTTTAAATTGACATTGTGGAGACTTTCAGTTGCTGTGAAACATCAGTTTTAAGAGGCATAGGCTATTGTTTTTATAGTGGAAGCATTATTCCTGAAAAGAGTGTGTATATAATGTTGAATATAATGTATAATAATGCAATGGGGGAATATTTGTGGATCTTGATAAGACCAAATGTCTTATGTTACCTGACCAGTAAAAAGTGTCCAATATTATTTTAAATATATCTAGTCAGTGAAAAGGTACAAGAATATTCGTCTAAAATAATTCTGTATTTTCAGCTTCAGAATCATGAATATTTTCATGATTCCAAGCCTATTCATTTAAACCCACAATATAATATCAAAGTTAGCATTTTAATCAACAGTACATTTTTTGTTAACCTTTTATCATATGTCTTGGAGTATCACAATAATATCGTATTGTGAGTTCAGTATCGTGATATGTATCGAATCGTGACATGAGGGTATCGTTACACCCCTGTGACCAACAAATATATTACTTTATTCTGTGGAACTACAGCGTCAAAAAGTACGATAAGAAGTAAGAACACCATAACGTATCAAAAGTTGTAGATATAATTATAGCTTATATGAAGCTATATTTTCACAAAATACACATTAGTTAACCTTTTGCTTAAGTCTGTCACTTTCAATCTGATAATCTGTTACACAAAATTGGCTTGAACAATTAATTCACAAATCACACTCAACTGGTTCTTGAGACTCAATAATCCATTTGCAGTTATTAATTGTTCACTGAATTAAATAACGATTTTGGTTTGTTTCATACACAAAGCTATCAAAGACTTGGATTATAGCCCTGAAGTCATATAGATCACTTTTATGGTAGCCTACTTGTGCATTCTTTTTGAAGCTTGAAAGCTGCATTCTGATCATTAGGGTCCATACGCAGTGTTCACGGCTCCCTTCTCTCTCCCTTCTCTCCCTTCTTCACTTCACTTGACAAAATGCATTAATTTTGAACACTCTGCAATCAAACATAGACGACACTGGAGTCAGTCATATTAGAGGAGTTTGAGATATAATAATTAATTTGAGATATAATAATTAAGATATTTATCCTTCTGTAAATAAATGCAGTATAAATTACCATACTTTCATTTAATGTAGCCTAAATGTGTAAACATACATTTATTAATTTAAATTGTCATATTTTAAAGTGCTAAACTGTATAATAAATGTATGTTTCAGTATGAAAATAAATGTAACTGTAATCATGATAGTTGCATTGTAACTTTTGTGTCTTTTGCACTTTATTCCCACGAACAACCACATACAAATCACACCTGGGACTAATTAAACTCATTAATAACACAGGAGCCTCACCTTATTTTCACTGTGTATGTTTTAGTCAAACTTACTGCAGTACTGGTGTGATGCACGATGACAGGTGGGTAAATTTCCCTAGCCACTTCCAACGAAGTGTCGCATCAAGATTCACTTTTTCCCTATGCTGTTCGCAGTGTCCTTACTAAACACACTATTTGGACTAAAGTATTGGGACAACTGACCATTACTCCAACAGGGACTGTAATGCCATTGGATTCTTTATACATAGGCTATACATTATGATGTTGGCCCTCCCTTTATTAAAATACATTCCAAAAAATGAGATGAAAGAATGGTGCCAATGTAAAAAAGTTCCAAGATGACTAATTAGTGAGTACAATCTCTTTTTAACAAGATGCACAAGCGCCATTGAAAATTTCCTTCTTTATTGCAGTAATTTTCTTGAAGTCGTCATGAAATCAAATTTTACCATTCGTATTTTTATATGTAATATTGTAGTGTTTATTATAAATGATTTATCTGTGCACTTCATTTATTTTTTTAAAATTCATGTACCCTTATAATCTTTAATCAAATATGTTACCCTCCCCTCTCGAAACGACTTCTCTTCTCTTCCGATCAAAATCTATTACTAGAGGGCGTGGCTATTAGCCGCCTCATCTTGGTTCGCGGGAGGCTCATATAAATATAGGGTGATTGCTTCCGAAAAATTTGGCTGCTCGTCCTCATTCTCATCGTTGAGTTCCTCAATTAAAAATGCTTCATGCGAGGGTAACGGTGGTGAGTCGGGTGGAGAGAAATCCTCCACAACTGACTGTAAACTGGCATTCAAATCTGCCTCCATTTTGTTAGCAACGCCCAACCTCCAACGATCCAATCAATTCCCGAAGGACGAAATCAAGCCCCGCCGTAAATTTTCTAATTTCAGAAGCCGTTTCACTTGGATATACATCACAATAAGGAAAAAAGGACAATCTCAACTTCCGTTTCATGACGACCTTAAGAGAGTTTCAAATATAAGCGGGTGATTAGACCACATTGCGTTTTTGTTTGTTTTTTTTACAAAAATGTATCTTCAAATAGAAGTGTTTGTGTAAATTCATGTGAGAGACACTGAGAGAGCTGAAGAAATACCTTGACCTTGCTTTCCAAAAACACGTTCATTTCACACTTACATGAATATATATATTATTATATATAGCCTCGCACAGCTGTGGAGATCTTCAGAAAAAGAACTGTTCCTCGCTCCAGTAGAATGAGGTTTGAATGGTCTGTAGATAGTGCCGTTCTGATGCAGAAATGTGTCACCTTCTCAGTGCTACTTGTGAAATCGCAGATACTGCTGGCATATGAAACGGTGGACTTTTTTTTCTCTCTTTCTGTTGAAGGGAATAATATCTGTGATGTGCACAAACCTCTGGGGGCTTCTGATAATCTTGACATACCGCTTGGAGCGGATAGCAGGCTTCATTTTGATGAAATATCCTTAGAATGGAACGTTGAGTGGATTTTTCTTTCCTTATTTCTCCTGCGTTACCTCTGTGGTTAAGCCAACAGATTGTGTAATTACAATATGATGTTGAGGGAGAAATGGATTACACTGAGGTTGTTAATTATGCAAAAACAACAAATGAGCATCTGTCCTTTGGTTTTCCTCTAGGGAGGGCATCGAAGAGATTCTCCCACCCAATGCCCACCAGTTAGCCAATGAACGCCTCCATGTTTCAATAACACACTCAAAGACATACGAGAACAGCTTGGTGTCCAGCTTCACCTCAAGGGAAGATCTAATTAAGGTATTCAAATTTATGCTGGAGGTCAATGGACAATGATTTATCTTTCAACTACCCGAGTGATGCCCACAACCCAAAGGGAACTTGCCTATTCAATTAGACACATCATAAGTGCCATCACTTGACAGAGTTACTGCTGTGGAAAATTGCTGCTGAGTTCATTAATTCATTCCCATCTGAAATTGTGAACAAATTGCGCTGGTGCTTTAGTAGTCCATCTAACATAATGATATAAACTGTCTTTTCTGGCATCCTTTTCTTTTTGTTTGAGGGTCAATGATATGATTTTTTTTGTACTATTAAATTAACCTGCAGATCATTAATAGGCTACAATTACTTATATACGTGTAAAAAATAAGTCAAATCAATAATACCACAACTCAAAAAATAAATGGTTTCCACAAAACTATTAAGCACCACAGCCGTTTATAATAGGATCAATTTTGGATCTTTATTTTGGATCAAATAAATGCAGATTTTCTAAAACTTTTTAAAAATCCTTTGGACGGTAGTGCATATAAAACGTTTTTTTTGTTGTTGGTTTTTTTGTTGTTTTTTAGTAATAAGATGTATCTGTATACAAGGTGTAAGATAAATCTGTGTTTTTATGTTTTTGTTTTTGTTGCAAGTTCCCACGCATGTAAAAATAAAGCCTTTTCGGTAACACTTTATTTTAAGGTGTCCGTGATAGAGTAATTACTTAGTAGTAGACATTGTAATAACATGTAACAGAATGTAATTAACATGTAACTAAGTTATGGAACAGCCTGTACTTACAGATTGTAATTACACACATGTAATAGGCAGCTACTGTTACACATATGTAACAGGCCGAGTCGGTTACACGTGTTACCGACTTGGTACAATGTAATTATATAAGAAAGTACTTTGTACTACACAATGTAACAACAAGTATTTAAATATGTTACTAAGGTCTGAAAAAGCCTCACTGCATGAAAAGTGGGATTTTCGTCCCCGTAAACGGCCGGGAATCTCCCTAATTTTCGTCAGTTAATGACAATTTACAGCCTGCGAACGTCGCGTTCGCCTGTGCCAAATACTGACGGAAACGGACCAATGACGTAAGTGGAGAGCTCGCGGAGGTGCTAATGGCTCTAATTAGCATATGAATAGCAGCGCCCATGCGCGCCTTGCCAGAGAATGGCTTGAATTTCCTCGCTCAGTATTGGTTGAAAACCACTACATTTAAACAAGAAAAATCACTCGTGATTGGTTGGCAGATCTGTTACTATTGGTCACCCTGCCTGCCTCATTATAAATGTAAACCCCAAAATTATAATATATATAAAATGATTTATTAAATTATATAAATTAAATTTATATATTCAATTATTTATATATATATATATATATATATATATATATATATATATATATATATATATATATATTCATATGATATGCTATTATGTTGTATATTCATATACAATTACCATCTATTATTACCATCAAGAAAAATGAATGAATTTGAGGAAAATAAGTTACCAGAGACATGCTGTTTATTCAAAGAAAGAGCTTTATTAACACACACTATGTACACAGCGTAGGAGATCTGCCCACACAACAAATTGTAAGCTACAAAATTCGGTCCATTTTGCAGACGTCTGTACTTTGGAATCGCCTCTAATCTTGACTTCAGCGTGGCACAGAGCTCTGTGAGCTCTTGGCTGCGAAAGGACGGAGGTCACAATCCACCCAGACACCCCGCCGACGATGCCATCTTCCTCATCAGACATCATGTCTATGGTAGCGCACTTCCAAAGGCCCACCTCATCCTCAGCTAGCACTCGGTCTCGCTTCTAGCAGCTGTAAACACAACCAAAGACAATCAGTACTGCACTGCGTATGACCACAACACATCTATCAATTCACCTGAAAAATAGTCACATTGTCCAAAAACAGATCTAATCAAATAAATCTTACCCTCTTTTTTCTCGCTCGGCTCGGAGCTGAACTCTTCACAGCTTCTGCCTGCGATGCAAGATCTGGTTGTTTGTAAGTTACTTGAATCTCCTGCGTCGCGTAACAGGCAGCTGGAAAACAATTAAATGAGAGTGATATGAATAAAAACAAAAAAACACCACAAGTCACAGTAAAATGAAACAATGGAGAAAATAGTAAAAGTTACTTTCACACAATGTCGTCATTATCAGCATTATCTGGACTTGCATAGCTCCGAGCAAATATGAGGTCACGGCTTCGTTATGAGGTGAGGTTAGTCTGAGAAAACAACACAGTTAAGATCAGTATCTATTAACGGATATATTTCCTTATACAAGAGAATGAAAGTTTATTTATTTTTTATCTTACCATTGCTCCGGTTCGTAACGTTAGCGCCTACAATTTGTCTCAGAAATGTGAAGACGGCGTACTGCTTCCTGTAAATTACAAGACCAAAAAAAAAAATACACTTTTATAAAGCAACTTACACTTGTTCTTTTGCAAGGCTACTTTTAACGTTAGCTTGTGCTACTTAAAAAAAGCTTAGCTTAGATAGCAGTCTTACCGCAATCTCAGGATTGTGAACCCTTCTTCTCTTCCTAGAGTTAGTTTCTTCCACGGAGTTTTTCGACTCCAAAGCAACCTATCCTCTATGGACGGCAACCTGCAATTTACTAAAGTAAACGGCAAATTTACACCGGCAGCAAACTGAGTACGTTAAGTTGACGAGACAGCACGCTCACAAAACAGTTTCAGCTGCGTTAATTTCATCAAATGGAAAGCACTAATTGAAATGGGGGTGTTTTCAGAGCACTCCTGTTTCACAGGTAACAGTCTGTCTTCAGAACACCCCTTGTTTTCCCTTCTTTTGGATTAGCCCAACCCACATAGAGACAGATTGAAGAAAGTAGGTTTCTAGAAGGTTTGCTGAATATTATTTATTTAATTGTAGAGCGTTTAAGAATAGTCAGTCCTCTTCTACCACGTCAACAAAGAAATCGGCAGTGTGGCAGCATTTAAAAAAAAGTTAATAGTCTTCGTGCCACAGCCGCGAATGAGCTCCTATGTTCGGCTGCACTGATAGTGTCTGTCAGTTATAATACATATGACAAAACAATTGTCTATTATGTTCCATATTCCTCAACAGTTCTTGTGACGATATCACTAGTTGACAACAGTAGGCTACTGCTACTATTTTCGGAAATCGCTATGATATTGCACTGGTGCACGTACTGATGTTCGGACGCTGTCCGAGCCGACAGACTCGATCATTTCAGTGCAAAACGTTAGGTCAAAAAAATTATTTAACCCTTCGGAGTCTTGGGCTATTTTGGCCCTTTTTGAGTACTTTTTTAATTTTGCGACATAAACAAATGTTTACCATACCAAATTTTGGTATCATTTTTTTCAGCACAACATCACATATGACCAGATAATTAGTTTTTCACTTTGATGCTGTATCAACATACTGGACCCAAAATCACACGAAAAACACAAAATTCGAATAGAAAAATTATAGCTTTTCTTCTGCAAAAAACACAAACACGCTCAATGAAGCATTTTAAAAGGTTTAAAATCTAAACACAAGTTGTAAATGTCAAAATATACAATAATAAATAAAATGGTAAAATTCAGATATAATCAAGCTATATACAAAAAATAAATGGCAAAAATAGCAAAAAACTATGGTGTAGCCATATGCTTTTTTTCATTTTAGCTTTGCCACTTTAAAAAAAAATTATGCACACAAATATACAGAGAGCTATATTTAAGGCCTTGCATTCCTCGAGTATGAGGGTTCCCAAATAGTGCAAATACAACATAAAAAAAGGTAAAATTGAGATAAAATGAAACTATATACAGCAAAAAGCAGGTGTGGCAATAGGCGTTTTTTTCTTTTCTTTTTTGCTTAGAAACTACAAAACACTTCATGTACAATTACACAGCTAGCTGGGCTTTCATTCCTTGAGTAAGAGGGGTTCCTCAATAGTGCAAAATATACCACACAAATGGTAAAATGAACACAAAATCAAACCATACATTCAACTATTTACAACAAATATCAGGTGTTTATCTGTTTTTTTTTTTTTTATCTGTGCCACTCCTCAAAACAGCTTATCTAATCTACTCCTAAACTATCTACACTACTCATAAACTACCTAAACTACTCCTAAACTATCTACACTACTCCTAAATTACTCTCAAAATCTACTCAAACTAGCAATAATTTCTCTCTCTCTATATATAACGTATATATGTCTCTCTTTGTCTACTCTGTAAATCTCCTGCCTTTCAATTTCGCGTCTTTGCTCAGTTGGCTCGATCCTCCTCCGTTCCGTAAAATGTGCAGCCTGAAGAGCAGAGTCAGCAGATTCACACATTTTTCTCCGTTTTGTTTTATGACAAAAACCGACAAATTTATTAGAATAAATGCATCGTCTGTCACATCCCATCTTGCGTTCTTTTACGAACGCGTCAATAGGCTATACACATACATTTTTAATATAAAGTTTAAATGATCATATCTCCGTTTTTACTTGTTTTACACAAAACAAAAAGTAAAATAGAACAGCCTACCAGTTTTTTATGTTAATTTATAATTAATTTAGGCGCACAACAAGGTGCACAGCTAATTCATTTAACGTTTTTGTTTTTCCTAACTTCATTTTTAGTAGATTTTTAGTCAGGACTTCAGTCGACCAAGATATTCTTTGATTGATTACAGCCCTTATACTTTCATTAAATATATAAATTTCAAGCTAAAATTTAAGAGTCTATAATTAGGCTTAAACTGAGCCTGATCTATTTACACCAGAGATTTTCTTAGAATGAAGTTAATACCTTTTAGAAAAATGTCACCATGTGTAAAACTCCCCCTGCTACCCTCATTTGCATTTGTATAGCTCACAGCATTTTCATTTACATGTTAAAGCCTCCTCTAGAATTAGGGGGAGGGGGGTCATGGGGGGACAACTGCCAAGCAAGGCCCACGTCAATTTCTGACAATTCACGGCAGTTTTCAGTGTTGCCTGTAAATTGCCGTGTACTGTCGTAAACCTGAACTTTCACGACAATCTACAGTGACGCTTACTGACGAAAATCCCCCTTTTCATGCAGTGCCTGCAGTTCCACATGGTCATTTTGTACCTTCTAAAATAGTGTATCAAGATTGTACTTAAGTGTACTTCATGTGTATCTTCATACCTTATACACATGTATGTTTGTTTGTTTGTTTTAACTTTATTGTCTGTTCAGATTTACTGGACAGAAATTCATCTTTGATACTGGCTTCAACAACATTCTGCAACCACATTAAACACATAAAACACACATAATAATTGATAAATACATGATTCAATAAAATACAGTGCACATAATTCACAATAACAACCCTAATTGAGAATTTGGTTTAAAACAGTCACTGCCAATGGGACAAATGATCTTTTTAAAAATATTCTTTCTAGCATATGGTGTACGTAGCCTGCGACCCGAAGGGAGGACTTCAAAGCATGAGTGAAGAGGATGAGTCTGATCTGAAAACACAACTAGCGCCTTTTTCTCCATAAAGTTTAAGAATAGTTCTTGCAATGTACTCTGTTTATGGCCGATAATCTTGTTTGCTTCGTTAATTACTCCTGTTAATTTATTCTTTAATTTCATTGTTAAATTTCCATACCATGAGACAATATTATAGGTTCTAATGCTTTCAATCATCGATCTATATACAATGGTTAAGATCCTCCTTTCGATGTCAAGGTTTCGCAACTTTCTAAGTAGGCTTAAGCGCTGTCTTGATTTCTTATGTACATAGTTCACATTATCCAAAAACGAAAGTTTGTCATCAATGATTGTGCCTAAATATTTAAAATTTTGAACTTGCTCAATCTTTGCCCCTTTTATAGTTACTTCTTCATATGGGAGGACAACTGTACATTTCTTATACTGATTCCCACAGCATAATTCCTTTGTCTTCTCAATGTTCAACCGTAAATGACTATTGTCACACCATTGTACAAGACTTTCAATATACTCAAAATAGGTGGGACAGTTCTTATCTGTTTGGCACGAAATTAAAACCAAATCATCTGCATATTTAATCAACGTAAGATCATCACTGTTACACTTAAGTTCATTAGTATAAACAGAAAAGAGCAGAGGCGATAATACACATCCCTGAGGTAATCCAGAATGTAAGACTATGCAGTCAGATAGGATTCCGTTAACACGGACTCTTTGTGGCCTGTTGCTTAAAAAATTCTCAATCCATAAAATTAACCAGCTATGTACACCTAAATCTCGCAGCCTTCCTATTAAAATTTGTGGCTGTACAGTATTAAATGCTGATGAAAAATCCATAAAAAACATTCTGACATGAGCATTAGTTTTATCTAAGTGATGCTGTGCTTTGTGAAGTAAGGTCAGGCAGGCATCAGAGGTGCTCCGATTGGGCTTATAAGCAAATTGTAATGGGTCAACAGATCCGTTAATTTGTGCTAGAAGTTCCTTGCTCACTATGCGCTCCATGCACTTGCACAGAACAGATGTGAGGGTCTCTTGCATAAGTGGTTTTAGGTACTGAAATAACAGTAGTGTTTTTCCATGCTACAGGCACAAAGCCATCGTCTAAAAAGATCTGAAACAGCCTAGTACATACATGCCCAAGTTGTACTGCACACTCTTTTAGAACAATACCCTTAAGGCCATCTGGACCGCTAGCCTTCTTTGGTTTAAACCTACGGAGCACCTTGATAACCTCCCCTACCTCTATTCTCATAGGTTCAGATTCTGTAAGAGTAACATTATGCTCCGTATCTACATGATTGTCAAACCTTGAGTAAAAAACATTTCAATTATTTACAAAACTATGAGGATCATCATCAACAGCCAGTTGTGCCCGTTTCTGTTGTTTGCCCATCATAATATTTAGTCCTTTCCATGCGTCTCTGACATTACCGGTTTTAAATTTATTTTCAACTTTATCTTTATACTGTATTTGGGCCTCCTTTATCTTACATTTAATTTCTTTATTTAATTCTATTACCATGTCTGTCTCATTGTTTAAAGTTTGTTTAAGGTCTTTGTTAATCCAAGGTTTATTGTTTGGAAATATTCTAATATTTTTAGTTTGAACCACTGCCTCTGTACAAAAATTGATATAACTGGTAATTATGTCATTTAAAGACTCATGATCGACATTGCAACCATTAAAAAAAAGATTCCAATCAGTGCTTCCAAATCAATCTCTGAGGTTCTCAATTGAGTCTTTAGTCCATGACTGGACCTGCTGAATGACAGGTTCAGTCCTTTTTAGTATCTGTCTATATTTTGGAAGAAGGTGGATGACATTATTGTCTGAACGTCCTAATGGTGCGTGCAGCCTTGGTACATAATAATAATAATAATAATAATAAACTTTATTTTATATAGCGCCTTTAAAAGTAGGCTATCTCAAAGCGCTTCACAAATATAGAAACATAATAAAACATACAATTAAACAAACAATGCATTAGTAATTGCTGACAGAGAGACGAAATAAAATACAAAATAAAAACATTATGAAGTATAGGATTAATAATAATAATACAACAATTATCTAAAAGCTACCCTAAACAAATAAGTTTTAAGTGATGATTTAAAAACACTAAGCGATTCTGCTTGCCTAATCTCAATAGGCAGGGAATTCCAGAGTTTTGGAGCATTTGACGAAAATGCCCTATCACCCATCGATTTTAGTCAGGTATGCGGAACAATTAAAAGGCCAGCTTCCGAAGAACGGAGATCACGTGCTGGTGTGTAGGGTGTTAAAAGTTCAGTTATATAATGAGGTGTCAGTCCATGCAAGGCCTTATAAGTAAGCATTAAGATTTTAAAATCAACACGGAATCTGACAGGGAGCCAGTGTAAAGATTCCAGTACCGGAGTAATGTGATCCCTCGTCCTGTTTCCAGACAGAATTCGAGCGGCAGAATTTTGTACCAACTGTAGTTTGTTAAGGGTAGCTTTTGAAACCCCAGCCAACACAGCATTACAGTAATCGATACGTGAAAATACAAAAATGTTGATTAGCTTTTCAGCCACAGGGAGAGACAACATGGGACGCAATCTGGCTATATTTCTGAGATGAAAGAATGACGTCCTGACAGTGCTCTGAACATGAGGAACAAATGTCAAATTATTATCAAATATCACCCCCAGATTTTTTAATTTAGTCTGAAATTGAAGTGTAGAACCTTCTACACTAAAAGTGGGGGAACCAGCCTTCCGTAGCTGATGAGGTGAACCAATGAGCATTACCTCCGTCTTGTCACTGTTTAGGCATAAAAAATTTCTAGACATCCATTCTTTTATCTCAGAAATACAAAAAGAAAGATGAGACACAGCCACATCTACATCAGGTTTTGAATGTATATAAACCTGGGTGTCATCTGCATAAAAGTGAAAACTGAGTCCAAGTGATTTTAAAAGTTGGCCAAGAGGATAAACGTATATGTTAAAAAGTATAGGGCCCAGGATAGAACCTTGAGGGACACCAGAATGCACTACACCAATAGCAGACCTGAAACCACCCATTGCAACAAACTGCTTTCTATCAGAAAGATAGGACTTAAACCAGCTTAGTGCAGTATCAGAAACACCAAAAACAGATTCTAACCGAGCAAGTAAAATATTATGATCAACAGTGTCGAAAGCGGCACTAAGATCAAGAAGAATAAAAATAGAGAGACTGCCGGAATCAGAAGCGATTAACAAGTCATTAGTAACCTTAACTAATGCTGTCTCAGTGCTGTGTAGTTTACGGAATCCTGATTGAAGGGGCTCATAGAGATTATTTGCAGCTAGATGGGAGTGCAATTGAATAGCAACAATTCGCTCTAAAATTTTGGCAAGAAAAGGAAGATTAGAAATGGGGCGGAAATTATTTAGATTGTCAACGTTTGTGTCTTTTTTTTTTGGTACAGGAGTCAAAGCAGCAGTTTTAAATGTTGTTGGCACCACACCAGTGCACAGAGAATCATTTATAATATTCAGTACAATAGGACATAAACTAGCAAAACATGATTGGAACAGACAAGTTGGTACAGGATCAACTATGGAAGTGGCAGCTTTCATTTTTGAAACCTCATTACAAAGAGAATGAAGGTCCAATATGGAAAAATTTGATAGGGGGGTACCAGAAAATTCAGGAGTGATTGTGAGAGAAGAAGGTGAAGGAAGAGTAGAAATGATACATTTACGGAGGTTTTCAATCTTTGAGCTAAAAAAATTAAGAAACCTATTACAGAGGTGAGACGAAGCTGGAGCAGTTGAATAACTGTTACATTTAAGGAGTTTGTTAATAGAGTTGAACAATTGTCTTGGGTGGTTCTGATTGTTATCAATTATCTGTGCAAAATAAGCAGACCTGGCCGATGCAATTTGGGTCTTATATTCAAGTAATTGATCTTTCCAAGCCTGGTAAAAGACAGTCAAGCCAGACATACGCCACCGACGCTCCATTGTACGACAGGATGTCTTCATAGCACGCAGGTTTTCATTGTACCAAGGAGAGGGTCGACCAAAGGAGACCAGCAGGATTTCAAAGGTGCAAATGAGTCCAGGCCAGATGAGAGAACAGAATTTTACATGAGAACTTTGTCCTCCAGGGTATCAGATGAAGAAAATGCGCTCAAGGAAGAATCAATAAAATCGGAGAAATCAGAGGGTTCAATCAATCTCCATTTGCGATAGTTAATAATGCGAGAAGAGGTAGTGTTTATATCAGGCAGTTCCATATTAAAAAAGATTGACAGATGATCAGACAGCCCCAAGTCAGAGGTGTACAACTGTGACACAAATGAGCCGTTTAAAATCACTAAATCAAGAGTATGGCCTTTATTATGTGTAGGACAGTCCACGAGCTGGTTCAGATCGAAGCACTCCAATAAAGATAAAAACTCTTTTGTTGTTATGGAATCTTTTTTGTCCATATGGATGTTAAAGTCCCCCAAGATTAAAGTTCTCTCAAATTTGAGGCATAGCAAGGACAACATATCTGCAAATTCAGATATAAAGTCTTTATTTTTCTTTGGAGGCCTGTAGACTGTAGCTATGGCAGTAGAAATGTGGGCAGGTACACTCAAAACAAGACATTCAAATGAGTTAAACTGTGGAACAACCACAGGACTCAAGCTGAGTTGGTTTTTATATAGCACAATAATGCCCCCACCTCTTCCAGAGCAACGCGGGAGATCAAATAAGCCATATCCAGCAGGAGTAAGTTCATTGAAGAGAACACCATCTGACTCTTTGTGCCAGGTTTCCGTTAAACACACAAGATCCAGTTTACGTTCTGTAATAATGTCAGATAGTATCACAGCCTTGTTATTGACAGATCGTGTATTGAAAAGCGCAGAGTTTACTAGACGGGGAGCAGTTGAAACCAGAGAAGCAACCTCGCGCTTGGGAAACGACAAGTTGTTGGAATTAACCCCCCTAGGTCTACCCAACTGCGTTTGAGATTTACGCAGAAATGCAGGACAAGCAACGGAGGATGCAACAGTGGATGTAACAGATGAGAAGGAAAAGCTACGTCTTGAAGAGCGATGTATATAACGCGTCGGTCGTAGTATTCCAGCATGACTGCAAAGAGTGTATGTGTCGTTCGCCAGATAAAAGTTACCCTTAAGGTTCGACAGTTGGCGAACAGTGTACCTTAGGGCCATGTTGGAGAAGTCCACACCAGCCGGGACTTCACAGTGGTGTAAATCCTGGGATGGACAGCAGAAAAGGCGATTCCAGCGAAGAACAGTAAGTGATAAAAGCAGTAATCCAAAGAGTGAAACGTAATTCCACATCATAGAAGCAGTAATCCAATGGGCGAAGCGTAAATCCTCCTCACGATAAAATAGGCAATCTTCACATACTCCAAAACTCTTAATGAACGCTCATCAATAATAATAATAAAACAAACAAACGGATGAAAGGAGCGGCAGCCAAAACGCGCCAGCGTACCCTTCCAATCGGAACCGGAAGCAATGTAATGTTCAAATAATGAAGCAATGTAATGTTCATAAGCCCCGTCCACATTACCAAAACATTTATCCAAAGTTTTACTCAGTCTCGTCGGACAAGTTATATACTGTTCCAAATTCGGCAAAAACGCAGATAATTCGCAGTTGTTAAAATCACCCAAAAGGAACACCGGATCATCCGATGAGTTACGTAATGCCATGTTGTAGCTGGCAGCAATGCCCTCGGCTGTGAATACAAAATTCGGCCCAGGTACATAAACTAGGATAACAGTTATTTGTCCGAACTCACGGGGCAGATAGTATGGGCCTGAAGGACACCGATAGAAGTTCGTAATGGGTTGAGCAGTAAGTTCCACGTACCGTGATATTTGTTGCCCAGCTGTTATTGACAAACATACACAATCCTCCTCCGATGGTTTTGGATGATTTCTGGCTATCACGGTCCAGTCGAATTAGAGTATATCCCTCGAGATTTATATCATCAGTCTCCCCCGTTAACCATGTTTCATCATGTAGTACACTTAAGTACAATCTTGCTACACTTTATTTTACGTAGCTTATCCCTGTGTAATATTATGTAATTGCAATGTAATTAGGAAGCTACCGCATGCATTTAAGGTGTGAACTAGGGAGTTAGGCCTAATTCAAACTAAAGTACATATGGATAAGGTTTGTAGATACACATGAAGTACACTTAAGTACAATCTTGATACACTTTATTTTACGTAGCTTATCCCTGTGTAATATTATGTAATTGCAATTTAATAAGGAAGCTATCCCATGCATTTATGCTGTGAACGAGGGAGTTAGGCCTAATTCAAACTAAAGTACATATGGATAAGGTTTGTAGATACACATGAAGTACAATCTTGATACACATTATTTTACGTAGCTTATACCTGTGTAATACTCTGTAAATTGAATGTAATTAAGAAGCTACTGCATGTATTTAAGCTGTAAACTAGAGTGTTAATTCAGATGGATAAGGTATGTAGATACACATGAAGTGCACTTAAGTACAACCTTGATACACTTTATTTTATTATTATTTATTTTATACCATGTGTAACATTGTACCAAGTCGGTAACACGTATGTAACCGACTCGGCCTGTTACATATGTGTAACAGTAGCTGCCTAATACATGAGTGTAATTACAATCTGTAAGTACAGGCTGTTCCATAACTTAGTTACATGTTAATTACATTTTGTTACATGTTATTACAATGTCTACTACTTAGTAATTAATTAATTACTCTGTATCAAGGACACCGTAAAATAAAGTGTTACCCACTGGATTGTTTTTAAGGTGCTCTTGGCCAGCTGCTTTGTGCCTGTCTATGCTGGAGTGAAGCCAGTGGAGTTCCAAGGGCAGGTAATGGTGTCTTATACGACCAGCTCTCTTGGCTCTAGTACTGTCTGTGACTCTGCTGAGAGCTGATGTTTAGTTTTCATTTAGATGAATGAGCAAACCAACTCTTTGGTTCTGCTTAAGCCCTACAGTGACAGAGGTCTGATAAAACTACATTACCAGCCAAATGTGGTGGTATTTTCAGCCAAATCAATTATGAAGTTGCATTGGTGAAGTTCAAGTGTGTCATAGGAAAGCACCACGTTGTAATACTGTATAATAACATAACGAAGACTTCTGCATATTCACAACGAGTACAAATAGCAATGCAGATTAAGACTAGACGATTTCCTAGGCAGAAATTGCTCAGGCGAAGCACTGCTACTTGGGCGCAGAGATATCACGCAATACCTGAAATCCCCCAACATACCGGCGTGAATATTAGCTGGCCATTTTTCCTACAGTAGACATAATTAATGGTGATGAACATGGCGGATTTTGTGAGAGATGAAGAGGGTAACTTCTCAGACAGTCAAGATCCAGAACCAAAACCTCTACGAACCAGAGGTTTCAGAAGAGAAGCTGCGTGCTTTGGAAATAGAACGACAGGAGGAGAAGGTTGCTAATGCTCAACAGCCTGAGGACGTGAGGATGAGAGCCGACACTAACTGGTGGTGTGAGTGTGGGGGAATATGCCAGCCTATGCCGACTGAAATAGAGTGTCTGCTGTGGCGAGTGGCACAGGGTACTGCTATCGATGACCAGGCTCAACGTGTCAGATCAAGATGAGCACGCCCGCAGTTGTGTCACAGCTACCTAACTTGCGTGGTATCTCTGCGCCCAAGTAGCAGTGCTTCGCCTGTGCTTTCCCCCCCCCCCTCCCCTACTCGTTGTGAATACGCAGGTCACAAGAAGTAATTAGTTGTTTTTTTTGTACTTTTACACCCGACATGCTATCAGGCAACAAAGGGTTCCATTCATTATGCTAAGCTAAGCTAGCGTCGGCGCTGCCAGACAATATATGCACTGAGACAAAAATGCATTTGCCCACCTATCTAAATGTAGGGGAGACGGTGAATAACCCCCATTTCAAAAAACGGTGGCGTGTTCCTTTAGCGTGTTAAACACCTTTAACTCTCTGTTGCAATAATTATTAAATCAGAAAGGTTAAAAAGAACGCAGTCACTTTAACAAAAAATCAGTTACACATCTGTCAATTTGAAGGGGACACTAACAATTGTAATGTAAGACAATGGCAATTTGTATATAAGCAAATAATATGCCCTTTAAAACCCATTAACCTACAATTGTTATGAACTTTTATAAATAAAAACTTTAATAAAAGCTGCATGGCAGATTGGCAAATATTTTGTAAAATTCATTACTGAAGGTTGATGGCCACCGATAGTCTTGTTCAATGAAATAGAAACATACACTACTAAAGCCATTTTATTTTTTGCAATATATCTATTCAGTGATTTGCTTATCTGACAACAATGTAATAATGTCTTAAATTATCTTTATTTTCTGGGCTTTTCTCAGCAAATAATATTGATACAGTGTGATTAATTTGCTAATAAGCATGTTGTCAAATTAAATATTAATCATTATAATGTTTAATCAATTTAAATAATTGATTAAAAGTGACAGTAAAACATTTATAATGTTAGAAAAGATTTATATTTCAAAGAAAGACTGTTTTGAACTTATTATTTATCAGAGAAAAATAAAAATGTATCACGGTTTGCACAAAAAATAATGAGCAGAACCATTACATATTGGCCTCGCTGAGCATAAGAGTGTATGTTATTTAAGAATGTTGATTTCCTCAGAAATGGATGGATGGCGGATTCACAGACAGTCTTCCTGTTCTCCCTGTGGGACGCACAATAACAGTGTCACCATTTAGCGGCCCCCAGGATATTTCTCCAGCATATAAGGGCATAAGTAAGCTTCACCTCAGATTGGCCAACATGAGCGTTGTGGTAAGTTTTTAGCATTAATAAGCCTTACTTATTACCGTTAGTTCATAGTTGTATAGTACTACTTAACTGTAAACATTTCAAATATAAATCTCCTTCCAAACTGTTGTCATAACCTGACAAGTTTTGAAATTTCAATCGTTTTCCACCCTTAGTTCTCCAAGGACAACATCATAAGGCTGAACCAGGCCCTGTTTCCTCCCTCATTACACAGGCTCAAGGCACTGGATCAAGAGGGATACCAGGATGCTGTTCACTTTTTAAAGAAAGATGGATGGATGCAATAACTGATTTTCACCTTCCTAGCACTTTCAACACCTTAAATGTCTAAAATGTGGCATATTGACACCAAGACAATTTTCCTCATAGCAGTTCATTTGTGGCGTGCAATATTATGTTCAGTGTAATGATCATACTTTACTTTGACTCGGTGTCTACTTACATTTTACTGTGTTTTCATCTTGAGAATGAATCCTGTATTTCAGGAGGCTGAATGATCATTGTGATAAAAAGTAAGCTTTAAAGGTGCCCTAGAATGTTTTTTTTTTATTATTTTATAATGTTTCCTGGGTTGCCCTTATAATGTTAGTATGTTTTTTAGATCAAAAATAGTCATAATTTAGAAATAAAAGGCTCTGATTTAGTCTCTGATTTGAACACTCTGTTTGAAGGGGCATGTCTGCTGTGAGAACCGGCCACTGCTGTGATTGGCTGACATGCTTGCATATGAAATATGACACGTGAAACTCTCTCGAATACTTTCACTAACTTACAGCTGTTATATACGTTTTAACTATTACAGCTATCGAGATTAACGAATCATGAGATGTTTTTAAAGTATTTAAATATATTTCCATCACATAAAATGTTGCTGTGAGCATTGAGCATGAGCATTGAGCAAGCAGATGACAGTTTGTTGATCGCGAGACAACGCAGTTTCTCTCTCTCATGCTTTCACCAATGCAAACGATGTACATACAGTAAGAGCTTCGTTGTGCAGTGTAACAGCATCATTGATTTCATAACGAGTTTGGCAATAGAGATAAACTCGCGCTGTGTGGATTGTTCTTTGACCGCTTTCTGTATAGTTTATTCACTGAGAATTAGCCTATTTGACGTTAGTTATGTATGCTCGTTACTTGGAGTTTGCTATTACTGTACTAGGATCTTGCGCTGGATCTAACACAGTGTAAATTATCTTTAATAAAATCACTACTTACCGGTTGCGGGAATATAGTCGGAATTACCCCCTTCTTCAGTTTGAGACGCTGAGAGAAGCTTGATATTGTCCGTGGTTCGAAAATAAGTCTGTGGTGAAATGGGCAGAGTAAACTAACAACTTGACCTCACATTCCCTGCACAGCCTGAACATAGCATTTATTTCCATGATCTGCCATTTTCTCTCTGATCCTCGCTTGTTTCGATGACTCGGCTGTGCAGTGCTTGTCATTGAGGGCCGGCCTATGCAAATCTTTGGAGGCGTGATCCCCGACTGTTGCGTCACAGTCGGTATTATGTGGAGATTCGCCTGTTTTTCAGGGGTGTTTTTTAAAAACGAGATTTAAATAAGAAGGAGAAAACAATGGTGTTTGAAACTCACTGTATGTCATGTCCATGTACTGAACTCTTGTTATTTAACTATGCCAACATAAATTCAATTTCACATTCTAGGGCACCTTTAAAACAACTGCTCTCGAGCCATGAGAGCACTACAGCATTTTTAAGAATGACTAAATTGTTTATGTTTGAAACTCCTTTTGTTGGAATCTGTTCATAATGGCCTTTAAAATCTCTGTCAATCCCAAGACCAACAAGTCACCCTTTTGCCTACACTTGCTGCACATATCAATGCAGCGTTTTTGTAGGTCCTTGAGGACAACACTGAAGAACAAGCCTTTGAAGTAAAGCTGCAGGAGAGGTCGTTTGAACTCCATGAGTCTCCTCACCTCTCAGAACTATCAGTTTACTTGCACTTGATTCTCCGAGAGCGTTCTGATCATTTTTCTGTCTGTGAGAACATCTCTCTAGGGAAGGTTTGGGGATTAGCAAAGGCTTGTGGGTATTTATGATGTGGTTGTAGAGCGAAACAGAGCGCTGGCACACACACACTACTGCATAAACTGCTCATGCGACTTATCAAATCATAAGAAATAAATAGTAAAGTTTTTGCAATTAAATAGAGATTTTATTGACTTATTGATTTATAGAGCAGTTAGTGTTGTCAAAAGATAAAAAGATGATAAGAACTGCTTATGTGAAATTACATCAATTGTAATTGGTCTTTATTAGAAGCAAGAGCAATGTTATAAGCGGAGCACCATTAGCTTGATAAAAATGGATTATTCAGTGGCAGCATGGGTAATTTACATCAGTCTTTAAATGATGCACATGTTCATATGGGTTGATCTATTATTTATAATAAGACCCCATATCGTATGGCCTCAGTGCTGAACCAGCGTTTTTGAACTACCTGTTAATCAATAGAGTGAATGGTTGTTTAAATGAAAGTATTGTTAAAATGAAGGTTATGTTAAATATGGCATCGCAATGTACTTTGTCTAAGTGTGTGTGAATTTATTTGTGCAATTAACTCTGGCGTAATGTGTCTTTGAATAGCTGCATTAATAATGTAATTAGAATGCCTTCACATAGACATGTTACAAAGTGAATCTGACACTTCACAAAGACGCTCTAAGGAGAAACCCCTGGCTCAGGGATTTGCATTATTTACTGACAAATCAAGTCTGTATTAATTTGCATTGTTAAGCTCTGAGGTTTTTTTTTTAAAGGGATAGTTCACCCAAAAATGAAAATTAGCCCATGATTTACTCACCCTGAAGATATGTGTATATGACATTCTTCTTTCAGACGAATATGATCAGAGTTATATTAAAAATCGTCCTGGCTCTTCCAAGCTTGATAATGGGAGTGAATGGCTGTATGTCTTTGGAAGTCCATCAAAGCGCATCTACTTACTGATTAAAGAGCTATATGCGTCTCCGGGAGTTAATAAAGGCCTTATGAAGTGAAGCAATGTTTTCGTGTAAGAAAAATATCCATAAAACTTTATCAACTAAAATAACTTGCTTCCAGCAGACGACCGCACGAAAGTCGACTTGCGCCAAAAGAGTAATTCTTGACCTTGATGCACAACGTAATGTCGAACATAGTTGCCCAGCCCTGTTTATTTCAACTGCGAGAGGCGTCAATTGCCGTCATTATGTTGTGCGTCAAGTTCAAGTGTTACTCTTTTGGCGTAGGTCGACTTGCGCATGGCCATCTGCCGTGGCGAGGATGTCATAGGATAATTTTCATTTTTGGGTGAACTACAGTATCTCTTTATTTCAATGGTTTTATGATTGACATTAATGGCAAGTACTGAAAACATTAGAATATTAATATAATTAAACAAGTAAATTTTTTTGGCAAGCCAACAGATAACATCACACAGGCAATAGGAAAGATACTGGACAAAAATATTAAAGTGGTGAAACATGAAATAGAATAAATAAGTGCTGTTTGTAGTACAGACTACCCACATTCATTTAACCTTGTAAAGGTCCGTGTTTGTCATTAATACATTTTGTTGAATGTTGAATCAAGATGCAGCATGGTCAGAATGGTGACCGGACCACCAATGGATTATTGAGTGCGGTGGCTCAAATGAGCCACAACTTTTTGGCTGTGTTTTTGTCATCTTGCAGTCATCTGCTCTTACGACGAAGAAACACTGAGAGCGTCCTCTCCCGATCCAGGACACAGCCAGACCCAGAGCCCAAAATTACCACCTTCAACCACGGAAGAATCGTGTGATCCCCCCACAGATGGAGAGCTACCGTCCACAGCGGAGTCCGAGGAGAAGAGGACAGAGCTGACCCTCGCCCCGGAAGTGGAGCTCCCTGGTGACCATGGGTGTGAGCCCGCGCCGCGACATCAGCGGACGAGGGACTAGTTAAAGGGTACCTATCATGGAATTTTGAAAATTACCTTTCATGTAGTGTGTAACATAGATCTAAGTGAACAAAAACATCCTACAAAGTTTTAAATATGAAAGTTCACCGTATACAAAGTTATTATCTCTCAAAAGTAAGAGTCGACTCTGAGTCGTTGATATGAATCGATAGACGAACGATGCACTTTCGTACGTCACTTGTCCAAGTTATTTGAATAAGATACGCCCACTCATTGCATTAGGAGACACCAGGGAAAACATGTCGACGAGACGCTGCTGTGTTTTGAAGTGCGACGCAAAAGCAAACTTTTTTCATCTGCCCAGTGAGGAGCATTTGAAGACAGTGGCTACAGTTCATAACTATACCACAGAAGTATTATAGCCCGAACTTGTTCTGTGTTCGCGTCATTTTGAAGATGATTGCTTCACAAACCTAAATGCTATAAAGTATGAATTTGCGAGGCGGCTGATACTGAAGGAGGGAGGTTCAGTACCGAGTTTATTTGGATCAGCTTCCTTCTCCGAATCACAATCTGTAAGTAGGCTGTTGCTTTTATGTTTGTATCATGTTCTATAATTATTTTGCGTGTTGTGTACGCACAGGCACAGCGCAGCTTCTAGCGGCTAACTTAGGTCTTCAATGTCAATTGTATTGAAATATGTGAAGTGTTTGTCGTTGTTGATGGAGTTGTCACAGGGCTCTCGAGTGTCACGCATCACGCATTGAGCGTGACAGTCACTCATTTCAGTCTTTTGTCACGCTCTCCGGCCACACATTGTATTTCTCACGCTGAAAAACTATTTGTAATATATTTAATATGCCGCAATGCCCAAAACTCACTCACTGTGGAACCGGCAGCAGGATTCAAGCGCGTCTCCTCCAGTGTTGCCAGGTCCGTATGCCTGCACTGTTTCCGCGGGTTGTTTGTGTAGTGCACGCTTGTTGACGCGATTGTTTTATCCACTGGAACATGATTGTTATTGAGGAAACACCCGGGACCGCTATTTGAATATTTTTGGCCGTGATTGGGTTAGTTTGATGAGCAATTGGGCTGGTTTTGTTGTGCAGACCTGGCAACCCTGGTCTCCTCTGGTGTTGTTCGTCTGGTGTTGTTAGCCAATCAGAAAATAGCACTGTTGTATCTGGGTAAGATCTAGCGCAACAACCAATGACACCCCGTCGGCTGGGTGTCTAACATATCACCACAGATTAGCGTCACGCAAAGGCGGGGTTTGGAAAAATGACTCGCTAAACGATTCATATGGGAGTCGGTGAGCAAATCAGGTAAAAATAAATGCATATTATAAGACAACAAAAGTGTTTTTTGTCATTGCATGCTTGTAAAACTGTTGTTGGGGACTCCCAGAACAATATTAGGAACATTTTAAATGCCATAATAGGTACCCTTTAACGTGGAAAATGAGGACTGGCTGAAGGACTTAAACACGGAGGTATTTACTCCCAACCGGTACCTTCATCATCGCTGTTTATAGACAGCACTAAAGACTATATGAACTGAGTTATTCATTTCATCGACCTGCATGGACTGTGTCATACTTACAGTCATTCTGTCGAGATTCTCACTGCCACCGTGAAAGCTCAGCCAGTCCTCCAGCTCCGAGACTTACAGGCCGTCCACGGCACTCTGTCCCTCCACCTCTACGGTTGCAGTGGGTTCCTCCTTCCCTTTGACGTCGCCTCAGCCCGTACTCTGGCTCTGCCTCTGGCAATTGTCGACCACAGCATCACCGAGGTCTCCAGGGCCAGCGATGTTGCTAGTTTCCATTAGCTCTCCGTCAGCATCCATGGATCCATCTGCCTCGTCTCCTGTGGTCGTCCGCCAGCTGTCGTCAGCCACTACACCATCTTGGCTCCTCCCTCCCTTGGCACTGGTGAGCTCTGGGTCTGTGCCAGCGGACTATCTCCACCTTTACTGCCAGGGGATCGTTGTCGTCCATCTGCCACTATCCTTTTGTCTTCACCACAGTCCATCACCATCCAGTCACCATCCCTTCGCCACATTCTCGTCCACCTCACCAGTTACTATGCAAGGTTGCGGCTTGCCGGATGGGGGAGTCATTTCAGAGATATGTTTAGTTCGTTTAGTTTTCATGGACTTTTAGTTTGTATTAGTTTGTATTCAAAAAGCAACTGCAGAAGATATTTCCAAACCTCTGGATTGCTCTCAGAATTGCAGTTACCCTGCCAGTAACTGTAGCAGCTGCAGAGAGAAGTTTCTCAAAACCTCAATCTCAAAAGCTTGTAAAAAAAATGACCTGCGCTCCACAATGACATGTGAACTTGCTTTAATCAGCATTAACAGAGAACACGCACAGCAGATTCTGGTTATTGATGAGTTTGATTTTTTTTTTTTAAAGCAGAAGAGAGCCTCTAGCCATGGAATAAGAATTATAAGTGCTGGTCCAGATGACTTTTCAGATGAATATTTGTGTTCACCTTAATTTAAACGTACAGTATGTAACTTTTGGCCACCAGGGGTCACTCAATCAAAATAATAGCAAAAGACGTAGTCTGATGACGTCGTGAAAGAGCGTGTGCTCATGGGAGTTGTTGTCGTTGTCGATGACCAGCCCTCTGAGGGAGAGAGAGAGAGGGAGTGCGCGCGCGAACCAGCTATACGATGTTCATTGGAACACGCGCGATCTGTCATTTCCCAGCCATCTAGCATCTCCAGCAGATAACATGTTCACTGACGAGGTAATGTGTTGTTATTTATATTATATCTCTATTCGTGTTACGTTTAGTTACGGCTATTCACTTTATGTAATGCCATTGTAATGAACACGCGCGCTCTGTCGCCCCCCACATTCCTCACTCATTCTAACTTAGTGTTTTTAAAATCACGTCTTTTCAAACGGAGAGATATATGAATTATCAGGGCTATTAAATCAATATTCCATCTAGCTAGTATTAATAGATGTTAAAAAACACGGTCACCTTTCGTTAATAATTATAATTACGTTTATACTATGATATTGAAAAAGATAGTGAACTGCATATGAATCTACTTTCTGCAGCTATATCTATAACAAATGTGAATTTACATTATACTATACATGAGAGCTACTCCGTCTGCGTTTTGCACATGCCATCATCGTTTCAAAACATATAAGTTACGGATAGATATAGTTAGCTGAATGGGTGCTTACTTGTTTATTAGAATGCAAGCGAGATCGGCATCTCTCTGTAGTTCCAGCTTGTCACGAAGCTCGTGGAAATGCAACTCCAATGTTAACGCGAGTCATGTCTTCTCCTGTCCCAAACCCTTCTCGGGTCATTTCTTTCACCCGTGCGTTTCCGCTTCACGGCTCTGCCTCCAGCAGCAGAATGTGCAGGCAAAGCATAATCCATTATTGGTATCCAACTATTGATTCTTTATCGTCTTCTTTTATTTTAGTGACGGGCGTCCGGTGTTCACATTTGTGTTTGGCGGTTTCCATAGATATATGGGCGGTTTCACCGGGATCCGCAGGAAGTTAGAGAAACTAGAGGGGTTAAAGGTTATATGACGTCATAGACGGGCGACGAAACGGAAATAAAGAAACGGCCCGTGTCTTCAAATTAAAATATAAATTTCTCCGGATTTAAAAGTTGGTGGAAACTTTCGGGATAATGTTAGTACACAACTTAAAGAAATATATAACATACAGTTATTTTTGCTATTTTGAAAGCCGATGGTTTATGTTTGAACGAAACAAGAACTTTGTGCCGCTAAATGTCACGCATTACGCAGTTGTCCATGTCTGTCGCCATGGTTACATCATGGCTATGGCATTTCGAGCGGAAACCGAGGAGAACGCGGATATTGCGGCATTGACAGGCGACATTTGTTGGCCGGGACGCGATATTTTTTTTCACAGGATGGTAGGGGAAGACTCATTAATATTCATTAGGGAACTCATGCCTGATTGGTCTGATGACCTACCCCCTAACCCCGCCCTTAAACCTACCCGTCACTGGGGGTCTGATGACCTACCCCTAACCCCGCCCCTAAACCTACCCGTCACTGGGGTTAAGACTAATCAGGGATGAGTTCCCTAATGAATATTAATGAGTCTTCCCCTACCATCCTGTGAAAAAAAAATATCGCGGCCGGGACTGCCACTTATTTAAAATTGGAATTTCTCTGAAATAAAAAAATCTTTGGAGACTTTTGGGATATTGTAAGTACACAACTGCAGGAAATATATCACACTGTGCAAGTGATTTTTGGATATTTTATTACAAAATTGTTACATATTGGACCTTTAAGTTCAATAATTAAAATAATATTTTATAACCTCTTTTTTTATCATATACCAAGGGGGCAAATAATTCTGACCAGCACTGTATATGCACCGATACTGCGCTTGTGTACTCATACTCATAAAAATGCTCCAATACCAACCAGGCAGTTTGTGTGTGTTTAAACTGTCTAATGCATAAAAACATCTGGATGAAAACAATACACATTCATAGGTGGAGGTGTATAAGCTGAGGTATGCTAAATCCTAAATCCCAGCTAACGCAGTTACGTTGTGAAGACGTAACTGGACCAGACCATATTCGTCATAGTGACGTAACACATAACGTTCCAGCAACGTAACTTTGTGATTCCCATAATCGTCGTGGCGACGTTATAGTGTAGCGAGGACATAACATCAAAGGACCGTGTTAGTCATAGTGACGTATTACATAACGTTCCAGCGACATGTGACCAAAGGAAATGGAAACAGATTGAGTAAAAAAAATGGTGACATACAGAAATCACCTGATTTAAATGTGACAAGCTTTAAACGCCCTCTCATAAAGATCTGGCTGAATTAAACCTCTGTCTGTCTTTCTGACCCTCACTCTTCGCACTCTTGTTGGTATAATGACATAAACATGACAAAATCACGTGATATTTGGCAACTCTGTCAAGGGTTTGCGTGCTGAACGTGCTGTCATAGCTTGGAATGCAAATGCAGTCAGGATGAATTCACACAAAATTATGTAAAAACACCAGTCTTGGCAAGTATCCAAGTTATTTCTCAAGTTAAAGGTGCTCTAAGCGATGTTAGCTGACGTCTCTTCTTGAATAGACGTTCAAATTATTGTCAAACAAAACGGAGGCTAGCTAGGCCCTCCCTCGTCCTCATCCACGCACTTACCCCCCAAATCCATCTTGTTGGCTATTGGCTGGAACAGTTTATGTTTCGTGGTGCGGGTTACGTTTATTTTTGTTGCCGTTTTTGGAGCCTGGGGTGTCTGGGGTAGGCCTAAATAACACATGATATCGCTTAGAGCACCTTTAACGTAGACACTTCATATTGGACATGTGCATTTGGTCTTAAAGGAGCAGCAGTCTAACACCATGTCCTAACCAGACGCAATGCGATAAGATTCCAGCGACAAATAATTTGTGAGATGCATCAAAATCGATCAAAACCCACAGCCAATCAAAACAGCGTGTGATTCCCCTCAGATCTTGAAATTAAAAAAATGGAAACAAGAACGTTCAAACTGGGAACAAACAAGTGTATTCTTTGACAAAGATTGTTTTAGTAACAATAATGTTTAAATAATGTAATATTTGTGAATTTGATTACGTAGCCAAGCCGTCAAGACTCTGGTAATGTACACTTGCCGCAAGACTCCACCCACACGCTGTTCTGATTGGCTGTGGGTTTTGATTGATTTTGACGCATCTCGCAGTCGCGCCGCATCTAGTATGGACAGACAAATTATTTGTCGCTGCAAACGTATAGCACCGCGTCTGGTTAGGACACGGTGTAATCAAACAAAGATCAAAATAATCACTCACTGCTCTTGACTAAATACCTTTTGTAACTTTATAAAGATCCATCTATATTTAATTTATACAGTAATGAATATGCAGTGTTACTTCACATTTAATTACTTTATTAAAATTTCTTTAACTAAAAAACTATTAGACCTAGACCTATCTAAAAACAGTTTATTTCATTTATAGCCTTGTTCTTTTGTATTAATTTGTGCTATTTGTAATTTTAGTATTTGTTATTATATTACTGACTCTTTACTTGCCTTTAATAATGTTTAAATTTACAATAATTAGGCCAGTAGTTTTGCAGTAGTATCAAAATTGAAATAGTGATTTTTCAATGTTATCTAAACATTTGAACAGCTTGAACATTTGAACAGCAGAGCTGTGCTGTGCAAATGAAAGATAAAATATGATAGAGCAAAATAATGAACAGTGAAAGTAACAGAAACTCATAGAATACATTTGAGGGGGATTAAGTAAGCTTGAAAATAACTGAAATATATATATATATATATATATATATATATATATATATTATATATATTATATATATATATATATATATATATATATATATATATATATATATATATATATAATGTTAATATATAATGTTAATATTTTAAGCTAACTAATAAGATTTATATTCTTTTGGTTTCTTTACCCAATACATTTAAAAATGACAAATGCAGTCTCTGTATCAGCAAGTACCAAAGATGAAAGTATTGGTATCGGACTTGTTCTGGAAAAACTGGTCTCAGTACATCCCTATATATATAGCAGCTTTAAAGATATTTACGTTTTCAATTTCCAAAAAGTCATTACAAATAAAGTTTCTATAGGTTTTAGAAACCTATCCTTAAGCAGAGCATGTGTTCTCTGCGTGTACCTTTGATCATTTAAGCCAAGCAGCCCTTCCATAATGCAATTGATTGATCTCTCCTCTTTGCAAAAGCTCCCGGAAAATCAGAATGATTTAACTTGTCTATTTTGACATAGGCCTAGATCTTTTTTGGTTTGAGGAGACCCATGCTTCAATTGCTTTTAAGGCTCCCCTGGGTACAGCCATCTGCTCTTTTAACTATATCTTTAAAAGTCAGTATCTGTTCACATAAAAGTGATGCAGTTTAGTAGATATGCTGTAACAAGTGGTCAAAAATGTTTTCAAATTGTATTCATAAAGATGCTAGTAAGAGTTATTTGATCATGTCAATTAACACCCACTTGACATTATTTTACGAACCTGCACTATTTATTCAGGAGGACTGTGGATAATCATGGAATCTTGAGGAAATTATGCATGATACTGTATCAAATGGTAAACATTAGTTAATGATCAAAAGCTCATAGAGCAGACTCTCAAATATGAAATTTACCTAATTTAAATGACTATCAATATCTGATGCGTTGCATATTCCAGAAACAGTGATAAATACATCAAGCCATGAAGTACATCATAATTTCAATAAATATCACATCTGGCTCTTAAAAAATTAGGCAAAACATCTTTTTATTTCTGGATACAGACCATTTTTTAAATGTGATGAGATTAGTGTAATGAACATGATGTTGAGAGCGTGGAGAGCCTCTTAAGGCTGGCAAACCATCCAGCGCAGCCTGATTAGTCACAAAAATAAGCAAAACATATTGGATACCAAAAATACTACAAAAACCCTCAGAACACCAAAGCCTGTAAGAGGCATTATGGGTATTGAGTTGTTACCGGTTGCAGGCTAGATCAAAGCTTACGAGCATAAAGGTAGTAATTACAGCTTCAGAAAATCCCTGACCTTACACTGTTGAACCAGGATAATGCATCTCCAAACTAGGAGGAATACAGAACTCAGAACAGAGAATCTGGCAGCAGTTACAAACACTCTAGCCACAAATGACCTTAGATCTTAGGATACAAATTTGGCTGCACACATTTGCTTTCCCTTCTTTTTCGTTTTCCGCCTAGGGGTTAAATAGATGGCCGAAATACCTTGCTGTGAGCAGAGTTTAGACATGTTAAAATGTGCTGCGCGCTTACCTCTCGATAGCAAAATAAACGCACAACAACAAAATTACATTATTCATAAGTAATACCTATTACGAAATCGCCACAGACCAATGGTAGTTTGAAGGTGTTTCCCAGCCAGAGCAAACTTTTCTGTAGTGTTTTCTTTGGCAAAATCTTTCAAACTCCGAAAAGCAAATTTCATTTTGACCTGATTTTGTTGCACATTTAACGCATTAAGGTGTGATCACACTAACCAAATTTCAGTGACATTTTAATTTCGCCACTATTGTCAATAGTGAACCAATATCTTTTTTGTGTCAAACCCAAAGATTTTCCTTTTTGAGTGAACTATCGCTTTAAGTATTACATGCCCTCCTTATGCATTAAAGCCACATAATTTCGTGTATCGGACTATTTTTCTTAAAGCTAATGTCGTAGCTTCTCAATCTGATGATCTCGTTCACATCTGCAAAGCTGACTGAGAGAAGAGCAGCAGGGCTGGAGCCAGGGCTTCCATACTATTTGCAGAGGGGAAAGCTGTATTGGGACAGGCTTTAGACTCTGTGTATGACGGCTTACTGCTGCCCTTATGACCATTAGAACGGAGTAGAACTGGGGCTCAGTGTCTGGACTCAGGGGGGTGCTTTCTGACGGGTCTCTCGACAGGTCAAAAAGCAGTGGAGGGTCATGGAATGTGGTAAATGGCTTGATGCAGAAGCAGATATGAGTGTGGAAGCACGCAGAGCTGTTCTGTGGGTAGAAGTCTGGTGTAAAGAAAAAGGCCTTCCAGATTGCACTACCTGAAAACACAGAAAATCTAGTTTTTAAAGGCAAAGACTCATCATCTCCTTTATCAAAACATTTCTCAATTAACAGTACAAAAGTCATGTGAAAAAGAAAGGACACTCTTTAGAATTTGATGGTTTTACATATCAGAACATACTAAAAATCATCTAGTCGTTAACAGGTCTTACAATTAGGTAAATACAACCTCAATGAACAATAACAAATGGCATTTACACTGTGTCATTATTTATTTAACAAAAATAAAGCCAAAATGGAAAAGCTTTGGGTGGCAAACTAAGTACACCCCAGGCTTGTGCTTAGGTCACTTTAAGAATGTTATAAGGTCTCATCTTCTTTTAGAAAAGATAATAGCAGAAAGCAAAAATAAAGTGGATGAATATAATAAAAAATGGAATCATATTATATGTGTATTATAATTATATGAAATCTTGTATCTTTTTTTTTTTTTTTTTTTTTTGTAAAAGTGTTAAAAAAAATGTTTTCTTTTCTCATGTATGTTCTGGGGTATGAATGTGAGGATGAATGTATAAGCATGTAGAGTTTCTGTAGATTTTGGTCTGTAAATTTTGTTTTCTTATTAAATAAAGGAAAAAAAAAAAAAAAAAAAGTACACCCCAGGGTTTCCGTTGTCCGGTAATAACCGGACACTGGCCGGGGAAAAAATGAAATGTCCGACAAAATTAAATCTCTCCGGTCAAATTGTCAGATTAACATTGCCTAATAATCCCTAACGCAATCTGAATTTGAGAATAAGCCTAAAATGTATAAAGCAAAAATACACGACCTTTGGCTATGTTATAAAGGAACAGGCTCTACCGTTTGAAAGTTATTAAACAACATCGCATGCTGCATTTCAAATAAAGTGCAGTTAGCGCACGCCTAAAGGCTTTAATATAGACCTAAACAACGAACGATTGAGTGAGACGTTTCAAATATGGCCATGCCCAGGCAGACTACCCTTAAAAGCTTTTTTCAGAGGCCAGACGCGACGGACGATGGTGAATCAGGAACACCTGAAGCCTCAGATGTCCAGAGCCAGACAGCTCCACCACCACCGGAGAAAAAGCCGAAGTGTAGGACGCATCGGTCGGAATGGAGTGGCAAGTTCCCATGGCTAATAGGGCTGTGCGATTAATCGAAATCGTAATAAAATCGCGATTTGAGCATGCGCGATTTCTAAATCGCTTCATAGCACGATTTTTTTCGCGCTCCCGGCTCCAACCTCGCAGTATGCTATCTGAACCAATCAGAATGCAGCGCGCCTAAATTGAGCGCGAGAACAGAACAGACCGGGCGGGTACCAGAGATTCAGTGAACTGCGAACAGATGCGCGTGCCAGAAGGGAGCGCGAGTGCATGGAAATATTAGCGCAAAGGGGCTTGCCTCACCAGTTTCTTTCTCTGGGAAGGTAAGAGAATACCATTACCTGATTGGTTTACAAGTATAGTTTCCTCCGCTGCGGCTGTCAGTCATTCTCCATTCAGCATCAAACAGCGCTTTGCGTTCGGTTACGACAGTCACTGTCAACAATGAAACTCTCACTAAGTCAAGATGGTCATTCAATGTTAATATTATTAAACTTGATCTGTAGATAAAGCTCTATGGTTTTGCATTAAATGACTATCTTGTTGTACTGTTCGTTTCTACCGTGTGTCTGTTAGATCACAACACTAGAGTATAGTCAGAGCACTATGTTCATCACGCGCACAGTAAATGAAATTTAAAACTGTTAAAAGAAAAGGCTCAAAAACTATTGCATAGATAGATGCTGTATAAGACACAATGCATCTATATGTATTTCCTTTGTGCTTTGAACTTTTCAATGCGGACTCGACGCGCTGCGCCTGCGCGCTGTGACAGTGTTGCTTCAAGCGCATCATTCTGCGCTCGGGATGCGCATAAGCGCTTTGTGCAGCACTGTATTGGAGTCTTTCATAATCATATCATAATACTTTTGCTCAATGAAAGATTATTAATAGACTCTTTTGTTCTGTTTTATCTATCATATGTTGTTGCCTCATTAAACAGCTGTGCTATACTTAATATGTCTTAATTTTATAGTAGATAAAATAATTTATCTTTTTGATTTTTAATGTATTTTACAACAATACAAAGAGCAATATGTAATGTTTTATTAGATTTGGTGCTACACGATAAAGCTCTAATTGGTTTCCTTTGGAAATATGTTTCAAATTCACACAGAATGCATTAAAACTGTAAAGCATGTCTGCTTGTGTCAAAATCGTGATTAAAATCGAAATCGAAAAAAAAATCAAGAAATCGTGATAATTTTTTTTTGTCCATATCGCACAGCCCTAATGGCTAAGATGTGAGGTAGTTGCGGAGAACAAGGTTATGCGGCTTATGCACATTGCAAGTTGTGGAGAGACACTGGGAAGGTTTGATTTTAAGTCGGCAGCTGCACAATTCAGCACTGCAAAACAGCGTAAAATATAGCCTAAAATGACGCGAGACAATGTTATAGGTTAATGTCATTTGTTTGTTCCAGTTCATTTGACAAGGAGTCATTTCACGGTGGCCAATTTAAATGTTACCCGCTAAATGAGACATACTGAGAGTGTATAATTAAGTTCGCTTGAGTAAAAACAATAGGCTACTATTCAGATATTTTATGTGGAGAAGGGGGATTGGTTTGTTAAATCACGGGCGTCAGTTTGGTTTGAAATGTGCTGGGGACAGAGATGCATTCGGAAGTGCATTTTCAAAAGTGCTGGGTACAAACTTGTCAAACTGTGCAGCCTCTCTGCTCAACCCGTACATAAGAAATGCATCGATCCGCAAGTTTTGTTTGAGTTCTTAAATGGTCTAGTGGCAGATCTTTTGCCAAGCGTGACAGAGGTTACGGGTTCTAATCCGTGCACTCGTACAGTTTTTTTTTTTCTCTCATCAAAACTGAATAGCCTATGTTCATCAGTGGTTACAGCCTATATCAAGCAGGGACACGTTTGTGTGCATTTTATTTTGTGATTTCACCGGAATGAATAGAGTCTCCGCAACGGCGATAGATTGAAACGTGCGTTCGAGTGAAGATTGTGCAACTCGCGCAGCGCATCATCCATGCAACTAATAGTGGCGGACACGAGCGCTCAGCTTGATTTCAAAAACAACTGATTTTAGCGCTAGATCTCTTATTTAATAGCTAACTAAATTAATGATCTGCTAGTTAACTGGATATGTTTTATTTATTTGTATTAAGTACATTCGTGCCTCAATGTTTCAAAAAGTGGTGGGTACAAAATGACTCATGACGAAATCGACGCCTAACTATGAATGTGAAACCATAGTAAAAACAATTGCCGTTGATTGAAGCCAATCCAAAGTTCATGTTTTTTTTCCGTCTATTTGAAAGTTAGGCTAATAACATGTTGCATTCTATACGGCCTGATTATGTCATTTTTTAAGTTACATAACCTGCCTCCAGGTTTCCTCAACTTGACTAATGAAAAGGCGATATTTGACTGGCACATCATCAAAATGTCCGTAAATTGAAAGTGACCGGCACCATTTTTTTCTAGCGGAAACTCTGGTACACCCTATATGATTCAATTGCTTGTAGAGACAGCAATAAGTTGAAGGGATCTTTTTTTGTATGACAGTATAAGTCTCTCGCATCGTTCTTGAAGAATTTTGGCCCGCTCTTCTTTAAGAAAAAGTGAGTAGATCCCATGTTTAGAATTTGTTCTCTGCATTTAACCCATAAAGTTAGTGCACACTCATGGAGTAGTGAGTAGTGAACACTGCACACTGTGGACACAGACCAGGTGAGCAGCCATTTTGCTGTGGTGCCCAGGGAGTGATTGGGAGTCAGGTGCCTTGCTCAAGGGCACCTCAGTCATTCGTTAAGAATCAAACCTGCAACCTTCGGGATACCAGCCTGACTCTTTAACCATTAGGCCACGACTTCCCCCAGAGTTTGAAATGTTGCCTCAGGTCAATGAGGTTTTTAACAAATAAAAAAATTGAAAATGTCTGAGAATGGCTCTTTGTGCTGTGCATGTAGAACCTTTGAACCCCTTTACAATGCAAGTAAATCACTCGAAAATGCAACCAAATTTCACACAAGGCGACTAAAAATTATTTTAATTAGTCGACAACTAGTAAATTAACTCAGTTACAGGCGACTGAAATCGTACAGAGGTAAAAAAAAATATATGTTTTGCGTAGATATAATTTCATTGCCTACTGAGCTTTACGCCCTCTGTCGCTTTCTCTCACACACACCAACCTAACACACTAACCCTAACCCTAACCCACACTGTGAGAGAAAGGGAGAACATATGCAAAGCTTGTTGACTGAACTGTCACGGTCCCGATCAGACCAGTGCCGAGTCGTCACGAAAGTTGATAATTTGCATGCGTTTTTAAACCTTGCCAATTTAAAGATCAAAACGATGCGAAAAATAAGTTTGTGAAGTTTTATGAGCGCAAACTGCACAACTGAAGCACGTGTCCAGAAATCTTGTGTTTTAATGGACAAATTTCACACAAAATTATGACAAAATGTCTGTCTTGGCGAGTATCCTGGTAAACACAGTCGGTTATGTCTAAAGTGAACGTAAACAGTTGAGAAAGAAAATGCATGTGTACAGTATCAGTTTATTGGATCCATACAATATTTATTAAAGTGACAGCAGCCTAATATTTCTACTGCTTTCTGTTTTTAATGTTAATCAAACAACTGATTCGCTGCAAAAATCATCATTGACTAAATACCTTGTGTAACTTTAGTAAGGATTCATCTATATTTAATTTATACACAGATGTCTATGCAGAGTTATTTTAAATATTATTAGGCTACTTTATCCAAAATATGTACCTAATCTAATCCTATATCTACCTGTTAAACATGAAAATCACTGTTTATTTAATTTGTATATTTGTTTTATTGTTTATTTGTGCTATTGCTTGTTGTTCAATTATTTATTCTTATTTTATTACAGACAGTTCTATCTATCTATCTATCTATCTATCTATCTATCTATCTATCTATCTATCTATCTATTATCTATCTATCTATCGCTCTTTAAGTGATTCAAGATAGATAGATAAACTCAGCAAAAGGTGTACTTTACAACTATCAGACTAAAAGTAATTATTTAGATGATCAAATAGTTATTAGTGCTTGATGAGAGGTGGGTGCATTGAAATTAGGACTCACTGTTAGGAGGGTGCCATCTGACAGCATTCAGTTCGGCATTGCAGTAATGAAACATAAATTCATGTTCAGAACGCTCCACTTGCCCTTGCAGCAGAGGCAAGAGATCATGACCATCAATGACTCTGTAATAGAAACAAGTTGTAATGCACTGCAACTACTAGCCTATTTAGTGAGTCTATTTAGCAGTTTGGGTGGCCAAAACACAAAACATCATTATTCAATACTAATTAGGGCATATGTTCATCTTATTAAGTGACTGAAAACACAATCTAATCTATTGATTTCTGTATATCCAAATATTTCAATGTATCTCCTGAATATTAGCATCTTATTATATCTGCATCTTGTATCTGTTGTGTCAGTAACCAAATTCTGACTGACAGATCTTGTTGCTAGGCTACAGATTCTCACCTGTCATTAGGTATGGAAGCACCAGCTAAATTCAGCACCGTGGGGAAAATATCCATGTTGCTAGTGGGCTCATCAATGACCTTCCCAGCAGGCAAAACACCTGGCCAACGAAGAATCCCCGGTATCCGAATCCCACCTTCCCAATTGGTAGACTTGCCAGCTGCTCCAGTGAGGGTATGGAGAAACAGAGGGAGTGAAATCGCAGTTACTGTTCAACTTTTAAACTGAAATGTGATGCTTTGTTCACAAGGGTTGATAAACTGACCCTCAGGACTATTCTATGGGCAAACCCTCGGACAGAATACCTTTGTATATGCTGCTATAACCCCCGTGCATCTCTCCGTGAATGGAAATCTCTTCCAGGTGAGGCCCCTGATCTGAAGTCATGTACACCAGAGTGTTTTGCTTCAAGTTTAAGCGCTCCAGAGTCTGCATGATTTGACCTAAGAACAGCAACAGCGTAGTGAGAAGTCAGACCGACAATAAGATCAATATTAAATACTAAAATCAACCTGGGGCAACATTTAGCTTATCTACTTATCTTAAAAAGCTAAATCTTCCAGTGCAATGCAGTATTGAATTGATTTCTCAAACATTAGTGTTTTGGGTTTAAACAAACCCCAAGTGACAAAGTATAAACTTCAATTAATTTAGATGTACTACACACTTTAATTTAACCAATTTACAATTGAGACGACAGTTTTACAATTTTTTTGTGTTTTTGGGTCTATAGTAAGTGCTCTGATTACACTTTATGTGATTTAAGTTCAAGTGATGCCCAAAGAGGAGTATCATCAGCTGTCTTTTGAAGGTTGTGACTGTCTTAGCAGATCTAGTGGATGATGAAAGTTTGTTCTACCAGTTCAGTTCAAACCACTTAACATGCACTTCAGACTCTATTCAAACTTTGTTTTGTCAATGTATATTTTAAACTTTCTACTATAATAAAAATGTAAGGATACATTCCGAATATCCTTCATTGATAACCAACGTCCTTGTAAAATCTGCATACTGAGTTGCGACTGGTCTTTTTTCCATGCATTTGCATTTGAAATGTACTTGGCATTTTTTCATGCATCTGAGGTATTTAAAGGGATAGTTCACCCAAAAATTAAAACTCTCATTTACCCTTTATGAATTTATTTCTTCTGCAAAATATATATTTTGTAGAATGTTGGTAAGCAAACACTTTGTTACCATTGACTTCCATTATTTTATGAAAAAACAGTGAAACATTTTTCAAAATACCTTAGAAATTCATTCAGGTTTGGAATAGGGTAAGGTTGCGTAAATGATGACAGAATTGTTTTCAATTGTTTATTCTACCAGTCATTGGTTTTGATACAACTGACTGAATGTAGGTTATGATCTTAAAAACCATTAGATAATACTTTAATACTTCAATAATACTAGACAAAAGTATGTGTACTTTTGTGTATGTGTACCCCTGAAGGGGGGGTTCAGCGAGGTCTGCAACGGGAGAGAGAGGCAGGAGACCAGCGGTGTGTAAGTAGGTCAAGTGCAAATGACAAACACCTGTGTCTTGTTTCAGTAATTGGCATGGAGAGACAGGATAAAAGCCACCAGGAAATGGATACAAAGAGAGAGAGAGACTGGACTGGGACTTCGTGCGTGTCTGAGAACTGAGGACTGGAAACCCAAGTGCTGCAGTGACAGAGTTGATTTATTGTTATTTGCGCAGAGCGCAACCTTTTGTTTGTGATTTCTTGGATTTACTTAATAAAACGCACGAGTCTCAGTCAGCTGACCCAGTCTTCTTCCTTCCTCACGCTGAAATCATCACACACACCCCCTTTCCTCAATGACCATTTGGAGTCCCTAAATGCACAGGTGGGCTGATAGTAATCAAGGCCTGTAGGTCAAGATGTGTGTACTTTGGGGGTCTATGAATTGTCACACCTTTAGTACCGTGGGGGAAGTTGTGATCTGATTGGTCAGTTTGAACGTCTAAAATTTGGGTTTTACTCACATCGTCAGGGAAGGGATAAAAGAAGATTGTAACTGTTGCTCTGTCTCTTTTATGCTCTGGCTCTCTTTGATTCTCTGGGTCCCTTTCTTGAGTCTCTCTCTATCTATCTCTCTGTCACGATACCACACAGGAAACAGGGAACGTAGATCCAAAAGCAGTATTTATTAAGGGGTAATCCGTACTCACAACAGTCCAGGCAAGGGTCAAAATCCATATGAGCAATCCATACATGAAAAACAAGACAAGAACACAGACCTCGGAAGTGGTGTGACAAATAACAAGGACTCCGTGACAAACACTGAACAGACAGGGTATATATATACACAGAACTAACAAGGTGACGGGAAACAGCTGTGTGCAATGATCAGATGAGTGGCAGAACAGAATGCTGGGAAATGTAGTCTAATGTGAATGACACCGTGAGAACGAGGACCTCTAGTGGACACCAGGAAACATAACCAGACACTGTGACATAACCTCCCCTCTACGGAGCGGCTACCAGACCTTCCAAGACCATAGAAACAAACAAGAGTCCAGGCGGGAGGTGAAGCGGTGGAGGATCAGGGGGAGGGATGGGGGGCCAGGTCCATGAAGGGGAACAAGAACAGGGGGTGATGGCTCAGCCGGCGGCCAAGGCGAGACAGACAGTCTATCAGGCGGCCAGGACGGAGACGATCCCTCGGGCGGCCAGGGCGGAGACGATCCCTCGGGCGGCCAGGGCGGAGACGATCCCTCGGGCGGCCAGGGCGGAGACGATCCCTCGGGCGGCCAGGGCGGAGACGATCCCTCGGGCGGCCAGGGCGGTGAAGACCCCTCGGGCGGCCAGGGCGGTGAAGACCCCTCGGGCGGCCATAGCAGAGGCTCTGGAACAGACGGCACTGGCTCCGGCTCAGCAACGGCAGGCACTGGCTCCGGCTTAGCAACAGCAGACACTGGCTCAGGAACAGCCACAAGAACTGTAAAAGTCACAATAACAGACACAAACACAGACACAAACACACGCTCTGCCTCCGGCTCTGGAACAGGCACTGGCTGGACGTGGATGACTTGAACAGGCTCTGGCTGGACGTGGCTAACCTGAAACTCTGGCTGGCTGGACGGTCTCTGGCTGACGTCTGGCTGGACGGTCTCTGGCTGGACGGTCTCTGGCTGGACGGTCTCTGGCTGGACGGTCTCTGGCTGGACGGTCTCTGGCTGGACGGTCTCTGGCTGGACGGTCTCTGGCTGGGCAGACGGGACGTGAACAGTCTCTGGCTGGGCAGACGGGACGTGAACAGTCTCCGAAATGACCGCATGCTGCACAGGGACGACCACCGGGGCATTGGGGAGATGAAAGGCCCTTCTCCTCCTCCTCCGTCCTTGATGGCGAGATGCAGCCTCAGTACTAGACAGGACCAGCGGCGAAGATCTTGTGCTGGCCGGAACTAGCGGTGAGGATCTTGTGCTGGGTGGAATAGCGGTGAGGATCTTGTGCTGGGTGGAACCAGCGGTGAGGATCCTGTGCTGGGCCAGTCTGGCGGCTCCGGATCAAAAGAATGGCAGGGCGGAGGACGGTGTCGTGGAACTTGTCGACCACCTCCTCCCCTGCAACCTCCCCGAGTTCCGGAGAACTTCACCAGACGAGTCCCCAGAAACGACTCATCTTCGATGGAAGATCTCGCTGAAGCCTTAGCCGCTGCTGCTTCCTCCGTTTGTTGGGCCCATAAGGCAAAGCATTGAAAAATGTTCAATCGAGGTGCTTCCTCCCCGACCTGCAAACCACCTCTCTGTAATCCCCTTCCCTCACCATACACAGGAGAAGGGTTACGAACTCTCAAACTACTGGATCTATTCATTGTGACGGAGTCCTTCTGTCACGATACCACACAGGAAACAGGGAACGTAGATCCAAAAGCAGTATTTATTAAGGGGTAATCCGTACTCACAACAGTCCAGGCAAGGGTCAAAATCCATATGAGCAATCCATACATGAAAAACAAGACAAGAACACAGACCTCGGAAGTGGTGTGACAAATAACAAGGACTCCGTGACAAACACTGAACAGACAGGGTATATATACACACAGAACTAACAAGGTGACGGGAAACAGCTGTGTGCAATGATCAGATGAGTGGCAGAACAGAATGCTGGGAAATGTAGTCTAATGTGAATGACACCGTGAGAACGAGGACCTCTAGTGGACACCAGGAAACATAACCAGACACTGTGACACTCTCAGGTAACATTTTACATATATGCCAAGTACAATTAATGATATAAGTTATCTCATTATCTATTTTGTAACTATTTTAAGTGTAACCATATTTTGTCATAAAACCTTTTCAATTACAAGTATTGTGCTAACTAGCTTTGATTTGGTATTGACTTTGAAGTGCTACCTGTTGCAATACAATATTGTCACTCTATATAGCAACGCTCTTCCACATAATGCTATTGTAACTGCGGTTATTTCTGTAGTTGGTATAAGTAGCAGTAGGTGGTAATGGGCAAGAAATGTACAGCTTTCTACCATCATGCTAATGAAGTTTATTTAGTCATTCTGCAGTCTTACAGATTGAACCCCTGCAGGAAATCCACCCTTACAGCTTTAAAATGATCGCTCTTGCACAACAGTGATGAGTGTATCGATTATGTGCAATAAACAAAGCCCTTACTGCATTTATATGGCAATTATACTCATTTTTCACTCACACACACACACACACACACACACAAAAAAAACTCCCCCTATATGCGTTTGTTGATCATTTAATTTCAAACTTAGGCCACATTTACACATAGCCGGGTATTTAGAGAAATGAAATGAATATTTGATATTTTATCTACATCAACCCGCATAATTACGCCATCGAGCGCCATCATAACTATGCCAAACTTGGCGCTCACATGACGTTAAGCATTTTCTGGCGCATAATGTGACGTTTGAGAACCTAAAACCCCGTTTCTCCCAGTTGACACGGCAACACATAACCGGCGTTATCAGAAATCTCCACTTTTTAGTTTTTTTAAATAATCGTTTTCTGTGATAAAAATGGGGTTTTCGTGTAAATGAGAGGCCAAACCGCAGGGAAATATCTGCGTCTTCCCTTCATTCCCAAACTCATGGAGGGGCACTGTCTTGCACAGTTTAGCTCCAACCCTAATTAAACACAGCTGATCCAGCTAATTAAGGTCTTTAGGATTACAAGAAGCTTCCAGTCAGGGGCACGTTCAAGTTCAAAACGGTGCCCAACGTTTTGCTGCGGTTTCCGGGTTGAACGTCATGTTTTCTGGAAAAGGCGTGCACCGGTGTGCAACGAGGTTTGAGATACGTTTCCTCTCGTTTGGTGGGTGTGTCACCAATCACCAGCAACATGTATATAAAGCATGCGGTATTAAAGTGAACTCGCACAATGGGTTCAAGGAAAGTAATTTACAAATGTGTTTGATGCAGCCCGGTATAAGCAACTGAGGATATTAAAAGACATGTTTGTCGTAAGTTTTATTGTAAAAAATATAGGATATCAACATAATGATGTAGTTGTTTATATTTTTAGCTTCATTGCAAGTGTGTGACATTTGGTATAGAAATAAACAATGGAAATTAAGTGCTTTTCCTAAAAATGAGAAAGAAAAACAGTATGAACTACAAATAAAGTCAGTATGTGAGGCTAAATAGATGTTTTAGTCTGAATTAGGTAAGATGTGCTTCCATTTCAGTTTCCACAAATCCCTTCAACCGATTGGGATGTTCTCTTGAGTTCTGGGCAGCAAGTGCAGTAACTGTAGTAATTCTTCACAAAGAACAAAAAGAATGGCCTTCTCAGCTGCCATAGTTGCAACTCTTGCGTCAACAGAACAGTGTGTTCAACGCATCACCGTTTCTGTTTAAAAAACGTTGTGCAACGTTTTGTCGAGGCTGAACGCAGCCCAGGTGTTGTGGAGCTGGTTGGAGCTACACTATTGCTGCGTCCCAATTTGCTTACTTACACTACGCCCTAAAAGTATGTACTCTTTTTGTGAAGAAAAAGTACATACTTTTGAGTGTGTAGCTAAAGAGTAGGCAAGCTTTGGGACATACTATCACGTCATCTTTAACGGACAGCTCGGTCGCGTGCTGCGTGCATCCTGTCACCATAAACTGCCCTGTCAATCATCTTGTCTCAGTTAAAATTCTCCATTCAATCTAATTTGATTTCCTACCGTTTCGGAGAGCATGCGTGGGTCTTTCATGCGGATACTCTCCTCGTGCTTGGAATTTTAATATAATGATGCATTTAAAAGGTAATGGCTAAACGTATCTTTACAAAAGTTCACAATGCTACTGCAGATGCAATATAATGTGGACAACATTGAATAAATTCATTTTCGGCAGGTTAGATACTGACAATTAATCACTCAGACCTCTTTATCTAAACCGCTCTACATAACCGAGGGACTCGCGCGTCCTCCATGTCTGTAGTTTTTTAACACTTTTCACTCGTGTTTGTAGTTCTAACCGAATCCTTGTCCAGCGCGCGATGGGTTGTGGGCAATATCAGCCGTTAGAGCATGGGTCACCAATCTCGGTCCTGGAGGGCCGGTGTCCTGCAGAGTTTAGCTCCAACCCAATTAACCCAATTAAACACACCTGAACCAGCTAATCAAGGTCTCACTAGGCATAATAGAAACGTTTAGGCAGGTGTGTTGGACCTGGTTGGAACTAAACTCTGCAGGACACCGGCCCTCCAGGACCGAGATTGGTGACCCATGCGTTAGAGTGTGCATCGATCTGCACTTCGTATTCTGACCGGATATAGTAGACCATCCGGGTATCTTTGAAACACTCATTTTAACTCAACATACTACGATTTGGGACGTACTAATTCTATTTTCGAATACTATTTAGGACGGATAGTATGCGAATTGGGACGCAGCATAAGACCCTTTTCACACCGCAAGTCTTAATTCTCAATTCAAAATTTTTTTGGCTGTTCACATTACGTTTTAAAATGTGGCCTGTATCAGATTCCAGTGTGAACTGTTTGCGGTTTCGAACTGACCCGCATGCGTAAAAGAACAATAAAAATGAGATCAGATGCAGCACGCTGTTGCACTAAAGTTGGGGAGTTGAGGAAGTAAGTATTTTCGCTTTTATATTAAAATGTTTGTGTAATGGTAGTCGTAACATTAATGAGCAGGTGCTGAGGAGGAGAAGAATGAAGAGAAAGAGCAAAATTGGCTATTTTCTAACACCTCACTCTCCCTCCATTGACTTGCTCCATCACTGTTCTCCATTTTGTAGGCCTAGTCAAGTTTTTAATTTTACTGTCTGTGTCTAGGGCTAAATCGCCGGCGCATAATTTGACACAAATGTCGATGTAGATTCAAGTAAAAGTCGCATCAAATCCGCCTTGGTTGTGCGGCCGCATTGAAAAAAATCAGACCTGGGTCTGATTCAGGACCACATATGGAAGTGGTCTGAATCTGATTTGAAAAAATCAGATCTGGGCAAGATTTGAGTGTTCACACTACTTCTGAAGAAAGTCTGACCTGGTCAATTCACCTTTGGCTAAGCCCCGCCCCCCTTAGTTACTGTTGCTACATCCGACAAACAATATCTGGGCTCTGGTTTGGTATCAACATGGCTTATGCTGTGACAACTCTTCCTGCTGAAATTATATCAAACTTTTATAAAGCAGCAAATAAAAAGTCCAATAGAAGTAGGCAAACAGGGCTGCAATATGTGTTCAAAGGCTATATTCAAGACATACAGGTGAAACGCAAGGAACAACAAGGCATCCAAATAGAGGCAAAAGCATACCGGTCACAGTCAAAAAATGAACCACCGCATATCCTACTAAACGAGACGAGGCTGCGACTAACATATCAAGGAGCAACACTGTTCATGCAAAGCTGGGTAGGTCTCTATTCACTTTTATAATCGTTATTACAAAGCAAACGGACTACCCGACTATAACGTTGTATTTATTAGCAGCGTGTGCTAGCGTATCAACAACCGGAATGCAGATTTGACTTCGGTTTTGGGAAGGGAAAAAAATGAACACCCCCCTCCAACCTCTCTGGGAAACGCGTATCTGTGTTACAAATGCCCCAGGCACAATGTTTAACCATATTTTGGATAAACCTAAGACGGTAATAGCCTGCCGAGACCAAAAATATTAGACGCCTTTAGCCCAATTTATACTTCTGTGTCGAACTTACGGAGTAGCTACGGCTTAGGCTGTGTGAAGTGCGCGTACCCTCTGGCGTACCCTGACGTGCACCTCTCCAAAAATGTAACAACGCGTCAATTCAACGCGAACGCAAGCGCTGTGATTGGTCTGCTAGAACCCCTCCCTCGGGATTCACATGCTCCCTCTGTATGTGTAACTGCACGTCAATGCGGACAACAACGCAGAAGTATAAATGAAAACCAACGCGTAGTGTATAGCGTAGAGGCTCCGGCGTAGGTCCGACGCAGAAGTATAAATCAGCCTTGTGTTAAAGTCAATGGGGCGCTGTTAAAAAGTGTCGGACCTCTGTGGGAGCTCATTCTTGTTGCGCTGTGATTGGTCAATCTACATTCTAGGGTGTGGCTTAGCCAAAGGCGAATTGACCCCCAAAAAATCGGATTTGGGCCACTTTTGCCTGCAGTCTGAACGGGGTCTAAAAACTAAAATGTTTGACATTCACTATTCCCTACATCACTCCACTTGAAAGAGTGAATGGAAACACGTCAGTGAATTCAGACACTGAGGGCTGCTGATTTTGCATAGTTTGTGCTTGCTGTTTAATAATAATAATTTGATACATAGCAAACTGGCAGATCCAGTAGTAATGGAAAGATGTATCTTGAACTCTGCCATGGAAACTAGCATAAACCTTAATCAATCAATTTAATGAAAAAAAAAAAGGAATTGTACCAGCACGGTTTGGAAAATTGATGGATGATTTAGCTGTGTCGCCATCTCCTGGCGAGACGGGGGAATTCATTAAGTGCGTAACTGTCACAGTGCATTATGGGTATTCTCTAGCCGTTGACCGTACATCGGTTGAACACTCGTCATCGCCGTGCATTGTGGGATTGAATGAGTGCACTCAATAACGTCCACTATGGTTTCTGACACCACTACAAATGGCTGTCCCCTCAAATAGTGCTCTATTTAAGGGTATAGGGGGCGATTTCGGACACAGCCCTAGTCACATGTGCCTTAAAGTTTAAGGCACATGTGTCTAGGGCTGTAAAAGATACTCCACCCAGAAAATCAAAATTCTGTCATTATTTATTCCCCCTCATTCCATCCCATGTGTATATGACTTTCCTCTGATTCTGAAGAACACAAACGAAGATTTTGATAAACATAATCCATCTCTATGAATCCTTATTATGCAAGGTGTGCTTCAAACCACAAAAATAAACATGACAGGAATCAACTTAATTTGATGAATCAATGTCTTCTGAAGCATTACGTCAGCATGTTGTGAAATATGATGAAAGCGCATTCTAAAAAAACTGATGTTTACGTCAAGTGTGAATTCGTATGAACCCATAGGCCTATATGACACTTGGCCAGAAGCAATACTTTATATTTAAAATTAAAGTTTTGCTTCAGTAGACATGGATTCATCAACTGGGGTAGTAAGGATTCCCCGTTCAATTTACATACATTTGCATTATATAGACAGAGATGGATTACCCATATATATATCTGGGTTAGCATGAGGGAAAATTATATGTAAAAGTTGAGAGAAATTAATTTTGGGTGGAGAATCCCCTTTATATGGAGTTGGCCCCATTTAACAGATTCCTGACACGAATGACATTTCTGTCATTATTTATTTTACTCATCCTCTTGTCATGTATGTATGACTTCATTCTGTGGAACATAAAATAAGCAATGTCTTTCTTAGTTTTCAAGTAAGTGGTCAGCTAAACTGTTTGGTTACTGTAACAACATTCTTCAAAATATCATTCAACCATATAGTCATCCAGGTTTGAAACAACATTAGGGTGAGTAAATTATGACAGTTCATTTTTGGGTGAACTAACCCTTTAATTTTACACCATGCTAGGGTTGTTAAAGGGATAGTTCAGCCAGGTTTGGAATGGATTGAGGGTGATGGTGAGTAAATGCTGACAGAATTTTCATTATTAAGTGACCTATCCCTTTTAAGATAACAGTCTAACAGAACTATTGAGAGGGTCTTGTATAGGCTATGGGGTGCACAAATTTAAGCATGGTTGTCAAGAAGGTGTCCACATACTTATGTAGAACTTGCTTTTAAACTTATCAATTTATCTTTCGAATATTTATGTGACAAGGCAAAGTAAAAAGTCATTCAGTACCTACACTCCAGTCTATCTCCATGACCGCGTCACCATAGAGGCCATGCTGGCTCTTCCCCCTGAAGAGAGGAGAGGCAAAAAGTCCAGTGTGGACTTGAATGAATGAGAAGAAGAGCAAGAAAGGACTCTGTGAATTCCTGTGGGGAAAAAAACAGAAAACCCTTAATGTTCCATCTTGCATTACCATTGGACAAATGCAAAGCACATAATTTCAGGGTATTATCACATCAGATCAGGGATCAGAGCCTGGCTGAAAGGGATTTGCTTCCATGTGAGGTTTCATAAGGCTTTGTTGATGACATATGCCTTACAAAGCATACAATAGTGCAAGGAGAGAATTTAAACTTGATCATTACTATAAAAATCTATCATTGGTTTTACAGATAAAAAAACTTTTTTGGGAAAACCTTGGGAAAATTTGAATTTCCCAAAAAAAAACGATTCTCTGATACAGCTAAGAATTAAGGCAGAGAGAAACTGTATTTTAAGCCCTTATGACTGGCTTTCTTCTATGGAGCGCAAAATGATCATACTATTTCACAAAATAAATTGGAACTGATGCGTTTAAACTTCAAAGGACACCAAATTACCATTATAGTATCATAAAAGTGGTCTATATGATTTCAAATCTATTTCAGATCTTCTGAAGCCAACTGTGGTCATTATTCACTGACAATTATACGTTTATGGTATTTTCGTGTCTTTTTTAGAATATTGAAAGCCTCAAGGCTGGAATACAGATTTGGGGAAGTCAGAACTAACAGTTTTCAGGGGACCCCATGCCAGGGGTTCAGACAAGAATGCATGTTAATAATAGCATTGATAAAGATTATCTAGATATTGGTATATTAGATAGTGTTTTGATTCTTTATTACTTCACTTTAACACTTTTTAACACGCATTTATTGTTATTAGAAAATGAATGCTGTGCTCCACTCTGAACCATGCAGCACATTAAACTATATATTTATGAAATAAATTCTATATATTAAAAAAAAAAATGTAACTTGTTGAGAGGACAACAACACTGAAGTTTATATTTTCAACCTGTATTTTTGTAATGAAATTCAATACCGTGATAAAAGTATCAGCAGAAAATGTTATATGTCACATGCATAAGTGCCTGGCTGTATCTACTAGTTCTATATACCAGTGGAGAGCGGTGACTTTTTTAACTGGGTATGCTGGGTGTCGCGCTACAGTATGTTAAAAATGCACCTGGTGCACATTGGATGTGTTTATATATTATAATAAGCGTGTTTGCTAGAGTCTAGACAGTGTTCGCTGCTTAATTGTTTACTCTCATAACACATGGCAACACAGCTAAAAGTTTCATATATTTGATGATTTATTGAACGTAGCCTACATTTACATGTAGATGCCTTGGTGGACATTTACTTGAGAACTGTACTTAAGTACACTTTTTGAGTATCTGTACTTTACTTGAGTATTATTATTTCTGGAAACTTTTTACTTGAACTTCACTACATTTGAAAGACAAATATTGTACTCTTTACTCCACTACAATTCTGTCAAGGTCCTTAAGTAGAAAGTAGTAACGTTAGTCAGGGGATGATTTTGGTTGCAGGGGTTGCATTTTGGTTGCAACTATTCAAATGAAAGTCAGGTTGACGTCAGAACGCACGTTGGATAGATGTTGGATTTTGGTTGGAAATGAAAGTCGGGTTGACGTCAGAACTCGACTGATTTTAGTTATTGACTGAATGACAACCCAATTTTCATTTTCAACCACAATATCACGTCTGCCCAACGTTGGAGATTAATGTCAATCTGCCGTTGGAATCTGACATCAACCTGATTTTCATTTTCAACATTGGGTTTGGTCTTTTAAATGCGAATTTTGTCATTGTTTTGGAGCACACTAGCTTATAGATAACAGTAAGGCTATCATATTCATACTAAAAGCCAAAAAACTTTAAATATGGCACTATTTGAGGGAACAGCCATTTGGGTGTCCAAAACCATTGTGGTGTTGAGTGCACTTATTCAAATCCCACAACTGGAACTTTGTTCTAGAAATAAATCTGATATTAATATGAGGGAAGGTAGGCAGGCATAGATTCAGAGGCATAAGGTACTATAAGTATTACATAAACAATAATAAAACAATACTTTGACACTTACTTTTGATACTTAAGTACTTTTAAAAACAAGTACTTCTGTACTTTTACTTAAGTAAATATCAGTCTTTCACAACTTTTACTTGTAACAGAGTAATATTTCACCAGGGGCCTGTTTCAATAACGAGGTTCAACCAACTGAGTTAAAACTTGAACTCTGAGTTGACTTACTCTGAGATGGGAAACTGAGTTTTCGGTTTAGGAACAGCTGAATTGAGCTAGTTTAATCAACTCTTGAGTAGGTTGACTCTAAGTTAAGCACGTGCACCATGACTATGAAAAGCCATGATCAATGGAGCTCTGAAATTACGATTCACCATGGCAACAGCACCCGACAAAAAGACGTCCACATACTTAACAATACACAAGTAAAATTCTTATTCAATGTTATATTAGCGAAAACTGACAGAAAGGTAAGTTATTGAACCAATATATCCCACAGGCAAAACAATAAAAAAAAAAACGTGGCAGCAACTAAAAATGAACAATAAATTCATAATTCAATCAGTTAAATCTTTAAGCATAAAAGGTTCATGGCTGTAGGCTACATGACTTTACAAACATTTTACATATAAGTCAGTGTCTATTTCAATGTGCAACAGCTGTTTCCACATATATAATGCTCTTTTCACATAATTAAATGTTTTTTAATCCAACCTGTTACATTTTTTTAATAAGGCTAATGAAATTAACATTTGACTTCTTCTGGGCCAACAGCAAGAATGCATAGGCTGGGCCTGCACCTTTACTGATAGATAAAGAGGAGATACACAATATTGGAAGAATATTAAAATCCAACTGGAAAAAGAAACTGTTGCTTTTGTATTTGTAGGAAATAAAGATGACCAAATAAGTTGTGTGTATTTAACAGCTGTGGTAGTGGTGCTTACGGCATATATCTCAGAATATCCTTCCATTCCATACAGTAATCTGTTTCATTTTTGGAAGGTGCAATGATGGGAATATGCATGTCATCAATGCATCCAACCACATTGGAAATCCTGAAGGAAAATCTAATTATTAGGTTACTTTCAGAGGTCACAGCAAGATGTTATCAAATGAATGTCATTTACCAGATTAGACTAATTTTAACCGATTTCTCCACCACTGTCCTGCAATCCTGTGAATCTCCTCTTTGATGGATCTCATGAGTTTGTGTGCAGGAAACAACACAAAAACTCTCAGAAAGAGCGTGAGAGCGAGTCACATTTTCCTTCCCGCTCTGATAAAGCAGCTTTAATAATGTGCTCTCTCCGATGTTATATAGAAAAATGTGCAATGAATGAATTTTCTGCACTGCAAAAAAATGCTTTTCTTACTTAGCATTTTTGTCTTGTTGTTTCCAGTCAAAATATCTAAAGATTATTAAATCAAAATTCATTTACTAAAAGAAAAACTCTGGGTTTACATAAGAAAACCTGTACCCGACCAGGTTAGGTTCACAGAGTAAGTTACCATGATAACTGACTCTGCTTTCTCGCGTTTGACATACCTCCCATTCTGAAACGAAAAACCCAGTTTCTCTCATTTCATGGTTAACATACTCAGAGTTTTCACTTAACCTCCTTTCTGAAACAGGCTCTTAGGAGTATCTGTACTTTCACTCAAGTAAGGTAGTTGTGTACTTTGTCCACCTCTGCCTCACAAAGCACCCGTAAAAGCAATGAGAACGCGGGACAGTGATGACAATACATACTGTAACAACAAAGCGTAACTGCCAAAGCTGTGAATCAGCTTACCATCAGTTAGTGGCAGATTTGAAGAAAGTTACCGTTGTTTGGCAAATAAATAAATGACTGAGAGTTACATATGTATTACTAACATTATATCATGTAAGCTTCGTGATACACCTCAAACAAGGGAATTTATAGTAATTTACAGTGTTAATACTAATCAGCGAGTCCATGAATGGCTTGGATATGCAGAGCATTTGCAGCTTATATGGACCGCATGCCACTGCTATACTATATCAGAAGGCTGCAGTCCCAAGCTACAAAATTCATATTATTATTGTTTTCTATAACCAATATTTCAGAATAATATATATTTTTATGAGAAGCAAACTGACAAACAATGTCTCAGAGAAATGTATCAATTTAATGAGCTTTATGCCAAAACGATCTGCCAATAGAGTCAGAAAAAAATAAACTTAAATTTTGATTTTAAAAAAATAATAATTTGCTGTAGGTAGGTGCCACATTTTGAAAATCTGCTCAGGGCCCCCAAAATACTAAGGTCGACCCTGAGTGTATGATGGGCACAGACATTTTCTTTTTAGGTTCAGACTTTTTTTTAGGTTCAGAATTTCAAGTGTTTGATATTTTGATACAAATTTAGAACACATACTCTTTTGTCATGCGTCTCCTAGCAACAAGGCGCATGTTTCTGTGTGAGTTTTTGTTCGGAACTACTTAAAATTCTGGACATGTGTAATCCTCAATTGTTTAGTGCAGTTTTTAGCTCAGTTTTTCTCTATAACCATTTTTGAAGTCAGCAAGTGTTTTAAAGTTTGTTCTGAATTTAGTTGTGCAGTGTACTTCTACATTTGGTCCCCATTCATAGTAGTTGCAAGAGCGACCTTGCACAGAGAAAATAGAGTAATACAGTTTAGGAATGAAAATGAGCAAATAATGACAGAATTAAAAAAAATGTTGGGTGACGTCTACCTTTAAATTCAGAGGGTTAATTAAATAAATAATGAAAAGGCTTAAGCAAGCCCTTCAATTTCAATACAGACCTTTCAAACTGGATTGGCAATTTCCCTTGATATTACTTCAGTCACTGCATTTGTAAGCTCAAACTGGGTACCTAAAAAAGGTTTTTGCATGTTAACATGGACATAAAAAGTAGACACATACCTTTCCAGATACTCTATGGCTTCACTGGTCATCCTTTGAGTGAGGTTCTCTGATGTATATGGTTGCTCAACAATCTCCGCCCCTCGCATGACAAAGCAATTTAGATTGGGGAATGTGTACAACAACACACCAAAGATACTCATAAACACCCCTACCAGGACCAGAAAAACAAAAACTACTTTCCTGGTCACAGTTATTGTCCCTCTAATATGGAGTAACACCAGGGAAACCAGACCAATACCAAAGGCCTTGTATGGGATGTGAGCATGTATGTGATGTAAGACAGAGCCATGTCCAGGCTGGCAGTCCCGAAGGTGCGTCATAATGGTGCCGTAGAAGTAGTCAAAGCCATGAGAGTTAGGATGGTGGCAGTGGTCGGCACTGTCTTCACAGTTGAGACCCAGGTGCCATTTCCCTAAAAAAATAATACATTAAAGCAACAACAAAAAAAGAAGTATTAGAATTTAATGTTTCTCATTCTAATGTTCATCCAATGGCCACGTTTACACAGCAGCAGAATATGCTTGTCAGTTATGTATTTGAGTCCTTAATACGGTTATGTCCACACATTTCAGTTATTTATGAGAGTGACAACAACATTCTTTAATCAAACTCACCAACAGTAGTTGTCTGTCACTTCATACAGGCTAAGAAAGATGCTCTGCAATTATACAAACATGTGTCTACCGTGTGTTGCGGGTTTTAGTGTATGGTTCTGCGTTTGGTAAACTTACAGCGATGGGGATATGAGGGTCATATGAAGGTTTTAGGTCCAGTCACTGCTCTCCACCGGAGCTGCTCATGCCAATTTTTCTTATCTACCTACACGCAACTAAACTGCTCCGCTTTCACCCAGATATAAAAGCTGCTGTCGGTTAATGAAGATTTGACGGATGAAATCACAACTCAAATTGACTCTTGTCGTGTCAAAAGTGATAAGACGTTTCAGTTTTATGGACATCTTTGATATTACGTCACGGTTACTGGTAAGAGAACACAGACATGACTCCCGTTGACAGGTAAGCGCAGCTGTAGCCTACCCGAGTGAGTGAGATGATAACTTAAAGGAAGCATATGTCTCAAAATCATTGTGCTATCAGTTAAGTTTCATTAAGGAAGACAGGTTTAATAACAGAAAACGCAAAGTGCTGTTAGAAACTTCATTATCTGTCACTGTGTCCCTGCAACGTCTGTCAGCGGCAGCGCGTTTTCTACTCGAGCATGTGGATATTATTGTTTTTCTCAACATGAAAGTGAAACAATATAAACAAGATAAATATTATGCTGACTCGAGCGTATACCTACGGTCTGTATGATAAGTGGCACGGTCTGTTTTATTAGTGTTTTTTCCATTTGCACTGTTTGAGATTAAATGCTTTTGTTCTTTATATTTTTTGATTACACATATTGTTTAATGTTTTCAGCTAAAAGAAAATCTTAAGATGTAACGTAAGCTTGTTGTGTATATTGCATTTCCCCATTAGTCAACAATGTTGTTTAACAACCGTGCATAAAGGGACATATGCGCTAGTACACAGCAGTGCATTCAGTCAGTGACAGATGTAACAGTTGACGTCATATCTAGCGGGATTCCATTAATAAACTACACAGCCCACTATTTGCCGAGGCCATGATTCAGGCAAACTTTAGCATACAACCTCTTTGGACAAATATACATAACGAAAAGATGATACAAAATGTAATACCTTGGAAAATGCCATTTAAAACTTTAATACTTAATAAGGGCCTTAATTTTCTCTAAATTGATTTATTAAACTTTTAATACTTTTTAAGACCCCGTGGACACCCTGAGTGAGGGCCAGTTTCACTGAGGAAAGTCGATAAACGAGTACTCCTTTGCTGAGAGCCTGAGTTTGAGGGCAGAACAGTTAACAGCTTAGGACCCCCATAATTTCAATGAAGAAATATTAATTATCTTGAATGTTACTAGGGGACTGTTGTTACTAGGGGACTGTTGAATGCTCAAATATGATTGGTTGACAAACTTTCTAAGGTGTGCAAATATTTTCAGGGAAACGCACGGCTAAAGTAGTTCCAGGCAGGTCTTGACAGTATTGTATGTCCATATCACTTCTCCAAATGATTTCAGTTATTTCAATGGTCCTTACAGCCTACAACAGCAAAATAACCAAAACCCACAATGACACTGACCAAGCAAATAAATATAAATTAAAATGATACACATTTATTATTCACAATATGGAAAGAGGAATTAAAAAAATGGTTTGTTAAGAGCATGACTCAAACATGTCATTAATGGGCTTATTCAAGTCCACTTTTATTTGTTTAGTTATTTTTATCCATTCCGCATCTCCCACATATGTGTGTTTTAGCAAGGCGGGATGTGTTGCAAGATGCCAATATATCGGGAGACATGTAGGTCAGACATGATTTTGACCACTTAATTAAGTTTAGTTTTGTAGAAAGCCTTTCTTTAGAAAGCCTTTTCCAATTTAATTTAACTAATTCATTTGTAATTCAGTGTAAAACCCGGACACCGCCACACAAATGTGCCTTTTTTTAATGACTGTCCTACTACAGGATATAACACAGAATTACAGCTCTACTAGTTACAAAAGAGGCACAGGCAATTCTAGTTGCATTTTTCATCAATTAATTTCTTAAATTATCCTTTGACTTTGTTCTGGCCCACCAACCAAATTTTTATTTTTTGGGCCCGATTCCAAGCTTACTTGCCGACCCCTGCTTTAGGGTTAACAGTGCAATTCCAATTATACTGGTATCACCACACATCCCTAGCTGCAGTCAGAACAAAGAGAAGATATGCTGATTGCGCAATGGTAGGTGACGGCAGGGACAGGAGGTTGGGCTTCAATGTCATTGTTGTGAGTCCTGACCTGTCGGTCAGCCAACCTTGTCAGACGTCATTGATCACGTCTGAGGCATTTCTCACAATGATATTCTGTACAGGACTCTTACCAGATAAACAGGGTTATGAAAGTAACATACCAATTACAGCAGTGGAATAGCCTTGCTCTTTGACAGCCTTGGCAAAGGTGATTTCCTCTTGTGGAAGACCTCCTGACGATGCAGTAAAGAGAAAAACTCCCATTCGGCCTGTTGCTGCCATACCTATGCAATCAAATAAGAGACAAAAAATCATGTGCACATGAACTGAAAAACGTAATATTAAGTGTCTTCAACTATTACATTTAAATTAATGATTTGATATAGTGCTCTTATTGTGTATATTGCACATGTTTTTACACTGTACTTATATTACAACATAAACACAATAAGTACACTAACAGTAGCTGCATTTACATGGACCCTATTAATCCAACTGTAATCAGACTAGTAGCTCAGTCAGAATGAAAAATGTAACCACATCAATCGATTTGGATTGTAAGGGGTATTTCAAACCTTTTCTAAGTTCGATAGGACAGATGTAAACACTTGATTGAATTGAAAACCGAAACTGGAATGTTATGCGCATGTGCAATGAAGTAAAAATGGTGATAACGCACAGAACAAGCTGTAGTTGTTGTTTAATATAGTGTCATTAGGGCTGGGCGTTTTCCCAGATTTTTTCTATTAATTTGAATATAATGTTTTGCCACGATATTATTATTTTTAAATCGAGAAATTGCGGTTTTGAATAAAAATGTTAGCAAACGTTACAATTAGACATGTTGACAATTGAGCAGTGATAAAAGTTTGTATAATTGTAACTTACTGTACTGTTAAAAACACTTAGGTGCAAATTAAAACAAATAATAATAGTTCTGCTCTTGAGCATAATTCTCTCACATACAGAAGTGTCTTTAAACACAAATCTCAACAATGCTTTGAAAAACAGCACATATTGCTTATTTCAGCAGTAACTCCAGGACTGACCTGATCGGATAGGGTATCTGCCTGTGAGGAAGGCTGCCCTGCTGGGAGTGCAGAGCGGCGCAGCCGCTATGTGTTGGGTCAGTTTCACCCCTTCCAGGGCCAGTCTGTCAATGTTAGGCGTCCTGCAGGCCAGGACAAACACAATACAACAGTCTCATTAAGCTTATGAGAGAGATGACTATTCATCTAGGATCAAAACTTTATTCATCTTTGAAACGTATATGAACCCATCAAAAGGAAAATCCCATGCATGTCAAATCTACTTTGCTTGCATGAGCAACTTTTAATTCTGTGGGAACTGACTTGACTTAATGGCATTAATGCACTACTTCATTTGCAGAGTATAACAGCTAAAATGTAAGAGATATTCACATAACATGATATAGCAGCCAGCTAGTGTAGATTTCCTGTAGAACAAAAAAAGTAACAAACTGAATTGTATGAATAAACCTGAGAGTTGTGTTTCCGTAGCATCCAAGGTCTCCAATTCCCAAATCGTCCACCATCATAAAGACAAAATTAGGTTTTGTACCACTGTGTGCATCAGTACAGATAAGCAGGTCAAGAGTGCACAGGATCCATAGAAGAGATTTCATTATAAACCCTGAAAGATAAAGAAGTCAACAAAAACAGAAAATAGATGAACAAAGAACATTGTATGTTTAAACTGAATAAAAACTACAAATAAGATATCTAGTTTAAGGCCAAATAGGCTATTGTTTATAACTTTTTGTTTCAGTTACGAGGTTTAGCTAATTGTTTTTTCAAACAAATCCAAGTTCTACAAGTTATTGTTTTATGTTCAGGTCGAATATATTTTGCTTTATACTTTTAGTTTGTGTTAACATGGGAGCACTGGGTCTGAAAAACTGATGAATGGTAGCCTATGAGTTATTTAAGAAACATAACGTTACGTTAAGTTACTGAGTGCACGAGTGCAATGGCCGCTCGTGTAACTTATCTTTAATTCAATTTTTGCATTACTATATTGAAATGCTGAACTAGCCAACAATATTTTTTAAATACACTAAATATATTCATCTTAAAAACGGACTGTCTGCCGTGCCTACCTGCTGCACATGGGACGAGAAAGAAATCATCTGACGGCTGACAGAAAATTACCTTACTCTACAGATGGTAGTTAATGCATAACATACTCTTGTCCACTGTAAACAAATAGGTTCACGTTGTAAGGAAGCTGAGCACAAGATCACGTGTTTGCATGTTCAAGCATTGATTGGTCAACTGACAACTAATGTTTTACACACTTGGCCTTTATTCTTCTGTGTCCAAAACAAGCCATTTTAGCTTGATTTGAATTTAAAATAAAATAAAATCTCCACGAAGGACCCGGAAATGTCACGCAGTTGCGATGTTGTCATCGTTGCCTACCTCTATGCATTCTCTGGTTAGCAGCAGTATTTTTTTTCCCCAACGAAAAGCCTTTGGTTCAAGCAAGCTGCTAACATAGATACTTGTAAGACTTTCGTTTTTGTTTGCCTGCCGCAACATGTTTAGAGATTATTATAGATTTTCAGTGAAATAGCGCCACCTCTTGTTCATTTTTAACACAAAAGGACGTCACTGCACCCTCTGATTTGCGTGTGTGGTGGTCTTACCGTTTTCATGACATGAAAGAGATCATGAAGCCTGTCAAAACACCGTTTCACAGATAATCCCGCTGCATATTAGCATAATATTTAAATTTTAACTTTTAAAGCTCGTACATAAGAGACTGATATTTCTATCTGGCTCTGAAATGAGCTCTTTTGAGGTTTATCTCATTGTGTTGGGATCATGTGCGTTGAAGGAGAATGGGCTCCCTCAGTGGAATGTGTTGAGTTATTTCTTAAGCATAGCAGGATGCGATGTCAACCTACAGATCTATTTCATACAAACCGCAGTCTCACGCTGTTCAGCTCAGGAATTCAGCAATCAACACCATTTGTGTAATGATAACCAAAAATATTAGCCTTCACATTTTCTTTCCTTAAAAAGAAGAAGAAGAAGAAAAAACTCAACTGTCTGGAGGCAATGGAATTCATGACTAGAGCCAATTCATAAATGTTAAAATTCTCAATTTTACAACTTAATGCATATGACTTAAAGCACAAAACATAAGCATGTTAATTTTAATTAAATTGAATGATTGACTAAACAAACTATATAATTTAAATGCATAAAGATATTAACAATATTGCCAGTTCAAAAGCATATCAAAAATATTATCACTTCACACTCTAACATATGCAATTAAACAGCATTCTGCATTCAAACGGTGCTGCAGTTCCTCCTCGACCGTAAACCACAATGGTAACCCCTGTAAAACTACTGAACAGAAACCCTATTAATAAAGAAAGATAACAGAATATTAAACAGTGACACATTGCTCCCTATATTAATCTTGTGCAAAAACACAAAATAACACTTAATTACAACATTTATTCTCCTGATACAGTCTGATGCAAAGCATGCTGGCAACTAATATGCTGCAACCTGATCTATATAATCATTATATAGATCAGTGGCTGCAACTCATTCAGTTTAAGGTTAGCTTATATTATCAGTTATTGAGTTTACGTCGTAACTTTTTTAAAGTATGGTATAGTGATATGAGCTAATTTCCTTAAGTTAATTTAACTGTTCAGTTTTCTTTAAAATCTTAGGTTCCACAGATGACAGCAAGTCATACAGGTTTGGAACATAAATGGTGACACAATTTTCATTTTTGAGTGAACTATCCCTTTAAGTTGAACTAACCTGGAATATTCCAATAATGCCTGTTTTCTGATTCTCCCATCTGGCATAATTTTTCATTGCTTGTTTATTTCGCTTGCTCTTAACCATTTATTTTTCAAGAGCATCTCTTTATTATTTATCCATTGAGTCAACTAGATCCACCCACACTGTTTAGCAGACTACACGGCCTAACATTTATTCCACAAGATGTATCCAGTCTTATTAACTGCATTACACTTCTGTTTAAACTTTGAGAACCCAGGGGCATCTTGGGCTTATTTGCTAATACTCACACTCAAACGCTCAGACTGCGCTGCGAGTTGCTATAGCTATCAGTTGGTGATGAATACACTTCATACTACAGACCATAAAAATGGAAAACTACTTCAGCCCATTTTGAAGGTTTGCTTGTATGCAAATCTGGCCTATGGCCATAAACGTGCCAGCTGCCTTTACCATCTGACGTAATTCCCTGATTAATTGTGTAGGTAAACCATAAAACACAATTCCCCCGTCTTGTTGCCGCTGCACACCAGTGCACAAGCAGTTATGCTGACATTACATTACACTGTTTTACAACATTGTCTCTAGTTAACCGCTCCCATTCATAGGCCTCATGCAACTCTGGGACACTGACTCTCAGGTACATTTTGAAAATAAGGAGATAAAATAAAACTCTCATTTACTCTCCCATATCCAGATCTGAATAAACAACACATTACCTGCTTTAAAAGCTGAAGACTGATAATGGATTCTCTTATTAAAGTAAAAATGTGTTGAGTTATTGATAGATGCAACGCAGCAATGATCAAACATGGAAATCATGATTTTTTCATTGCTAATTCTGATTTTGTTGCCTAATTTTTTCTGTTGAAGCATGTTTATTTGCTCTATAAACAAAAACCTTGGCAAACGGTCCTGAACGCATTCAAGACAGTTTGGAGCGCAAGCTTCCAGTCACATAACATCGAACACCAATTGGGTCAGAATCTAGCGCTTTTTCGCTGACTCATTTGGCGTTTGATAGTTGTAAACAAACACAGCGTCAGGTCATGTGTGAGCTGGTGCTCCTGCTCATACGTCATAATGCTTCAGGAAGCTCGTGCTCAAGACTGTGATGCAGAGGCTATAGATTTATTGCACTTTTGCTTCAAAAGATCTTAATTTGTCACCAGGAGCCATGTCTAATAATTTTGTTTTGCCTGTTTTGTTTTTTGACTCAACATTGACTGTAGCTATTGAGTTGCGTCATATGATTAACCAAGAACCAAGGTTTTAGCTAAAAATCTTCTTTACTGTTCTACTGAAGAAAAAAGACACATACATCTTGGATAGCCTGAGACTGAGTACATTAACTGCAAGTTTTCATTTTTGGGTGAACTATCCCTTTAAAGAATTTGCTATAGTCTTCTCTATGGTGACGTATATCCGAGGGAAAGTTGCAATTGTCTTTTCTTCTCTATTGAACGGTGGTATAAGCTGATAAATTATGAATTCAATTTTTTTTGTAAATTTAGTACACATGATCATTCATAGTCACATAATCATAGTAACCATTACTGTCACTGTTTCAAAAAATTAAAAGGCATCAAACATTCAATGTAACATAATGACCAGTTGATGGCAGTATCAGCTTTCTGACGTGGACTGAAAGGTTAGATACTGTATCTCTGGATAGTCTTGTCCTGGAACTGCTGGTCATTTCCTAATCTCTGAGCTTTATAATGTTCACAACATTTTAGGGTAGAATCTAAAGTGCATACTATACGCAAATTTCAGTAACATATAAAACCTGTATGCCATGTCCCTGACTCATTAAGCTGAAACACGTTAGTACTCAGCACATGCTGGCTAAGGATCACTGAACAAACTGATTTGGGCATCAGAATCTCTTTTCGTCACCATGTGTAGAACAGAATTGTAATCAGCGCAGTATCACATAGAATGTGCATTGATGCAAAGTAATAAGAACAGCACAGCACAAGAACCTGCAGGGCGTCACAGTGTATTAAGCTTCAGGAAATTTTACACGAAAACGCTGAATAAAAAAACTCTTCATTTGTAGGGGCATTATGATGAATTTGTCTTTAGTGCAGCATGCATGCAGTGGCAGTCAAGTAATATGATCAGACCAGATGGAGATAATTGTTGGCAGTTCCTCCACCTTCTCCAACCAGGGTCATGCCACCGTCACTCAACACATGTGGGTCTCCTATCAGCAAGAGCCTTAGGCTCCTGCTCAGCAGGTAGACCCCTCTGGCTCCTGTTGGCGCACTCCAGCACAGCCAGCCCACCCAGGTGGAACAGACCATTGAATATCATGTTAGGGTCCTGAACCCACCTTTCATGCTTGGTGGTCGATCTTATCATAAAGGGGCTGAAAGACCGCACACCTGCATTGGCCTCTGAATGATAGCAGGATATTTGAAAACGTTTAAAACAGGTTTATCAATAGTTATATTTTAGGAAATTAAATTGCAGTTTAATTGCCTGTGTATAAGTAATCAGTTGGGCTGTTCATAGAACATAACATGTTTTTTTTTTTCTTACTTTTTCTCTCTTGTATGAACAGAGCCTGCCTGGTGCATTGCTAGAGGCCCACATCCCCACACTCCTGTAATGACTGAATAAAGACAATTTGTCAAACATTAGTGAACGCCTTCAGCGAGATAAAAGAGAAAGGAGCATCTAACAAAGTTCCTTCACAGAAGTCTTCACAATGTGTTTTAGAAAAGGCCTCTTAGAAATGGCCGAATGGTTTACTCCCCAATCTTGTAGTAACATGTCCTTATTGTGAAAGTAATATGGTCCTAAGAACCTCAGGGTACAGTGATATCTGTATTAATGATCTAGGCCTAATTATAAAATCGACCCCCTTAATCCTGTAATTAGATGTATTATTAGATTTTATTGGATTATTAATAATATGCCTATTAGATTTATCAACATTTATATCTGCTGAGCATGTAATGTATGACTGAATATGCGAGTCAATGTATGACTCTTTCAGTTGAAGCTGGTATTTTATCTCAAGTCACAGAGCTTTATCCCTGCTTACCGGGTAATGTTTTTAGAAAGTTCTGGCAAGGTTCTCTCAACATTATAGACAAACGTTATCTGGTATTTAATAATGCTAACAAAACATAAGTACAAAAATGTTATTTGTACAGTAGGCCTATGGTTCATGGATTTTTGTGTGAGACGAAATGGAGAACAGCGGATGTTGACAAACATTTTAAAACATTTAAACTTTATTTTAGCACAGCTTATTTCAGTCTGCTGCACATATTCTCTGTTTTCAAATGCAACAAAACATTCTATGTGAATAGCTCCATATTGTTCCTTTGATTCAGTTCTGTCTTATTTACATAATGGCTTTGATATCTTCTAAAAGATGAATATGTTAGAAGGTCTCAGGAAATCCCATTTCGAATGTAAACATTGTTTTTATTAGGTGGGGTGGTTCTCTTTAAAGGAATCTGAAATGCGTTATGGGGAATAATGCATTTTAAGAGTAGATAACTTCCAGATTTCCTCTTTTTTCCCCCTGTTTCATCTGATGTCACTTTTGGGAAATATAATTTGAGACAGCAAACTGTTAACTGGAAAAACAGCAGTAAAACAATTTGTACCAACAAAATGCTGCTTGACAACTTTGAAATACATAAAAAGGTTTGCTATTTAATTTATATATATATATATATATATATATATATATATATATATATATATATATATATATATATATATATATATATTATATATATATATATATATATATATATATTTTTTTTTTTTTTTTGGCAAGCCCATGTTGGCCCATGTTTTCTATTTAATCACTGGACATATTTCTGTGGCATGATCATTTTGTTCTTTTAAAATAAATTGCACAAGCAATGGCTTTCTGGCTTGAAAGGGCTCTCATGGGAAACACGGCTGTTTGTTGTGTTTGGGCCTTTGTCATTGGTAGACACAATACTGGCTCGAGTCCCATGGACCAGGAACAAACAGCTTTAAGTGGTTTCACACTTTGTTGGAATTTAAACATCAAATACAATATCAATATGGCCAATTTACTTGATGAGCTTAGTAAATCGGATGATTTGTTTTTTGACTGAGAAACTCTCCAGTGGTGCAAAAACCACATAAAAAATGCCTATATAGTTTCGGCAAACATCTCACTAAGGGTGACATGTAATCATCTTTTCTGCTCAGATTCAAAGGAAATGCAAGCATGGACCTTTAAAGGCAACTGGCCGTTGGTTTTATTATAACATGCGATCTGGTGAACAAGTCGTAACCACTCGAAATTGTGTAGACAGAAATTGTGGATGATTACCAGACAGTCAAAGAGTTACGTAAAGACGAATCATCATGTCGGCTTTATGTAGGCCCACTTAACACTTTGCACGCAAGAATGTTTCTGGTTATGTGTAACAAACTACACTTGTAAGACCAAATTCTGTGAGGAACTGTCACTGAATGTCAGATTTTGTTTGAGGTAAATTATACAGAGAAATATTTCAACAAGCATAGTCTCTATTTGCAGTTCTACGAAAAATAAGGTTGTGACAAAAACAGCCTTTCTCTCTCTAGACGTCATGTCATCACTTGTCGCTTCTTGTTTATTCTGCTTGTGCTGAACTCTTCCTCCTGTTTTCTCTTCATCTCTTGTTGTTTTTCATTTCTTATTCTGTGGATATTATTACCATATAAATATTTTGCAAACTGTAAACCTTCATGTAAAATGGTTTACGTGTAAAGTTGTGTCACTTTAAGACTATACATCCTATAAAATAGTTTCAGCTGTCCCTTTTTTTTTTTAACCCATAGCTGTGTTCCAAACAACTTGACAAGTCTGCATGAGCAAATGTTATATTTAAGCAATACCACTGCTATTCCAACCAACAGCACGTTTTGGAGTGTGATGCTTTTATACAATTGTTCAATAAATAAGAAATTAATTTTGGTCATTTAAATTTTAGACATAATGTTGCCGGTTTTTTGTCTATCTTTTTTTTGTCTTTATCTTTGCCAAATCGTTCCAAAAATAGTAAAAATGATGTGATTAGCTGAGCTGCAGAGTCCCGCACATGACAAGCAGAAGAAAAATATAGATATTGTGGCCACAAATTAAAACTGTGTTCCCAAAATTGATTAATTCCTTGCCATATTTCATTAATTATTTACCTTGTTTTAGTTAAGTAATGGCCATAGTAATTCATTAAACTTGTGGGAGTGAATTCTTAATTCATGACCATATTTGTGAATTGGTGGCTATTGGTTTAAATGAATATGATCTCATTCATTCATTTCAGTACATACTTACTGCCATTCAAATGACATTGTACGAAAAAATACGATTTTGTAACCTTGAAAATAGTTGGTAACACTTTAGAATACTGTTCCGTCATTGATGAATAACTACACAGGAACAAATGAGTAATGCACTATTAACATTATATTAACTAATGGTAACTAACAAAAACTACTGATTAATGAACTTGTAAGTAATAATGCTCAGTTGAATGTGGTAGTTCACTATTATCTAATCAATAACTACTATTTTTTTCATAACTCACAGAGGACTACTAATAACTACTGTATACAGGTTCATAATTAATGCATAATGTAAAATATAAGGTAATGGTAACCCACTAGTAATCAATGACTCAAGTGTTACTATGTCCTTCTAAAGGATCTAATAATAATTTGGATCAGTATTCTAAAGTGAAAAGCTTGATAACTTTCCAGTAATTACTGAAGTCACTAAGCCTCTGATTCTTTTGTAAGATTTTGGAAATTAATGACTCAAGTGTTGCTACATCCTTCTAAAGCAGTTACTTATTACTTGGTTGATGAAATTTATGAATTATTCCAACCCGATCTCACAGCAATTTGTACAATTTTTTACGTTCAGACAAATCATATGAATTTGTATGAGTGAGGTCGTACGAATTAGCCACCTTTTACTCACTTGTACGAATTGCTCGTGAGATAGCGTTGAATTATTCATACGTTTTTTAGTATGATGTTTGCATGCCCACATAAGGGTTAGGTTTAGGGGTTGACCTTTATGGTGATATTTTATCTACATATCGTTTTACTACGTGTACAAATACACTATAAAAATGATATAATCAGTTAACTTAAAATTTTCTACTTTTTTTATAAATTATATAATTAAACTTTTCTTTCCCGAAATTGCCAACTCACATATGAATACAACATTCTGTCTGCAAACATGGACAAACAGAGTGATTCAAACAGTCTCAGTCCCAATTACTCGGCAAATCTAATTTGAAGACCTGAAAAACTCTGAAATGGAACTGACTGGATATTTCACATTAACAAGTCCAATTATTCCAGGATCAGTTTAAGTCCAGGTCTAAGAAACAAAACATCACTGTACCTTCGTGTGTGGTCTTGATCAATTAGATCATTGTGGTGTACAGCAGAATTCACATTCCCACCTTCAAATCCACAATATTGTTTAGACACAACACAAAAGACGTGGCCTTGAGCCATGTCTGCATGTGTGTGTTATGCGAGTGTCCCCCCACCGTCCAGTAATGGTCTAGAAACATAGCACGTGCCTGAAGGTCGATGCGGCCCCGTGTCCTGCACGCATCCAGCATCAACCAAAAAGAACCACTTAACTTGAAGAGTCATTTCCTGCACATCCCTTTGAAAACAAGTGGTTTGATCCCTCTCCACAGAGCCGTGCCACAATCTCCGCACTGTAGTCTGGAGAAAATGGAAACCATTAACACAGCGGGCAGCGACAATCTCTATTATTTCTTTTACTATTTGAAAAATGTTGCCTAGGGAAGCAATCACACTCCCTTCAAATGGCAGCTCATGTTTTTTTGTCATCAGTCTAGCCTAGGTCTTCATGCAGTAATGAAACACCCCATATGAAAAAAAAAAAAAATACATTCTGACCAGAATATATTTATATGTTGCACACAACAAAGGTTTAATTGTTATTATTATTTTACTATCTTTCATTTTAAAATACATTTATTTTAAACCTTAAAATCTCTCAGAGGTGTTACTGTATCAGTTACAGAGCCAAATGTGATTAGAGAATCTCTGCACTGTGCAGCTTACTGACAACTTAATCGTTTCTCAAAGACACATGTGAATTGATCCAAAGAAAACTGCCATTGAGGCCTGCTAAACTCAAAGGGCTCTTTGTTAGTTTTACATAAATACTCTTTAATTGTCAGTACGCTTTGCTTGAGGTGTAAAACTTGTCAAGTGTTTTATTTATTTTTTAGGAGCAGAGAAAACTTCATTTCAGAAAACTAGTGACATGGTGTCTAGGGGGATTAACTGCCTGAAAAAAATATTTCTATGAAAATTACATAACCACATCATCACATTGAAATCTGTAATTTATGGTAAGAGCGAAAATAAAACATTGTCTCCATGATGCCTTAATGTTGACTACATTGTCCTATTTAGTTTCTCCCCCTTCCTTCGGTGCTCTACTTTGAGGAATCATTGCTGCGATTCCCTTAAGGTGGCTTGTCTAATCTCCTGAGAAGTAGTTGCTGAAATCTTGGTTTTCATTTTGACCACATTTTTGCCTTCAGCAATTCTAACTGGGACAGTATACAGAAAATGCCAGTTTTGAGGGATGATTGCCACACGTTGACATGCTAGCATTATGTTTTCATCACCTCAAACCTCTGTCTTGCAGGTTTAGCAATTCTATAAACAATTGTACAGGTATGGAGAGGACCAGGTGCCCTTCACCATCTAAACATCTCGCAGATGTCATCAATTCCATCAGGTGTACTGTATATGCTTTGATGTCTTTGGAAAGCTCTTCCTCTGTTGAAGCTGATCTGTTATTTGTTGTGAGGCTATCTTTGGCAGCAGCTTTGACTTGTTTTCACTTTAATGTTGATTCTGAGTAATCCCAGTACTATCATCACCGTCAGGCTGTTGTTTTCTGAAGATTTTGAAAAGAAACCACACCTTTGAGAAGCATTTAAAAAACTTACTGTCTTCCAAGTTTGATTGTTTTAGGGCAAGCATTGTTTTCTACAATTTCTCTTAATATTAATAACCATCTCTTAAATGAAACTGATGCTGTGTCTTTTAGTGAGTTTAACTTAGTTACTGAGGCGGAATTGTTAGAAATAGCTAAGCAGCTCAAGCCTTCTGGCTCACCACTGGATAGTCTTCCTCCTTTTTTATTCAAACAACTCATTGCCGATATGGCTCCATATTTACTGATTATAATAAATCGCAGGCTAAAATCTGGCATTATGCCTGACTGCTTAAAGCATGCAGTGATCCGTCCAATGATTAAAAAATCGAACTTGGATTCATCTGTTTTGACAAATTTTAGGCCAATTTCTAATCTGCCATTTGTTTCTAAATTTCTCGAAAAAATTATTCTATTACAGTTACAGAGTTATTTAGCTGAGAACTCTTTATTTGAAATATTTCAGTCTGGCTTTCGAAAATGTCACTCCACAGAGACTGCATTGGTCAGAGTTCTTAATGATATTTTAATTACTTGCGACTCTGGTGATTTTGCAGTACTTGTTCTTCTCGATTTAACAGCAGCGTTTGACACTATTGATCATACTATCCTAATTGACCGTCTAAGGCATTATGTTGGTATAGGAGGTACAGCTTTGAAATGGTTAATATCATTTTTAACAAATCGGAGTTTCTCAGTTAAGCTGGGCGAACGTTATTCGAGTACAGCACACCTACACTATGGAGTTCCGCAGGGCTCTATTTTAGCTCCATTATTATTTTCTTTATATATGCTTCCTCTTGGGTCCATTTTTAAAAAACACGGTCTGTCATTTCACTGCTACGCAGACGACACACAGGTCTATTTGCCCGTGAAACGAGATTTTTTAAGCCTAACGTCTCTTACAGCATGCCTAGAGGAGGTAAAGGCATGGCTTTCTTTAAATTTTTTAATTTTCAATGAAAAGAAAACAGAAATCATTATGTTTAGCCCATCTGAGCTGTCAAAATCTATAAACTTAAATCTTGGTGAGATGTCCGTGTATTTGAGACCCTGGGTGAAAGATTTGGGTTTTGTTTTAGACGACAATCTAAAATTTGATCGTCAAATAAACTCTGTGGTAAAATCGTGTTTTTATCAGCTACGTCTGCTCGTTAAAGCAAAGCCGTTTCTCTCATTTAAAGATCTTGAGAAATTAATTCATGTATTCATTTCGACGAGATTGGACTATTGTAACTCATTATATCTGGGAATTAGTCAGCAAACACTATCTCGCTTACAATTTGTCCAAAATGCTACGGCCCGTTTTCTGTGCGGAAAAAAAAAGAGAGAGCATATTACACCGATTCTAAGATCACTGCACTGGTTACCGGTGCGTTCCAGAGTAGAATTTAAAGTATTACTTTTAGTTTATAAATCTTTGAATGGATTGGCACCAACGTATTTAGCAGAATTATTAATAGAACAAAAGCCTGCAAAGTCTCTACGCTCTTCGAATCTGGCCTTACTATCTACCCCAAAATCTCGGCTAAAGCGCAGAGGAGATCGAGCGTTTTGTATCGCTGCACCTAGACTTTGGAATACTCTCCCAACTAGCTTAAGACAGGCTCCATCTCTTACTGTTTTTAAGTCCAAACTTAAAACATATTTATTTTCAAAAGCTTTTGATTAAAGACTGTGTTTTTATATGTGCTTATATGTTACTTAAATATAAAGTTCCTTGTTGATTTGTGAGTCTATGTGGAAAGCACATTGGTCAACAGCTGTTGTTTTTAATAGTGCTATACAAATAAATTGTCATTGTCATTGTCATTTTCTTCTTCACATGTTTTTTTTTTTTTTTTTGATAAAGTGGCCTTGATAAAGTTGCATAGGCTAAATGTCATTGCTACTTAGAATACGATAAAGATGATGTAGATTAAGTTCATACAAAAAACAAAACAGAAACAGAATTCCAACAAGAAAGGCAACGTAGCAGTGTGGACGAAACACAAACACCAAACAATGAACAGAAATAACCGAGGGAATTAAATACACAAGATAACTAAAAGACAAACAGGAGTGCACTAATTAATCAAATAATGGATTGCCATGCCAACTTAGGAGCAAACAGGAACCATGATAAACGGACTAAATGTCATTGAAAACAAAACAAAACAGACTTAAAGGTCCAATATGTAAGAATTTTGTAATAAAATATCCAAAAATCACTTGCGCAGTGTGATATATTTCCTGCAGTTGTGTACTTACAATATCCCAAAGTCTCCAAAGATTTTTTTTATTTCAGAGAAATTCCAATTTTAAATAAGTGGCAGTCTCGGCCAACATATCCGCGCTATCCTCGGTTTCCGCTCGAACTTCCATAGCCATGATGTAACCATGGCGACAGACATGGACAACTGCGTAATGCGTGACGTTTAGCGGCACAAAGTTCTTGTTTCGTTCAAACATAAACCATGGCAAGCACTTTGGGACAAACAAGGAGAACTAAAATGAGGATCAATATCAGCGGGGCGTTCTTGAGATGCCGAGAGCTCCACGTCCGCGACTAACTTGGACTCGACAGGGTCACGAGTCACGACTTGACAGCTTTATTAGACAGGTGAGCAAATGTACATAAAACAAATCAATGTTAACATTAGCTCAACATGATGACATGTTAGAATATGGTCAGTACGATTTTCTAATCTTGATCTAGCTGCTAGTTTTGTATAGAAAACGAACTAACACGTAGAATAACATTATAACTTCCAACACACATTTAAATGCCGTTTAGTGTGATAGTGTAACGTTAGACCAAGTGAAACAGCGCTGCGTTCCCTCACACGTTTAATTCGTCTAATAAACTGACCTGTGTGAGTAATCCAGCACTTGCGTGTAGTTCTGTAAAATTAAATGTCCTTATTCCTTTATATCTGCAGGACTCTTGTGTGATATCTGTCTCTTTAGCAATCGCGACCTGCTCCACACCACTAATGTTAAAAAACATGAGTGTTTTCACTCATCCATAAACGTTATTAGATCCATCAGCTTGACAGCAAGTCCCATCATTCAGCTCGTCACTGCGTCATAAACATACACCTTTGTTATTGTTGGAAACTGCGCCCTCTCTTGGCCAAAAAAGATACATATTGTATCTTTAACTTAGCATAACTGTGACATGTATTAATGATTAATTAAAAAGAAATGTTTCAAAATATATTTTTGAAGTTAAAAAAAGTGTTACAAACGTCACACAAATATCAGTTATTAATTCATATATTATTATGTTTAAGGGGAGTTGCACAGCATGGCATTTAATAACCTTGCTTTGTCATAAAATGCTCCAATTATTTGATATCTTAAGACTTATTGACCTTGACATGCAGTTATGATCTGCAGGGTCCTCTATATGATATTCCATACTGTTTCATATTTATTTTTCTTTTCATGCTGGCTGCACCACATGACTTGGTGGACAAAGGGTTTTCAGACATTAATAAGCAGTGAGGCAGTTTTGTTGAAAAACAAACAACATTCAACAGAAATAAAGATCATGCCAAACTAATAAGGTATTTTTAAAATAGTTTTCATTCTTTTAATGAGGTATTTATGCATTATGATTACAGGAGAGTTGCAGTGTATGTATGACTTTTTGTTTTGAACACATGGTGTCTTAAAATTACAAAATAATTCAGAAATTAAAAACATACTTACAATGTATGTAACACATTGTTTGTAGGAATGTACTATATGTATTTTTGAACAAGTTTCAGATTCAGACAAAAATTAGCATGTCATTGACCCTTCATTCAATATCCACCTCTGTAACCAATATTGACTTGTACAAAATAACTTATTTGGTATTGAATGATGTCAGTCAACCTTGAAAAAGTAAAAACTTTCAACCCGCCTGGATTGGCAACATTAAATCGTTTAACCGGCATTTTGAGTTCAGGATGAAAGAAATCAGGTCAACTTGGATGGATGTCAAGAAGACAGTCTTTGAATAGAAGTGGAACATTAAACCACATCATTAACATACAGGAAAAAGAAATAAAGAGCAAAATCATAGAATCATTAATCATAAAAAGTCTGACAGTGGCAGCAGTTCAGAATGATTGATGATGAGCCAAGATAAATTTGATCCCTTTTCTCATCACTGCAACATGACATCATGACTTTTGCGTAAACATACACGCCACTTTCAAGTCAAGTGGCGTGTTATTTATACGCATTTTGAGCTATCCGCGTGTATGCGTGTATATCTACGCCGTTATGTCCGAGTGATTCCGCGTGTATGTAGCCTACACGCCGTTAAAAATCCGACCGAAACAAAGCCAAATTTTGATATACATCTTGGGGAGCGATATTTTTCTTACTAGGATGGTAGGGAAAGACTCATAAATGGTAGTAACCAGTGACGGGTAGGTTTAGGGACGGGGTTGGGGTAGGTCATTTATATATACAGTAATGTAACGTTAAGTCAACGGCGTTCATAAACACGCTGAAAAGCGATTATGCGTGTTGATAGCACGCCAAAAATGGAAATACGAATTGGCGTGTCATACATACGCAGTTTGATCACTGTCTGGATATGCCACACTTGTGAACTCTGATTTGTTTGGTACACAATGTCAATTTTGACAGACATGCAGGCTCAGAGGAGATAAATGATGCTATAGTCACCAGAGCAAAAATTAGACTGGACGAATGTTTAAAGGTAATTTATGTAGGCTACTTGTCATAATGTGTTTTGTAAGCTTGTTTCCACCACGGAATTAAAAAAAAATAAAACGATAATTGCAAGTTTTAGCTCACAATTCGGACTTTTTTACTCTCATAATTGCGTAGGTTATATCTCACAGTTATGCAAAACTATATGCTGACTTTTTATGCTGAATTGCGAGTTATAAAGGAATTGTGACTTTACATGTCGCAATTCTGTTTTTTGTTTTGTTTGATTCCACCACAAAAATAAAAGGTAATTGCACATTTTTATCTCAGTTCTGACTTTATTCTCACAATTGTGTTCATATCTGCCAATTCTCAGTTTATATCTGCCAAATCTGACTTTTTTCTCTGAATTCCAATTTAGCTTTTTTATTTCAATAGCAGAAATAAACTTTCCACCGTTTTGTCTACATTTTCATGTAGTTTTAGTACTAAAAACCCTTTTAAGATGTTTTGGATGAGATTTATTCACACAAGTTTGCACATTATACATTTTATCTCTCAGTTTGTTTCAATTCTCAATTTTTTGGAATATATAATGGGAAATGTCAACATTTTCCACACTTTCTAAAATTAAATGTAAAACATAATGATGTCAGCCTTCCAACACTGTGTCAGATGTCAATTGTGGTTGTGAAATTAAGACGCTCACATGCTGTCTCATAAGCTAGTTTTAGCACTGTTCATTTTCCCCGGCTTTGGGGGCAGATGTGCAGTGGGAGTATCTCAGTACAAAGTTTCTCCCTCATGCACTTCTTCAGAGTCTGGAGCTGAAACTCCCTAGAGGAGTGCTTTCGGTAGGTTTGCCATGAAGTCTGGATGACTATCTAGATGATTGCCAAATTCAGAGACTTATTTCAAAGAAGCCAGGGATCTCCTAAGAGTCAAAGCACGCAATATTCATGAAATGTGTGTGTATCAGCGTCAATGTGCGCTTTAACACATATCACTCTGTTCTTGTTCACAGCCCATCTGCTGCAGTGTTCCTGATAAAATCCAGAGCATCATGGGGGAGATGGATTTAGTGTCAGATGGCTCTCTCTCTCTCTCTCTCTCTCTCTCTCTCTCTCTCTCTCTCTCTTCTCTCTCTCTCTCCTCTCTCTCTCTCTCTCTCTCTCTCTCTCTCTCTCTCTCTCTGGTAAACACTATGGAGTGGGGACCAAATGTCCACACAAGGATAGTAATACCAGAAAGTTTGACCTTGTGGGGACATTTTTATTTATTTATTTTCTTCTTGCTAATGCTATACTACGTAGGGTGACCATATTTTGTCCTGAAAAAACAGGACACTCGGCCCGGCAAACAGATAGGCCTACTCAAATGATACTCGAAGTTTACTCAAAGAAACCTTATTAATTTCAATACATTTAAAGTAGGTTATGCCTCCTCTGTATGGATAGAAATTTGTTATATTGTTATATGAAAACAGGACATGTCCTGGGAAAACAGGACAGTTGGTCACCCTAATACTACGGAATTGGCAAATTTCCCTAGAGTCCTTCTCCTTGGGGATGAAGACAGCCATAGCACTTTGCCATGCCTTTGGGATGGTTTGCTTTTTCCAGGCGGCTTGCATGAGGACCCACAACTGCTCCAAGACTGCTAGGCAATTCTTTCATACTTTGTACGGTACCCCGTTGGGACCTGGAGCTGATAAGGATCTGGCATCACTGAGCTTTGGCAGGAGGGTTTCGAACTTGGACACAGGGAGACCTGGCTGAGGCAGGTGGCCCGGTGAACCTAAGGACTCATTTCTCACTGGGTCGCTATACTGCCTCCTAATGTGCTCTTCCAACTCCTCTCTATTGACCTCCAAGCTCCCAGATCTCCTCCAGCAACTGCCTAGCAAACCTTAAAGAATTTGTCTCCTTCCTTTTCTCTCCTCTTCCGCCTCCTTCGGATATGCTCTGCCCTCCACATATTGGCTAGTCTCCTGCTGATCTCAGTCCACAGGGCTTTGAGACCCTCCCTCTCATTCGGGTTTGCTTTCCTCCAGAAATTACAGAGTTGACGCCGCTGCTGAACCAGCTGCTCGATTTCTCTCTCTCGCCCTCCCCTTTTGTCTTGGCACAGCAATTTCTTGTTGGTAAATGTTCCAAACCTGTCTTTGCATTCCTGGTAAAGAATATCTCAGAACAAGTTGAGCCTAGACTACAAACTCCCCTGCAGTGAACTCTGCAGAACCTCGCTAAGGTCTAAGTCCAAATTCTTCCATACTGATGCCTCACTAGTCGTTGGCCACTTGATTTTTTTCTTCTAGATGGTACTCTATGCTTCTTAGCTCTGTCTTTTCAGGGGACTTTGATGAGTGTTCTCTGAGCCCACAGTGGAAGCCTTCTCCTCTGCCTGACTACCCCCAGCTACTAGGGGTCCAGTTGTGATGTGTTTTTTTGCAAGCTAGCATCACATTGATAACAGCATAACAGGTAACAGCCATCATGAAATGAATCTCATTACCATTTACATGAACGTATGAAATGAATTCATATGAAATAGTATATTACAATGAACCACATTCCTCGCTCCGCATATCAAAGGGTGGTAAAGAGTGGTGATCCAGGGAAGGCTGCCGCCATTAACTTAACTTGGACGTTGGAGAGCTAGCTAGCAACTTCATAAATTATTCTCAAATTATTGCTGCCAAAACAAATCAAGCATCACAGAGTGGTGCTAACACTTCAAAGGAAAACCAATTTAGTTGAAGGTTACAGTAATAATTTCCAATCTCTGACTATAAACATGCATCGTCTAGTAACGTGCCTTCATGAGTTTTTTATTTTACGAGTGTGAGTGTGATCCTGGAGAGATTAGTACGCAGATAGCATGATGTAAAAAAAAAAAAAGATGCACATGAAATAAGAGTATGAAAAGGATAATCATAATAAAACACTACTAGTGGTCATCTACAGCAAGTGTGCTATTGGATAATACCTTCACACCTCATTTTCCACTGGTACATACAGTATATACATATGAAGAGTTCAGATGCAAAAGCCTCTAAATGCCATTTGAAATTTTCTTCTAAAATTATCATTTTTATCAAGCTCGTATATTTCAATTCAGTAATTTCACTTAAATGACAATTAATGGGTTATTTTTCTTGCCATTTAAGTGAAATTATTGAACTTAAATATACAAGCTTGATAAAAATGATCATTTTAGAAGAAAATTTCAAATGGCATTTAGAGGCTTTTGCATCTGAACTCTTCATATACACTCTAAACAAATGCAAGGGGGTACAGATGATTTCTTTGTTTCTCAAAACACAAAGTTTTGATTTTTAAGTGAACAAATGATGTATAAGACTTTTCACACATGATCATTGGGTGTAGGTAATTGAGAAATTGTGGAATTTAAATGGCATTGTTTCCCAAATGAAACAAAAGAGCTGTTAGTTAGAGCTGTAAGTGTCTAATGTAGAGAACGTATCGGTTACCTAACGTAACCTCGGTTCTCTCTAGTAGAGGGAACGAGTATTGCGTAAGTTAGCTTACGCTACAGGGAAAGATTCATCTTCTTGAGATATTGAAGCCAAAAAATGATCCTTAATTTTGTATTCATTGTCAACGCAGTGCAGCAGACAGCAGACCTAGAGCAGGCTGGCTAGTGTGCTCATTGGCTGCCCTGCGGCAAACTGCTGCAGCCTACCAGTGAGCCCGGCGTGACGTCGCGTCCAATGAAGGGCGCTCGTGCCCTCAACGCGTCTAGCCCGCCAGAATTACGCCGGTTACGCAATACTCGTTCCCTCTACTAGAGAGAACCGAGGTTACGTTAGGTAACCGATACGTTCTCTTACGAGAGGTTCTCTCGTATTGCGTAAGTTAGCTTACGCTACGGCAACCCTTTGTCAACGCCGTGCGTGCCAAACATCAACTCATGAGTCCCAGGGAAGCCCGGGGAACCCAGATAGCAAGGATAAAAGGCGGCCAGCAGCGCGGGCCGGCACTTACAAATAAGCACTTATAGGGAAAAACAGAGCGGCGCTGCCGGTCTGTGTAAGCATATAGCATATTAACCCAAAACAGTGCAGCTCAACCAGGAGAGCTATGTCACGTGAGAGTAGTCTGTGCACGATCACATCTGGACAGAACATACATTTGCTCAAACTGACAGAAGTTTAGCCTGCAGGGCGGGAACTTCTAGGTTACAAAACTTGACAAAGGTGGACGGGGAAGACGAGCCGACCGCCACACATATGTCAGGAATGGAAATTCCGCTGGACCATGCCCATGATGAGGCCATGCCCTGGAATGAGCCCTGACACCCAAAGGGCATTGCAGACCTTTTGACGCATAAGCAACTGCAATAGCGTCCACTATCCATCTGGACAGGCTTTGTTTCGAGGCGGCGAGACCCTTGGTGCGCCCACCAAACGAAACAAAAAGCTACTCCGAGCGCCTGAACGCGTAATGTAAACCCTCAGCGCCCTGACCGGGCAGAGGAGATTAACACCGCTCTCGCTATCGGATGCTGGCAGAGCCGATAGGTAAATGACTTGCACTCTGAAGGGAGTGCCAATCACTTTAGGAACATAGCCATGTCTAGGTCTGAGGATGACTTTCGAGTCATTCCGTTCGAACTCAAGACACGCAGCGCTGACAGACAGCGCGTGTAAGTCCCCCACACGTTTGACTGATGACAGCGCAGTCAGAAAAACGGCTTTCAGTAATAGATATTAGGGGTGGCACGGTACATGAAAAAACATCCGAACCGTTCGGTTCGCTTGTCTCGGTTCGGTGCATGTGTGCGTCGCACGGTTCATTCGACGCATGCGCAATGTAACCTTGTGCCCGTGCGTTTACTTTTCATGCGAAATAAGAGATGTTTGGACATACATATGAGGCTTGTTCGACTTGAACCTGCCGCACAGACCTGCTGCACAGACCGATCGATGAATAACATCAAAGTGCCGTGAGAGCAACGGCTCCGTATGCTTTTCAATCACTCTCGCGGTACTTTGATGTCATAAACCGAGAGTAAAAAGTGGAGTATGGAGTGCTGTAGGTCACGTCATGTATAGAAATGGCAAGTGGGAGAGATAAGTAAGGCTAAAAGGAGTTGGAGGATGCACCAGCGTCATATAAGTCCGGTGGGAACATTTTGGATTTCATGTTAGGATAGTGTTTGTTTGGATAGTCATGTTCACCTATGATATTTAAATATATACAGTGACACTAAGTTTAGATAAGAACTCCAGTCATATGTTTCCAAATACTGCACTTTAATTTCAAGTGAAAAAAAAATGTATCCTCACTCTCAGGGAATAGAAGCATTGTTGATACTGTTTTTGTGTTGAGGTTGAACTTATGTTTCACTTTATGATTATGGCCTTTGCTATTGTTATAGCCTCATTAAAGGCAATTATGTGTAACGTATTTTGACTTATTTAAAAGATGCTTTAAGAGTTCCTCTCTTTTTCTTTTAAAAGATACATTTTTTGTAAGAGCTACACTGAAGTTGACAGTTTGATAAATGCAAGTTAATTTCAATCTTTGTGTGCTAAAAATGCACATAAGTTCCTGTAGAGATAGCAACACACATTTTCCTTTTTTGCCAAATAAACAAAAGCATTTCGTCAATGTCTTCTCTCTTGCTGTATCAACATGTCACCTATAGCTTTCCTCAGAGATGGTCTCAATAATGTGCTTAAAGTCAAGTCAAATTCAGTTTGTGCATGATTACATTATATAAAATTTTTTGAATACTATATCCTGAATTTTGGATAATTAAGCTGTAGCTTATATCATATGCTGAAGTACATTTCTGGAATGTTAAAGATTAAAAGAAAAAATAACAACAAGAACCGTACAGAACCGAAAACCGTGACCCTAACACCGTGATACAAACCGAACCGTGGGTTTTGTGAACCGTGCCACCCCTAATAGATATATTAGATCACGGAATCTATCGGTTTGAAGGGATGTGCTTTCAGGGCCTCGAGGACCAAGGAAAGATCCCACACGGGAACCGACGGGGGGCGCGGGGATTCATAATCCTAGCTCCTCTTAGGAAGCGGATGACGAGCTTGTTCCTTCCTATTGACTGGCCGTGCGTCGACTCAGCGAACGCCGCAACGGATGCCACATAAACTTTGAGCGTGGAGGGGGACCTCCCCTTATCCAGCAGCTCTTGAAGGAAACTAAGCAACCACGAGACCCCACACGTTCGTGGGTCTAGATCTTTGTCGGTGCACCATTTAGAGAACACAGACCATTTAGACACGTAAAGCTTTCTAGTAGAGGGAGCTCTATACTGCATAATCGTGTTCATCACTCCTTCTGGCAGGACAACGGGTACTCGTTGATCACCCATGCATGCAGAGACCATCGCTCTGGATGGGGATGCCAGATCGAGCCGCGCACCTGAGAAAGGAGATCTTTCTGTGACAGCCGCGTCAGCTCCAGGAACCACATCTGGTTCTCCCAACGCGGGGCTATGAGGAGCACCGAGTGCCGCGTTTCCCTGATTCTCTTTGTCAAACGTTCTTCGTAAAGAACATTGGGCAGTGCGCGTTGTCTTGTGACGTAAAGAGGTCGCCATCCGCTTTGCCGAAAAGGCACCATAGCAACTGGAACTGTTTGGGGGTGCAGGGACCATTCCCCCGGGGGGACATTGTCCCTGGACAGTCTGTCTGGGACGTCGTTCAGGTGGCCTGACACATGCGCAGCTCTCAGCGAGCGCAGATGATGCTGAGACCAAACGAGGAGGCGTTTTGCTAGATTGCAGAGGTTTCTGGATCTGACACCGCCTTGACGGTTCACGTTGGACACCACAGACATGTTGTCCGAGTGGACTAGAACATGTTGGTCCTGTATGAACGGGAGGAAGCGCTTCAGTGCGTTCTCGACCGCTATCATTTCCAGACAGTTTATGTGAAGGAGCTTCTCCTGGTCTGACCACTGGCCAAAAACGGTCTGCCCTCAAATAGAGCGCCCCAAACTGAGTTGGACGCATCTGTCGAGATGACCTTTCGATACGAGACAGCTCCCATTGTCTCAGCTCCCCGCTGATACCAGTCGGCCGCTAACCAGGGCTGCAGAGCCGAAATGCAGCTCTGAGTCACTCTGCTTCGTTCGCAGCCGGCAGCCCAAGCTCGGCGAGACACACGAGCGTTCAGCCAGCGCTGCAGCGGGCGCATGTGCAGTAGGCCATACAGCCTAGCATCCTCTGAAAAGTTTTCAAGGGAACGATGCTGTCTTTCTGAAAAGACGCGGCCAGGCTCGAACATGGCACGAGCACTGTGTCGATAAGCGAGCCGTCATAGCCACAGAGTCCAGTTCTATTCCAAGAAAGGAGATTGACTGTCTGGGCAGAAATGAGATCTTGGTCCAGTTGACAGTGAGACCCAAGCTTTTCAGATGACTGAGGAGCACAGCCCTGTGAGATAACAGTTCCATCTCTGACTGTGCCAAAAACAGCCAGTCGTCCAGATTCGCAAGCCCTGATTTCTCAAAGGGGCGAGAGCCGCGTCCATGCACTTTGTGAATGTACGGGGTGCTAAAGACAGGCCGACCGGCAGGACGGTGTACTGATATACCTGACTGTCGAAGGCGAATCTCAAGAATGGCCTGTGATGGGGTATTATCTGAACCTGAAAATAGGCATCTTTCAGATCGAGAGATATAAACCAGTCCCTCGGGCGAACTGTGCGCGAGGATTTGTCTGGTCGTAAGCATTTTGAACGGTCTTTTCATAAGAGCTTTGTTCAAATGTCTCAGATCCAAAATAGGTCTGAGAGCCCTGTCCTTCTTGGGTATGAGAAAAATAACGGCTGTAAAAGCCTGACTCGCTCAGAGAAGGCGGTACCGGTTCCATGGCCCCTTTGCACAGCAGTTTCACTATTTCAGTAAATGTGCTACTTCCGCATTTACTGTCGTTGCAGTCCGTGCTAGAAAGTGCGGGGTACGGCTAGCGAACTGTAATGAATAGCCCTGCTTTACTGTGCTTAGCACCCATTCTGATACCCCTGGAATCGCTTCCCATGCTTTGATATGCACGGCTAGGGGCAGAATGGTCTCCGGGCTCTGAGCGCCGGGCTGGGCGGGCTCTAGAGACTGAACCGGAGATATGGGCGCAGTGCGCGCGCTCTCTGTGCTTAGATGCGGCGGCTCGCTGACAGCGGTGGCAGGCCGTTTCATATGTGACGCCCCGATTGCTGTGAATGGGGAGCGTTTTGCGATCACGTTGTGAAGCGCGAGCGGCGCCGTGGGCGAGATGTATGTTCGTAAGCGTGAGCGCTTGTGAGCGGCCACGGGACTTACGTTCATAACCTGACCGGTATAAGGCTGCACTTTGTGAAGCGTGACCGGCACCGTGGGCGAAGTGCATGTCAGTAAGCGTGAGCGCTTGTGAGCGGGCACTAGACTTACATTCATAACCTGACTGATATGAGGCTGACTTGGCCGTGTAATAGAGCGGGCAAAGAGTAGGTGTGGGCACGGACACGTGGGCACATTTCCTACAGTTAACACTCGAGCGGCATTTGCCAGCTTTATGAGAGTGGGCTCTGTGAGTGACACGGGAAGTGTTGTGTTTGTGTGTAGGGGTGAGCACAGGGACGTGGGCACCTTTTCTACACTTAAAACACCACCAGCGTGAGCCCGATGTATCCCGACGTGCGCGCCCTCGGTGCTTGAGTACGGCGGCTCGCTGACAGCGGTGGCAGGCTGTTTCACAAAGGACGACCCGATTGCTATGAATGGGGAGCGTTTTGTGATCACTTTGTATGCGCGAGTGGCGCCTTGGGTGAAGCGATAGTATAAGCGTGAGGGCTCGTAAGCGGGCACGGGACTCACACTCATATGCAACGACCTGATCGCTTTGGATGGGAGCGTTTCGTGATAACCTCGTGACGCGCGAGCGGCGCGTGAAGTGTGTGTCAGTAAGCGTGAGCGGGTATGGGACTTACATTCATAGCCTGATTGATACGAGGCTGAATTGGCCGTTTGACAAAGCGGGCAGAGAATAGGCGTGAGCACGGACTCGTGGGCACTGTCCTACATTTAACACTCGAGCGACACTTGCCAGCTTTAAGAGAGTGGGCTCTGTGAGTGACATGGGAAGTGTTGTGCTTGTGTGTAGGGGTGAGCACTGAGATGTGGGCACTTTTTCTACACATAAAACACATCGGCGTGAGCCGGATAACCAGACATTATACTCTTTATGAGATGTCTCTGGGTTGCCGTGAAGACGGCGGTTGTATGCAGGCGTATTACCGGCTCGTTGGCTGCTGAATGTACCACTGCAGTAGCCTGTTCGAAGGGGACTGACAGGGAGAGGAGCTTTGACAGTGGTCCGGCCGCGGCGGGACTCAGTCGTCTTTTTCCCTCTTGCTTTTGACGGGAGAGCAGATTTGAGTGCCATCTCGCGGAGGGCGGACAAGGTGCACTGCAACCGTTTTCTTAAGCTGAATTATGGATCTTGTCGTCAAGCTGATGGATCTTTTATGGATGAGTGAATACATTGATGTTTTTAACATGACTGTGGTATGAAGCAGGGTGCGATTGCTAGACATATACCAGCGCCATACGCAACACGAGTTTTGTATTCCTGATCCTAATATTGTTCTGGGAGTCCTCAACAACAGTTTTACGTGCATGCAATGACAAAAAACACTTTTGTTGTCTTATAATATGCATTTATTTTTACCTGATTTGCTCACCGACTCCCTAATGATTCGTTCGACGACTCATTTTTCCAAACCCCTTCTTTACATGACGCTAATCTGCGGTGATTGGTCAGATGACCCAGTCAGTTATTTTTTGCGTTAGCCCAAAGCTTAAACATATTGATAAAGCACTGCAGTACTACAATGCACTCTATTCTTTATGACAACTCCAATAACAATGACAAACATTTCACATATTTAAAAAAAAAAATTACATTGGAGACCTAGAAGCTGTGCTGAGCGTAACTTACACAACACACACAAATACTTATTGAGCATGTTGCAAAACCCATAAAAGCAACAATTATTAATAATACTTACAGGTTGTGATTCGGAGGAGGAAGCTGATCCAAATAAACTTGGTACTGAACCTTCCTTCAACCGGCTCGCCATCAAGGAATCGTCATTTAAATGACGCGAACACAGCACAAGGTTCGGGTACAGTTGTAAATATAAACTCTAGCCAGATTCTTCACATGCTTGTCCCTGGGCAGTGAAAAAAAAGTTCGCTTTTGATTCGACTTCAGAACACAGCGTCTGGTCGACATGATGTTGTCAAGTTTCACTGGTGTCTGCGCGGCCGCGGCGCGCGCAACAAGTGGGCGTATCTTATTCAAATAACTTGTCGAGGTGACGTCATATATATATATAGAAAAAGCATCGTATCAGCGACTCAGAGTCGACTCTTACTTTTGAGAGACAATAACTTTGTATACGGTGAACTTTCATATTTAAATCTGTGCAGGATGTTTTCGTTCACTTAGATCTATGTTACACACTGCATGAAAGGTAATTTTCAAAATTCCATAATAGGTGCCCTTTAAACAAAACAACAACAGTGTGGACGTCCTGCTAGGCATAACCCAGTTGTCCATGTCGCCATGGTTAATAGCGGAAACCGATGGTAATGCGGACATGACACCATTGACTGGCGACTCCTCACCCCTGCTCACACGCCCCGTTTCCTTGGTTAAAATCGCAATTTTTTCACTATTTACAAATAGTTGGAAACATTTGGGATATTGCAAGTAATCAACTAAACAAAATATATAACATTGGCCTAGTGGTCTTTGGATATTTTACTGCAAAAATCCTACATATTGTACCTTTAAATGCAATATATTTAAAATGTACCTAAAGTGTATTTGTAATAGTTCCATTTTAGCACAATCAAATATACTTAAGTAATCTTTAGCACTATTTCCTCAGCACTATTTCCAGATAACTAAAGTGCAATTAGTACAAAATTAGTTCTTCCAATTTACCAGACTTTAAGTATATCAGTTTAATATACCAACATACAATTGCATGGTATTTATATTAAGTACATACATGTAAATGCATTTGTAGTATACTTGGTATAAAATAAATAAATTTTGGTATTCATGTTTCACTAGGGATGGAATGTCCCCATAAAACATGGAAAACCAATGTGTGTGTGTGTGTGTGTGTGTGTGTGTGTGTGTGTGTGTGTGTGTGTGTGGTGTGTGTGTGTGTGTGTGTGTGTGTGTGTGTGTGTTGTGGTGTGTGTGTGTGTGTGTGTGTGTGTGTGTTGTGTGTGTGTGTGTGTGTGTGTGTGTGTGTGTTTAAAATCACCATACTTAAGAGTATAGCTGAATAAAAGTCTGGGAATCATATGAAATGTGCTGTCGACCTGATCTAAAATATACAGTAAGAATTTACACTACTGTTTCTTTAAACTACTACAAAAGTTTTGATTAAGTAAGATATATGTGACCCTGGACCACAAAAGCAGTCTTATGTGTCAATTTTTTAAAATTTAGATTTATACATCACTGAAGGCTGACTAAATAAGCTTTCGATTGATGTATGCTATGTTAGGATAGGACAATATTTGGCCGAGATACAACTATTTGAAATCTGGAATCTAAACTATTTGAAAAAATCTGTTTCAAATAAATGCTGTTTTTTACTTTCTATTCACAAGTAAATCATATTTTACAGGTTTTAGAAAATCTATTAGAATTACAGCTTAAATGGAAATGACTCAATAAAAATATTTGTGTACCTCTATTTTTATATATATATATATATATATATATATATATATATATATATATATATATATATATTTTTTTTTTTTTTTTTTTTTTTTTTTTATCATTAATAACATCAAACTTTGTTAAAATGAAATGGTCTAAACTCCATTGATGGAACATATTGAAACCTGAAATTACTTAGAAGCATTCAAGTATGTTCATCATGACATCATGAAATAGCCATGAAATGTCACTGTCCCACTGGCAAAGACTTAATGATAACTGGCACCTGTGGTTATTTTTCAAGTTCTTCAGGGCAACATAACTCAGCTCCACATATTCCTCAGCCTTCCATTACCATGGAAACAAACACACGAGCGGCACACACACACACACACACCACACACACAACACACACACACACACACACAAACACACACACACACACACACACACACACACACACACACACACACCACACACACACAACACACACACACTGTGCTGCCTCATACTGTGCTTTATGTCTGCCAACACTTCCACCGATCAATCCTTATCTCCATATCATTTGGTTTGAAAATTGATTTGCAGCCTTGTTTGTTGGTTGTAAAATAAATTGGTCTATGGATCAATGCTTTCAAGGTTGGTCCAAACTCAATCAGCTGACATAACTCTTATTCATCACACATTGATTCATACATACAGCAAATATATGCTTTCTGAGATACAATATGCCTCTATAATACATTATTAAATCTCTGACCAATAAAATCAGGTCACGTATATTTACCAACTTAAAGCCATTAAACAGTTGATTGTTGACATTGTGTATTAAACATTACAGAGAAGATTGATTGAGTTTCTCTATAAGACACACCAGATATGAGTCTCTGGTCCTATGGAAAGAATCCTTGATTATATATTGATTTTCTTTTTTTAGCAGACATCAAGCTCTTTTTAATGAGACTCATCTTGATTGTCAATCACTGTCGTGGTTTGTGTTTGCCAATATCCCTTCAAAGCCTATGTCAATCTGTTTAGCGGTCTTTGACAAAATGATCCAAAATCTGGGTCATATAAAATTTTATTTGTATGATTTAAACAACTTTATTCTTGGAGTTCAGAAATGTGATCACGCCTGTTCATAAGGAGTGCAGATGTCTGTTTATGAAACCAGTGTGCTCATCATTTGCATTATTATGTAAAATATTATGTGGGGTGTTGAAGATCTTGAACTATCATTTCAAAGCTCTGAGTATTGTACTTGGGATATTTTAAGCTTCTGTATATACTTTTATGGCTTGCCGATTTACAGTACATTATTTTGAGAGAATTATTAATTCCATCAGTTAAGTGATAAGTGCACTCCACACACAAGTGCACAATAGACTCACAGTGCTCTGAAGGTGCCATAAGGGGCCCTTCACTGTGCTTTCAGCACTGTGAGTTGCACTGTAAAATTGCACTCTGCGTTTCACTGTAAATTTATGACTCCCATCTCCGGAGTGTGATTCCACTGCCTCTGCTTTTGATTAAGCGCCGATGTGTGCCTCATCAGCACTATCAGAACAGCCATCTCTCTGGCTGTCAGCAACACCCACACACGCAAACAAGCATGTTCACTTTGCACTCACACATACACAGATATGCCCACAGAGGAAATATATCTCCCTCTTGGCCGTGAGCGAGGTCGGCAATCATTCGTGAGAGTCTGGATAAAGAGTCGAGGTCGTACCAAAAGAGTTGATTGCTGTCGACATGGCTGTCTGGCACAGAACGGAGTCTCATCTTGGAACACTGCTCGGTTTCGGTTTGAACGACTTAATAATCCAAACAACGCTGAGGTAGTTGTTCCGTGGTTACTGTCATACTCTTATTAGCTCAACAAAAATATAACAAATCATGTTAGTTGCATCAGCTCTGATTAGAAATAGGCTAACTGGAAAAATGTGACATCAACATAAAATGCAAAACTCACAAAACTTAATTATATATAATTCACTGCAGTTTTCAGCTGAAAGTGGTACTAGTGGTAGTAAAACACCAACAACTGTTATTGCAACACAATAAACACACTTTTTTATTGCCAAAAAAAGGCAGTGTGCCTCACGTTTTCAAGCCTAAAAAATGTGTTCCCTTACGGGGGAACTCGCGCTGCGTCAAAAATCGACACATTGGGGAACATCTTCAGCGTGAAGCGTCTGAAGCCTGTATGGAACTAGTTCCATCTCGATTGGTGTTGGGTCATTACATCACTCGTGACGCCGCATGTGACGGTGACGTGGAAGCTTTAAAAGGATGCCGAATCACAACAGTGTCAACTCTCTAGTCTTCAGCAAGCGTTCTGTGTGAACTGTATTGTCTTATTTGGTGTTGTCTGTCTGAAATCACTCACACTCATTCAATATATATATGTGATGCGATCTGGGAAAACCCACCACATGGTGAAATTTGACATATTACAGGTTTTGCGATCATATTAAAGTTTGGTTCAAGCCCTTTCTAAATCTGTTTTTATTTCTTTTATAGTTTGTCTGTAACAAAAGTTATGGTTATCTGAAGTCGGCTGATCGCTGTGATTTTCAGAAATGGAATTTTGAGAAAAACAGGTTTAATTAACTGTCACGTCCTGCTAGCGGGACGACGGGCGCTCTTTTTTTTATTGCCTTTTTTTCATATCACATATTTTAGTAATCATCATAGATTAGGTATCATTCGAAAGCTTACAAACTCAAAATTCATCCTGTGAAAACCGTTTTGAAATTGGATGATTGAGAGGCGAGCAAGGTCTTTTAAACGAGCAGCTTCAGACTCTGTTGTTCTCTTGTGCTCCGCATCACATAACGCTGGATAAAAATAAATAAATAAAAACTTGCGTGCCGTCATAGTTTACACAGGACTGGCGGGACCTTTATTCTGTTATGTGGTTTATTTTGATAGGCAAAACTGTCTTTGTAGTGTTAAGAGAAGGAGAACTAAATAGCCGTTGTTGTTGTTTTTTTGCACCTCCGCTCAGCGCGTGTTCTTAAAGAGAAAGACACGTCTTTTTAGCTTGCCACTATAAATCGCTATTTTTCTGCACTAATCTAGTGAATTTTCACTAGATATATATTCAGAGATGATAAACAAGATGTTATAGAATAATAATTTATTGAAAACCCAAATTTGACAATAAACTGACATTCAATCTATTTTTAGACTTTACTGAAAATGTACAAGCGCGACATCCGACGGGTTTTCCCAGATCGCATCACATATGTATAAAAAAGTATGGCGAGTAAAGATAAATAGTATAGGCAGTGTGCTTCTCCTTGAATGAAAAAGTAAACTCGAACGCTTATCCTGCAAGCCCGGTCACAGCCTTCGTGCTGGAGCCTCCCTTTCTTTAGGAGTAAGCCGTTCTCGTCCCGTTTATCGAGCCCCAATGTCCACGTATAATCCTCCATTGTCGGCTTGAAAGAGAAAGGCTTTGGGGATGATGCCACGGGTAGAAGAGACACTAGTATCTTCTCTCGCCCGACACTGCATCATCCCTGAGAGCTCCGGCGCTCCCCACCAACCCCTGCCGTACTACATCAGCCTTGTTGGGGAAAGCATATATGGCAATGGGTTGGTCTGGTGCATGCCTGACAACATTAAAGAACTTCGTAGCGCGGCTGACTTCTCTCTCCTTGCTACTAAGGAGACGGCCCGTGCCATCAACCGCTCCACGGCAGCATTAGTAGCTACGGAGAGACACCTGATGCTGAACCTGTCGGGCATTGGGTAGAAGGACAGGGCCTTCCTCCTCGATGCCCCACTTTCGTCTTCTGGCCTCTTCGGCGACGCAGTCAATACTGTCGTTGAGAGGTTTCAGGAGGTGAAGCGACAGTCAGCTGCATTTAAACAGCTTATCAGGGGCAGAGCCATGAGGCAGACGCCAGCCCTTTCGCACCTGCAAAAGCGGAGGGAGAGTGTTGCCTCTCGTGCCCACTAAAAGGCCTGGGGCCAGAGACAACACTCTCAGTCGAAGTCCTCCACAACCGAAGACAGATCTGAGGCTTCCGCGAAGAGGTCCTGACCCGATGCGCAGGCCTCTGACCTGATGCGCAGGCCTCTGAGGGCGCCAACCCCCCCGTCCCCCCCCGAGTGAGCAAGCATCAACATCTTGCCCCCTCGCGGAGCACTCAGGAAATCGTTGTTTGCTTCCTGCCACTGCCGGAGTTTCGAGACGCATCAGTTTCCAGTGAATGCAAATCGTAGTGTCCGCCCGAAAACGTTGTGGCCCTGTCGAGTTCACTTCCTCTCATGAGGCCTATAGAAAATGTAAATCGGTTAATTCCTGCCAGTCAACTGCTTCAGGTTACCGAAGTCGCTCAAAATATAACACTCGAGGTCAGTCTCGAGAGACTTGTCCCCCTAGTAGAGTATCTAGACACTTGGAAAGGTGATCAAAATATATCTCAGTGGGTCCTGAACACAGTGGAAAAGGGGTACAGAATTCAGTTAGAGTATCGTCCACCGGAATTCAGCGGGGTGGTGAACAGGCTTGTCAGCCCCGAGCAGGGTCGGGTCATGGAACAAGAAGTTCAGTCCCTCTTAGCAAAGGAAGCCATTGAGCAGGTTCCTCCACAAGAGAGGGAATCCAGGTTCTACAGCCGGTACTTCATAGTTCCCAAAAAGGATGGGGGGTTCCGTCCTATAATAGATCTCAGGGTATTGGACCGGTCTCTGAGGAGATTCAGATTCAAGTTGCTAACCACCCCTATTAGATCAGTCAGAGTAGATAGAGTCAGATCAGGTGAGAGGACTGGTTGTCACGATAGATCTAAAAGACTAATACTTCCACAATTCCATCCTTCCCCATCACAGGAAGTTTCTGAGGTTCGCTTTTGGGGGAAGAGCATACCAATATCAGGTTAATCCATTCGGCCTAGCATTTTCACCTTGCACATTCACGAAATGCATGGATGCTGCTCTAGCTCCCTGAGACTTCAGGGCATTCGTATTTTCAATTACATCGACGACTGGCTCATTCTGGCACAGTCACAGGGGCCGAGATTGATTGTGGTTTGGAAACCCATTACGAGATGTTTCTCTGCCGAAACCATAACTACGTGTTAGCTGCTGGGGTTTGGTTGAAGGAACTCTTCCTCGGGCCTAGTGGTGGAGGACCAGAGAGGGGAATCCATTTAGCATGATCAAAGTAACGTCCAGATGCCTTTGTTCTTTGGTCATGTGGAAGAAACCATGGTTCCTGTCCCAAGGCCCTGTGCTGGGAGCACCGCGTCAAAGAAAAACAGTGACCATGGACGCGCCCCTCACAGGCTGGGGAGCGGTCATGGAGGGCGCTACACCAAAGTTCCATGAAAGGACCACCATCTCTCATGGCGCATCAATTGCCTGGAGATGTTGGCAGTATTTCTGGCTCTCAGACATTTCCTTCCGGACCTCAGAGGCCATCATGTTCTAGTACGAACAGAAATACATTGGTGGTCTCAAATAAAAAAAAAAAGTGGGGCTTAAGAGTGCACCCTGTATGCAGACTGGCGCATCAGGTTCTTGTGTGGGCCCAGGGCAAACTTATCTCAATCAGAGCAATGTCTATTCCTGGGGACAAAAATGTGGGGGCAGACATCCTGTTGCGGCAGGGGCTAAGGCCCGGGGAATGGAACTCCATTCTCCATTCTTGAGATGGTGGACTTGCTTCGACCTATCAGACTTGCTTCGACCTATCAGAACTTCACACGAAGGGGGGGGCGGTCGACCTTGCTGCTGCTGGTATGCCAAAGCAATGGCATCCACTGTCCAGTGAGACAACCTATGCTTGGAGAGAGCCTTTCCCTTCAGCTTCCCACCATAACAGACAAAGAGCTGGTCTGAGGTCCAGAAACACTGCGTTCTGTCTACGTAGGCACGGAGGGCGTGTACTGGACAGAGCAGTGCCAAGGCTGGGTCTGCCTCCTTCAGGGGCAGCGCTTGCAGGTTCACCACCTGATCTCGAAAGGGAGTGGTGGGAACCTTGCGCACATATCCAGGCCGGGATCTCAGGATCACGTGAGAATAGGCCAGCCCAAATTCCAGGAATGATGTCGTCTGTACGCAGAAATCTCAAAGGAAACACTTCTCCGTATTAAGCATATTGTTGATGTGTAAACATACCCTTGCTTAGAGTTTGGTGGTTTAGTGTCCAGCAGAGCCTAGTTCCAACCCTAATCAAACACACTTGAACAAGCTAATCAAGGTCTTCAGGATTACTAGAAAGCTACAGGGAGATGAGCTTGATAAGGTTTGGAGCTAAACTCTGCAGGAAAGTGTATCTCGAAGGCCAGAGTTGCCTAGCCCTGTGATATAGCATAGACCTTTAAGTGCCACTCATTGTACATTTTATTTCTGAACTGCTGCAATACACACAACGAGCAAAATAAATAATTTTCAGATTCATGTTTCATATATAATTTAATTTATTTTTAGCACCACTCACGGGACATTTCTCTTTGCGAGTATTGTGAAATGTGCATGAAGCAATGTAATATTTTGCAGAAATATCACCACAGGCTGATTTTTTTTCCAATGAGCCTGGGTTGGCGATTAATGTATCATTGGTGGAATACAACAAGACGTTGCCATGGGAACTGTCGTGGTAACATAAATAATTCAAAATATGAATGAAAACATTCCAGTTAATTTCCTGTGATGAGATAATCCTTAAAGAGATGTAGAAAAACACAAGCTCTAATCTGGTACTTTGTCATAGTGGATCTCTTAAATGAGTGTGTAAATTCAGTCAGCTGAATTTGCTTCAAGCTATCATAAGGGTAGAACTGTATTGTTAAAAAAATGATGCAGTGCTGTTTTGCTGTCAGCTCTACTAGCACTAGTCCAGTCAGCCACTTTATATACAAATTCTTTAGTTTGTTCACCAAAAATGAATCATCACGTTCTACCTCAGTTGTTCCAAACTCTATGTGTTATTTGTTCTCTGAACACAAGAATATTTGAAAACAGATCCATTCCCATTGCTACCATATAAAAAAATACCTACTATGGTATCAATGGAAGGACTGTTTTTCCCAATATTCTTTGTGTTCAGCAGAACAATAAACACATAGGTTTGAACCACTTGAGTAGTAACGATGATAGAATTTCATTTGGGTGACTAACCTTTAATGACATAATTCATGCGTGCATAAGCAGAGAAAAAATATACTGTTTTGCTGCTATTTTGTTATGGAATTCATCCCCATAATCCCAGTGCAGACGACATGCATAATCCATATTAAACAGGATTTGGATGGGGAAAAAAGCCTCAAAGGAACCTGACAAACAAAAGCAGCCATGATGCAGCGCTGTGCTCCACAAAAACAAAGTTTCAAAACACTAATCCGCATGGAAAAGAAGAAATCAAGGCCTCCAGATGTCCATATGGGGCTATAATCTCTTTATCTCACGAGGTTTCCCTTAAACATCGCCTGTAACAATTTTTTATAGGATCTAATTGAATGGAGTGAACATTTCTTCATAATCAAATCCTCTGTGGCTGATATGGGATAGTATCAAATATACAGCACTAAAGTAATGGCTCCCCATACTAGGTGCTGATGGGAGAAACCAGCATCAGCCATGTGCCATAAAAGTTAGAGTAATAACTGAACATCTGCTCACTATTCTCAGGACACAAAACATATGCACTTTTGCGCACACTCATGTAATCTAAATATATGCTTTCCATAGCAAACATGCATACAATGAAGTAAATCCATGTAGGACACACAGTATCTAAGATGTTTTCTCAGTTGTATATGTCCCACTTTCTCATTGGTTCCCATTACTGGACAAAAACAACATTGCAGTAATGGCCAAAAGGTATCTCCCTAGAGTACAGCAAGACCCACTTTACAATACAGAGCGCATCCTATTAGATTAGACTGGACAATCACATTACTTTGAATTCATTATTGTTCAAGCAATTTTTATCAAATCTCATTTAAAGGTCCTATTCAAAGTTCCTATTATTACAAATGCGTACTGAATGTAGAAGACTAATTTTCATTTCAAATGCAGAGAATACAAGAAGGATTATCCTTTTAACCCCATATATTAATAATGATTTATTCTGACAGCACTCACCTGTAGGCCTATAATCTTCTGAAACGAAAGGACTAACGTTTGGAAGAACACATTGAACCTTTAAAAATGTGCTCTTTGAAATGTTGCTAAAATGAGTCAAATAAAAAAAAAGCATCAAGCGTTTAAACCGTGATGCAATTGTTTCATCTGTGGTGATGTGCAGCCACATTTATCACACATTCAGGGTTTAAAAGCTTATGAACGTCAAATTCCCAATGCCCTTGAGGGAAGTTACTCAATTAATCCATGAGCTGTATATGCTTTCTTTTCAGTGCAATGTGCAAAATAGCTCTTGCTCTGAGAAATGACTGCCATTCAAATCCATGAGCCTTTCTTCTTCTTGTGGGTCCCAGAGATTTTCAGCTCAAATTGTCATACGTTTTGAGTAATCACAGCATCTCTTTTCAAACAAACAAGCTATAAAATGTCTCCCTTCTCTGCATTATGAAATTGTAGATTTATATGAGCATAAACTGATTGGCATGACAAATACATCAGAGGGAATTCAAAATCAATATAAAGAGTTTGGATTAAGTTCAGGGAGACCAAAAAAGGTCCATGGTATAGAATTTATGAGAAATTGCTAAATAAAAATGAGTGAACCAGTGATGTGACTTTCATCCTCAAGTCTGTTCCCTTTTCAAGGGAACTCTCTTTTCAATAGAACTCGCACTGCGTCGATTGACGCTGTGGGAACGCTCTGTGATTACGTCGTAAAGCACGTGTGAAATCAGTCCAATGGTGTGATGAGACGCAAGAGGCGGGTGTTGTCACAAACCAGGAAACTATAAAGCAGGTCTGGTCCACCCAAGTTTTTGGGGGTCCTATCCACAGTGGTAGGCCCAGAGAAGGCTTGGGCCATGGAACAGGAAGTAAAAACACTGTTGTGTAAAGGGGCCAAAGAACGTGTACCTCCCCTCGACCAAGAAACCGGTTTCTACCGCCGGTATTTTATCGTTCCAAAGAAGTATGGGGGGTTACGTCCAATTTTGGATCTGCGTCATCTAAACCAGTCAGTCATGCAGCTTAAGTTCAAAATGTTAACTTTGAGACCAACATGACATCATGACTTTTGCGTAAACATGCACGCCACTTTCAAGTCAAGTGGCGTGTTATTTATACGCATTTTGAGCTATCCGCGTGTATGCGTGTATATCTACGCCGTTATGTCCGAGTGATTCCGCGTGTATGTACACGCTGTTAAAAATCCGAGCTAAATAAAGCAAAATTTTGATATACATCTGGGGGAGCGATATTTTTCTTACTAGGATGGTAGGGAAAGACTGGTATTAACCAGTGACGGGTAGGTTTAGGGACGGGGTTGGGGTAGGTCATATATTTATATATACAGTAATGTACGTTAAGTCAACGGCGTTCATAAACACGCTGAAAAGCGATTATGCGTGTTGATAGCACGCCAAAAATGGAAATACGAATTGGCGTGTCATACATACGCAGTTTCATGAGATCAGTCTGTTGAGACAGATCGGGCCCTATCTTGCACCCAGCGCAAATGACTTTGTACACTGACGCATGTATAATTCCTATTTTGCACCCACGCAAAGCGGGCTTTTCTCTCCACAGACGTACGTCGGTAAACTAGGAAATGAACTTGCGCTCCCTGGGTGGGTCGGCGCAAAAAGGAGGCGCGTTTCGGCGCAAACATTCCCTAGTGCTATTTTGCCACCAAACAAAAGTAGCCTAATACTAACCGGATGAAGAATGGTCGGCCTCCATAGAACATAAAATATTCTTTTTATTTTTCGTGTTCGCATTTATGAGGAAAAAAAACAATGTTACGGATGTGACAGTTCTCCGTTACGGACATGACTGCTCTGAAAGCGACTTTAAAACTTTCACAGAGACCTCTAACAGAAAGCACAAAGCCTTTCTTTAAAGTGAAATTCGTTTTTTATTAATTGTACCTTAATTTTAATCAATGTTTCAACAACCAATTACCTGGATTTAATAAATAAGAAGTAGGCTAACTATACTTATAGCATAAGTAGAATAATAGACAATCATCAAAGGCCCGTATACGGAAACGGGAAAGGCGGCATTTCTGTATTCTGCACCTTCAGCATGAAATACTTTACAAAAGGACTTGAAACTCATTGAGTTAATCTGGCTAAATGCTTTTAAATCCAAAATGAAATATTTAGAGGCAGATGCCTTAATATGTAGGCTAAATGCTCTTAGACGGTACACATTATTTTAAATGCTTAGCCAATTTGAAATGTTAGCTTTAGTCTTCTGTGTTATTTGTCTGTAGGCCTGTGTGTTTGTACTGCTGCCTGTCTTGGCCAGCTCACCCTTGTAAAAGAGGTTCTTGTTAATCTCAATGGGACTCTCCTGGTTAAATAAAGGTTAAATAAAATATCAAGGAGTCCAGTGTGAACTGGACTCTTGTCTCATAAATGAACCGAAACTCAGCGTATAATGTGAAAATATCAAAAATGTGGAACCACATTTTTTGCGTTAAAGGCCTTTTTCTCGACAAAAAGTGTTTCCAAACTAGTTTTTCGCGACATTTAAAGTATCGACATAGAATTTATGCGCTAAAGTTAAACGGGAAAGGATTGTGTCGACATTTGCAAAAAATGATCGATAATTGGCATTTCCATCAACTATATCGGAAAACATTTGATGCGCTAAACCTTTTTTCACAAAAAAAAAACATTAGATGGAAACCTGGCTAATGTTTAAACAATGTTTAACACTAAATGATTGTTAACAGGTTACTAAATAGACCTGTGAGAATAGTAAGACATTGAAACATATGGCGCATGCTGATTCAGTTTGCAAAAGTGAAACAAAATTTAGCTGTGATTCAACTTTGATATTAAATTCTTGAAAAGAAAAACTACTCGGTTACTCACGTAACCTCAGTTCCCTGAGTTAGGGAACGAGTATTGCGTAGCTATACGCAGTGGGGGAAACTCCTTTTCCTCGATTTACTGAAGCCTTTATGTAAAGCGCATTTGCAGCTGCACAGCAGAACATGAGCGTCTGGCTCGCTCATAGGCTGCGCAGCGGCAACTGCATAGCCAATGGCGTGGGCGCCTCTGACGTGCGACCAATGAGATCACTCTGCGTCATACACGTCAGAGCCCGCCTAGGGGGCGTGTCCTCAGACTATAATAGTCCCCGAATTCGCCATTATAGCAGGTTTAACGACTGAAGCGACAACTTCCATGTTAAATAGTGCGGCTGGCTACGCAATACTCGTTCCCTAACTCAGGGAACTGAGGTTACGTGAGTAACCGAGTAGTTCCCTTTCGAACGGTCACTTCGTATTGCGTAGCTATACGCAGTGGGGACGCCATGCAAAACGCCGCACTGGATAACTGGCTGCCACTGCAACTCAGACCCCTGAGCATACAGAACAAGCCATAACCGCATAATCATGTATAAATAGACCAGACACCGTCAGGTCTAAATAGTACACCTCCGTTAGTAATAACCCAACCTACTACACCAATGAACCCAGACACTGTCAGGGTTATTAGTATATGAACATACCACCAGACAAGTGGGTTTATATATATATATATATATAATTATAACCGGCAAAAAGCGGGTTTTCTATATATGTAATCTACCCGGCAACAGCGGGTTTATGCATGAATACAACCGGCCAGCAGCGGGTTTTATATATATGTGAATGTGATTGTGCACAGTAATATATGACAAGACCACCTCCGACGGGTCTTAATCATACCGAAAGAGCTAGAGCGTTTAGGCAGAAAATGACGCATGGCCTGGGACGCTTTCTGTGCCTCGGTGTATCTCTCCGAGAACCCTTTCACCGCCGGGCCGAAGAAGGCCGGTGCAGGATATTGGGGCATCGAGGAACCTCGTTCTCTCCGCGTCCTTAATGTCCTCTCAAGGCCAAGTCCGTGGCGCTTCGCAGGTCCCGAAAGGCTTCGGGGTCTGGGCCAGCCTCGTCCATAGACCGGAGGAGTTTGGCCTGGTAAACCTGCAGCACGGACATCGTGTGCAGGGCCGATGCAGCCTGACCGGAGGCGGAATACGCGCGTCCAGCGAGGGCTGAAGTGCTACGGCATGGCTTGTTGGGATGAACAGCTCTAGTTCGCCAGCTAGCAGCTGTGTTCGGGCAGAGATGAGCGGCCAACGCCTCTTCGAGGGGCGGCAACGACTCATAGCCTTTCTCCGCTGCTCCGTCCACGGAGGAGAGCGTCGCGGAAACTGTGGGGCCTCGTGTGGAATAAGGAGTGCGCCAAGCCTTGGTGAGCTCCTCGTGTACTTCGGGAAAAAAGGCGCTGGCTTGTGACGAGGGGCCTGTTGATGCCCCGGCAGAAACCAGCCATCCAGCCGACTTCGGGGGGTTCGGCGGGCGCGGCCCACTCGAGCTCGAGGTCCGCTACGGCCTGCGTCAGGATCCGAAGCATCTCCGCGTCGGAGTTAGTCCTGGTAGCAGAGGCGCTGGGCGTCGGCTGGGAAGCCATGACGGGGTCGAAAGAGCCCGGCCATTCTTCCTCAGACGCGGCGATAGACAGACTGTCGTCGTGCTCGCTGGGCCCGCCGAAGGAGACAAGGCCCGCCACGTGGGGGGGGTGCTGATCTCCCTCGAACAGGACCGGAGATGAAGGAGCTGGAGAGAGTGAGGCACGCGGGGACGTGGCCGGCGTGCGTTCACTAACATCCATGCTCTCCGGTTGCCGTTGGCTGCGTCGCTTCTTCTTCTTCGGCTGAAGCGGGGCCGGAGAGGTAAGCGCGGTTGAGGCGGCATCACCATCACGGGAGAGGGCTAGCCGAGTTCGCAGCATGGAGATGGGCATGCTCTCGCAGGCCGCACATCCGCCGACAGACAGTGCATTCTCCGCGTGGTGAAGTCCCAGGCAAGGAATGCAGACAGCGTGTTCGTCCGCCTCGTGCAGCTTAGCTCCGCACGTGGCGCAGGTCTTGACACGAGGCATTTGAAAAAACGCTCGTACAGATAAACACAGTTAAATTACAATGAATAATGCAAAGGATATCGCCGGATAGCCACAGGAGAGACGGCGTCAGGAGAAACACACGTTGGATGTGTCGTCCGCTGAACTGTAGCTCGCTCAGGCTGAAGGCTTGTTCGACGGCGAAGGCTTTCAACAAATGGTCAGAGACGTGAAGTTTGTCGCTGAAGGAGTAAAATCTGCTATAATGGCGAATTCGGGGACTATTATAGTCTGAGGACACGCCCCCTAGGCGGGCTCTGACGTGTATGACGCAGAGTGATCTCATTGGTCGCACGTCAGAGGCGCCCACGCCATTGGCTATGCAGTTGCCGCTGCGCAGCCTATGAGCGAGCCAGACGCTCATGTTCTGCTGTGCAGCTGCAAATGCGCTTTACATAAAGGCTTCAGTAAATCGAGGAAAAGGAGTTTCCCCCACTGCGTATAGCTACGCAATACGAAGTGACCGTTCGAAAGGGAACTGCTTTTATACTTAAAAAAAAAGATAATGGAAAGTGGACACTCACTGAACCAAGTTCCATTCTTTATCAAATAATTCAAAGCTAGAAGCTACTTGTCAGATACCATTATGCAGGAATTGAAGCTGTAATTGTGTGAGTGAGAACATAGGCCAGAGTGCAATCTTTTTTGAAAATGTTTCTTATTGGATTGGCCAGTTGTGAGGCAACTCGTCTGGGAGGCTCATGGGAAAGTGGGAGGAGGAAATATCATATCTCCCTCTGGCTTAAAAAGTGTGAAGTATTTTGATACATATTTCATCTGCTCACACTTTCAGTCCCTGAAGTCATCTATTCTCTCATTGTCCCTCTTTTGCCTCTTCTCCCCTTTGGTTCCTCTGCTTCTCTCCCCTCTAGGTTTCCTTCTTCCTGATGCTGCTTCCCTTTTAGTCTCCCTTTCTCTCACACTCTTTCTCTGTACCATTCTGTGGCCATTCTCTGGAGCATCATAAATGTGTTGCAAGCGGATCGAGTCTTCCCAAACTCTCCAGCCCCCACCATTCCTTCTCTCTGTTTCTTCTAAATCCCTGTCTCTGGGTCACCAGAGTCCAGGAGCACTCATAAATCCTGAGGCACAGTTCAACACTTCAGCAAGGAAGCAAGAAGACACTTCCAACCAGGCCATTTAATTCTCTAATGTTCTTACTGCGCTCCAGCTGCATCATGCAGAGCTCCATCGATTTATTCAGACAGCCTTTATATCAGTCATACTAACATTAGGCCTGGATTCAAACAGATAGCAATATTTTCTACTTAACTAAACCCATTGAGGCATCATTGACAAGAGAATGATTACTTTAAACAATAAGGTTGATACTGATGTGCCTCATTATTAGACAATGTGACAAAACAACAACTTTTCAGACTCTACTTCAGGGAGTTCAGACAGATAAGATACACATTTAGTTTTTTTGTACTATTTAAAGTCTAACCATAAAAATGTCAGAGTCTCATCTTAAACCAGGCACACACACATACATATGACATACAATGTACTACATATGGAAGTCATACCCCACCATCCAAAAAAATTATTTTAGACCAATATGAATTTCCATGCTGGTCAAGACTGGATTATAATAGTTTTATGGTAAAGCTAGTTATACCATCTACTTTTATAGCAAACTTGGTTGACCTAGTTTGAGCATCCCATGTAAACAACAATCCAAAAACATTATAGGATAAGAACAGTTCTAATAGTTCCGGTTCTCAACTTTGATTGGCTGAGAAGCGTTACAAGAGTGCTTATATCCAGTACAAATCCGCTATGACTTTTAAACATTTGTTCTCTTGTCTTTTTTGCACATTTCAGACACAGTATCAGTCAGTGCCCTACTGCTGGGAATTTGTAGTGACTCTTTCTACAAACTGCATCGTTATTTCAGTATAGGCGGCGACACTGACACAACCGATTAGTTAATGAGACTTTTAATTACAGCCAGCTTAAAGGTTTTTGGAACATATCCCAATGACAATGATGAATTAATAATATGAACATTTTCACACATAAATTTAAATATTCTAGCTGATCCCCCAGTGTGAGTTTAAGGTAACTGTTATTTTAGAACATATCACCTAATTGACCCTTCGCAAAGACCCGCCCTCCTTAGTTACTGTCGCTATGTTCCGACAAGCTACGCCGCTCAACAATAAATGCCGTTTTGGGGCTCTTTAATGTGCCGTGACAGATCGCTGTAGAGCATCCATCAAAGCTGCTCGTGATCCGATCATCTCTTCCTTCTAGTTCATTTATAGCATCAAATAAACATGAACGAACATAAGAAGTAATGTTGTTTTAACCGCGGAAAGGCGTCAGTATATTCATTTTACCAAGTTAAAATCCTCCTAACTCTACTGGCTGCTTTTTCGGACAAAATGGCGGATGGCGAAGTATGATTGGTTAGAACACCTGTCAATCAAGCTCCACGCGAAGGGTCAATTATACCATGGTCTGGGTGAATACTCGATTCTGATTGGCTGCAGGGTGTCCGTTAAAAAGTGATAGAGGACACCTAGTAAAGTAGTTCTGGTGAAACTGCCTGTTTACCATTCGAAATTAATAAATAAATGCGCTGCCTACAACAGCTGTAACCATAGCAACAGGCAGTCAAAGTATCCGTTAAAGGGTACCTATCATGGAATTTTGAAAATTACCTTTCATGTAGTGTGTAACATAGATCTAAGTGAACGAAAACATCCTGCAAAGTTTTAAATATGAAAGTTCACCGTATACAAAGTTATTATCTCTCAAAAGTAAGAGTCGACTCTGAGTCGTTGATATGAATCGATAGACGAACGATGCACTTTCGTACATCACTTGTTCAAGTTATTTGAATAAGATACGCCCACTCATTGCATTAGGAGACACCAGGGAAAACATCATGTCGACGAGACGCTGCTGTGTTTTGAAGTGCGACGCAAAAGCAAACTTTTTTCATCTGCCCAGTGAGGAGCATTTGAAGACAGTGGCTACAGTTCATAATTATACCACAGAAGTATTATAGCCCGAACTTGTTCTGTGTTCGCGTCATTTTGAAGATGATTGCTTCACAAACCTAAATGCTATAAAGTATGAATTTGCGAGCCGGCTGATACTGAAGGAGGGAGGTTCAGTACCGAGTTTATTTGGATCAGCTTCCTTCTCCGAATCACAATCTGTAAGTAGGCTGTTGCTTTTATGTTTGTATCATGTTCTATAATTATTTTGTGTGTTGTGTACGCACAGGCACAGCGCAGCTTCTAGCAGCTAACTTAGGTCTTCAATGTCAATTGTATTGAAATATGTGAAGTGTTTGTCGTTGTTAATGGAGTTGTCACAGGGCTCTCGAGTGTCACGCATCACGCATTGAGCGTGACAGTCACTCATTTCGGTCTTTTGTCACGCTCTCCGGCCACACATTGTATTTCTCACGCTGAAAAACTATTTGTAATATATTTAATATGCCGCAGTGCCCAAAACTCACTCACTGTGGAACCGGCAGGATTCAAGCACGTCTCCTCCAGTGTTGCCAGGTCCGTATGCCTGCACTGTTTCCGCGGGTTGTTTGTGTAGTGCACGCTGGTTGACGCGATTGTTTTATCCACTGGAACATGATTTTTTTTTTATTATTATTTTTTTATTTAACAGTCAGACATACATACAAACCAACATAGTGCATTAGTGAGCAATCTTGTAAATCCATAATTCCAGAAGTGACATAAAAGTGATTTAAGTGTTTGATCAAAGTGTGCATGTGAGCGGGTGTGAGTGTGGGTATGTGTATGTGTGTGTGTGCGTAAACAAAGTAACCAATTATTATTTTTTACCATTGTCATTACCATCACCACCCCACTCCCCACTACCACCATATTGCCAATATTGTGTTGGTCGATTTTTATTTCCATCCTTCCTCCTATGTAACAATTGCCATTGTCAATCCTGTATAAAATAAAAGATGCTATAATAAGATGATAAGATAATATAAGATAACCTTCCCCCACATCTCATCGGTCCCTATCTTTTCCTAAAATTTTTTTTTTTTTTTGTTTTTTTTTTTGTGTATGTGCAATGTCTAAGGTGCATTAAAAGAGGGAGTACAGTGCGAGAGTGTCTCAAATTGGGACAGAGATGCTGTCCCGTTGAAACCACTTCTCGCCTGTCTTGCCTGCCCTGGTGTTTGTGAGGTTTTCCATATACATACTTTTTTTTTTTTTTTTTTTTTTTTTCTATTCTATGTTGTGGTGCATTAAAAACCCATGAAGAGATAAGGGGGGGGATTATTGCAGTAGTGATGAAAATGACACTTAATTCAAATACAGCATTGACAATGGCAATATTGATGATTATAATAATAATGATAATAATAATATTAATAATAAATGATAATGATGATGGCAGTGGTGACCGCAATGGTGAAAGCAAAAGACAGCAACAACAGCAATTACAACAATGAAAAAATAAAAGTGAAAATAGTAATCTTAACAATAACATTAAAGATAGTAACAACAATGATGACAAACAAGTTCAAACAGCTAAAATGTATTAATATTCGTGGGTTGGTTAAGAAGGTGGGAGGAGTCGGAGTTGAAAACAGAGAAAGGATTCATAGCTGTAAGAGGTCAGAAAGTGTTGGACGGCAGAGGTCAGTTTCAGATGCGTAATCATGAAGGGGAGATGCGTATTCCATTGCAATGAAGTCTGTAATAAGATTTTTCCAAATGTTAATGTGTAATTTATTTCTAGTTTTCCAGTTCATGAGGATAGTTTTCTTGGCGATGGTTAGAGCTATGAGGAGTATTTTAGAGTTTATAGTTTTATCAGTGATTGTTGTCAGGTCCCCAGCAAGCAAAGAGAAGGCGACAGTGGGATGTGGCAGCCGACTATAGTGGATAGTGACTGTGTGACCTCTTCCCAAAAGTGTTTGATTGGAGTGCAGTGCCAGGTTGCATGGATGTATGTATCTGTAGAATTGTGAGTACAATGTGTGCAAACTTCTGATGTGAAACCCATTTTAGCTAATCTATTGCCCGTGTAATGTGTTCTGTGAAGTATTTTGTATTGTATTAACTGAAGATTCGCATTTTTGGACATGAGATAGATGTTTTTACAGATTTGGGTCCAGAAGTTGGCATCAGGAGCTATTGAAAGATCGTTTTCCCATTTTATTGTGTGGAACATTATCCACTGGAACATGATTGTTATTGAGGAAACACCCGGGAACGCTATTTGAATATTTTTGGCCGTGATTGGGTTAGTTTGATGAGCAATTGGGCTGGTTTTGTTGTGCAGACCTGGCAACCCTGGTCTTCTCGGGTGTTGTTCGTCTGGTGTTGTTAGCCAATCAGAAAATAGCACTGTTGTATCTGGGTAAGATCTAGCGCAACAACCAATGACACCCCGTCGGCTGGGTGTCTAACATATCACCACAGATTAGCGTCACGCAAAGGCGGGGTTTGGAAAAATGACTCGCTAAACGATTCATTTGGGAGTCGGTGAGCAAATCAGGTAAAAATAAATGCATATTATAAGACAACAAAAGTGTTTTTTGTCATTGCATGCTTGTAAAACTGTTGTTGGGGACTCCCAGAACAATATTAGGAACATTTTAAATGCCATAATAGGTACCCTTTAACAATTTGCTCTATCAAAACAAACATCTAACGTCAGTTAGATATTACATAGCCTACTAATACAACAATGAGCGACTTCGTTATTTCATCTTCAGTCTCTCACGGACTGACGGAGCCCAGTAAGCCCGCAAACATCCGAACTTGAAGCTTTCTTTCTCATTAATTTAGCCACTGTATCAAATAAATGCCTTGAGTTTTGTTGGTAACACTTTATTTTACGACCCGCAAACAACTGCGTAAGTAAACCGAAATTATGGTGTACGTTTCTGTAATTATATCGTACTTCCGTGTAGGTATAGGGGAACAATATGTTAAGTTTGGGGTAATAAAGGGGTAACAAGCAGATAGTACAACCTGCAAATAACTTCGTAAGTAAACTGAAATTGCGGTGTACGTTTCTGTAAATATAGTGTACCTCCGTGTAGGTATAAGGTAAAAAAGGGGTAACAAGCTATGCAAGCAAATTATTTATAATGTAATTATTTTAACAGGTATCTATTATGTTAATATATTCCAGGCAAAAATTGTACGTCTGTTGTATATAAAAGTTATCAACACATTTCTGGCAAAATATGTTCTTGTGCAATTTTACATTTAATTTTGGCATCTGTGGGTTGATTTAACATTAATTAATCTAGTAAGAAAAGCCAATAAATTCATTTTTTATCATACTGTGCTTACAGACATACACGTTTCATTTTCAACCCACAGATGTCAAAATTACCCTGTAAAATTGCACAAGAACATATTTTTCCAGAAATGTGACAATTTTTGCCTGGAATACATTAACATAATAGGTTAGTTTTAAAATATTTACATTATAAATAATTTGCTTGTATATCTGCTTGTTACCCCTTTATTAGCCTACCCAAAACCTACACGGAGGTACACTATAATTACAGAAACGTACACCGTAATTTCGATTTACTTACGCAGTTATTTACAGGTTGTATATCTGCTTGTTACCCCTTTATTACCCAAAACTTAGCATATTGTTCCCTTATACCAACACGGAGGTACACTATATTTACAGAAACGTACACCGTAATTTCGATTTACTTACGCAGTTATTTACAGGTTGTATATCTGCTTGTTACCCCTTTATTACCCAAAACTTAACATATTGTTCCTTTATACCTACACGGAAGTACGCTATAATTACAGAAACGTACACCATAATTTCGGTGTACTTACGCAGTTGTTTGCGGGTCGTAAAATAAAGTGTTACCGTTTTGTTCAATAATGATTGCAGTAACTGTCATTCTAAGCAACGTGAAATACCTCTAGTTTTGTTTTCTTCCATCTGCGCTTCATTTTCCGAGGTGTTCTCTTGAGGGTGCCAGTGTGCTTGTTATACCATGGCATTGGGATTGTTTTCCTTAATCTTCTTTAAGTGCAAAGGAGCAACCATGTCTAAAATCAAAAATCTTGGAATAGAGAGTTGATCATTTCTGATGCAACAATGAGCTCTTCTAAACTATCTGGTATGCTGAGTTGAAACCAAACAGGAAGATTGTTTATAAAACAATCTTTAGTGGTATAAGTAATTACGACAATGAGTGCGTCCTGACACGTGTTCTCTAACTAGAGTTTAGAATATCAGTAAATGCAGGCCCAATGCATCTTTTTCATTATCTACATGGATGTTAAAATATCCAACACGTAAGACTTTATTTATATCCAGTACAAACTCAGAAAAATCAGCAAATTCTTTGATAAAGTCTGCATGGTACCCTGGTGGACCAAATACAGTATCCAGTACAAATGTCAAACGTGATTTATCGTTTACAGTAATTTTACAGTAACATGATTTACAGTAATCTTGATGCTTCGCGTCGGGTGGTTCTTCACCTCTACGTCGTGCATTAAAATCCTTTAATGCATGGCTAGCCATGGATTATCCCTTACTTAATGATTTATAAAGAAAACAGAAATGTTCTTAATTCTGTGTATGTGCATTTTTTTGTTGTCCACTGGTAGTGTACATAGGAATTTACTTCCAATCTACTTAACTCTTTCCATGCCTTTGACAGAATTTTCCATAATTTATGACACAACACTTTTGACAGAATGTTCAGGCAATACATGTTTTCACTGTTATACAATAGGGGGAGCTATTACGCATCTTCTGAAAAAGTATAGAACCTCTGGAAAAAAAACACAGAAACAAAGGCAAAGAAGATGCAGAAACAATGGATAGAAGCATTGCATATGCACATGTAAAATAACTCAATCATCAAACATTGAAACCCAATAGAAGCACTCACTTCCTGATAGCCAAGCGTACTGCGCAGGCTCAAACTGACCTTGATGACGTAGTTGTGACGTGAGCAACCTGACTGACAGTTGTATGTCTTCTAGTAGCGGTGCCAAGAGAAATCTGAATCATTCCCTTCCGAATCTTGCAGAGCCGGAGATTGTGAGTATTAGCTGTCCATGAGCTCGCAGCAGGATCAACTTCATGACTGTCTATGGGCTTCTCCTTGACTTTATGACTCCACGTCCCCCCGATTGCCTGAGCTTCTACTCCTGTCTATACGGTAATTTTCTCTAGTGTGCGACAGAGAGTCGCGTGTTATGACGCAATCATTAGCCTATTTTTAAAAAAAACGGCTTCTACGGGGCCATAACTTAAGATACAAAGTAATGGAGCCTTTTATACATCGTCGTGTTTCTTTAGAAATAAATAATGGACAAAAGGAGTCTTTGGATGCCTCAGATGTAAAGTTATTCGCCGTCAAAGTGACGCCAAAATGAATGGGAGTCAATGGAATGCTAACAGCAGGTGAAGTTCTGCTACAATGGCGGCTCCCAGAGAGGCTTCAGTTTCCGCGGATGGATTACCCCCTTGGCTGCAATATGTGTTCAAAGGCTATATTCAAGACATACAGGTGAAACGCAAGGAACAACAAGGCATCCAAATAGAGGCAAAAGCATACCGGTCACAGTCAAAAAATTAACCACCGCATATCCTACTAAATGAGACGGAGGCTGCGACTAACAATATCAAGGAGCAACACTGTTCATGCAAAGCTGGGTAGGTCTCTATTCACTTTTATAATCGTTATTACAAAGCAAAAGGACTATGCGAGTATATCATTGTATTTATTAGCAGCGTGTGCTAGCGTATCAACAACCGGTATGCAGTTTGACTTCGGTTTTGGGAAGGGAAAAAAATGGACACCCCCCTCCAACCTCTCTGGGAAACGTGTATCTGTGATACAAATGCCCCAGGCACAACGTTTAACCATATTCTTGATAAAACTACCACGGTAATAGCCTGCCGAGACCAAAAATATGAGACGCCTGTGTTAAAGTCAATGGAGTGCTGTGAAAAAGTGTCGGACCTCTGTGGGAGCTCGTTCTTGGCTGCGCTGTGATTGGTCAATCTACATTCTAGGGTGTGGCTTAGCCAATGGTGAATTACATTTGAGCAAATGCTCCTTTTATAATGGTCAAATCATGTCTATGGGTCACATGACCTCACACCGGAAGAGCAGCTTTCAACATAAAAGACCATCTCCGCCAGTGCTCTGGTTCGCCAGCGCCTCCTCTGACCCAGGACATCATCACAAAAAACACAGGTAAAACATACATTTAAAACGTCTTAAATTACGTTTCAATGTAATGCAGGTATAATGAAAGTGCAAGGTATGTATGTAAGTTGGATAATGTATGTCAATGCGAATAACGGCTTAATAATGGGTTAAGAAGCGGAGGAATTCACATAAATGTGAATTATCATGTAAATTCATTATTAAAAGAGAGAGAGAGACAAAGAACTGAAACAGAAGGAACAGAGAGGGGGGGGGGGATGCATGTGCGAGTTGCCTGTGTGCGTTTCTTCTTTAAAGTCTAAGTTACAGTCCCCTCGTTGCTTAAGCATATAGCTGACTTAATGATTATTTAATGGATTTATTAAAATTATTTATGAATGACAGGCAACACTGACAGTGACAAGGCAGTCTTGTATATTTTGTAACGTGACGGTTTATACCTGCTCTAAAACATATCAAACTTGCAACACTGTATTCACATCCAGCGGTAACGTTAACGTTAGACTGAACAGAGGCATAAAACTCCCGCAATGTCTCATTTTAAAGAGAAGCAGTGTAGGTCTCGAAATCACAGTTGTTCTGTCTTGGCGCAAAAAGTCACTGAAAGTGTTAACTGCCCATTTAGTTGTCTTTTTCGTATTGACCTCATCTTTGTCGTCTTCGATCTTATGATCTAGCTCTGTCGGTGTTAATTATTTGTGCCGCTTTTTGTCATTCAACGTCTTCTCCAAGTCTCTAAATGTTCTATTTCGTCTTGTGCCTGGGCCCATTTCTCAAAATTGCCATATTCACCATACAAATTAAACGATATGCAAAAATCATCCATTTACCCTACCTAAATAAGTTAAACGATGTCTCTCACGCTGTTTGCAAGTGGAACTGTGTTACTATGGTTACCAATTTTTATAGTAGCAGATTAATTTCGAACTGTAATATCAACTGACTGGAACTACTTGTGCATTAAACGGTTTTACTGCACACCTTCCAGCCAATCAGAATCGAGTATTTAAACAGCCCATGGTATAATTTCAAATAATGTAAGTTTAAAGAGAGTATGTTAAAAAAATATTGAATAGGCTCAACCAGACACAACTAGAAGCCAAGTATAGGCCATACCAGAGACAATTTATATAGAGACATGGCAGGCACTTCCTCAATCCTCAATAGAACTATATAGGGAAAACCCGTAACGCCAAAGATTTCGGTTGTATGCACATGTCCGCCCCTCCCGCTGGAAAGCCAATCGTCTGCTTTTAACAGTCCAGCCGGAAACATTTCAGCCTATCGTCTGGTTCCACTGACGCATGCGCACAGTTGAGGTTTGCGATAGCAGAGAATATGTTACTGTTTGAAAAGGCGGCAGATTTGATATGCAGTGTATGTGTGCGTTGTGTAAATATCAGACATCCCAAGTCTCCCAGAAGTTCCGGGAGTCTCCCGCATATTGATAGCGGCTCCGTGATGCCCGAAAATTAATTCTGAATCTCCTCAAATCTAGAGCAAGTGTGTGCTTCAAACCGTGTAGCGCGCGGGCACGGCAGAGAGGGAGAGAGCAAGAGACCTTGCGTGTTGGTGTCGTGAACCCTTGCGCATGCGTAGTAAAAGTATAACCTGTGGGGGAAAAGGCGTTTTAAACCTTATTTTGGGGCAAAGTAATCAAACTTTTTCAGCGATTTTTATCATATTTTACTGCTGTTTCTATACATGCAGTTTTTATGTCCTGGTGAGCAGTAAAAGTGCAGTTCTGACTCTCTACCCATTCAGTTAGATAGGAGCCTGGTCTTGTTAGTCCGAAATAGCTGCCCGGAGGCGTTGCCAAGATGGCGGCCGAGTGGCAGGACTTGCCTAAAAGGACTTTGGCCATACTTAGAACACATACATTAAAATTATGTCATGAATGACTCACCCTCATGTTGTTTCAAGCCCGTAAGATCTCCGTTCATCTTCAGAACACAGTTTAAGATATTTTAGATTTAAGGCCATTGCACACTGAGTCCAAAATTTTCGTATGCGTTTTTTCGTATTCATGATTCGGTGGCTCTGAACCATGCTGAACTGTCAAAACACCATTCAAACACCATTCAAACTGCTTGCCAACGATGCGAAAAACGCAAAAAATCGAACCCAATCCGATTTTTTTTATGACGGACGAAAGTTTCGGAGGCAGTGTGCAAGCGTGAATGGCATAACGTGAGATCGTATTTATTTTTTAACGTGCGAAAATTTCGGATGCGAATTTCGGACTCAGTGTGCAATGGCCATTAGTCCGAGAGTTTTCTGTCCCTCAATTGAAAATGTATGTACGGTATACTGTCCTTGTCCAGAAAGGCAATAAAGACATCATCAAAGTAGTCCATGTGACATCAGTGGGTTAGTTAGAATTTTTTGAAGCATCAAAAATACATTTTGGTCCAAAAGTAACAAAAACTACAACTTTATTTAGCATTGTATTGTCTTCCGGTTCTGTTGTCAATCCGCGTTCACGACACTGCTGACGTAAGACGCTGCTGAAGCCCGAGCTTAGTTTACAGTGTGAAGGAGAAGCACGCTGTAAACAAAACAATCTTCGTAAACATGTCTAAGGATTTCGACACAGAGGAAGACTTGCTTTTTTTTGCCCAGCTATATTTATTTGAACCCGAATACACGGACGCACCAGATAACACGTCAGCAGCGTCTGACGTCACCAGCATCTCTGCGGCGTTGTGAACCCGGATTGACAACAGAACCGGAAGACAATACAATGATAAATAAAGTCGTAGTTTTTGTTATTTTTGGACCAAAATGTATTTAAGATGCTTCAAAAAATTCTAACTAACCCACTGATGTCACATGGACTACTTTCATGATGTCTTTATTGCCTTTCTGGACAAGGACAGTATAGCGTACATACATTTTCAATGGAGGGACAGAAAACTCTCGGATTAAATCTAAAATATCTTAAACTGGGTTCCAAAGATAAACGGAGGTCTTACGGGCTTGGAACGTCATAAAGGGGGAGTCATTCATGACATAATTTTCATTTTTGGGTGAACTAACCCTTTAATTGTACTTTTATGCATATGCCAAGCAAAAGATTGAGTATAGGCCAAATATACTTAAAATTACACATAAGTATAAGTATATTTCTGTATATGTATATGTATATTTTTGATAAGTACATAAAAAGTAGACTGTACGTATACTTTCTTATTTTTAATGTAAAATATTAAAATAACTGTCCTGTGGTACTTCTGTCTTTTTGCTCAGACATTCTCTGAAGGGGTAATGGCAACAAGGCCATCAATATTCCATATAGCAAACAGGTGTACACACACACACACACACACACACACACACACACACACACACACACACACACACACACACACACACACACACACACACACACACACACACACACACACACACACACACACACACACACACACACACACACTTCTGTTGTGACACGAGATGTGGAGTTGAATTCTAATGAAAGTGACTCCAGAGCTACAAGGGTAGAGTTGCCTGCTTGCATATGTGTATGTTTCAGTAACCACACACTTATCCTTTGGGCTTAATGCTTTGTTTTCACACACATACTGTACCACAACAGATAAAGCAGAACACAATGTAGCTGCATCAACAGAACATCTCATTACTTTTTTTTTGTTCCAAACTAGTGTGTACATTTGCATCGGAATGAAAAAATAAACACAATTATACTGTATACGTATATTGTATCTTGTTATTGTCAAGAGGTGGAAAAGTTCCTTGCCTTGACTGTTTTGTAGTGTGTTTTAGTAGTAAAATTAGATGAAATTTAAGTGTATGTTCATATTGATGTTTGATTGTCTGTATTGATTGTGTGTATTTTAAATATACATCAAGCCTAGTGTCAGTTCTATTAGTTCATGTTAGTCAAACTCACATCAGCTGTAGTCACTTGAACTATTTGAACGATATCTTTAACAACTTTTCGGGGCTGTCAAGTTTCAATCCCTTAGAAGCCTATTGAGGAGTGATTCAGTTCTCAGATTTAATCAAAAATATCTTAATTTGTGTTCCGAAGATGAACGAAAGTCTTGCGGGGTTGGAACAACATGAGGGTGAGTAATTACTGACAGAATTTTCATTTTGGGGTGAACTATCCCTTTAAAATCTTGAATTAATGATATCTGCAATAGATTCATGTTGGTTCTATTCTGTTTACCCTATTATTGCTTCTCTCCCTGCTCTTACTCATGCTAGGCTGCATGAATGCGCAGGGAGTTCTCGCCCCATAATGGAACCATACTGCCAATTCAAACTGTATGCTAATTGTCAATCGTATTTGACGATAGTGGTCCTGACAGAAATGATTTTAGTGAATATTGCTTGTGTGGCATGATATATTTAATTCCCTATTCACCCTGGTATCACTGTTACAAAACACACAACCAGTATGGTAAAGGGAAAACAAGGTTTAACATATTTATTCATATAAAATATGTACACTAATATTCATTATCCATGGGAATTTACAAATATATTTATACAAAATCTCCTTGCAAGGGTTTGTCAGTTTGTGAATGATGCTGGGGGAACCCGCACACACACACAAACACACACACACACACACACACACACACACACACACACACACACACACACACACACACACACACACACACACACACACACACACACAGACAGTTACAAATCCACATAACACATTTGTATTGCATACATAAATAAATAAAAAATAAAAAACATACAGTATATACAGGAATTACATGACTGCAAACAAATATCTCTACAGCATATTGAGCACGCACCACACAAAACCCTCATAAAATGAAATGGCATTTTCCTTTTAAAGGGCAGGAATATTTTTCATTGATTCCTCATTTGTTGCTATTGACACAATGGGGATACAAACAGTAAAATTCCATGCTTAACGAACACATGCAAACAACAAACAGTTGTATTGAGTCAGGCTTATTTACAAGTTAAACCAAATTATTCATCACATGCAATATTGTATTAAAGAGGGTCCATTTCAGCGCCTAGGGTGACTGTAACCCGAAAGGTTTTTTTTTTTTTTTTTTTTTTGACAATGTGCAATTCAAAACATGTCTTTTAGGCATTTAACCACAGTTTTTTTTTTTTTTGCACATTTTTTTATTTATTATATAACTTGGTCTTTGTTGCAAATTCAATCCTAATTACTTTGTGGAAGCCTATACCTCCCCGTCCCCTACAGGAAATTAATGGGTCTTTAAATGTCATATAGTCAATCACAATTTGATCTTCAAATTACAACGGGTCCCCATTTTGAGTTACTGTATGAGGCAGCTAACTGACTCAGGCTGGAACACGATTTGCAATTAACTTTTCTTTGGTTCTTCTGACACTCTGTGTTCCTGAGGAGCCAGTTCTGGTCCAGGATGATTCATTGCAGTGTGGTCTTCAGTGCCGTTCTATCACCGACCTTAGATGGTGTTTCTTAATCCTTGGTTCTGTGAAGTTAAATATACACTAGAGTCAGGAAAGGAAAAGCAATTCATCTCAATTACATGATTTATTGGTTGACCTCGACATCAAGAGCTGGGGCTACTTGCACAAGACTTTTGACCTCATATACCCTTTGACCTTTTCCTTCCTATGAAAAAGAATGTCTTTTTAGCTCTCCCTTATTGAGATTTAAGGGTTGGGCTGGAGAGGTCAGTGCCATAGAGATACCGCAAAAGATTACGAAAAAAAGTAAGAACGATTACGCTATTTTTAAATAGTATGTGATTTGGTACACAAATGTTGTGGTCTCATAAGTTTAAAGAGCTTACTGTAGTGCAGGACTGGCCTGCTGTGAGCTGGTGTCTGGAAGGTTCTGGATGTTGCTGGGCCTTGTCCTCCCGTAGTGATCACCTGCACCTCAAGTCTGTAGAGAGATGCCAACTGAAGACCAGAAACTACCAGGATATTACGCTCCTATTTGTGAGGAAATAGAAGGTTTTTTTGTTGTTAATCAAGATTATTAATTACAATTGAATATTATTACAATTTAAAATAACTGTTTTATAATTTAATATATGTAAAATGTAATTTATTTCTGTGATGGCAAAAGGAGATTTTTTTTTCAGCAGCCATTACTCCAATCTTCAGTGTCACATGATCCTTCAGAAATAATTATATTATGCTGCTTTGGTGCTCAAAAAACATTTCTTATTGTTGAAAACAGTTAAGCAGCATATTATTTGTGTGGAAACTGTAATGCACGTTTTTGCATGATTTATTGATGAATAGAAATGTCAAAAGAACAGCATTTATTACATTGTTAACTTCTGATATGAATCTTGGGGCACATGGTAGAAAAAGTCAGATTTGTATTATGCCAAAAATACAATACATATTATGGCTTAATTATCAAATTTAGTAGTTCCTAAGATAATATAAACCAACATGTTTCTTGTTTTGGTTTGTTAAACCTTAATGTTATGAAGCGACGAGAATACATTTTGATCGCAAAAAACAAACACGTCAGAGCCCGGCTCATTATTGGTCTACACTGTTTGCGTGAGCACCATGACACATGTTCTGACTTAGAACCCAGAAGCGATGGACTGTTTACTACATGAACAGCTTAGGAGACTGATACAGAAGAGAATAAATTATTGAATAAAATCTTTATTTTTGCTTCATAACATTAGGGATGAAGTATTTTACCGATATTTTTACTACCTTTCTGGGACTTGAAATTTGCAATGACATTGCTGCCTATGGTTGGTTCAGAAACTTCTCGGATTTCATCATAAATAAAAAAAAATTGTGTTCTGAAGATGGGTTTGTTATGGGTTTGGAAATTTTTGGGTGAACTAAGGGTATTTTCAGGAAATAGAGGGCATTTTCCATTTTCAGGGTAAGTAGCCATATCAACTTAATCTCTGAACATAACCCGCTCCGGAGCAGATTCTGTTCCAGGGTTAGTTTACTTCAGAGGTGTTCAGTGAATGTGTGCTCTATTGATAAGGCTCCAATGGGCATGATATTATATATATATTATATAATAATATATATAATTATATATTATATATATATATATACATCCGTTTCTACGATGACTCGTCAATTCGTCGCTCTGTTGAAAATGTCTTGTGTGTTAACAGTGAACATACTCAGAGTTTTCTGAACTTACTCCCAAACGCATTTTTGAAACCAGCATACCTTGAGTAAGCAACCGAGAGTTCAGGGTATGTTTGACGGTAAGATAAACTTGCTTTATGGAATATATCCTTTGTTCTGTTTTACCGCTCTTTATTAGTTACTATGGATTTTGATTAGCCCTTTACAGCTGTTCTGTTTTCTCTTGATTACTGCCTGTTTATAAGCCTTTAGTTTCCTTTGTTAAAGGGATAGTTCACTTTGAAATTAATTTTTGATATGTTTTAGCTTACCTCAAGGGCATCCAAGATGTAGGTGTCTTTGTGGCCACAGTATTTTCAATTTTGATATTTTTAGGTCAAACCGTTCTTGTCTGTCAGTCATATAATGCAGGCAATAGGGAACCACCTTAAAAAGCATACACAGAGAAGTCCAAATTAAATATGATTTAATGACTCGTAAACGTAAGTACACATTGATGACCTAAGACACGAAACCAGTGGTTTTTGTGAGAAAACGAACAGTATTTATATAGTTTTTACCTCTTGTAAACACAGCCACGTCCAAGTGATCTGAGAGGTCGCGAGCGCTTCGTTCTTTTCCGGAAAGCACCGGAAGTGAAACCTCGCGCGTGTACGTCACTCATTGTTTACACAGAACAGAGATTGTAGGTAAGACTGCTAATTAAAAGGGTACTAATTTGCGCTTATCCGGGATGTTTAAACCGTCGTAAATGAAAACAATTACTAAAAAATAAAAAATAAAACAATTGTATGAGTGACGTACACGCGCGAGGTTTCACTTCCGGTGCTTTCCGGAAAAGACCGAAGCGCTCGCGATCTCAGATCACTTGGACGTGGCTGTGTTTACAAGAGGTAAAAACTATATAAATACTGTTCGTTTTCTCACAAAAACCACTCGTTTTGTGTCTTAGGTCATCAATGTGTACTTACGTTTACGAGTCATTAAATCATGTTTAATTTGGACTTCTCTGTGTATGCTTTTTAAGGTGGTTCCCTATTGCCTGCATTATATGACTGACAGACAAGAACGGGTTGACCTAAAAATATCAAAATTGAAAATACTGCGGCCACAAAGACACCTACATCTTGGATGCCCTTGAGGTAAGCTAAAACATATCAAAAATTAATTCCAAAGTGAACTATCCCTTTAAGTGTTCAGGCTCATTTCAGTTCTATGTGGTTTTACCATGTTATATTTATCCTTTTGATCTCCTAAGTGTTCCGTTTTCGGATTTATTTATTTTATTAAAACTATTTATTTGTTTGTGAAGTTCTTAAACTTAAGTGAACTCATCTATTCTTTCAATTAACTGCATCAGCTGTTTTTGCATCCCTCCACCTCCCCAACTCCACCAACATAATTTAGGCATCTTGCTACTAGACTCATCCTACAAGCATTAGTCCCACTGGGTGGTATATCTAAGCTTGAGTTATAGCTGCTTCCTAGACCCCCTCCACTGCGGACAGCAAGCCAAATACATTTAACCTTAATAGCTATAGGCAGACAATCTCTTGAAATCTCCATTGTTGTGTGTTTACTACAGCAACCACACGTTACAAGAACAGTAAGAACTAAGTTTAGAACAGAATTAGGCTTAGAAATCAATTGAGTATGAATTTTATGCTGGTTTGATGATCCAGCTGCTGGACCTGCATGCTAGTGGCCAAAACAAAACATATTCTTTTTTTTTTTTATATATATATAGTGCTTTTCACAATACAGATTGTATCACAGCTGCTTCACAGTATCAATCAAAACAACTTAATGTTTGTTTATTACTGGAAAAATGACATCCAAGTTTGGAAGAGCTGATCAATGGTATGATTGGTTAATTAATTTGAATATCCCCATGGTTATTCAGGATGGTTGATCAGGATCCCATGCCAGGGAACATACTGTATGCTTGTGACCAATTGTTCTGAACGTGACTTACTGGAGGTAGGATCTGAGACTGGGATATGAGGCTGTTGGGCAAATTATTTATGCGGCTCTCTGTGATGACCTCTGCCCATGTGACCTGATACCCTGTGATCTGTTGTGGTGGTTGAGGCATGGCCACCACCCAAGAGAACAGCCCTGTCACATTCCCCATGTAGACTGAGAATGCTGCTGTCAGGTTCTCAGCCCTGACAAGGACCTTTGGAAGAACCACTGCTGATTTGAGAAAACAAAGAATCATATAAGAAACATAAAACCATATACAAATAAAAGGAGCTAATAAACATTTATATATATATAAATTACTGAACATATATATATATTTCCCTTTTGAAAGAGAACTTGCGTTGCGTCCCCTAGAATGAAGTGTGAGTCTAAACATGTTCACGTTGTTCACGATGTACCTATTTTAGAGGGATGTGGGACGTGCATTTGGGTGGAATGCTGTCTTCTCTTCGAAGATGCTGGATGCATTAAGTGTGATGCATTCACCAGACTGACTACAAGAGACAGGTAAGAAGTTTTTTTCCCTTTCTGCTCTCTTCTGAGGGATAGTAGTTAGTGTTTGCACGAGTTGCCCGAGTGTTTGCGTTCGGCTGCTCTCGAGGGAGTTTAAGGCACTCATAGCGATGTATTCGTGTCTGTTCTCATATGATTCTTTTCAGAGTGATAGAATCTGACGCAAGAACTAGCACGCTTGACTCTTCAGGGGGTTAAATGCGTGCTTTTTGCTTTGCGTCGCAGTAATTGTTCCACCCCGGCTTGACTCTCTCCTGAGGGAAAACAGTTGAACACCTGTACTCCGCTGTTCGGGTTCCGTGGCCACCATTGCGTGGTAGTAGTAGATAGAGCAGGGACTAGTCGAACAGAATGTTTCCTTTTTTGGCATGTCTTATTGGCTCATAAACTCCTTGATTACTGTACTTGATTACAGTAGCGGAGTGTTGTTAGGCCTCCTCTCTTTATATAGAGTCAATCTTTCAGGCCCCTGCTTCCTAGAGCTCCGCTGAATAGCGGGTATGAGTTAGGCTTTGCAAAGCCTCCTTGGTAAGCTGTTCTGAGCGTAGCACACCTCCATACCCAGAGCTCGGCAGTCAGTAGTGCTGTGTTTGGGCTCTTTGCGAGCCTTCTTGGCCACTGCTTTCAAAAGGAAGCTGGTAGTGAATGCGTTGACTGATGGCAGATAGATTATTAAGAAGTAGACTCTCAGTGAGCCTCCTTAGTTTCTATGAAGCATGTTATGCCCTCTCGCTAGGACTGGCGTTTTTGCTTAGGACATTGCTAGGCCTCCTCTCGTTTTAGAGAGTTGTCATGTTAAGGCCTCCGTCCGCAGAGCTCCTACACACAGTGGTGCTGAGTTGTCAGGCTTTTGAGTCTCCTTGGCCACTGCTTTTAGGAAGCGCCATGGGATGGCCGTGCCATCTCAAGACCTTGGCCCGAATGAAGCGAGACCTGTGTGTAGGAAACCAGAGCATAAATCACGGTTATCCGTCCTAGGGTTTAGCCTCCACTCTTTTGAGCTTCACGTACATACGGTATGAATTGATAAGGCTCCTCATTATGAGAATGCCCCTGCTTTTTAGTAGGCAGTGTTGTCTAGTCGTTAGGCTCCCTTTGATCCTCCTTGGGTACTGCTTTTATAAAAGATATTTCGAGTTGCTGGCCCATTTTAAGCCTCTTTGGAGCTACCCTGGGTATACAATGCAGTTAGGCCTCATCTCGTTTTTGAGAGTCAGCATATTGAGGCCTCTGTTCTAGAGGTCGACCGATAGTGGATTTTACCGATAACGATATTTAGGTTTGACCGTACATGCCGATAACCGATAATTCAACCGATATTTTTTAAAATGGATGCTGGATTAAAAAAAAAAGTAATACTCACAATAAAACAGTGCTGAACCGAAATGTGCTAAATTAAATAAATATATAAATATTAATATATAAAAACTTTATACAGAAAATAATTTAAACATTAAAATATTACAGATTTCAGAGCTATAACCTAGAAACATACGTACATTTCATAGGTAACATATTGCAAGTCCCATTTGTAAACAAGGATGTATTAGCTAGCTTTCATGAACTATGCACTATGCAATATACGTTTTTACTGCATGTACTAATATGATCAATACAAGTGTACCTTTATCATTCATGTTAGTTCATAGTACATTAATAACAAATAAAATAAGAATTAAAACTCCATTTCAAATGCATTAGTAAATGTTGAAATAAACTAACAATAAATAAATCTTCTACAACTTGTATTAATCTTAGTTAATGCTAAAAATGGAATCTTATTGTAAAGTGTTACCATTTCATATAATTCCAAAAATTCCAAAGAGTCGTGCTTAGCCATTAAAATGTAATAAAGACCTGTATAAATACGTAATTTAGCCTATATAGTCTCTCACTTTATTTGCTTCTATTTTAGAACACTTGATAATTATCTAATCAAAATAACAAGATTTATTGTAGTGATTAAAACGATCTTAAATCGAACACGTTTATGATTTGTTTATGTTTCTGTCGGCTGCATTAACATATCAATGTTGAGAAAGTAATCACGACGTCACTAGTTTTAAATATGCAACTTCGTCGGCTAATGAATGCATAAAAGTGACCAGCCGGATATAAAATAATGCAAATAGATGATAACAATTGCGCCATAAAACATTTAGGTCAGGTCTGCGTGTGTTTTTGTCACATTGTTTAAACCGCTTGACTGAGGTAACGTTAAGGTTAGAGTCCTCACAGCCTCGTCGGCAAACTACTGTTCTTTCTCTGCTGATGCAGCATCTAGTCAATAAAATAATTACTTTATAATGATATGGCAATACTTTAGTGTGTTATGTATTCATACCGTTTCGCTGACTGTGTTTTAAATGCGAGTCTGAAGTGTCAGCGGCGCTCTCTCTGCTGCGTGTTCTCTCCGTGGTCTGTGCTGCGCGCAGCCTCACGTGTTAATGTAAACAACTCAGCCAGTGATAGTTTATTATTTGTCCTCTAGAGGCCGCTCTCGCTCTGTATAATGCCAGCAGTCTCTTCAGCGCTCTAGTGCTGTGTAATGACCGCGCGCACTTCTCAGCCGCTCCAGCAACGGATGCAACCCGGAAAAACTATCGGTGTGGATTTTTGCCGATAACGATAGTTCCACCAATCAACTATCGGTGCCGATTAATCGGCAAAACCGATGAATCGGTCGACCTCTACTCTGTTCTCTGAACCAGATTTGGGCAGTAGCACTAAGATGTAGGCTCCCCTGAGCTCCATTTGCTATTTTAGTGTCAAGTTGCTATAACTTTTAGGAGGCTTAGGCCTCCCTGACATGCATTGGATGTAGCTAGGCCTCCTAGCTCATTATCTTAATGCCTCCCTCATCCGAGTTCAACATGGGTCTAAGTTGTTAGGCTCTCTGCAAGCCTCCTTGGTCACTGCTCTTGAACCAGAGTGTTGTTAGGCCTTCCCTCACTTTAAAGAGTCATTCTATTAGAGGCCTCTGCTCCTCTGAGCACCTCCCATTATTGTGGTAGGCTGCTAGCCCTGTTATTTGGCTTCCTTGACAGACGTAGGACATACTGTATTTGTCCTATGAGCTCAGGCATAGGCTAAGTGGTTAGGCTCTCTGTGAGCCTCCTTGGCTACTGTGAGCACCATAAGGCCTCCTCTAATTAGAGAAAAGTGTCTTTATTGAGGCCTCCGTTCCTCAGAGCTCCACTAGGATAGCTATTGCGAGATGCAGGCTCTCTGTGATCCTCCTTGCAAGATATCCTGAGCGTAGGGAATTGCTAGATCTCCTCTCGATTCAAAGAGTTGTCATACTGAAGCCTTCGCTCCTAGAGCTCAGCTAAGGTTTGCTAAGTTCTTAGGCTCTCTGTGAGCCTCCTTGGCTACTGCGAGCGCTGATAGGCCTCCTCTCGCTATAGAGAGTTATTTTTATTGAGGCCTCCGCTCTCTTGAGCTCTGCTACTATAGCGATTGCGAGTGGTAGGCTCTCTGTGAGCCTTCTTGCAAGATATCCTCAGCGAAGGCCATTGTTAGGTCTCCTTTCGATTTAGATAGTCGTCATACTGAGGCCTACTTAGTTTAGGCAATAGGGCACTCATCCCTTCAGCATGGAAGCGTGGATCAAGTCAAGTCAAGTCATCCTTATTTATATAGCGCTTTTAACAATGTAGATTATTTCAAAGCAGCTTTACAGAGACAAACATATAATATAAGGTAAGAGAGATTGGTTTGGTTTTATAGCAGTTCTTGAATAATGTTATTTCCAGCTAATGTTAGTTTTGATTGATTCACTTCCATCGAAAAAATCATTTGTTATTAAATTAGGGGCCGCTAAGACGACACAGTTCTCTCTAAACAGACTTTAAACGCAAACCTGTGATAAACGCTAATGGCGTTCACATGCGCATTAAGAATTGATTCTATAGTTATGTGCGTTTGAATATATGTGCACAGGTTTGTAATTCCCTACAAACCATGCCTAAACAAACTACTTGTCTTGCCTATAAATTTTGATGCAGAATTTTATTTTATCAGTTCGGGTAGGTACGCGTAACCGGAATTTCCACAAAGCTTTATCTGGGTATGCCATTCCCCATAGTGACCCCTAGGGGACACAGCGCAAGTTCCCTTTTGAAAGGGAACGTCTCAGGGAACCATGGTTACAACAATAAGGAACGAGAAGCTGCGTGCCTTTGCCATGATTCCGGTATTCCTGCATACGTCTCCTTCAGACAAGAAGTGGATGACGTATTTCTCAGGTGCCATTGATGTCATAGGCTGCTGCTTGCAAATGTCAAATTATTTATCGTGTTTGGACTCATGCTTCAGACACCAGTCATGCTGGAGGCATTCCTCATAGCAGCCCCTAGGGGACGCAGCGTCTCATTCCCCATTCTAATGGCGCTTTTCCACTGCATGGTACGGCTCGGTACGGCTCAGTATGGTTTGGCTCGGCACGGCACGGTTCGGATCGCTTGCTTTTCCACTGTGTGGTACGGGTTGGCACGGCATGGCTCAATTTAGCTCGGTTTGCTTTTCCACTGCCGTTAGTACTGATTCAAAGTGGGTGGGATCGTTATAGTTATCCGCTCCTCTGCAACCAATGATGAGATGAACGTCTGCACTTCGTCCACTGAACACGATTCAGCCATTTATTTTTTGGAAGTTTTTTTTCTTTCTTTTTTCTTCAAGCAAGTAGTTTTAAAACAGGTGCTACATCGGTGACTGTTACTGGCTATTTAAATCTAGCAGGTTTGATGTCTCGCAAATACAATGACGGTAGTGACGATTCTGTCTGACCAATCAGTGATCTGAAGTGTTTTCACGTCACATTTTAGTATCGGTACGGTACGCTTGAAACCTCAACAGAGGGGGTACCATTTAAAGCGAGCCGTACCATGCAGTGGAAAAACGCCACAAGTGAGCCGTACCGAGCCGAGCCGTACCGTACCATGTAGCGCCAAAGCGCCAAAGCCATAAGGGAACATGGTTACATGCATAACATGAAAAAAATAAAATAAAATAAATATATATATATATATATATATATATATATATATATATATATATATATATATATATATATATATATATATATATATTATGGACACTCTTATACATTAACCTTCAAGTTTGATCCAACATATCTCTACACTAATGAATTGTAGCAGTACAGTCCTCCTATTTTTTAAAAGCTCAGATTCACCTGAGACTGTAGAGCAGGGGATGGGTTTGGGACTCTTGCTCTGGATGGTAGCACAGGAAGGGGTGTAGAAGTTTGTGCTTTCCGCCTGGGCTCGACCCTTTGTTCCGACAGGCTGGATAATCACCTTATACTTGCAAGAGAACTGAAGACCAGGAAGGCTAGCAAAATTCTCCTGTTCAGTTATATGAAGAAAAAAAGATATTATTTGTTCCAACTCCACTGAAAAGAATTCAAGGAGAAATATGATGACTGATCACCTATCAACACATCCAGCATAGCTGTGGGCCTCAATGGGAAATTCTATAGGTCATGTTTTCTATATGTCAAGACAGATTAATTTTCATGCTGAAAAAATACATTTTTCCCTTTGAGTGTGTCATAGATTTTAACACAGTTTCTTACTTTGTAAAAGACACAATTACATTGATGAAAATCTTAATATTAAAGAGGTTTAAAATAATACTTTGTCTCGTATTTCTCTGCAATTTAGTATAAATAAATCTTTCTGGAATTTGAAGTTATCTGCCATGAATGATCAATGAACCCCACACGAACCCTCTCCCCAGAAATTCATCTTATGTATAAGCTGTCAGAATGTGGCCTCGCACCTGTAGGGAGGATGGAAGACACATTCCTGACTGGTTACCTGGGTGATGAGCTTCTCCTGGGTTCTGGATCCATTGTGACTGCAGAATTCCGGAGACCACTGCACATGGTAACGATTCACAGTGGGATCTGAAAAGGAGCGACAGATAAATGCCAGATTTCGAAATGTGATTATGGAGCACTTTGAGTGGGGGAAGGGAAGTTTCTGTCAGTTTGCTCCACTCACATATGCTGTTCCAGACCGGCTTCCAGTCTGACCCCATTTACACCTGGTATTAAAATGCGATCTGTATCCAGATAAGTTATCCGGATAATAAAAAACGCATGTTAATGCAAGGTGTAAATGCGTTGTGATCGGATTGTGATCGGATCTGCCTGACCACATCTTGAGGTAGTCTGGCTCGCATTGTGCTCGGATCTTTACTAGGTGTAAACGCAATCCGTACGACGTGATCGGATTCCTACATCTTCGTACCTGCCAAACGTCATCCTTCCGTCCTGTACCCAGACCCTGTGGCATAATACCAAAGTGCAGATGCTACTCTCTTCTCCACAGACACCGACGACCGCAGCAGAGTATTTCTCCGTGACAGCAGAGGCCGCAACTTCTCGCAGATGTAGTCGAACAAATGTCGGTTCATTCTGAAGTTTGCTATCCAGACCCAGTCCCACCACTCATTACTCCGTTCTCTCATCCACAGAGACCGGTTCACTGTCGTAGCATTTACAGTAGCCGCAAAAACAACAGCTGCAAACAGGGCCTGTCGACTTTTCTGTTTGTTAGCTAGCACCTAATAGAAAAACGTTGAAAATGACAAACTACAGCTGATTCCCCGTGCTCGCGCGCATGTGTCACTCTGGAGGACAGAGATCCGATCTCAATGTGGATAACGAGAACGCATTAAAAATACAAGGTGTAAACGCAAAGGTAAGATCAGAACACTTATTATCCGGATAACTTATCTGGATACAAATCGCATTTTAATACCAGGTGTAAATGGGGTCTCTGTGCTTTGCTTGGTGACACACCTTGATGCTTTGCTTTCGTTTGGAACTATTTCTATGGGTTGGCTGAGAAGCATTACAGTATATGAACTATATGAATGAATGAATTTTGTCTAAAAAAATAAGTTATTTATTTGTTATTAATTTGTTTATTTTATATTATTTATTTGTTACAATTTTATACCTTTTCATACATCCAATTGCTCTAATGTGTACTGAATGTCAGCGCGGTTTCTTGTATGATGCTGTCGTTCATGCAGCAATTAAAAATCTTAATTAACATCCCCATGTCATTCCAAAAATGTATGCATTTCTTTCTATTGTTAACGCTATATATATATATATATATATATATATATATATATATATATATATATATATATATAATTTTTTTTTTTTTTTTTTTCTTCATATCTGTTGTATTACCATACAACAACAAAAATAATAATACAATGAAAGTCAGCAGTGTTTTTGGCTTTCATTATATGAGTATCTTCAAAATATCTTCTTTTGTGGAACAACATAGTTAGTAAATTATGTCAGAACATTTTTGGGTGAATGATCCCTTTCAATACATCTGAAGTTATGTTTATATTAGCTGTCTTTAACTATTTTGTACATACATTGAATAATACAATGTACGTGCTATTGAGGTGGGATACGGGTAAGGTTTGGGGCAGGTTTGGTGGTATGGGTAAATTTAATGGTGGGTTAAGGTGCAAGGGAAAGGTGAAGAGTGTAATTATAGATGTACTTCCAGAAATTACTTACAGATGTAAATACATTCAGGTAATAATAACAAGAAGTGCAATGTAAAAACATGTACATAATAGGTCCATTGTATCAAATTATTAATTTAAATGTTATAATAGTAGTTAAAGACACCTAATATAAAGTGGAACCAAAAGGGTCAAAATTTTAAAAAGCGTGGATTTTGTCTGTATCAATTAATGAACGCTTAATGATTCACTGGTAGTCATCAGTAATGGTCTGTTTAGACCTTACAAGTAATCAGTGCTCAGTCATATGCCCAGTAGAAATTCATGCTTGCTATGCATCCAGAAAATATGCAAAACCAAGCAAAATATGCAAAGCAAAGCAATCTTGATAATGTGCCTGACAGATTAGTATGAGGTAAATCTGTGGGACATCCATTAGAGAGATTAAGGGATTTGACATGTGGCTATGTGTGAGTCTTAAGTTATTGAAATAAAAAAAAAATAAAAAAAACATCCTTGCTTAGGTCAAGGTGAAGATGTCAAGCAACATTTATCATAGCTTGGTATGAATGAAATGTTTTCGTTTCTATGACAGTTTTCATTTTTGAGTTAAATGTAGGATTAATTCATCACTCACTGACAGAAGGAAACAGTTTAAATGTAATTTGCAGCATGCAAAGTTAGGCCGAGACATGCCTCGTCAGCTCATGTTAGCACACAAACAGGTCCTCACCTAATTCAGTAGTTCTTATCTCTTCCCAAACAAAGAGTTATTGTTCTTCATTTAATTACACATATTCTGATTCGTAACTCTTTAATAAGCACAATGTTTACACAATTACAAAACATAGCTATGATGAGAAAAAGAAAACAGAACAGTAATGTTTCCCAGATAAAAGACATGGTATATTGCCTATGTCATACCTTTCTTTTTCCAGTAAACCCGGACCTGAAGCTGTCCATCTTGATAGAACGGAGTGCCCACGTCTAATAGATCTGACTGGGGTTTTATAAAGACCGTGCTGACTGTGGGTTCCAAATCTGAATGACATCAAATATGGAGGAAAAGTATAACGTTACAAATTCAAAACATTTACAGCTGTTTTCACTTTATTTCACAACACCCAAATGAGTGCTGTTATGTATCAAGTACAAATGTACAGCAATTAAATAGTTGTGTACCAGATTGTCTTTGGCTTGTAGTAAACTGAAGAATGGCCTTGGAGCTCTTGATGGGGACCTGACCCCAGTATGAAACTGCCTGCAACTCCACAGTGTAACTCCTGTTCTCTCCCAAGTCATCCAGCTCAGCATAGGTAGAGTCCTACACACACACACACACACACACACACACACACACACACACACACACACACACACACACACACACACACACACACACACACACACACACACACACACACACACACACACACACACACACACACACACACACACACACACACACACACACGCATTTGAAAAATCACAGCAATACAAATCCAAAAGAAAAAGATAGAAAGAAAAAAGGAATGAACAATGTACCTATATGAAAATAGAAGGTAAGCCCATGTGGAATTTTTAACTACCCGGTAACCCAGAGGTGTCAAACTCATTTTTTGTCGAGACGAGGGCCATACAAAACGTCACCTTATGCATGCAAGCCAAATTAATAATTTTTTTGTTAAACCTTGATGAAGCTAATCACAAAAAGAACATATGTGCTTTTGGACATAACCCAGAATCAAATTTAGCTGCTTTATTAAATAATATTGGGAGCAATTTAATGATTTCAGTCACCAAGCCTGTCTGTTACTATGGTTTCTGTCATTGAGATCATTTATCCCAGCTGTGTCTCATTTCCCTCATCTGCTCTGTGTATTTAAGCCCGGTGTTTTGTCCTGTTCAGTGTCTGTCGACGTTAATGTTAAGCTGATTTTTCTGTCCTGGTTCTTAGTCTCCTGAGTGTTTCTGTAAGTTTCAGAAACCTAACACTACCATTCAAACGTTTTTAAAGAAATTACTAATTTTAGTCAGCAAATATGCAGTACATTGCAGACTGGTACATTGATACAAAACATGTCACAATATTATAGTTTTTTTTATATATATATAAATAATTTTGCAAAATTGTACCAACCCCATAGTGTATAATATACAACTGCTGTAAATAATAAAATATTATAGAAATATCATACCAATAAAATAAATTAATACAAATGATTTCAGCATATTTCAGTTGAAAGTTTTCTTCAAAATATCCCACAGGCCATATTAGATTCCCCTGCTTTAATCCAATAACATGTAGCTGAGACACATGTTACTAATAAAACTACTATTAATCACATAAATCATAGCAATAGAGTACGCCAAATCCAATGTTATCAGAATTTTTATGCAGACTGTGTTCTTATAACCTTATAATCATTGTGCACAAGAGTAATCTGTTTAAATTCAATCTGAAGCATATTTGTTCCTATCATCTCACAGATCCTAACATTGAAATCAGTGTGGTTTCCATTTGTCTGCATTCACTCAGCAACTATTTAGAAATGTAGTTTTCTGAGGAAAGTGTCCCTCAGCTGACAAAGCCTTCAAAAATATAAAGGCCCAACTGCCATCTCTTGGATTCCTAAAGGAGGAAAAAATTAACTCTTCAACATGATCTCATTCAAAGAAAAACAATTCAACTGTTATTGAGAGATTTCCTTTTCTCAAGACAACTAGAATTGATATGCTGTTTTTGGCTGTATATCAAATGGCACCCAGAAATGTTTGCATTTGCCAAGGGCGGTGATGCAATGCTGTACCACCCTAGTTTGGTGTCTGAAGCCCTCAAGTTTAGGGCTTGGTGCGATCAAAGGCCCAATCCTGAGTTGTTTATCTTGCACTTATTTGCACTAAGATATCTAATTTGTTGTGGCTTGCTGAAAGAAGGGGCTGGGAAGCTTAACCTTTGAGGGGTTTGGGAACAATCCAGTGTATGAGCAAATTAAATAGTGAAAGACTGAGAGAAAAAGAGGCATGGGCAAGTCAGAATTACCCCATTTGCAGTCTGTCTCCTTTTGAGTTTGGGTGGCATTGTGTGGTCAGACCAGCTCCAGGAGAGTTTGTAATGGTTAACAGGAATGTCTAAATCTGCAGACATGCTCCAGCTGAGGCGGACAGACACGGAGCGATCTGCACCAAAGGTCATGTCGCTGACATGAAGTTCAGATGGAGCAGGGGGAGGGGCAGGATCTGAGAGGGGGTGAAATAAAGAAAAAAACTTACAGTACAAAAACAGTACAGTGTAGACATTTAGAGTTAATAATGTCTAATCTAAATAATGTGAGAAAGAATAATACATGGTATTACTATTATTGTTATTATCCTAAAATCCCCATTAGATTACAGTCTCTTGATCCAACCTTTAGAGGATCTGAAGTGTCTGCTGGGGGTGGTGTATCCTCTTGTTCCATGAACATTGACTGCTGCCACTCTGAACTGGTACCAGCGACCGGGTCGAATGTCTGTCAACCATACACGCTCTTCTGATGTCTACAGTACAGAACCACAGGAGGGAGTCAAGGTAGAATTACTGACTGAACATATCATACTTCAAGGATCCCAAGTGAAGTTAAGCATTTCATTTTATGCCTGGCCTACATCATATTAAAGGGTACCTATCATGGAATTTTGAAAATTACCTTTCATGTAGTGTGTAACATAGATCTAAGTGAACGAAAACATCCTGCAAAGTTTTAAATATGAAAGTTCACCGTATACAAAGTTATTATCTCTCAAATGTAAGAGTCGACTCTGAGTCGTTGATATGAATCGATAGACGAACGATGCATTTTCTCTAACTTTCGTACGTCACTTGTACAAGTTATTTGAATAAGATACGCCCACTCATTGCATTAGGAGACACCAGGGAAAACATCATGTCGACGAGACGCTGCTGTGTTTTGAAGTGCGACGCAAAAGCAAACTTTTTTCATCTGCCCAGTGAGGAGCATTTGAAGACAGTGGCTACAGTTCATAACTATACCACAGAAGTATTATAGCCCGAACTTGTTCTGTGTTCGCGTCATTTTGAAGATGATTGCTTCACAAACCTAAATGCTATAAAGTATGAATTTGCGAGCCGGCTGATACTGAAGGAGGGAGGTTCAGTACCGAGTTTATTTGGATCAGCTTCCTTCTCCGAATCACAATCTGTAAGTAGGCTGTTGCTTTTATGTTTGTATCATGTTCTATAATTATTTTGTGTGTTGTGTACGCACAGGCACAGCGCAGCTTCTAGCAGCTAACTTAGGTCTTCAATGTCAATTGTATTGAAATATGTGAAGTGTTTGTCGTTGTTAATGGAGTTGTCAGAGGGCTCTCGAGTGTCACGCATCACGCATTGAGCGTGACAGTCACTCATTTCGGTCTTTTGTCACGCTCTCCGGCCACACATTGTATTTCTCACGCTGAAAAACTATTTGTAATATATTTAATATGCCGCAGCGCCCAAAACTCACTCACTGTGGAACCGGCAGGATTCAAGCGCGTCTCCTCCAGTGTTGCCAGGTCCGTATGCCTGCACTGTTTCCGCGGGTTGTTTGTGTAGTGCACGCTGGTTGACGCGATTGTTTTATCCACTGGAACATGATTGTTATTGAGGAAACACCCGGGAACGCTATTTGAATATTTTTGGCCGTGATTGGGTTAGTTTGATGGGCTGGTTTTGTTGTGCAGACCTGGCAACCCTGGTCTCCTCTGGTGTTGTTCGTCTGGTGTTGTTAGCCAATCAGAAAATAGCACTGTTGTATCTGGGTAAGATCTAGCGCAACAACCAATGACACCCCGTCGGCTGGGTGTCTAACATATCACCACAGATTAGCGTCACGCAAAGGCGGGGTTTGGAAAAATGACTCGCTTAACGATTCATATGGGAGTCGGTGAGCAAATCAGGTAAAAATGAATCCATATTATAAGACAACAAAAGTGTTTTTTGTCATTGCATGCTTGTAAAACTGTTGTTGGGGACTCCCAGAACAATATTAGGAACATTTTAAATGCCATAATAGGTACCCTTTAATGTATTTACAAATGTTGTTATGATGTTTGCGGTTACAAATATTATTATATTACAGTAGTCAACATTTGAACTGGATTAAAACCTTTCATCAAAGTTATACATGAATTTGGAACAATACCCGTTCTTGTCTTAGGACAACTTTAATGAACTTTTTTGATCCACTTCAAATGTTGAGAAATGTATGTATATTATATTATATTGTATTATCTTATTTCACACTTACCCGTGCCACCACTTGCCACTCAGTGGCTCCATCCTCACTGGGGTGGATGCCATAGTTCCACCTCCTCTGCAGAACGTTCAGCACAGGCTCCGCTGACACATTAAACTTGGAGGACCAGCGCACTTCAAGCACACCAGACTCAAGCTCCTCAAAGACCAGCTCCTTCCTGGGCTTCAGAGGAGCACCTGAAGATGAATAGAATAGAATAGAATAGAATAGAATAGAATAGAATAGAATAGAATAGAATAGAATAGAATAGAATAGAATAGAATAGAATTCTAAAATTAAGAGCACAATCTGGATATGCCTTTGTTCTATAGTTCTATAGTAGTCTATCAAGTATAATGTATTATTCATACTTGCTTTAGTTTTCAGAACAAATATGTTGTACTCTATGATAGTTGTATTCTATTTGCTGTGGCCTCTCCAAGGATATGACACATGACAATGGAAGCTTGTTTCCGCCACTGAATAATTAAAAAAAAAGGTAATTGGGACTTACTTGATAAGTCCCAATTACCATTTTGTAACATATGAATCTGTATAACGTTATATATAATGGATTGGTTTGTTTGTTTGTTTTTTCAAATATTATGGTTATTTTGAGGACATTTCATACATTTTGAGACAGAACAATTTAAAAAAATTAAATAATAAAAATTAAAAAGCAGCAGTTTTGACTCCAATGCCCCCCTTTGTCCAAGACAATATTTGAATGCTCTCCTATCTAAATTAATATGGTACTTCTTCTGGTAAACTCAAAAATATAATGTCAGGTTAACATCTTTATTTGTGATGATTTTTTTAATTAAGCATTTTAATTAAGATTAATATAATGTAACTACATTTAAATAATATTAAGACTTACTGGGGCCCCCCATGAAGTTTGGTGAGGCCCCTTAGTGGGCCCCGGACCCCTGGTTGAGAACCACTGCCCTATATGCATGATGAAGTCTAAATTCTAAGATTTTTAACTATTTGAGTGGTTCATTATAATAAGCTATCCATTCCAGGTGAAAGGGTTAAAATGGAAAAAGGTACAGTTATCAGTTGGTATCGAACAAAGCTGAGGTTAAAAATGGTAACTGGGTTAAACCAGCTGGTTTACCATCAGGTTTAGTAGCAGGTCTTACCCCTGTAGAGGTTCTTAGGTGACTGGCATGTGTGTCCACAGCCATTTGGGCAGCATTTCTTCTGGGCTGAACACTCTCCATCTTCCTCACATCCCTCCACACAGGCGGCTGCAAACCCGCTGGCTCTTTCTGGTGGTGGACAGTCACCCTGTTTCACCACCATCACTGATCGCAGGAACTCACAGCTCGTCACACACTCCCCATGACGCTTGGGAAACGCATGCTGAGGAGATGTCATAGTGTACAGGACCAAAGTTTAACACCTGTAACTCATAGCTTATAGATGCTAGCAATTCATTTATGTGACATTAATTTGTCTATGGATTTTTAAAACACACTTTTGATCTCATTCTCTAACCATTTATATGTACATAAAACCTGTGTGCATTCTTACATAGACAGTTTCACACTGAAAAATTGATTTATGAAACGTTGCACTTTATACGCAAAAATGTTTATATAATAGTTAAATAAATAATGGAAAATTGATAAATTCATGAAAAAATTATAATAAAATATAATATAATATAATTATGCGATATTCCCCCAGTATCAGTAATATAACCGTTTCACCGTTTGTATCACTAACATGGCCACCATATAAAAGAAATGAAATACATACTACTGTTGTTGTGTCAGGAAATGTAGTTTAAAAAAAAATAGGCAAGAATGTAGTTTTTTAGACCTAAAATTTGTGACTCATGTATATTGCTCATGGCCTATTTTACAATTTGTTTAGATGCTTTCGCAGATGCGAGCTCCAGTCCATCAGTTCAGCACTTGCAGAGAACAGCTTCATCTCGGCCAGTCCTTCAGGAATTTGCCGTTGGTTCTTATGTAGATAGTGGTTAAACATGAGATATAATTTATTTGGGACATATCGAATGGACAATCATTGGCTTAGGGGAAAATTAAGCTTAAATTTAAGCTATATTTAACTCAAATCATATTTGAGCCGATTCTGATAGTTTGTGCAAAAATTCTTTGGTTATGCAAACCGATTGTTGCAGCAGCTGTCCGGGTGGCTGGTCTCAGACGATCTTGGAGGTGAAGATGCTGGATGTGGAGGTCCTGGGCTGGTGTGGTTTACACGTGGTCTGTGGTTGTGAGGCCATTTTGATGTACTGCCAAATTTTCTGAAACGCCTTTGGAGATGGCTTATGGTAGAGAAATGAACATTCAATTCATGGTCAACAGCTCTGGAGGACATTCCTGCAGCCAGCATGCCAATTGCACGCTCCCTCAAAACTTGCGACATCTGTGGCATTGTGTCGTGTGATAAAACTGCACATTTTAGAGTGGCCTTTTATTGTGGCCAGCCTAAGGCACACCTGTGCAATAATCATGCTGTCTAATCAGCATCTTGATATGCCACACCTGTGAGGTGGAAGGATTATCTCACCAAAGGAGAAGTGTCACTAACACAAATTTAGACAAATTTGTGAACAATATTTGAGATAAATAGGCCCTTTGTGTACATAGAAGAAGTCTTAGATCATTGAGTTCAGCTCATGAAAAATTATGGCAAAAACAAAAGGGTTGCATTTAAAATGTTGTTCAGTGTATATTTGTCACATATTTGAGGTCTAAATAATTACTCTTAAAACTACATTTAGTGACACAACAACAGTAGTATTTTTAAAAATATGGTGGATTTGCTCGACGTCCATGACAGTCGCCGCAAGCGGAGTGATACAAACGGTGTGAAACGGTTAGAGTGCTGATACTGGGTGAATAATGCACGGCTGGAAAAGGCTCTCAGCCAATCAGATTCGAGAAACCAGAAAGAACTGTTGTATATAATATAATATAATATAAATATAATATAATAATATAATATAATATAATATAATATAATATAATATAATATAATATAATATAATATACATCCATCCATGCAAACCCCTTTCCTTTGTAGGGCAGGGATTCCTATCTGAGCCTATCCCAGATAATCTTAGAAATGTAATTATTGACAATTATATTACTGAAAAAGTAATAATTATGTGACCATACTATAAGTTTTATTTATTTCAGAGAAATAATATGATCTAGGATAAGTTCGGCATAAAACAGTATATGTTCGTGTGTAGTTTAAGCCTATATAAAAGGTGTATATTGTTTTTCAGCTGGCTTCAGATAATGGCTTTTCTTGCTTTTGGCACAATGTTCAAAACAATATGATTACATTTCACATTTACATGAGTTGTGAATGATTTAATGTTGCTTACTCTTATACAAGTCTAAAATGATTGATGAAGGTACTGATCAGTGCTGGCAAATAAACGATATTCAATTTTTTAAGTCCCTATTGCCCTCAGCATTGCATTTATAGCCAAAGAAACAGGAAAAGCGACATGTTACTAGGCCAAGGGTTTTAAAATGTAGAGAATCCACAGAAAAAGGATTCAAGTGCACGTCAAACAAATGTTCAAAGAGATTCTAAGACTGTTTAAAAAGAAGATCAGAGCAGAACATTATAATTTTGAACAATAGGAGACCCCTTATATGGTAGCCAAGTCTGTTAAGAAAAACAATGGAGGATTAATATTTGGAAAACCAGAACATCAAGGTCAGCCATTTTGTATTAGATTTTTTTTCTTGTTAAGAACACATCCCAGAAACTACTAGATCTATTTAGAATGCTGCGGTCTGTACCTCACATAAATCTCGACAAGGTCCATCTTTCAACTCCCAGGAGTCTTTGCATGGCTCCAGGCACTGTGAACAGACAGCAGAAGTTTGAGTATCAGCAAGCAGTCTCAAATGACTCTGGTATCATTATTTTTCAAACAATCACAGCCAAATACTGTATGCAAAAGCATTTGCTTTGAGTTGGTATGTTACAATCTACAGATATTAATGATAACCATCATATATAAAAAAAAAAAAAAAAATACTGATATCATGTTATAACTATGTTAGTAACTTTATTAGTTCAAATTTAACAAGTGAATACATCACAAAACCTTACAAACCATGCTTTTGTCTTACCGTAAATTACAATGGTAGCCCTATAATAATTATTTATATTTTAGAGTTGTCGGGACAGATTTCCAGAGAAACTGTGCGTGTTTACAGCATATTCCTTAATAAAGGAAAGAAGGCCTAGCTACTACTATATGCAGTTGAAGTAGATTGAAGCTACAACAACCTCAAATTGGAAGAGTTTGCAAGCAAAAACCTTTTCATTGCAAAACATTTCCTGTGCACTGACTAGGTTCACAAAACAATTATTATGTTGTTAACAATGCCAATCTTTAACCATTTATTGTTAGGGTTCTGTCACTTCTGTCTAGTCTATTTCTTTGTTTTGTGACAAAGCCCTGACACTCCTGTTTTGTCTTGTCTGTGTGCCTTGTTTCATGTGCTTTCACGTCATGTTTTGTCTAGTGCTGTGTTGCATGCCGCTTGTGTTTGTCACTGGCTGCATGCTTTCATGTTGTCATGTTTTGTGTGAACACATGGCTTATGAGTGTTTTCATTAGCTGCGTGTTCATGTGTCGTTTTGTGTGAGCACATGGCTTGTGATTGGCTTTACAGACCATGTACTTGAGTTTATTTTTTTTTTTGGTCATGTTTGGTGTGAGCACATGGCTTGTCTTGTGTTTCCTTGTGCCATGTGCTCTCCTGTCAATTGTCTAACCTGCACCATGTCAGCCCCAGAGGACCTGAATGAGATAGGGAGAACCACAGTGGACAGTGGGTCATCTCCTGAGATGCGAACAAATCCACTTCCACTGGGGCGAATCTCTCGCAAATCGACTCCACTGTCTCACGGGCTTCTGCATCAGGATCGGGAGCATCGGAACTGTCCAATGAGGAAAGAGAGACTGCCAAAGTGTCGAGTCCCTCTGCTAGCTCCATCTGCGATCCCCAGACCCTAAAATGCCATGCCGCCTCGGTGGATGTGGATGCAGGCCTGGTCAGAAGCTAACTCTGTTGTGTGCTTCATGACGCAGAACCATTAAGATTGGCCTATTTTCACACGTGGTTCAGACGCTTTCATGCAGCACAAGTTCTCTTGAAAGGGAGCTCGATATTATCGTTATTGGAATTCTTTATGCCACAATACTTGTTTAGTGAAAATCTGATATAATGACAGCCCTATTTATGAATAGTTTGTTTCTGCTGATCTGAATAGCGATGTTGGTTTGTAATCTAGAAGTGTTCTTGTTCTCAATTCGTTCAGAAAAAGGTTATTTTGTAATTTTTTTGTTTTTGATCACACATAGGTGTTTAGAGTCTGTCATTCTTCTCTGCAACTTGGAAAAGTCAGCGGAGAGATCCCTGAATGTATTCTGATCACTGACATTTGCATTCAGCACTTAAATCACATGCCAAAATTCTTTCATTTCATTGTCTACACCCGACTCTCTCCCTGGCTCTTTCTCTTCATTCACTCGCTCTCTCATCTTCTATTCTCCTTTCCTTAAAATTGACACTTCAATTCCTTGCATGAGTGAGCGTGGCTGCCTCTGGGGAATTCGCATTTCCAATTTCATGCCATGATGAGACACAGCGGTCACTATGGTGCTGGGGCTAAACATTGCTCTGCAGGAGAATGCTGGGAAGAGATGTGAACATTGCACATTATGCTGATCTAGGAGCTATCTTTACTCCAGTGGTCCCATTTTCAGAACAGCATGAATGGACCTTTACCACCACCTTGGGAAAAAACATACACTTCCTTACGAAGGAAAGATTCTGCAGATGTCAGTTAGAAAGTTTCGCATTAAAATGCTTGTTAATCCAGGGATTTAGTATCAGGAGGAAACGATAAGGTCGAGGCATATTTCCGTTAGAGAGTGTGTGTGTGTGTGTGTGTGTGTGTGTGTGTGTGTGTGTGTGTGTGTGTGTGTGTGTGTGTGTGTGTGTGTGTGTGTGTGTGTGTGTGTGTGTGTGTGTGTGTGTGTGTGTGTGTGTGTGTGTGTGTGTGTGTGTGTGTGTGTGTGTGTGTGGTAAAAATTGTTAATATATGTGTGTTTGTGTTGGGGAAACTGAGGTTATCCTGGGGCAATGTTTCTGAGTAAGAATGAGAGTGGGAAACACATTTATCTGGGAGGGCAGTAAAAATGTACACCTTTTAAAGACGGCGCGGGCTTGGGGTGGTGCAGTCGTCGGAAACTATGAATAATGGGAGAGGCACAGGGGCAGTTAGAGGCAGCAGAGGAGGCAGTTTTATGGAGCTCAGAATGGCCAGAGCCCTGCTGAGATCGCCTGAAGCTTGTGTGCTCTAACACACGAAACGCTGTCTCAGAGTCGCATGTGCAGTTGAGAATTACGCTTTGCCTGCTTCTATTTCCCATGCATGTAAATATCAACTCATCATGCACACTGCATTATGCCACATTTAATAAAACAAGCATTGTATAATTGAAGATTAATTAACTTACAATACAGTTTGTACAGTACTAAAGTTTACTGTTCATCATTTGCAATAGGTGTAGTACATAAAGAAATTTGTATTAAATGACTGGTGAATGAACTGCATTTTTGTTTCCAGATCTATTAATAAATCTTTTTATTTTTAATATGTTAATATTTATAAATCATATCAATTTAGCTGTATACTTGACAGATCACAAAATAAGTTATTTGAATTGAGCTAAAATAATGACACCATTGTCTTCTGTTAAGCTGCTTTATTGAAATGAAAGTTTTAATTGGAAGATTAACAAATGTATTTTTTCCTTACTGAAGAATATTGCAACATTGACACTGTTTCCCCAGTTTAATGTAAAGCGTCTTTGAAGCAATCTGTATTATATAAAGTGCTATATAAATACATGACTATTTATTTATTTACTTACTTCCATGTTTATTTATTTATTTATTTATTTATCCTTCCCTCCGGTATTCCTTCTTAATATCATAATGAAGCACAATGCCTTCATTGAAAAGAAAACTTAATTAAATAGTATAGCATATTGTTTTATTATTACTTCTTAGAAACATTTGAATAAAACTGCTTCACTGTAATATTAAAAGACTGTTGTCTTCCAAATCAAGATCATGTTGAGTGACCAACAAAGCCATGTGGTACAACCAGGAAAACCATTTGCAGGAAAAAAAAATAAACCAGAAAATGATGATGTGTGTTCCAAGGCCAGTAATTCCCTTAAAATATCAAAAACCATAATGATATTTTTTTTATTAATAATTCTCTACAAATATATACTTATTTGTAAAAAATAATGCTTTTTCATTAGAAATATTGATTATTTCATTATAATAATATTTTTTAGGATGTGCACATTTTTTGAGTCATTAAATTAAAACTTTTGATGAAAATGGTATAAAAGTTTTTCAAAATGCTTCCTTTTCTTTATTGTAGACTCGTTATCATGGACACATTATTTGTCCTTGACCCACACATAAATTATTAACATAATTATTAACTTTGGCATTCATTATTTTCTATCAGATTTAGTCTTAAAACAAATAATGCCCTTAAAATTGGAGAGGCCTACCTTGATTATGCAGCATTATATATGATAGATGTGATATATGATGCAGTCTATTGATAAACGCCCATGGCTCAATACTCTGCAGGTAATACATTTTTGTGCAACGCTGAAGTCGATGCAGGGAAATTACCTCCTACCCATATATTTTATAATTGATCATGATCAGATATTATTCATGTCTTATGACAAGTAGATTCATTGGCCTCTTTATACATTTTCATTCAGCCTCACCCTTAAACCTCAACCATTTTTAACAATAGATTGTTTTGAGGAAAGCCACATTCACATTCACAAACCTTAGTCTCATTTATCAGTCTCTCAAATACAGCATTCAATGGCCCTTTGTGTAAAGGCCTTTTATGATGCATTGCATGTTGGTGGAAAAAGCACACCATAGATCCAAGCTATAAATCACTTAAAGTATTTCAATCCAATCGCTTTCACCTTTCTAAAGCCACCTTTTGGCTTGTTCCAAACCCACTCCGCTTTTGTCCGTGAGGCACCTGTAATCTCCATGAAAGCGCTCGCTCCCAGTGTCTTTATTATACCCCAGCTCCAGTTAGTTTTCCGCCTCATTTCAGTCTCAAATCAAGCATTCCCTTCCACCGTACAAAATAAAGGTTATTTAAGAGCTGCGGACATGGAGATTGAGCAGAGAAGAAGCCTTGGGTGAGTTCCAGTTCAGCCAGTGGTGTAGTCTACGTGATACGCAGGTATACGCCGTATACCCACTAGAAAATGTCAAGGATTTCCGTATACCCACTAGGAAATGTCAAAGATCTCCGTATACCCACTTTAAAACGCGTGAGGATTCGTAACAACATCGTTTTGTGAAAGAATTTTCATTCATAAATTCACCCCGCCGTGACGTCTGTGTTTGCGCAGCGACACGGATTGAATCGCGGAAGCCAGCAACAAATGTAACAAATAACCTAGGCTACTGTAAAGCGGAACGTCACGCAATTTAGCCATTTTTGAATGAATAAATCAAAAGTAGGCTAATGATAGAATCAAATCTCGATATTTACTAAGTGTCTATGAATATTAAAGCTCAAAAAGACTGCTATTGAAATAAACTCTGAATGTTCTGCGTGTTTCTGTGAATGAGCGCTCAATGTGTGCTCTAGCCTACTACACACTGAACACTACACACTGAACACTACACACTGAACACTACACACTGACGCGCGCGTGACACTCGTGGTGTTTTCAGCGTCCATGAGGAGAACATGCACACATTTGAACTTCATTGCAGAGCTTCACAAGAATTTTACCATTTCATTTGATAAAACTAACGTCGTTCATTCGTATCATATACACACTCACAAACTTTAAAGTCTTCATGACAACCTTTCAAAATCAAAGTTTTGTATAACTTAAAATATAAAATATAACAGAAATATTTTACTATTGCACAGTAGAGTATACTTCAAGTAGGCCTAATAATAATAATAATAATAATAGTTTATTAAAACACAGAAGCTCAAATGTCTTTAATTTACAACCCACCAAAATAAAAGTTTGTAGATAAATTAAGTAACTAGACGGAATTATGAAAGAAATTGCAAAGTAAGATGTACTTTTTAAAATAATAATAATCAAATCTATTAAAACACAATTTTAAAGGAATATCACACAAGTTTTTAAAAAGTACATTTTTATTTGTGCTTACAATGTTTAAGTATTGTAATTGTCAGCTGATAAAACCTGTGCTTCAGGGACCATATTCATAGAACATCTAAGGCTAAATGTGCCCAAAAAAATTATTTCTCGTCCGGGGGGGGGGGTGTGTTTGCTGGTATATCACAGTATACTCACTACAAAAAACTAGACTACACCACTGAGTTCAGCTAAGATGCACTGCCCTTGAACAAATAACACAAACCGGGAAACAGTTATTCAAATATTTTACTTTTTAACATTATGTAAAAAAAAATAAGACCTGTTTTTTTTTTTTTATAAAAAGGTCAAATGTGAGACCGCTACCTACAGTAAAGGTTCTTTAGTAGCATTGATGCTTCCATAGAGAACCTTTAACATCCTTAGAACCTTTCTATTGCACAGAAAGTTCTTCAAAAGGTTCTTCGGATTATTAAAATATTCTTCAATCTAAGAAATAAAAAAAGGTTACTAATCACTAAAAGGTTCTTTGAGGAAACCAAAAACGGATCTTTTATGGCATCGCTGCGAAAAAAGAAGAAGAAAAAAAATCCTATATTTTTAAGAGTATAAGTGAGTCTGGATAATGCATGCTTTGGGTGTTTAATGCTGGGCGGAATGCAAGAATCCCACCCATGTCTGGACCCAACATTTGGACAAATTGTAGTCGCTTTAAGGAGTTTCCAAGCGTTGTTTAATCTACCACTGAGACACTCACTTTGTCAGCCTCAGCAAATTATGTAGAGCAACTGTAATTGAAATCTTGCCCATGTCATGAAAATTGCTGGCACTCTTGGTTTTGCAATTGCATTGGTGCCACAGCACTAATACTTGAACCTGCAATTAAACTGGAGGCTAAGAGAACTGTCAAGGCACACTAATTATTTCGCTGGCATTTGAATATTAAATGCCTAAAGGCCAAGTGCTGCAGAAGCATAATAATATTCAAGAGCAGATCTTTGAATTGAGGGCCGCCTGCGTACTTTAACATTTTTGTAGACGTCGTTCAAAAACTGAGGAAGTGGTGTATGTAGTTCTATCATGCTAATCGCTTTGAAGAGTACTTCAGTGAAGAGCTTTCCAAGTGCTGTCTGAGTATAGTTATTATGAATCAAAAAGTGTCGATTAGAGGAGGCCACTGGGTTAACAGTCAATTTGAGGCAAACAGCCTAAACAAGAGGCATCAAGTTAACAGCCTTTGGAAGCTAACTAGCTTTAGAGCAGGAACAATTAAAGCCTGGGACACACAAAGCCGACTTCAAAGAACTGGCGAAGAAAAAACCCAACGGTGTTGTCGTCTCGTGTCAGCTGCGTCTGCGACCAAAAAGCTGTGCTTGAACTACAGCCGACTGCAAACAAGCATGTGCGTTCTGTGCCTGCCGTGTAAGGAATTAACAATTTTCATCTATTAAAAAGGAGAAACCGAAACAAGTGCATATGAGATAAATGCAGATATACAAAACTTAAACAAAGCAGCGCTTGCTTACCATTTTGAATATCAGTTATGGTGATAACTTTCTTCATTTTAAGCGCCTCGTGTTATGAAAATATTTGCGTTTTGGAATGCTTGGGTAGGGTAACATAACATAAGATCAGCCTTCTGTCTGTGAAGTCTTATTTAGGTCAGACTTACTTGCTCTCTTTTCATCACTTTCGCTTTAATTTCGCTTTGACTCCTTCGCTAAACTGAACATTCAAGTTCCCACTCTCACCAACGGCCCCGACGCCGATTCAACATGCTGATTCGGGTAAGCTGTCACCGACGTGAGAACACACATGTGGAACACACCGCAAAAACTAGCCCAACAGACGCTTGCAGTTATTGTGTCCCGGCCTTAAGATATTTTTAGTTCTAAGATGGCATTTTCAATCACATGTCTAGTTGGTAAACAATCAATGGATGTCTGTGTGCACAAGCTGAATGCAAATGCTAGTTCTGGAATGTATGGTCAGGAAAACAAAAGCTGCATTCTGCTTTGTGTACATACTGTATGCACCCAGTTATATGATATGCTACAGCTCTTTAATTAGATGTGGACAATTTGTAGTGAGATTGAAGAATTGGTTACGTTTAGAGGCCTGGTCACCTGAACGTGGCATGAAAACCAACAGGAGTGAACACAGTCTAAGGTTCCAGCGCAAACCCCCATTGTTATGCAAGGAAGTCCATCTTATCTTCAGAGATCCCGGACAGAGACTGATAAACAAGTTTAGCTTTATCAAAGCTATCATTCCCATGGGCCATATTTTTACGAGTGATTACGGTTATTTATTTAATCAAGGAAACAATATTGAGAGACTCTTTGCTTTAGAATGATAAAGATGTGTCTGCATTGTAAGGATATGATTAATATTTTTAACTGCAATACTTTCAAGGGGATAGATTAAATGAAGTTTGTTTTGTTTAGTTTTCTTATTTTTTTTAATGATTTTTTGACAGTGTGTTACGCTTGTAATTGAACATATACTGGACATCCCTACTGTTATCCTACTGAAAATCTGCACACTCAATCCACAAGACTAACTGATAATGACAATATGTAATTTTGCACATTCCAGCTACATGATGACAAGACTACATGCATTATTTAGTTAGAGTATTACTAAATACATTATTACTGACACAGAGTTTTAAAAGCACACTGTCCTAAACCTTTTGGACTTCTAACTGAATGTGCATGGATCCTGTATAATGAGAAGAAAGAGTTTAAAAGGCATTGTCTTCGTTTGAAGCCAATGGAAGAAACTCTCTGGAGAATGCAGTAAAAATCCCTGGACCAGTTGGCCAAATGTTTTCATGGATCGTAGAAGAGAGGTCAAAACCCTGGCTGTTCCAGTGAACTCACCCCGAGGGTGATATGAAAACACGTGCTGCACCATTTCCAACCATATGCACACATACATCAATGCATTAAAGATCTCAAATCCTTAAAGCTGCCCCTCAAGCCATGAAAAGTCTGCTTAGGCGCTTAACTGTAACATGCACAATCATGAACTGTTTTGAAACATTTCAAAATGTCCAGATGTGCATTCAAGAACGTTTTCTGCAGACTGTCATTGTGCGGACTGCAATAGCTGGTTGATATGTAAAGGAATGCAAGCACAGAGCATTGAAAGGAAAGCAGCCCTCTTGAACAATACATCAAAGGCAGCTTTACATAATACCACAGTGAAATGTGTGGAAAATCTGCATTGGCAACATGTCAGCTCAATTCCCCTTATGCTACTGGCATATTATTGTTATTTAATGACTAGGCTGCTAGAGCATGTTAATGTCCTCATTAAGAAAAGTGGGTTGAGTTCTTTACTGAAATTAGCATTTTGCCTTGAAGTGAAAAAAGAAAAATAACACCGGCTGTATAATTTAGTGTGAATCAAAACACATAGCCTTTCTACTCCATTTGTATCAGTCTCATTACAGATGTGACCTCTAGCTTTGCAAGTGAATCATAATCTAATTTCTGTACGACAACCAGCTAGCATGGAAATAATAGTCCAAGGCGATAGCTGACAAATACAGTAGCTTTTACGATGATGTATGATGTCATTACGGGAGGTGCACAGGCATACCAATGCTTTACAGTGATAGATCTGTGTTGGCTTTTATGTCAAGCTGCTGTGAAATGCTGTGTAATTTTGACAGAAATTACCTTTGCACACTGTTTATGGCTCTGACACCATCCAAGGGATCCATTACTCTGCGGACAGAAGAGACAGATGGAATTGCGTGTCAGAATGCTGTAATCACCAGTCACATCAGACAAGCTCATTTGAATCGTGTTATTTTAATGTGCCCCTGCAGAGCAGAGAGGCTTTAAAAAGGACATTTCCTATTATGAACGCATTATTCTTTTTTTAAAAACACTGCCCTGACTACGGTAAAGTGAAATTGCTCATAAACCAGAACAGTCAGTCTACATCCCCTTCCTTATTAAAAAGACTAGCCAGGGCACCTGAGCACAGAAACATCAGAAATCACTCATCAGCACCTGGAATCACACAACTTGTTTGCATAGCAGATCTTGGAATGTTCCGTAGCGTGTTAGGAATCGTCACAGTGTTTTTATCTGAATAACAACTAGTTGTTTTAAGCTTATGCAGCATATTAGATTGGCAGACCACAGGATAACGCCCCTGGCCAGTCTTCCGAATAATGGTTATTGAATAGCACAATAACATAGAAAGGACAAAACCTTTTTGGTGCACTGTATATTTTATTGAACATGGTGGGGACTCTAAAGTAACCACAATATTATCGCTGCCAGATCTCGCAACTACGCCACTATGGGGAATAGAGCAACAAATCTATTTTGGCCTGTGGTGGGATCAATGGATCAAGCCGGCAGCATTAGCATGGTTAGTTCACATTCTGTTCACATTCACATGGATGTGCTCACATCAGAGCTACACAAACCTATTCTCATTACTAAAGGTATAGACATATTTTATTGTTATTGGGTAAACAATGTATAAGAGCGTACTTGTATTACTTTGTATTCATGTTAGTCTTATATGTTTTTTTTTTAATAAACATTTATAACATTTTCAAGAAATTGTACATTTAATGACTCTAAAATGTCATGTAATGTAACCAAAAAGTAATATATATTTTCCTTACACATTGAATACATGTGCGTGTATTACCCTCTTTTGTTTTTATTTACAAAAGAGTGTAAAAAATATATTTTTTTTAAACAATTATTATGAATCACTTCATAAATATAATTACATTTTCGGGGGAAGTTGCACCACATGACATTTTACAACAATGTATTGTCATAAAAAAAAATCCAATTCTGAATTCTCTATGATATAATTTCCTAAGTTTCTTTTTTTCTGTGTGTTTCTTCATATTGATTGGATCACAAAACACATTTTATGTCCTTCTTCTAATTAGGATTTTTCACTTTTTATGATATCAGGACAGTTGTATAACCCTGAAATGTTTGACTTTATGTGCCCCTAAAAATAATAATATATAAAAATAAAAAATATTTTCTATTGTTTTATTAATTATTTGAATAAATGAATGGGGCAGATTTTTTTTTTACATCATTAACCAATTCCTAAATGTATTAAATCATTTTATACTGTCATATAATGAAGTAATAAAACTATACTTCTAAATAACTATTGGTTCTTGGGAAAAACTTAAGACATAGTGAAGCAAAGACTGATGATGAAATAAAACAATGGCAGTCAAACAGGATATTGAGACAGCTGAAAGATTTGTGTATTTCCACGTAACTGTCTGCATAACGCTGATAGATCAGACGTTCTCTGAACCACATCAAATGCTCTCTAATTTCCCATAATCATTAATCATCAGTGATACTCCTCATAGCTCCATGTTATGCCTCGCCACAGCATAACTTGACATTCAGCTCAGCCCGTCTAAATTAACCCATGACCCCGGTCTCCATTTGATACTAGAAGAAGGGGGATAATTGCCAAAATGGCTTCCCCCCTCGGGAGACAGCGTAAGTGGGCTTTAGGGATGTGGACACGAAGACAATGATCAGCAGATATGAAAAGCATTCATTCTGGTTTATTCCCTGCTCGGACATCAGAAGGACAGCAGCTGTTCAGGAACACTAGCCGCTGTTTGAGTCGGAGAGCTCTGGAACGCTTTGAACCCATTGTGGAATCGGTGCTGAGACAATGAAGAGCTTCTAGACCAGTGTCTAATTTGATAGCATCTCCAGATGGACAGCTTGCTGTAGAATAAAGCATTTGATAAAAGAGACTGATGTGCATAGCTTCCCTCTCATGATGTCTGGATTAGATAACAACAAGGCCATCACTGTGATGAGCAGACGGTATTTGAAGATAGGAGATGATTTAATTTGAATGGGTAAATATATCTGGATGATTTGTATTGGGGGCTTTCGAATGGGCATTGGGCTTTTAAATACATGCATTGGTTGATGTTGATGCATATATAGTCTATGTCAAAAACATCTTTAAGTTGTTATTATTGTGGAATAGTATAGCTCATTCATGAAACAACAAGAAAAGAAAACCCCTTTGATGCTGAATAATGTTTGACACTCACTAATCATCTTTTTTATATATTATATAATGAACAAAATTCCTGCAGAGTTACATAATGTCTCTATCATTCATACTAAAGGTTCGCAAAACAATTGTAAATGAATTTGGCTATCTAGCTGTCTATTTCTGGGTCGGATGTCGGTGCAAACTCATGATAAAGATCAGGAAGGACATGAGGATGAATATAATCACGGTAACAAGGGAGTTTGTTGACAGCAGACAAAAAGTGCAGACACACGCACAAAGATCCCCCTCCACATGCCTCTGCGCAGATACAAACACACATAAACATATAAGGCATGCACACACACATACACAGAGGAAGTCTCTAAAACACACTCCTCTTCTACACCCCCACCCCAAACCCTCCCATGGTCTGTCATAACCAACATAAACAGAGAAGCAAGTAACTTAAAACGTCTAATGAAACCCCAACCGCAGTGTTGAGACTGAGGCTGGTAGAGATTTGTACAGTTGTGTCTCCAGTTTTCCAATTCTATGCATTTGTTTGTTTATAGATAGAACTATTTTTGGGAGAATGGTTAGGAATTTGAAATGGATGAGCTGATGAGTGAGTTTGCTTGTGTTCGCTGAGTAAGGTATAGCAGTAAAAATAACTGTCATTTAACTAACAAAAATATATTTAGTTCATCTGATGAGGTGTAGAGTGATGGTACATTTACACAAACATTTCTTTATCAAATAGAGCCACTAAATGATCTATTTGTAGTTTTCTTATCTATTTGGAGTTTTAAAATATTAAAATTAATAGATCAGTATTATTATTAGATCAACCTAATCGATTTTATGATATTTTTACAGAAACAAATGGCACCAATAACATTTTGATAGGAAAAGTAACTTATTATTTGTATAATTTCTGTACGTTTACAGTCATTTAATCTCTTGAGACTATTTAGATCCCAAATCAACTTTGCATATATATAATGGTAATAATAATAATGCATATTATGTTTTCATTCAATTTAATCCTGCTGGTTATTGTTTGAAAAGCAGAAGAAAAACAATAGGCTAATATCACGAATACAAATAACATAACACGCAATACAATAATGCTAAACAATCTGTATCCGTTGTGGGGGAAAAAACAAGATGTTGCTTTATAATATAAGTTTAGTTAAATGAAGTTCAATATAAGTTTCGTAATAATGAAGTAGCCTATATTGTTTTATAAAGGCAGGGTAAAAGGCTTTTACTCGTCTACAAGGGACTCTTTGATTCAGTATTTGAGTACAACACACAATTTATTTACTTGTCAACTCTTTTCTTACTTACCTGGAAATGTCTTGGAGAGAGAGCGATGCGCGTGCTGTGAAGACTCAAGCACCTGGCTCCGCACCTCGTACGGAAAATACTACCAAGAGCTGAAGACGAGTCCTGCCTCCTCATTACTACAAACCCGCTGTTTAATAACAGTATAATCCCAATGCACAAACCGATGAACGCGTCGCGCATCTTGACGAACAGAAAGTGCCTGTTGAACCGAAGAGCTTGAAAGTAAAAGTGGATGTGAGGGTGCTTGATGCAAATAATGAAAGTTCAATGAGCGCGTGTGGGCGGGGCTTCAACATAGACGCGCGCTGCTATTGGACAGAGTTTGCGCCCGTGAGACACGCGGGATCAGGTGCATCGAGCGCACGCAGCAGCTGTTCAGTGAAGATACACAGCTTAATGCTCTCTGTGGATTGCTCACTTCATGGCTGAACACAACACAACTGTTTGGTTGTGACATTGTTTCAGGGTATCCATATGAAAATAGTATTTAATTCATTTTAATAATAAAAACATTACATCAACCTGTTTGTTGGTTATATGTTATGGTGATTTGTCCATCTCAAACTAATAAGCATTAATAAGTTAGAGACTTTGGCATTGCTGCCATCTTTTGGTGACACATTACAAGTAGACCACAAAATAGCACATAGAACACATTTCTTTGATACAGAAATAGAATGGTCCACATTATCTATCTATTTAATTGGTTCCACTTTATAATAAGTGTGGTTTACTAACATTTTAAATTAATATTTGATACAATGCACTTACTGGGTACATACATGTTTTACATTGTACTTATTGTCAAAAAAGCCTTCATGTGATTATCTGTAATTATTGTCTGTAATTACATCTATACTTACACTGTGTATTTTGCCTTACACCCCCACTAAACCTGTCCCTATAACTTACCCGTATCCCACATCAATTGCAGTAAATGTGTTTTGCAATACAACATGAACACAATAAATACATTGTACCTAACAATTATTAGTTTGTAGTATTTTATTTTATTTATTTTTTGTATGTATAAACATAGTATTTACAGACATTCTAAAAAAAAAAATTCTAACCATTTTGTCATCATGGATGAAATATTTTTCGCCTTTGACTTTCTCACCCAAAGAACTAGATTCATTTTTTCCAGGCCTTTTAAAATCTCAGCCAACATGCCATCCAATGCACACATTTTCCACTCAGTCTGTGTTGTTGAAATGCAGCTATGCACGTGTGTGTGTCCGATAGAAACCCCACAATATCATGGACCAAACCCTGAGCCCATCTGGAGTGGAGCAGGAAGCATCCAGGGAACCCCACAACTATTAAAAAGGTTTCACTGGTAGCTGAGAACAACAACAGTTTTATGTGCGGAGCGTTTAAAACGACCACTAACGTATACCACAAGGTATCTCTAAACATACTGGCACTGGTCCCTCGCCCAAGGAACGGAGAAAATATGACGTGTTGGAAATATTGAACTAAATGATGTGCTTTTTTTCACTCTGTCATGCGAGCTGCTGTAATGGATTGTGCTTCACAAGGGAGATCCCAGGGTGTTAACGAGACGCCCGTCCTCCTCCCTACTGGGTTTTATGAAGTAGTGAAGCTTCCTGGTGTTTTGGCAGCTGTGTTGTCAGCAATTTGGAGGTCTTTTTTTAACAGGTGAATCACAGTGGCTTCCTTTAGCAGACTGAGCTGACATCAAGTTAGTAGTAATTATCAACATCTGATTACTAATCTCATGCTGTGTAAGATTGTGGGTGCGTCACAATAAGCCCGCTTGCTCCCTAGGTCATGAATCGGTACACTGTGTACATGGGTTCGGACCCTGACTCACTGCATTTAGGGCCTTTCCCAACACCCACTCTTGCGTTCTTTGAAATTGACAACTTGTCTACTTACATGAGTAATTTCCTGTATTTTGCCTAAGTGTTCAAGTGGACATGAAGACCGGAAGTGTGCATAGTGTTGTAAAAATTCAAGTAAAGTTTTGTTGAGCTTTGTTTACACATTTGGATTGTCAGTGCTTAACAATAAACTTATAAATGTTTGTTCAGTAGCCCCTACAACAGATAACAATTTAATTGTAGTGCTTCTAAAAAAACAGCCTTTTTTTCCTCTAAATCTTGCAATTTTAGGGTGAGTTTCTGAGCGAGATGAATAATTAGATTTTTTTTTAGCTTTGCCATTTTTCAGACCTGGGACAGTCTTGCACACTTCCTGTCACGTGCACACACTCTCATGACTGCAAGTGTCAGTATTGGGACATCTTGCGTTGTAAAATGTCCCCACCACTGATATTTATAAAAGAACAGACAGGACCGATATCTTTCAGACATTTTTTTTTGAATTACTGTTTAATGTACGTTATGAAAAATACATGGATTGTTTTGTTCCACATTCCTGCAAAATTTTAGCTAAATTTTAATAAAAAGAAAATTTTTAACTAGATCGTGTTCATGTCTAGCGATGTTATACTGTTTTTTTTTTTTTTTTTTAAATCTTCAAATAACTCACATTGTTTATTGGATCGTGTGATTTATGTTTTGTGCTTCAGAATTCCCATTAAAGGAACATAATGAGCATTGACACTTTTTTGTGGTGCATTGTGGGATTTTCTATGGTGCTATTTTCTATATGTTGTCTCAATCTCAAGAATTTTGTGATTGAGACAAGCCTATAAAATGCCAGACTTCCTGGTCAGTGCCCTGACTGTTGAACTTGGGAGCAGCTGCATGAGGGGTAAATTTGTTTAAAATATGTATTTATTCACAAACATTTAAAAATGTGTTCTATATTGTGTGAATGTGTGTAATATATTTGTAATCCAGACCTGCTATATTCGTCACGTTGCTATTTTCATTTGACCTACCATTGTCAGTTGCATCTCTTCACTCTTTCCTGTGGCCTTATGGCCTTATGTTGTTGTCCACTGTATAGTAAGAAAGTGTGACTCCATACTTACATGTGAGTATTCTCTGAATAAAATAAACATTTCACTTGGCCAGATTGGTGCTCCTGGTGGTCGAACCACACACCATAACATTTAGGAGGTGAGGTGTCAGTCACTCCTCCTAAAAAAGCCTTTAAGCATCAGTCTTTGTTACTTACACATAAAATTAGCCGTCTGTGACGTGTTTGTGGTTTCCTCACAGCTGTGAATTTCTATGTAAGCGTCTATACAAGTGTGTGTACTCCAGCAGGATAGTGTGTAGCATTGGTGGTTGGTGTGTGTGTACACATGGAAAACATGTTGGTGTGGGGTCCTCTTTTCTCCTGCAGCCTTACTGAATGGTATTTCCCATAACCCCCTTGTGCTTCCAGGGAAATGCTTCGGCCGTTGGGGAGCCCAGCTTGTAAATATGGAGTACAGGGAGATCCTTGTAGTTTATTTGGGCTTAGTAGGGGAGCATGAGGTAGGCTGATTTTGTCATTTCCCTCTTTTTCCTCAGCGTTAGGAAACAACCTGCTAATATGCCTGAATAGCTTTTTATTGTGTTATTTTGGGAAAACCGAATGAACATGTTGATGTCAGCTTACAAATGAGTCACATTTACCCAAGAGCAAAAAATCTGTGTAAAGTTTACCGGCATTATAATAAAAATGAACTGCTTTTCAAATATGAAGAATGTACAGTTCTCAACCTGACCAGAATGATGAAACTACTCACCATCTGGCAAGTGAAAACTATGATAAAATCAAATGAATAAACGAGGGAGTAGGGAGATTTCATCATTGCCACTTTGATTTATTTACATTCTGACCAAGTATAAATGGAATCTTGACAGTGGCACAAGGAAACTCATTTTTGTGTTAAAGTGAGACATTTTGAGGTCTGTCAGCTCAGAATGGGTTATTAGGCCTGACAGAAGATTCTGGTCGTCTTTGTTTATTAACTCTGCTGACATCTGGTGGGCATTAATGCCATTACAGAAGTACATTTGATGTTTTCCTGAGGACCAGTTACAACAAAAGTGTCAGGGAAACAAAATCAGTTAAATGAAAGCAAAACCCTCAATGCACTCTGATACAGTCACTAATGGATGCAGTATTGACCATAAACTCTAAGGTTTCCATAATCAAAGTCATCATAGATGTCTGTTAGATCACTGAGACAATGAAGTCTGGACTTCATTTAGAACTAGACTGTATTTGAAAATATTGCTGTCAAAAACACACAACAAATAATCTAAAATCATTTGAAAAATTGGAAGATCTTCATTTTAAATACATGGAGCAACTTCCTTTGTCTTTGATCTAAAATTTTCCCAGAAAAAAGCATTGTTTGTAATGGTGTGCTTTATAATTTTTTATTCACCTTTTTTATTATCAATATTAATACTGTTTATATGAAAGAGAAGTTTCATTCTAGTTTGAACACATATTAAAATGTCATCTGACTTCAGGGCCACAACCACCATAGACATTGATCTGTGGCCAGTATTCACATTCTTTGTTTTTGAATAGTTGTGACGGTTTACATAAATGTGTAAGAAAGCAACCTATTTTTATGTGATCTGCTGGGATCTTCATGATTCAGTTTCATGTCCCTTATCTATCCAATTAGCAAAATTGTGATCACAGTCAGGGAGGAGCACTTAATAACTTAAGATTAACAGGGCATGTGAAATATAGAAAGTTATCAACTTAGTTAATCTCCTGATAATCAACGGAAATGATAATTGAATTGATGGACACAATTGACTGCAGAAACATTGTTACATCTGCTGATATCTGATATTCAGAACCATAGATGTCCATTTTAAAGGCCAGATGTCTTACGGCGGATTCTCTATCGTCATCACCGGCGGCCATCTTGTCACAGGCAAGCTTTCTGGCAGGCTCTGTGGTACCTGATGTAAGGTGAGAACACAAATACTCTTATCTCGCTGAAATCTTGGCAGATTTGCAAACGGTTTGGTTTCTTACTAATGTTATTAATGTGGCTATAATACTGGATGTTTACATAATAAATACATAATTATTCATAAGTGTGCAGTGTCATAACTACATCTCTGACGTTTATAACAAACCGTTTGAAAATCGGTAGAAAATTGAGCAAGTTATGGTTATTTAAAAAGTACATGCACCATAAAACACAATGTTACAAGTGAGCGAGCTGCCTGTGACAAGATGGCCGCCAGATGCAGACGTCGACCTCCATTGGCCAGCAGCACGGACGAGACATCTAGCCTTTATTATGGATATCTATGTTCAGAACTACTGCACTGTGTGTGTCTGTAATCCAGGCCTGGACTCTCTCGTACTTTACAGTTGTTGGTCCTCTTTTTATGCTTCCTCTCCTCCGTAAGAGAAACGAGACCGTTGCGTCGCGCAGGTGTCGCTCATTATCAAATCACACCACCGGCCTCGCGCAGTTCTCCGACGGCCCTCGGCCTCGTCCTGCTCGCCACACTCCGGAATCAGTGGAGAGATAAATATCATTTAAAGGGCACCTATTATGGAATTTTGAAAAAATACCTTTCATGTAGTGTGTAACATAGATCTAAGTGAACGAAAACATCCTGCAAAGTTTTAAGGGGGGGTGAAACACTCAGTTTCACTCAATCTCATGTTAATCTTGAGTACCTATAGAGTAGTATTGCATCCTTCATATCTCCAAAAAGTCTTTAGTTTTATTATATTTATAAAAGAAAGACAGGCTGTACCGAGTCTTTCCGGAAAAAGCCGAGCGGGTGGAGGCGTGCCGTGTGGGCGGGAGCGCGCGAAGCTTTTGCGTGTGTTGTAAACAGACAGACTGGTGGTTTATGAGGACATGATTTAGTTTTACAATAAACAAACTGACACCTACAGTGGCCAGCTAAACAAATGTATTTAAACACACAAACACACACAGCATACATCGCATGCTCCATCGATACATTAACTGTATGTTATCATGTTGTTTACTTGCTGTGCTTAACGTTACACGCCGATAGTTAACAACACACAGACATTTGAAGCAGTTTTACTCACCGCCTGCGGTTCCAATGCACGACGTGAACCTTTATCGTTAGGACTGCTCCATCCTTAAGTATTAGGCGATCTGCAAATCCGGCGTCGAACTGGGCCTATAACTATAACCGTCGAAATGAAGGGAACAAACAAGAACACTTGCACAACTCCGTTGCTGCTCTGGAAAAACAAAATCCATCCACAGGTCCCTTAACGCTGGGTTCTTTGGAAATTTGTGCAGTGTTGTCTTGCCCTGGCAACCAAAAACACACTTTTTTGGTGCCATTTTTTTTATTGCAGCGCAGCAGAGCCTAGCGCTCTGATCTCTCGCACGCACTAGGCTACAGCTGCGCGCGCAGAGAAGTGCTTCCGGGAGAAGTGCTCTTAAGACCCGTATAAGGAAATTCCGTCCCCACTCTGACGTCACACAGACCCATACTCGAAAAAAACTTTCCGAAACTTGTGACAAACCGGAAGGAGTATTTTTGGAACAGAAATACTCCATCAAACTTACAACTTCAGTTTTGAAACTTTGTCCATGTTTAGCATGGGAACCCAACTCTCTTTAACAGTGTAAAAAACTCACTATGCATGAAACAGCATTTCATCCCCCCTTTAAATATGAAAGTTCACCGTATACAAAGTTATTGTCTCTCAAAAGTGAGAGTCGACTCTGAGTCGCTGATATGAATCGATAGACGAACAATGCTTTTTCTCTATCTAGATGACGTCAACTTGACAAGTTTTTTGAATAAGATACGCCCACTCATTGCGCTCGTAGACGCCAGGGAAAACTAGAAAACATCACGACGACGAGACGCTGTGTTCTGAAGTGCGAATCAAAAGCGAACTTTTTTTTCACTGCCCAGGGACGAGCATGTGAAGAATCAGTGGCTACAGTTTATACAACTATACCACACAATTATAGCCGAACCTTGTGCTGTGTTCGCGTCATTTTAATGACGATTCCTTTACAAACATAAATGCTTTCAAGTGTGGATTCGTGAGCCGGTTGATAGGAAGATTCAGTACCAAGTTTATTTGGATCATCTTCCTCCTCAGAATCACAACCTGTAAGTATTATTAATAATTGTTGCTTTTATGGGTTTTGTAGCACGCTATGTGTATGTGTTGTGTAAGTTACGCTCAGCGCAGCTAGGTCTCTAATGTCATTTTTTTTTAATATGTGAAATGTTTGTCGTTGTTATTGGAGTATCCTCCAATTTTTTTTTTTTTTATTTAAATGAAAAGATGCAGGGTTGTGTTTTATATTTCTTTTTGTTATAGGCTAACGTTACATGCAGTGAATAATATAATCAGGTCTACATTGCCTGAACCACATTTGTGTGCCTATAATGTTTAAAATGTATTTAAATGAAAACAAAAAGAGGCAGAGTGGTGTTTTATAACATATTTCGTTTTATTGTTGCCTAAAATGTACATGCAGAGCGAGCTGAGTGACGCTTTCAAGAACGCGTTGTTCCATTTGGTGAATTACCGTCCTCGGGAGTGCTTCTGTTGAGAAGTGGCGCTTCTTCTGACACGTCTTCTTGTGACAAAATGCCGAGAAGCAATGACAAGATCTGCTGTATGCCATCCATTGGTGTTTACTTTGTCGCTTTCTTCTTCGCGCGAAAATGACGTTGATCGCTTCTTTCAGGCAAATACCACGTCTATCAAGTAGGGTAACTGTAGGCGGTGGAAACGCTAGCCGGATCATGGTTTACTGACCCGACCCGAAACGAACCGTACCGTACTGCTCAGTGGAAACGAGCAAGAATAGAGCGTATTGTACTACTGCAGTGCTTTATCAATATATTTATGCGTTGGGCTAAAAATGCAAATAATAACTGACTGGGTCATCTGACCAATCACCGCAGATTAGCGTCACGCAAAGGAGGGGTTTGGAAAAATGAGTCGTTGAACGAATCATTATGGAGTCGGTGAGCAAATCAGGTAAAAATAAATGCATATTATAAGACAACAAAAGTGTTTTTTTGTCATTGCATGAATGTAAAACTGTTGTTGGGGACTCCCAGAACAATATTAGGAACATTTTAAATGCCATAATAGGTGCCCTTTAACACTCTCAGGAGGGCGGGTTTTTTGACAAAAAAGAGTTGGAGTTGATCCAGCACGAATTTCTCCAATAGCTTAGAAATTAAAGGTAAGACAGAATTAGGCCGAAATTTTTTTAAAACAGAAGGATCTAGTGAAGGCTTATTGAGCAGAGGAGTGACCGTAGCCACTTTAAGATTGGCAGGAACAGAGGCCGTTTTGAGACACTTGTTGATAAGAGATACTATACCTGTCCCAAACAAATCAATTATTACTTTTAAAAATCTCGGGTGAATGATATCATTAGGACAAAATGAAGGTCACGTTCTTTAGTGTCTAGAGGTTGATGGGATTAAAAACCTCCCAAAAATCAGAAGCATATGTCAAGATTGGGGGGACAGTTAAATTAGGGCAGGATTTACAACAGACTGAATGACTAAAAACAAAACTTTGGGTTATAGTGATTGGATTCAATTAAGTTAGAAGAAAAATAAGCAGCTTTCGCAGACTTAGCATCATTCTGGATATGATGTTAGAGAGTCTTTGAACATTTGGAATGAGACAAGTAGCTTGACCCGTTTCCATTTGCGTTCAGCCTTTCTACATATCTGTCTTTGGTGACAAGTGTCAGAGTTTTGCCACAGTTCAGATTTTGGTTTGCACTTGTGGTCTCCAACTTAAGTATACATGCAAATGAGGATAATTAACGACACACACCTGGACTAAATGAAAAAAATCTAATCAATAACCATGACAACCAACTCAACTCAGGAAAACGGTGAAAACTGAAAAACAATGTCCAAATGGTGTGTGACTGTGACAACAGTATATGTTTAGGACATGTTTCATAAAAAAAAAAAAAAAAAAAAAAAAAAAAAAAAAATGATGCCGCTATTACTCTGTGCAAAATATAAGCAGAACTTATAACCTCTATCCATTGACGCTGATTTAGCTCCGGAAGCCCTCTCTGTGGATGCTTCGCGAGCATATTAAGTGCCATGTCTAGTTCTGAGGAATGAGATGTGGAGAGAGAGTTGAGGCGCCCCCCTCCTCTGCTGCCCCGCATATAAGTCTGTGAGCCTTTAAACCTTCGAGATCTCCACATTAAGGAGTCAAGGTAATGGAGGAATCTGTATTTGCCTCACATAGTGTCTCCCACGCACAGTGGCGTCATGCCCATTCAAAGTGAGGGGGCACATGCCCCCTCAGATTTTTCCTCCCTGATAATTTTTTTGTCACAACTTTATTCCTATTATGCTCCATAATTACCAGTGCCTATAACGACTCAAATGTATTCTTCTGGATGTGTAATAAATCGGTCAGCATCATCCCGCCCCTTTTTCCTAATATGGTGTCTGTGTATATCAAATCTAGAGCGCTACTAGAATCTTTGCTGTGTATGTTCAAGCAACTCACTCTTCTCGCACGTTGAGTTGGCAATGTTTTACAGATGGTCTTGAAGTGGGCAAAGCAACGAATCGGCATTGAATTATTCATCGGATGATATTAAAAAGGTACTAGTGGGATTATTTGTGGTTGACCTGGAAATTTGAACTTGATCAAAAAGTTATGGATTTGATTTTCTAGCTTTTCTGTTAGCTCATAAATGTCCTTATTGAAAATATGATAATGAGCAGTGTAACTACAGTATTTCAATGATTTTAAGTCAAGTCAAGTCACCTTTATTTATATAGCGCTTTTTACAATACAAATTGTTTCAAAGCAGCTTTACAGAGATAACAGGAAAACAATGTTGTAATAGTATTGTTCAATTGAAAATTAAATGTCCCCAACTAAGCAAGCCAAAAGGCGAAGGCAACAGTGGCAAGGAACCAAAACTCCTATCAGGTGACATAATGGAGAAAAAAAACCTTGGGAGAACCCAGGCTCAGTCGGGGGGCCAGTCCTCCTTTGGCCAACGAATGAACAGTGTATGATTATGAGTTAGGCAGCAAATGTCAGGAGTCAGATGGGATCAGAACTTTCACGATATTATCCAGTTCATCTGGTTGGGTAAGGTCATCCGGCCGGTGAGGAGATGAGTGTGTTGAGGTGTCCATGGGCCTTCACAGCCCTGATAATGCGTGTCGTCGTGTCCATGTGATGGTCCTTCATCAGATCTGGATATGCCCTGGATCCGGCGGTCTGCGGTAAACCTCGGGATAAACAGAGAGACTAATATTAGCGTAGACGCCATCCTTCTTATGATGTACAAAGTACATCAGGAATTATGGGAAGTTTCCCGGTTCCGGCTGATCTAATCTATGCAGCCTAACATTGAATTATAGAAATCTCTAATGTGTTATGTGTATGCTAAGCCAAAGAGATGTGTTTTTAGTCTAGATTTAAACTGACAGACTGTATCTGCTTCCCGGACCGTGTTAGGAAGATTGTTCCAAAGTTTTGGTGCTAAATAGGAAAAGGATCTACCGCCAGCAGTCGATTTTGATATTGTAGGTATTATCAACTGGCCAGAATTTTGAGATCGCAATAGACGTGAAGGACTATAATGTGTTAAGAGCTCGCTCAAGTACTGGGGAGCTAAACCATTTAGTGCTTTGTAAGTAATCAGCAATATTTTAAAATTTATACGATGTTTAATAGGCAGCCAATGCAGTGTTGACAGAACCGGGCTAATATGGTCATACTTCCTGGTTCTGGTAAGAACTCTAGTGGCTGCATTTTGAACTAGCTGTAGTTTGTTTAATAAGCGTGCAGGGCAACCACCCAGTAGAGCATTACAATAATCTAGCCTTGAGGTCATGAAAGCATGAACTAATTGTTCCGCATTTGTCAGTGAGAGCATATGACGTAATTTAGATATATTTTTAAGATGGAAAAATGCGGTTTTACAGATACTAGACACGTGACTTTCAAATGAAAGATTGGTATCAAAGAGCACACCCAGGTTCCTAACTGACGTCGAAGACTTAACAGAGCAGCCATCAAGTGTTAGACAGTATTATAGGTTATTAGGTGAGGAAGTTTTTTGTCCAATGATTAGAATCTCTGTTTTTTCAGAATTTAGTAATAGGAAATTACTGGTCATCCAATTTTTTATATCAGCTATGCATTCCGTTAATTTTGTGAATTGGTAAGTTTCGTTAGGTTTTGAAGAAATATACAGCTGAGTATCATCAGCATAACAGTGAAAGCTAATTCCATATTTCCTAATTATATATCCTAATGGTAGCATGTACAGAGTGAACAGCAGCGGTCCTAGTACTGAGCCTTGTGGTACGCAATACTGAACTTGTGATCGATAAGACATCTCTTCACTTACTGCTACAAACTGAAAACGGTCAGATAAGTATGATTTAAACCATGCTAGTGCAATTCCGCTAATGCCAACATAGTTTTCTAGTCTATTTAAAAGAATGTTGTGGTCGATAGTATCAAATGAACTTTACTTGCTGAACTTTATTGTTGTTAAGAGGAAAACCCCTTGAGATGTGACATCTCGTTTTCAAGGGGGACCTCAAGAAAAACATACTTCACATACATACATACATACTAACAGAACAAAGACAAAAGCTCTCCAACACACCAAAACCACCCATATCTTTCCCAACCCAACCATTTGATATTAGGCAATAAACAGTTTAAGGTCATTCATATAGACAACTGAAGAAGAGGAAAAAAAATACAAATAAATAAATAATAATAATAAAAATAATAATAATAAAAAAAATTCAAGCATTAAGAAAACAGTTGCAGCTTGTATGCAAATAATTAAGAAGAGACATCTTAAACTGGTGAAAAGAGGAGATAGATCTAAAAGAACTAGGTAAACCATTCCAGTCAGTGGCTTTAAATTTAAAGGCTCTCCTCCCACTTTCTTTAGATACCTTTGGTACGGAAAAGAAAAGATGGTCAGTGTCTCTTAAGGCTGTATGATGTTTGATATGGAACCAAGTATTGTTTCAAATAGGATGGGTAGTTTGAGAAAATACATTTGTGAACAAACTCCAGCCAGTGATACTGTCGTCTAGCGTTAAGTGAAAAAAGATTCAATGACTGATACATCTGACAGTGATGAGTTCTAAATGGGCACCTCAGAACAAATCTACAGAGACTATTATAAATCACATTCAAAGGTTTAAGATTGGTTACGTCTGTGTTCTGATAAACAACATCTGCATAATCAATTATGGGCAATAATAGTTGAGTAATAATTTTTATCTAACCTGTTTTGTAAAACAATTAATTGAACGGTAACATTCTTAAGGTACGATTTACATTTTTTTACAATAGAATCGATATGAGGTCTAAAGTAAGTCGGGAGTCGAGCCAAAGGCCCAGATATTTAAACTCATCAACATTTATTAAAGGTATACCATCCAGGAATTTAATCTCAAGAAAATTATTATTTTGCTTATGGAGTGCAGATCTAGTTGCAAAAAGCATGCTATAAGACTTATTTTTATTCAATACAAGCAAATTAGAAGAGAACCATGTTTGAATAAGATTGAAATCAAATTGGAGTGAGGTTTGAATATTAGATATATCGTTTTTAGATATATATATAACAGTGTCATCTGCATAAGATGAATCTGACAATCTAAACATATTTGTGGGAGATCATTTATAAAAATAGAAAATAAAAGGGGCCCTAGGGAAGAACCCTGAGGGACACCAGTTTCCATTACTCTAGGCTGGGAGAGAGCAGCATTAAAAGACACACTTTGACGTCTGTAATGAAGATATGAATTAAACCAGAGAACAGCTGATTTTGAAAGACCAATAGCATATAGTTTGTCAAGAAGAATATAGTGATTGACCATATCAAATGCCTTAGTGAGGTCAATAAAGATTGCACTAAATGCAGCACTAAGATCAAGTAACACTAATAGAGAGATACAACCACGATCGGATGATAGGAGCAAATCATTTGTGACTTTAATGAGAGCAGTCTCAGTACTATGGTACGGTCTAAATCGGACTGAAAATCCTCGCAGATATTATTTCTTTCTAAAAAGGAACACAGTTGTGAGGATACTGCTTTTTCTAGTATCTTTGACAGAAAAAGCAGATTCGAGATTGGCCTGTAATTGACTAATTCTGTAGGATCAAGTTACGGTTTTTTAACAAGCGGTTTAATCATAGCCAACTTAAAGAAAAAATTTTACTAAAGTAATGTTACATATTATATTTGATTTGAGTACTTTTTTACATTTCTGTCAAGTATTAACCATTTTCAAATAAACGCGGTAGTGTTAACCTTATTCAGCACTGAAATCGGTCAAACTTCTTTCAAAGTCCTTCATCACATATTAATATTAAAATAACTTAATTTCAGAGCACCACAAAGTCAGACCTCAGCACTTTTATGTACGTTTAATGTAAGATCGTTCTTAGCTCACATACCAATTTAAAATCATAACATAAAAACTGCAATGGTACTGTTTTCAAAAGCATGTGTAGTAGGCCTAAGTGTACAGTAAGTGTGTGTGTAAACATGCTTTAATGAAGTAGAGTTCAAAAGCTTTTGAATTTGAGCTTACAGTTCTTTCATCAACCTGTCTTTTACATAAACTTACAAAATAGATACTTTAACTTAGTCCTCAGATAGAGGAGGGTTGCTGCTAGCTCCGTTAAGGTATTTTTGTCCCTCCCAAACTGCATTGAAATGGTATGTTTAGCAGCCAGAATTAAAAATATTTCAGGGAGAGAAACCCTGACCCCTCTTAACATGATCCATATCACCCGTCAGAAAACAATTTCAACGTCTCAGACAGTGCCCCTGTCCACGCATTCAAACTATTCGTGTGTGGAGGGGCTGTGTGAGCAGCGATACGTGAGGATGCCCGGGTTGAATATTTGCTTGTGATTTATCTCTCCCCTGGTGCTCTTTGAAGGCTACTTTGCCAATATGAGTAGAGTGAGCGTGTTAAGCTCTTGGCCGATTGTAATCGGATTACTAGCACAGTCGGGAGTAACCATGTAATCGGAATGAATTGGCAGAATCCAGTTCAAATTTAATTCGGATTGTAAGGGATGGTTTGAACCTTCTGTAATCCAATCGAGAGGATATGTGAACACTTGTTCGGACTGCAAACCGAAACTGGAAAAGTACTGCGCATGTGCAATGATGTAGAAATGGCATAATGACGTATGATGCAATAAAAAACTGTTGTTGTTGTTGAATGAAGTGTCATAAATGACTGATGTCTCATTTTAAAATTGTCCTTCCACTTATCGTCTGTGAAGTGGAGTAGGACAACGTCCCACTAGTCCTTGTTTCGGTCTCCCATCCACAGACACTTTGTTTTGGGCGCAGGAATGGGTGTTTACTGCTTGATTACTGCTTGATTAATATATAAGCAGCACAACACAATGGTTCATGTGCTCGTTATCTCCTAATTAGGACCTGAAATCAAAGCAAAGAAGCATTTTAGGAAAATAGTATGTGCAAACAGGGGGAAAGTCTGTATATTCGTGCAGTGTGCACGTCATAAAAATCAATTCTGATTTGAAGCTTGTGACATAAATGCGCACATCAACTCGATCACTTTTTTTAGGGTTCATATAAACACTATGTTCAGATTCAATGAATTCATCACATGAATTCATTCCGATTGAAACAAAAGGTGTTTATGTAAAGGCCCCGATATACTTCAAGCAAAACCGAATAACGAACAAAATCAGGCCAAAGAAAGTTTGTTTGGAGTTCGTTTTGGGAGTTCGAAACAGCTTGCCAAAGCAAACTTACCGGAAAAGTTTGCTATGGCTGGTAAACATTGCCAGTGGTCCGTGGCGATTACGTAATAGGTAGGTGTGTGCGGAGGCTTCGCCTTCTTTCACATTGAAAACTTTTCTGGAAATCTTGTGGCCTGTGGAATGTTGGTCCACTCCTCTTCAATGGCTGTGTGAATTGCTGGATATTGGCAGGACCTGGAAGAACATCCCAAACATGCTCAACAGGTGACATGTTTTCAGCTTCCAGGCATTGTGTACAGATCCTTGCAACTTAGGCCGTGCATTATCATGCTGCAATATGAGGTGATGGTTGTGGATGAATGGCTCAACAATGGGCCTCTGGATCTCATCACGGTATCTCTGTACATTCAAAATGCTATCAATAAAATGCACTTGTGTTAGTTGTCCATAACATACGCCTGCCCAAACCATAACCCCACCGCCACCATGGGCCACTCGATCCACAATGTTGACATCAGCAAATCCTTATCCACATAACACCATATACGCTCTCTGCCATCTGCCTTGTACAGTGAAAACTGGGATTCACTCAGAAAGAAAACACCTCTCCAAAGTGCCAGGCGCCATCGAATGTGAGCATTTGCCCACTCAAGTCAGTTACGACGACGATCTGCAGTCAGGTCGAGATCCCGATGAGGACGACGAGCATGGAGATGAGCTTCCCTGAGACGGTTTCTGACAGTTTGTGCAGAAATTTTTTGGTTATGCAAACCGATTGTTGCAGCAGCTGTCCGGGTGGCTGGTCTCAGACGATCTTGGAGGTGAAGATGCTGGGTGTGGAGATCCTGGGTTGGTGCGGTTACACGTGGTCTGCGATTGTGAGGCCGGTTGGATATACTGCCAAATTATCTGAATTACCTTTGGAGACGGCTTATGGTAGAGAAATGAACATTCAATTCAATTCACTGGCAACAGCTCTGGAGGACATTCCTGCAGTCAGCATGCCAACTGCACGCTCCCTCAAAATCTGTGGCATTTTGCTGTGTGATAAAACTGCACATTTAAGAGTGGCCTTTTATTGTGGCCAGCCTAAGGCACACCTGTAGTATAATCATGCTGCTCATGAACTGCTCATTAACACAGATTTAGACAGATTTGTGAACAATATTTGAGAGAAATAGGCCTTTTTTGTACAAAAAAAAGTCTTAGACCTTTGAGTTCAGCTCATGAAAAATGGGGGCAAAAAAAAGTGTTGCGTTTATAATTTTGTTCAGTATATAATTTGCGTGCTGTGTACTTGCCTGCTTGCTGTGGTGTTACCGTAAGAGCACGCGAGAGAGAAAAAACGTGCACAGTTTCAGCGCCGCCGCCCTCCTCCGATTGCTGTGTTGTGACTGAAATAGTGCGTGCGGGAGCACATGAGCAAAACCATTTTGTAAAATTATATATGAATCCTTTTTATTTTATCATATCATTTTACAAAAAAGTTTTGCACATTTATAAATGAAAAGGTACCGCCCCAGTGACAGCTTTTGTACCTTTTTTTCTGACAGTGTATACAATGACACACTGTAAGTCATACATCACGCAATTTTCACAAATTGCAGTCTTTAAAAGTGCTGAATGGAGTTTTTTTCTACTTAAATTTAGTCAGCCAAACAATTGGATTGTTGTTAAACAGCAAGTTTGTTGTTAAAAATTAAATGGCACTACCCTGACTAAGGTCTATATCAAAGATCTAAACGTAATGGTAAGTGTACTTCCATATGGGCTGGTGGATCTTGCAAAGCTATCAGATGCAGTAGAAAATAGAATGAGTTTTTATTGAGATCACAACCTCTGCTAACACTGATAGACACATAGAGCTCTTAACCCCTAATGCACTGTAAGCTTTTCTGGATAAAATCAGGTTAGCCGTGGATGGCACATAATAGTATTATTCTAGTCTAACCTAGTCACAAAACCAAAATTAATTTAATTAATTAACATAAATTACAATTACACAAAGGAACTGAACAAGTAAATTGCCACAAGACGATGCAAATGAACTTGATGTTGTTATTGCATATTTCTAACTGATCAACAGATGGCGTAGTAGTTCAGTTTATGCAGTTGAATGCTATGGAGACAAAAAAATGTATTGGGCTAATAAAATGGGTGGTGAACAAATATATAATTTATTTATTTATTATTATTTTTTATATCACATTTATTGTTATTAAATAAATTATACTACTATCAAACCAGAAATGTAATTGCAAGGGTATAATTCTGCAAATTGAGTAGACATTTGATAAAATAAGTGATAAGTATCCAGTTTTTCAATAATTTACCCAACTATATAAAAAATATATCATTATGGCCTTAAGCTATGACAGTAGCCTATATAAATACATTTAGAAATAATTTTGAGTGCATCAGATGATTTATTTATAACTCTACAGCATTTGGCTATGTAAAAGAGATTCAGGCTGAACGTGCCTTAAGCAATTAAACCATAATTTTAAGTATCTCTCACAGACACAATGATCAGACCAAATGTGTAATATTTACAGCTATGCTTAATAATTTGAGGATGAGAGCTGTGTCAGAGTTTAATGAGCTGATGGGAGAACAGCTGGTTGACTGTAACTGTACAGTGAAGACAAGAGTTCAGTGATGAAAGTCATATGATGTGTTTAGGGTGACCAGATGAGATTGGCTGAAATTCCGGCCAGGGTTCGGATGAGTAGGTAGCGGTAGCCTATAGGTATAGGCCTACTATGGATACTTCCCCACCCACTCCTCCCGGTACCTGCAGAGACGTTTTTGCTTTTTAGCTGCGTGTTGGGGTTCCGGTACACCAGCCATGTCGAGTGTTTAACAATCTAAATTCGCGCCTACGTTTTCATTGTAGAACTTCAAAAAAAGAAATGAAAAATATGCTGAACCTCCACTGACAGTTTTTAATGTTTTATCTACAATAGGCTACTCAAGATTTTGCTTTAGTATAATTTTCGGACAATTAGGGGCGGATTCACAATTCGGGACAACAGCTTTATAAAGATATCGGGACTGTCCCGAATTTTTAGGGAAGTCTGGTCACCCAGAGTCACTCACTGGTAGTGAGTTACATAATAACTGCAGTGCTGAGTGTGAAGAAGAAAGAGCAGGCAAACGTTGCAGTCTGACATCAGGGTGTGGTCATGAATGAAATTTACCATGCACAGTGTGTGTGTGTGTGTGTGTGTGTGTGTGTGCGCGCGCGCTTGTATGTGGGGGAGGGCGGGTGTCAATACTCTCAACTGTTTCCTTGAGGATGGACAATCCATTGTTTACACCCATATTCTATAAGTTATTATAATATAAGTCCTGATAATATCCTTCACTATTTCAATAGGATACTATTCAAATAAGCAACTTTTCGCTCAATCTTTATGCTAAAATATGGTTTTTCTACAACTTCATAATTAAAAATATAATTATTATTTTTATTTATTTTTAACCAGAAACAAAAAAAAGCATTTTCACTAGAATTTCAGACCTTTAGACCCCAGTTGTGCCTGTGCATGGGTTTGAGTCTCACCACAGACCTCAGGTTATTGGGTTTTAGACCACTTTCTTTGTTTTGATCTTTAATCAATTGCAATTAAAAGAAAGAGTCAGCCTGTGGCGATCTGCAATCATTACTGCTGCATCTTCCACCTGCATGTTGTATATTGCTGACCTGAGATCAGTACAACATCTCTCCTTTTCCATACTTCAAACTTCCCTTAATTACCGTGTTTTAATCAAATGCTGTGGAAACATGAATGGGAAAGGATTTTATTAAGTATTACATTATTGTAAAGGTCCCACCAAGCAGAAAGTGTCTGAAAGAAAGTGTCAGACAGATCTGAAAGGGAAGGATGTGAATAATGCTTAATTTAGCACTAGGCACAACGATGGTGCAATATTGTATTGTGTTTGTGCAGGCTGGGACGGTATTTTGGGACTCATGTGTTAAGGAGTGTGTGTGTGTGTGAGTGTGTGTGTGTGTGTGTGTGTGTGTGTGTGTGTGTGTGTGTGTGTGTGTGTGTGTGTGTGTGTGTGTGTGTGTGTGTGTTTTGTTTGTCACCTCTCTGGTTTATGATGTGTTCTCTCTAGGTGTCAGGGCAAACATTCTCCCCTCCCTCCCCCTCTCCCCCTCTCCCCCTCTCCCTCTTCTCTCTCTCTCTCTCTCTCTCTCTCTCTCTCTCTCTCTCTCTCTCTCTCTCTCTCTCTCTCTCTCTCTCTCTCTCTCTCTCTCTCTCTCTCTCTCTCTCTCTCTCTCTCCTCTCTCTCTCTCTCTCTCTCTCTCTCTCTCTCTCTCCTCCTCTCTCTCTGTCCTCCTTTCAGAGACCTCCTGCTGAGCTTGCAGGGTGTGGCTCCCAGCAGCTCTGAATATTTTTGCTAGACACCATGGTACATATGAACTCCACAGACAGATCTTCATGCAGCACAAGCTTTCCCCCTTTTATTTTTATTATTGCAATTTGATCATAACTAACTCATTTTGAGTGCAGCCTTTTTTAACTGGAATTGTACTTGATACTGCAAACTATAGTATTTATTATCATGTTATTTTATTTTACAGTTTTTCACAATTGCTAAGACACATTGCTTGAAACCTTTTCACCCATTTTCTCACAACATTAAACATGAATCCAAATTTATAAACTAAACTCACAAAACCATCAACTCTTCTGGCAAAGTCAAACAATTGCTTCAAAACCCTTTCACCTGTATTTAAAATCAAACAATGCTTTCAGATCATAAACACACCATACACAATATGCTGTTCACTCTGTAGAGCTACATGCTACCAGTAACAAGGTGTTACGGGAAGAAGGAGAACATTTAAACAATTTAAACAATTTAATAGCAAAATAAATAAATACAAAATAAAAGTAAAAGAGTGAGGGGCGTGTGTGTGTATATGTATATATATATATGCAATATAGTTATGCATATATATATATATATATATATATATATATATATATATATATATATATATATATATATATATATATATATATATATATATATATATATATATATATATTGTCACGTTTTGATGTGTTTGAGTTCTGTTTTGTATCTTGGTTTCCCCTGTCTTTGTGGTTTTTGGTTTAGTCCTGTTAAGTTTTCCCGCTCCTCGTTTGTGTTCAGTTTCATCACCTGTGTTCTGTTAATTATCCAATCATTTCATGTGTATTTAAGCCCTGTGTTTTCTCCCAGTGTTTGTCGATCGTCGTCTACGTATGGTTGTGTGTTTCTGATTTCCTGGAGTTTTGTTCTTGTTTAAGTTTGGAAAGTTTTCATTTTGTTATTAAAACATTTATATTGAAGCTTTCGTGTCCTCGTCTTCAGCACCTGCACAAACCCTGACAGAACGATCGACCATAACAAGAAAAAAAAAAAAAAAAAAATGGAGAGCTGGAAGCAGGCCTTCGTAGGAACCCGGATGGCCATATTTCGTGGGACCCGTGGAGGTCGTAGTAGGGGATGTGACCGAGTTCAGGTGATCCTGAGTCCAGTATGGCCTGAGCCCATTACATGCACGCCAGAGCCTGACCCGTTTGCCGACCTTCCTGAGCTTCTTCCCCCAGAGCCTTCACCGCTGGTCCCGTCCAGCCCAGTCAAGCCTTCGCCGCTGGTCCCGTCCAGCCCAGTTGAGCCTTTGACCGTCACCTGCCCGCCAGAGCCTGAGCCCGTCGCCTGCCCGCCAGAGCCTGAGCCTGTCGCCTGCCCGCCAGAACCTGAGCCCAGCCCCAAGCTCCCCGAAATGCTGGTTCCGTCCAGTTCCGAGTCCCCTGATGTGCTGGTCCCGTCCAGTTCCGAGTCCCCCGATGTGCTGGCCCCGTCCAGTTCCGAGTCCCATGAAGCGGCAGAGCCAGAGCCAGAGCCCGTTGACCCAGAGCCAGAGCCAGAGCCCGTTGACCCAGCGCCAGACCCAGAGCCCGTTGACCCAGACCCAGAGCCCGTTGACCCAGAGCCAGAGCCAGAGCCCGTTGACCCAGAGCCCGTTGACCCAGAGCCAGAGCCCGTTGACCCAGAGCCAGAGCCCGTTGACCCAGAGCCAGAGCCCGTTGACCCAGAGCCAGAGCCCGTTGACCCAGAGCCAGAGCCCGTTGACCCAGAGCCAGAGCCCGTTGACCCAGAGCCAGAGCCCGTTGACCCAGAGCCAGAGCCCGTTGACCCAGAGCCAGAGCCCGTTGACCCAGAGCCAGAGCCCGTTGACCCAGAGCCAGAGCCCGTTGACCCAGAGCCAGAGCCCGTTGACCCAGAGCCAGAGCCCGTTGACCCAGAGCCAGAGCCCGTTGACCCAGAGCCAGAGCCCGTTGACCCAGAGCCAGAGCCCGTTGACCCAGAGCCAGAGCCCGTTGACCCAGAGCCAGAGCCCGTTGACCCAGAGCCAGAGCCCGTTGACCCAGAGCCAGAGCCCGTTGACCCAGCGCCAGAGCCCGTTGACCCAGCGCCAGAGCCCGTTGACCCAGCGCCAGAGCCAGAGCCCGTTGACCCAGCGCCAGAACCCGTTGACCCAGACCCAGAGCCCGTTGACCCAGAACCCGTTGACCCAGTGCCCGTTGATGTCAAGTCAGTTCCCGATCATGAGCCTGTCCTCCCCAAGAAAATTTTGGGGGGGCGCCATACGCCTTCGCCGTGGCCGGCCAAAGATCCACGGAGGCCGGCCAAAGATCCATGGAGGCCCGAAAAGATAACACCGCCATGGCCGCCCGAAGGGTCCTCACCGCCATGGCCACCTGAAGGGTCTGCACCGCCATGGCCACCTGAAGGGTCTGCACCGCCATGGCCACCTGAAGGGTCTGCACCGCCATGGCCACCTGAAGGGTCTGCACCGCCATGGCCACCTGAAGGGTTTGCACCGCCCTGGACGCCCGAGGGTCCCACAGCTCCGCCCTGGACGCCCGAGGGTCCCACAGCTCCGCCCTGGACGCCCGAGGGTCCCACAGCTCCGCCCTGGACGCCCGAGGGTCCCACAGCTCCGCCTTGGCCACGCCCACAGCCTGCACCGTCGTGGCCACGCCCACAGCCTGCACCGTCGTGGCCACGCCCACAGCCTGCTCCGCCCTGGAGGCTTCCTGGACCTGCACCATGCCCTCGTCAGCCTCCAGGGCGCCCACCCTCCCACCCCTTTGGATGTTATACGGCGCGAGGACGCGCCTTCGGGGAGGGGGGAGGTAGTGTCACGTTTTGATGTGTTTGAGTTCTGTTTTGTATCTTGGTTTCCCCTGTCTTTGTGGTTTTTGGTTTAGTCCTGTTAAGTTTTCCCGCTCCTCGTTTGTGTTCAGTTTCATCACCTGTGTTCTGTTAATTATCCAATCATTTCATGTGTATTTAAGCCCTGTGTTTTCTCCCAGTGTTTGTCGATCGTCGTCTACGTATGGTTGTGTGTTTCTGATTTCCTGGAGTTTTGTTCTTGTTTAAGTTTGGAAAGTTTTCATTTTGTTATTAAAACATTTATATTGAAGCTTTCGTGTCCTCGTCTTCAGCACCTGCACAAACCCTGACATATATATTGTTATGTGTATTTAATATAATAAAGTATAAACAAATTGAGAGGTGGCTGTTTTGTCTGTTTTTGTGACTAACGTTCCTTTAGTATAGCCAAAGAGTATAGAAGCCAATATAAGTTCTCAGTATAGCATAGCACTCTACGATTGGCGGAAGTAATCCAGCATCCTTAGATTTCACCGGAAATATGTCATGCAATGCCGTGCATAGTCTATTATGGGTGGTTGCCCTGCACGCTTAATAACCAAACTACAGCTGTTCCAAAACGCAGCCGCTAGGGTTCTTACCAGAACCAGGAAGTATGACCATATTAGCCCGGTTCTGTCTACACTGCATTGGCTCCCTATTAAACATCGTATAATTTTTTAATATTGCTGATTACTTACAAAGCACTAAATGGTTTAGCTCCGCAGTACTTGAGCGAGCTCTTAACGCATTATAGTCCTTCACGTCTATTGCGATCTCAAAATTCCGGCCAGTTGATAATACCTAGAATATCAAAATCGACTGCTGGCGGTAGATCCTTTTCCTATTTAGCACCAAAATTTTGGAATAATCTTCCTCACATTGTCCGGGAAGCAGACACACCCTATCAGTTTAAATCTAGACTAAAAACACATCTCTTTGGCCTAGCATACACATACGTTATAGACTTCTATAATTCAATGTTAGGCTGCATAGTTTAGATCAGATGGGACCGGGAACACATCCCATAAATGCGGTTTGCGTTTTTGAGGTTTGCGCAGAGAAAACGGATAATCGTTTTCACCTTCAAACCTTTCATGGAATGTGTTCTCGAGACACCAGGCACTGTTTTGTGCAGATGGGCGGCCGGAGCACGTTAGGGTTTTTTTCTGTTAGAACGGTGTCATGTTAGTGCTCACTAAGTTATTAACTAATTATCTTTGCAACGGAAGTGCATCAATCAAGACTTTTTTTAGCTGGACAATAACTTTGTCCTAGAGCTGTGGTAAAGCCTAAACAATCTGTTACAGTAATTTTTATTATCACTGTAAAGCTGCTTTGAAACAATCCATAAAAGCGCTTTATAAATGAAGGTGACTTGACTTGACTTGACAATAAAATAAGCACTACAGATCATTCATTAGACACTACATCAAGAAATTAAGAACAGCATCCAGAAAAATAATAATATTGTATACAGTAAACAATTTTTGCCATTACATAAAAAGTATAGTAGTAGTAATTTCAACTGAGTAAGATGAATACATTACTGTATGCACTGCAAGTAGACAAATTGGTTTAGGCTATTGAGAATTTTATTCAGAGAATGGAGTTTAGTGTTTTAGCAATTCAGAAAAACTGTAATAATCATAAATAAGCTAATAAACCCTAATAAACCATAAATAAGCTAATAAACGCTGATCAAGTGGTGCCTTGTTCCTTCACAATGAGTCCAAAGCATTCAACTGTCTGGGCTCCTGCTGCCAACCTTCACCTGAACTGCTGAGAAAGAATCATTTAGATCATGCATTTATCAGATGCTTTTATCCAAAGAGAAGATTAAAAGCAATTAGTCAAGGAGCCAACAACATCCATAATATACAATGCCAGGTTTATTTGACAACTCGATTAGGAAGCAAGCTAGAATAGAAGAGAATGCAGAGAAGAAATTTTAAATTTTTCTGTGAATTGGTTTAAAGTGCTTCGGAAGAGATGTCTCTTTAGCTGCTTCTTGAAAGATGTGATAGTCTCACCCCGGATTTCCACCAACTGCAGAACGGCTGCGGATCGGCTCCGCTGCGTGTCGGATCCGTGCTCCGCCGTCCTTCAATACCTACCAGATCCGGATTTGTTGCGGAACGGCTGCAGCATGACTGACAGCTGCAGTCACGATCGCGCAATATGATTAGTTTCTTTAAACAGAACCACAAAACAGCAACAGTTTGTTTCCATCCAGATGAGTACAGGGGAAACAACTCTGTGCTGACCTGCTGATCTGCATTTTTTGTGGAGATTATTGTGATTCTAGTACAATATTTATAATATAATCAACTTATAACATGCTAAATGTTTATTTGGGTTCCTTTATGAATATATTGGGAAAGTAGTAGGCTGTGTAATAAAGTTAACCATTGTTCTTGTGGAAAAGAAAAAGTATGTAAACAAATCTCCGCCATTATGACGTTTTCGAGGTGTAGTGAAGGGAAATACGATCCGCCGTAAGCACATTACGGATGTTTTATTTTGTTTCTGTGCTCGACTTCTGCGGCGCTCTCCGGCATCCGCAAAAATAGAAACTCTGCGTATCTTCTCGGAGGGCTGCGGTCGCCGGAGCTGGGACGGAGTCGGAACGCAGCCGTTCCGCAGTCAGTGAAAATACACACATTGACTTTAATGGAAACCTATTGACTCCGCCGCCGTTCCTGAGCGGATCCGCAGCCGTTCCGCAGTTGGTGGAAATTGGGGGTCAGCAGTTTGGGCGGAGGTTGGCACCTCATTCCACCAGAGTCAAAACAGAGAGGATGAAAGTTTTGAACATTGACTTTTTGCCTCCTTGTGAAGGAACACAATGCTCATTCATTCAGTGACCTTAGCTGCCAGGAGGAAGCATAAACTTGAGGTATAGGGAGGAGAGAGACTGGTCTGTAGTTTTCAACTGTTGTAGCCTACACTCTCAAAGTGTAGCCTACACTCTTCATCCACCTGTTACTAGTAAGTTCCCTCTTTTACCCTGTATATTCTCCCCGTTCAGTTCAGTCCCTTGTTGGTTACTGTTCGTGTCTATGTTAACACACTATTGCGTCCTGTTCAACTGCTTATGTACATTAAAACTTTGTTATCGTTTGGAATCAAGCGTCGTCTGTCTGCTTCATCAACCAGTTTGACAGAATAACCAACCCACAGAAAATTGAGAAAATGAACGTGATTGACTCACCTACGCTGCTACTCCTCCGCCCGGAGAGCCGGCCGTATCTGGGGTACCTGGCCTGGAACAGCAGCCTCTCATCCGCTGCCGACGAGCCCGATGCACCCACCGAGGTTGTTCCGGTGCCGGAGAACTTCAGAACCCCGGAGTCGATGTTAGCAAGGCCTGTGGTCCGTGGATCCTATTCCCAACCAATTCCCCACTCTCCCAGCATCTTCTTCGCCGGTCCCATCCAGAAGTTTCCAGTCCGCATCCCTGTCTGTCATCCTTATCCCATATCCATCGCTTGTCACGACCAGCCTCCTGGATCCGTTGGCACCACTGATGTGGTGTAGCTCCTCGGCTCTGCCACCACCGTTCACTCCATGCGGCTCATCCTCCACGCCTCGGGCTCCCCTGGCACTAGCTCGGCTACACCTCGGGCCTCCAGACCCACACCACCAACTCGTCCTGTCAGCCCATCGCCCTCACCTCGACCCACCACTCCTTCATCGCCTCCGCGCTCCATCTGCCCGGAAGCTCCGTGGGTCCTCGGCCACCCATGGTTCCGCCGCCATTGATCAGCTCCCGGGTGTCGTCCTGCCCGTCAGTTCAGGATCCACCCTGGCTCCTCCCCCCATCTGTGCCATCTGGATGGCAGTCTGGTGCCCATGACCAACATCCCCAGGGTTCAGTCCGTCCCCAGCTCCATACCCTCCACCAAAGCCTCCGCCCTTTTTCTGTTTTTGAACTTTTGTTGTCATCACGGCGCGAGGACTCGCCTTTCTGAGGGGGGGGGGGGGGGGGGCGTAATGTCACAATTATGTTCTGTCTTGTCTGCACCTGTTCTTGTTAGTCCCTGATTAGTTAATCTTCATCCACCTGTGTCTAGTTAGTTCCCTCATTTTCCCTGTGTATATATTCTCCCCGTTCAGTTTAGTCCCTTCACTTGTCGGTTATTGTTCGTATAACACATTGTTGGGTCGTGTTCACCTGCTTGTGTACATTAAAACTTTGTTATCAAACTTCAAGGTTCATCTGTCTGCTTCATCAACCAGCGTGACATCACTGGGACGGCACCCTTTAAAAAAGGTTCCAATGTACCATTTAGGTACTAACATGCAAACTTTTGGGACCAATATGTACCTTTAATGAATATGCACACTTTTGAAAAGGTGCTGCCCCAGTGACAGCTTTTGTACCTTCTTTTTCTGAGAGTGTGGGACTGTGTTTGGGCTTTTTGAGCAGTGGGGTTACTGAGCCTGCTTAAAAAAAATCCGGTAGTGAGGGATGTGTTGGTGACCATATACTTACCTAAGAAAGTACAGAGTAATATACGTTAACCACAAGGGATAAGGTTTGGTTTAGGGGTAGGTTCACGGTTATTACCTATTAGCCTACCCAGTTATTGTTATTACTATAATAAGTACATATATGTACATGCAGAACAGGACTGTAAAATAAAGTGCTACCCAAATTGCTCATGTTCCTCTATTGTTTATAGTCACTTTGGTTAAAAGCCATAAACAGTATAAGCATGCAAGCAAATGTAATCATAAACATGCTGGAAGTGCAAATAGTTTTATTGTTTACTGCACTTTGATATTATTTACCTGATTTTTTGGATTTATTTATTATTTTTATTTTTGGGTAGAGCATCCCTTTAAACATTAGCTATCTTAATTTTTGTCAACATTAATATAGTGGATAAGTGTATGTTGTCAAGTCAGATGGACTGGCTGATGATAACATTTTTGATGAAAAGCGTTTTTACAGTTTTTTTCGATTGCTAAACGACAGTGAGCACAACTGGAGCTACATGTGCAAAACTCTAACTACAGTCTGCAATACCAACAGTCACCTGAGATAAACAGTTCACATCACCTGCAAAACTCACTCCAAGCAACACAACTCTTAACACATGGCTCAAAACAGGCTCAGTGCAGCCAAACACTACACACAACCCTCAATGAGATAACACACACTGTCACTCAGAACACACTAAGTAAAAACACTAACATCAAACACCAATATAGAACATACAAACTTTTCATCTTTACAGTTTGAACAATTTCAGTGACTTCATACAAAGTAATATTTTCTTCAAAGAAAAGAGTGGCATTCTTTCACATGATTTATTTTCATTTTTAGAAAATAACAATTCTTTCAGGTAAATGAAAATTAGCAGTTTGCTTCAATAGTCTGTAGTAATTTACGGAATTACAGTAACACATTTACAACAACCATGTCAACAATAGCATTTTCCTGCGCATCTGAAAATATTTTTCCTCTTCCTCCTGTTAGGGGCAGTCTTTAGGTCCTGTTGTAAAAATATATTTTACAGTCAAACTTACTGTAGTATATATCTGTGTAAATATTCTATAGTTGCAATACAAAATAAATTCCTGTAATGTTTTCATTTACTGTAAGGATGTAACTCACCTGTTTGTATGATGGAAAATGGTGGATCTTTGCAGATTGGGTTGCACGCTCAACCCTGCCTCTGGTTCACGACATGGTCTATAAGTGTAGCCCTTATTTCATCTGAAATAACAGTTCTTTGTCTTCCTCCACGCATCCGCCCTCTCCCTGCCACCTTTCTCCCTCCACAAACCCGTATATATATATATATATATATGTTTGAATTATCAAATTGCAGTGTTTGAAAGGCACAAGGCTGAAATCTATTCTGTTTTGAATGTGTGGTTCACAGTTTTGACAGCAGTGTGTTAGCATTTGAACAAAGTGCTGTAAATCCACAGTGTTGGTTAAAGTCATGGGATAAGTGTGTAGAGTTTTGAAAACTGTGTTCAAGCAATGAAAAACAAACTAGAGTTTGGTCCACATGAACTGCTGCTGTGCAGACTGTAGTTAGAGTTTTGCACATGTAGCTCCAGTTGTGCTCACTGTCGTTTAGCAATCGAAAAAAACTGTAATCTGTCAGCAGTAAACCTGCTCTTAATCCTGTTCCTGTAGTTTCATTATCTGTAAGTGTTATGGCTTCGTTCCATGCAGTGATCTGACATGCACTAGGAATTTTATATGACTCTGTATGTGCTAAAACTGTTATGGTGGCATTTTTATTTGTGAAAATAAAGTGAACTGCTGGTGAAATGAGGTGCAAGGCAGGGGTTTTAGTGTGTGTGTGTGTGTGTGTGTGTGTGTGTGTGTGTGTGTGTGTGTGTGTGTGTGTGTGTGTGTGTGTGTGTGTGTGTGTGTGTGTGTGTGTGTGTGTGTGTGTGTGTGTGTGTGTGTGTGTGTGTGTGTGTGTGTGTGTGTGTGTGTGTGTGCGCGCGCGCGTGTGTTTTCAGTTACTAGAATGTGTTTGTATGCGTGTTCACGTCTTGTAATGAAGACTTGCAAGGCAACAGCAGAGCTCACTGAGTTTAATTACTGTCAGTCTGAACATCCATTAATCTTATGTCAGATCAATAGTGCTTCCTCTACCAATCAAATATTCCCACAATTCACCTTTTTTTTGCCTTTGCCATGTGCACTCTTAGAAAAGTATGTACAAATGGAGACAACTATACTGTAATTATTATGAATAAATTGTCAGTATTATTTTTTTTTTCACAGGGGGTTGTACCCGTATTTTGAATTGTGCATTGTATTGTGTTGTTTTGGGGTTCAAGCCTTTTTAGGGTATAACACATAAAGTCCTGTCAGTAAATGATCAGCACCTTTTTAATTGTTTTAACAGTATATGTGTCTGGGTGATACATTTGTTTTCTAAAGAATAAATCAAATTAAAAGTGTTATTAAAAGGAGGGGGGGATGGGAGGAAGAGAGAACGGGAGAAGGTGGGTGGATGAGAGAGAAATTCTAATTTGATACTAAGGTTGTGAAGGGCATTAACACTCAAAGTTTCCATCTCTTGATGTTCCTATAGTATAGCATTGACACAGATATGAAAAAGTGTATTAATTTCATATTATGTGAACAGATAAATGAATAAATATGTCCAAATACTGTCATAAGTTATGCAACGAGATTCACATGCATTGACAATTACACTATAAAAAAAGACATACAGTTATGTGTCTAAGTTGTGATTTACGTGCGTTCAATTACCCTGACACATTAAGATGATAAATAGATCCTACTTTTAACCATGGATGCATAATTCATTACATCTGGATAAATGCTGCTGACCTGCCTAAGACTTCACTTGCACCACAAGTAAAGCCACACAGATATAAATCAAAATATACAATCATTTAAATGTGTTATTTTCCTGCTATTATATTCAGAACAGCTTTCAAAAATTGGGTAACATCATGTTTGATCCGAGGTTTCTTGGAATATATGTGCAGTTCCCTTCAAAAGCCTTGAGCTTTAATGTTTCCCCTCCAGAATAATTCCTGCAACATCTTTTATTTTATTTTTTTTACTTTTTGGATTGTAAAAAAACTATTTTGAATGTTTGGAAATTTGAACAACAATAGAAAACATATTTTTAATACTTTAAAAAAAAATAAGATGAAAAAGCTTATTGTGAATGTGAAAACAACCTTAAACATCCTGCTACACTCCCGCATTCACTTCAAACAGTTTAAGTTTTCATTTGAGGGTGTGGTGGACTTTCAGCATTGATGTGAGTCTCTCTCTCTCTCTCTCTCTATGTCCCTTCCTCTCACTCTTGCTCTCTAGTGAGTTGGGGGGTTGGATGCTTGTTACCTTTAGTCCAGTGAGGCGTAATAATGGCAAGCTGATGCTTGCTGGAGCGCTAGGATCTTGAATCACTGTGCTCTGAGAAAAAGTTAGTCTGAATTATTGAACAAGGCCTTGCCAAATTTACAAAGAAGAGCATCACGCAAGCTCAGTAAAACAGCTTTCTTTCCCGGAATGAAGAGGGAGACAGCATGATGGTGTAAAAATTTATCAAAGAACCTACAAAACCTTTAAAGTGGGACACTAGACAGGGTTAATATTGATCAACTAGTCAATAGAGTTCAGTTAAATCAATTGCATTTGTAATTTTTATATATTTATGCAATTTATATATACAAACTATGAGCATGCAGTTTAAGTTGATATTGTTTATTCTTTAGGGTGACCATATTTGTCCTGAAAAAACAGGACACTCGGCCCGGCAAACAGATAGGCCTACTCAAATGATACTCGAAGTTTACTCAAAGAAACCTTATTAATTTCAATACATTTAAAGTAGGTTATGCCTCCTCTGTATGGATAGAAATTTGTTATATTGTTATATGAAAACAGGACATGTCCTGGGAAAAAAGGACAGTTGGTCACCCTATTATTCTTCAAACCCTATTGACTATGGACTGTTTCTCTACACATGTGTAAGTGATACTGAGTTAGAATGATAATCATGGGCTCATCATCAGAATGATACGTTCTATTCATTTTGCTTTATTGAATAATTCAACAACAACTTGCAGGAGCGTCCATGGGAAACACAGGCATACAGCAGCATGACATAGCACACTATGGAGTACATTGCTTGCTTTTCTTGGAATATACTGTAAAATCTCATTTAATCTTTCAAATAACAAAACTCCCTTTCCCCAGTAAATGACTAATTTTGTATTGCATAATTCCAGTATTAATATTTTATACAAGCATTAATTTTGCAACCTGCAGATAATATGTATACCACAGATGTCAAAGCTTGTCACAGGGTCGATTTTGATTTGTAGAGGGTCAGTCTGTTTACTTTCTTAATCTTTCTTTACTTTCTTACTTTCTAAATGTGCAGTATTGATTATGTGGCTACAGGCAGGCACTTTAGAAATATTTTACATGGTGACGTACATTTTGAAGATTTAAAGGGCACCTATTATGGAATTTTTAAATTAGATCTGAAATTTGTAACATAGATCTAAGTGAACGAAAACATCCTGCAAAGTTTTAAATATGAAAGTTCACCGTATACAAATTGATTGTCTCTCAAAAGTAAGAGTCGACTCTGACTCGCTGATATGAATCGATAGACGAACAATGCTTTTTCTCTATCTAGATGACGTCAACTTGACAAGTTATTTGAATAAGACACGCCCACTTATTGCGCGCGGAGACACCAGGGAAAACTTGAAAACATCACGACGAGACGCTGTTCTGAAGTGCGACACAAAAGCGAAATTTATTCATCTGCCCATGGAGGAGCATTTGAAGACTAAGTGGCTCATATTTAGAACTATACCACAGAAGTATAGCCCGAACCTTGTACTGTGTTCGCGTCATTTTGAAGATGATTGCTTCACAAACATAAATGCTTTCAAGTGTGGATTCGCGAGCCGGTTGATACTGAAGGAAGGTTCAGTACCAACTTTATTTGGATCAGCTTCCTCCTCCGAATCACAACCTGTAAGTATTATTAATAATTGTTGCTTTTATGTGTTTTGTAGCATGCTCAATAAGTATGTGTCTGTGTTGTGTAAGTTACGCTCAGCGCAGCTTCTAGGTCTCCAATGTCAATTTTTTTTAAAATATGTGAAATGTTTGTCGTTGTTATTGGCGTTGTCATAAAGAATAGAGCAATACCTTGTAGTACTGCAGTGCTTTATCAATATGTTTATGCGTTGGGCTAACGCAAACAATAACTGACTGGGTCATCTGACCAATCACCGCCGATTAGCGTCACGCAAAGGAGGGGTTTGGAAAAATGAGTTGTTGAACGAATCATTTGGGAGTCTGTGAGCAAATCAGGTAAAAATAAATGCATATAAGACAACAAAAGTGTTTTTTGTCATTGTATGCGTGTAAAACTGTTGTTGGGGACTCCAAACAATATTAGGAACATTTAAAAAGCCATAATAGATGCCCTTTAAGCAAAATATATTTTCTATGTTCAAAATGTATTTCCTTAAGCCGCACAACATATTTAGCATAAATCTGAAATAGATTTTGGCCAAAAACAGGGGTGTGTGACTTTTTATATCCAATTTAGCTATGCCAAATAACAGCAGAACTACAAATGAGGCATTTTAGGCAAGTGCTTTCTGTTGGAGAGATTTACTCTCTATGGTCTGGACTTTGTGCATCGTATTTTTGCAGATTGTTTACATGCACAAAACATCTACATTCCACGCTAAAGGAAAGGTAAGAGATTATATATATATACTGTATATATATATATATATATATATATATATATATATATATATATATATATATATATATATATATATATATATATATATATATATTATAAAATCTCACTCGGGCGAGGCTAGTGGTTGCACGACTTGCGCCTTCATGTCACAGCAAGGAGTTCCCGGGGAAGACGAAGAACTGCAGGCATCCAGCAGAGGCAGGGCTGGAGGACTGGCTGAGCTTTGAGGTGACAGAGGTAAGCTTGACATGATCAATAATGGTAATTCCAATTCCCAACAGGTCAACAAAACAGTCTCAGTGCTGTCTTGAAACAGCGATGATTCAGAGCAGACATATGATAGAGGGTGAGATAGGGTAGAAGTACCACCATGTCCAAATCCATCAGCCCGTCCTCATTGTCCAATTCCACCATAATTCCCTCACTCTGGGGCACCGGCTCCGGGGCGATGGTCTGCACCATAGACATAACATATATACATAGACGCCCTATTGGCCGCTGGAGCGTACGTCAACGACGCCGCCAAATCAAGGAGGGCAAATTTCCCATACCTCTCATTATGGGAATTGAGAAAAATGCCTGCTTCGTGCGCTGCGCTTGCTGTACAAGTCGCCACACAATTGAAAACAGGTCTCGGGGAATTATCTTTCACAAACAAGTCTGACATTTTTTTTAAAGTTGTATTTGGTCATTATATAATTAGTAATAGTAACGTACACCACGTATAAACCACTGAAATCGGCTGATAAATGTAAACGTTATTATTGTTTTTATCCAGGAAAACCGCAGCTCACCCGTTTACTTGCATTTGTTTACAGCACAGTCTTGCCCTCAGCAAAATGGCGGACACATTGATGTATCGCAGCAACGTTCCAAAGCGGCCAATAGGGCGTCTATGTATTTATAATGTCTATGGTCGGCACTGTCCCTTCCTCTTTGGGCCTCACTCCAATCAAGTCCTGAGGTGTCCTAAGGGGGCCCCGATCCAGAACAGCAATTTGAGGGTCTCGTCATCGTAGAGGCAGATGACGGCAGAACTATTCAGTGTAACAAAACGCCCTTTTGGAGAATCACATGTAGCTAATTTTGGCGCAGAATCCATTTACATCCGGTCTTCTGTTAGCAAGGTTGCAGACAGGCAGATGAAGATCAAGAAAAAGTCAAAATGTAGGGCTTATTAATCCAACAGGCAAAATTACAGAAGGAAGTAGCACAATTCGCATAATTCGCTAGTGATAGGACGGTTGATACCGGGGCTCCGATGCAGTTTTCAAAGCCATATTGAATCACACACTCTACCGATACTATCAAAATGACAATACCACGTGATTGATGATGTTTGAAGCTTCGGATGTAATGCAGTATCGGAAGGTCTGGAACAGCTGGATTGAAAAAATTTGCATATCGCGACCCTACCTGATGCATAAAAGGGAAATGATTATCGAGGAGGCATTATTTAATTAAAAGATTTAATATAATTCCATATAACATAAATTGTAAAATAAAATAAAAAACAGAACACCCAAAATATTTTTCAACTACTCATGTCATTTACTAATTATAAATCACATACATCAAGCGTAGCGTCAGTTCTGGCAGGTCACGTTAGTCAAGCTCGCATCAGCTGACTCTCAGCTGATCCACGTCTACCTATAGGAATTTGACGTCATTCTTTTTTATCAGCAGCTATCGCGTTTCTCAGGAGCTATTTACCCTCCACCATCCCCAGCTCCTCCTCTCGTCAGTCAGGATTTGGCATTCTGATAACTAGGGTGGCCATTTCCATTACACCAAAAAGGAGGACACATATAGTTTGGTGATCGGTGGTTTTGTTGTTGGGTGGGGGGGGGGGGTGATCGGTGGTTTTGTTGTCGGGGGGGTGGGGGGTGGGGGGGGGGTTGGCGGTCTATGTGTTGGGTTGGTGCTGAGGGCACGCAACTCTAGCTCTCTGCCGCGCGCTGCACGGTTTGGAGCACATAGAGTATGTTCTGTCTCGCATTCGCGGCTCTAGATTCCAAGAGATTTGAACTAATTTACGGGCATCAGAGAGCCGCTATCATTATGCGGGATTTTAAGTTAATTTAAAAAAAAAAAAGTTATTTTTTTTCAAAAATTCAGCTCAACTCCAAAAAGGAGGACAAATGAGTGTCCGGCTTGAGGCTGCGCCGGACGCCGGACAGGGGGCTTAAAATCCGGACTGTCCGGCCAAAATCCGGACGTATGGCCACCCTACTGATAACCCCTGAATCAGAATAAATTCTCTAACTATTTTCTACTTTAAAATCTTGAATTAATGATATCTGCAATACATTCATGTTGGTTCTGTTCTGTTTACCCTAAGGGGGGTTTGTTGCTGCTCTCCCTGCTCTTATCCATGCTATGCTCACCCAGAATGGAACCATACTGCCAATCCAAACTGTATGCTAATTGTCAATCTTATTTGACGATAGTGGTCCTGAAAAAATTATATATTATTGATCAATATGTGAATCCATTAACCAGGCTACACATTACACAAGTTGTGGTCTCATTGGCACAAATTAACCCCTTAACTGTAAACTGTATGTTTTGAGTGATCTGAACCATGTATTTCCATAATTTTCATACAATTTATGAAGTAGACATCCTATTCAGAAGTAGTATGGGTGGATTTCTCCCAATCTTTCATAATTTTTCATGTTTATTGCTATTTCAAAATAAAGGCCTAAATACTCCTAATGAATATGAAATATTCTTGTTGCAAATTGATAAATTACTGCTCCTCTGTAATTTATTTTAGAAAACCAAATATGAAAACTGATATATAAATTATATATAGTTTGTCAATATTACTTAAGGCTTTTACTAGGATATTATTGTTTTAAATATATAGGCCTAGTGGCAAACGTCCCACCTGTGGGACGGTGACACTTTTAGGGGTTCATTTAGATGAGATTAGATAGAATTGTATTGATCCCACACTTGTATGTAACGGACTTCCAAAGCTTTGTTTGGTCATGTGCTTTTTCTGCTCTGCGGTGATTTGTTAGAAATGGTGGAGAAAACAAATCTGACCACCAGATGTCGCTAATGTGCATTGTGTTAAAAGCTTTAAGTAATGAAACGTTCTCTTACGAGACTATCTCTCGTACTGCGTAATAGCTTACGCTATGGGGAAAACTCTTTTCATCGAGATATTGAAGCCAAAAAATTATCCTTAATTTTTAATCAATGTAAAACGCTTTGCAGCAGCAAGCAGACATAGGCGAGACAGCTCGCGTGCCTATTGGCTGTCTTGCGGCAAAAGCAGCAGCCTATCGAGAGAGGCTCTGCGTGAGGTCATGACGAATGGGGGCACTTCGCGCCCATATCGTCACGTCCCGCCAGAAAGGGCGTGGTCTCGCCCTATAAATAAACTCGATAAGCTGCCATACACTGATTTTTCAACTCTTCAGCGAAGCTCACGCATCGCTGGATCCGGATGAGAAGCCGCGCCGTCGACCTGTAGCCTTCAGCGGGACGTGCCTTTGAACCTGGAGTCGCTGGCCTCGCCGCCTTCAGCTGCCGTACCTGCTGCGCTTTCCGGCGTACATATCCTTTCCTCTGCCTTAGAGTGTGTGTGTTTGCTATATTTGCATTTTTCTCCCACTACCTCTAAAAGAGCTGCGTCTTTTTAAAGATGCCTTCCTGTGGCTCTTGCCGAGCCCCACTCAGCGATGAGGACCGCCACGTCATCTGCGTGTCCTGCCTGGGTGAGGATCACGCGGCCATCGCGCTCGCTGACGGCGGATGCCATCATTGTGAGCGGCTGCCTATGGTGACTCGGCGGACTCGCCTGGCGTCGTTCTCCGAGCCCGCATTCCAGCCCGCCGTGATGCCGCGCCGCAAGAAGCGCCGCGCCCAGCGCGCTCCCGAGCTATCTTCAGCCCGCCAAAGCTCGCCGGTTCGCCCGCCAGCTTCGCCGCTTTTCGCTCGAGTCGCTCCAAACGGACAACGGCCGCCGTCTGCCGCCGCGTCTGCGCTTGAGCTCGACGACCTACCGGAGCCGGCATTGAAACTGAGCCGATGCGTCCGCTCTCTCAAGCCGTGGATTACATCGGCCTCGACTGAAAGGCGCCCGCGCAACTAACGCGCAACAGGCTGGACGGACGCTTTCTCGGGAAAGACGAAGCTCCGTCACAGTCGAGACCCTCCTCCCTGAAAGGTGAGAAACATTTGTTGCTAACACTATCCGAGATGACGGAAGCTGAGCGCTCCGTGTTCCTCAACGCTCTCGCTCTGCTGGACGCCGCCCCCCTCAGCGCGGGCCCCGGCCGAGGATTGAGATAAAGCCCGAGGTCTCAAGGCCTTCCTAGTCTCTCTAGGAAAGCGACGGTGTTCAGTTCCCGCTGAGGCCGGATTTCCACCAAAACTTCTCGCTCTTTCAGTTCCAAGCAATGTGACTGTTCCAGTGTATTTCGCAGTGAGCAAGCTGGTTCCACAGCCCGCTTGCCTGCGCACAAAGGCCATCGTTTCGGCTAACCAACAGCGCCGCCAGGCCCGAGATCAAACACCGCGCTCTCGCTCTGCTGGACGCCGCCCCCCTCAGCGCGGGCCCCGGCCGAGGATTGAGGTAAAGCCCGCTGCGGCGGGATTTCCACCAAAACTTCTCGCTCGTTCAGTTCCATGCGTTGTGACTGTCCAAGTGTATTTCGCAGTGAAGCAGCCGGTGTCTCAGCCCGCTTGCCTGCGCACAAAAGCCGTTTCAATGGCTACCCAGATAAATCCAATAAAGAGTGCATTTTCTGGTGTTCCGGCCACGGCCGATGGTGTTACGAGTGTTGTAAGAATGCCCACGTCCCAGTGCCCATTCCCACACCCAGACACAGCCCGCCACGGTGCAGGGCTAGCACAAATAAAACCGACTCAGGTCGGTTGTGCAGAAAATGTAGTGAACGCGCCCATACAATGCCCGCTTACACTACACGATGCGTGTCCCTTGGTTTCTGTAAAAACGAAACTAACACACATTTAGTCGGCGCGAGCCGACAGTGTTCTCAGTGCAGTAAATGTGCCCGCTGTCCCGCGCCCGCATTTCCTCACTGACACGCCCGAATCCCACGGGATTCACCCCCGCTCGCTTTCTCTGCACAACCCGTCACAGAGAAGCTGAGCGCGGGCAGGCTGCCCGCTGTGATTAGCGCGCACCCCGCCTCGCACGCTGTAAACACATCGTTGATTCAGTCGGCGCGAGCCGAGTGTTCTCAGTGCAGAAAATGTGCCCGCTGTCTCGCGCCCGCATTTCTCACAGACATTGCCGAATCTCACGGGATTCGCCCCCGCTCGTTTTCTCTGCACAACCCGTCACAGAGAAGCTGAGCGCGGCCAGGCTGCCAGCTGTGATCAGCACGCGCCTCGCACGCTGTAAACACAACAGTGATTCAGTCGCGCGAGCTGACAGTATTCTCAGTGTAGTAAATGTGCCCGCATTTAGTAAATGTGCCCACATTCTCTCATACACGCCGAATCCCACGGGATTCGCCCCGCTCGCTTTCTCTGCGCGTCCCGCCATAGAGAAGCTGAACACGGCCAGGCCGCCCGCTGTGATCAGCGCGCCCCCCGCCTCGAACGCTGTAAACACGGTGTTGTGTTCCCAGTACACAGGGGCTCTCGAGCCGCCGTCCTGCCGCGGCCAGAGCCCAGATTTCATTCTACCCCTAGCTATTCATGCAGATGCGTGGCCAAGGCTTCCCGGGGTATCAGAATGGGTTTTGAACACTATGACGAGCGGCTATTCGCTACAGTTCGCTCGACGCCCCCGCCGTTATACGGCGCGCGTCGAAACTACAGTGAAAAGCGAAGTGTTTCATCTACTTCGAGCCGAGATAGCGAAACTACTGAGAAAAGGGGCTATAGAACCTCTATCTCAGGGCGAAGGGGGCTTATACAGCAGATATTTTCTAGTACCGAAAAAGATGGAGGGCTCAGACCCATTCTAGATCTGCGACTGCTGAACAGAACGCTTGTGAAGCGCCAGTTCAAAATGCTTACGACCAGGAAAATCCTCGCGCAAGTGCGCCAAGGAGACTGGTTCATGTCCATAGATCTGAAAGACGCCTATTTCCAAATATAAATAGCGTCCCATCACAGGCAATTCTTAAGATTCGCCTTTGAGGGCCAGGCATATCAATACACAGTCCTGCCGTTTGGCCTGTCCCTAGCACCCCGTACGTTCACGAATTGCATGGACGCGGCACTCGCCCCCCTGAGACTTCGGGGCATGCGAGTTTTGAACTACTTGGACGATTGGCTGATTCTAGCTCGTTCACGAACAGAGCTCATAGAACACAGGGCCGCATTACTCGAGCACCTCGAGGAGCTGGGCCTTACAGTCAATTGGGCGAAAAGCTCACTGCTCCCCAGTCGGAAAATTTCCTTTCTGGGAACAGTGTTGGACTCGCTATCCATGACGGCACGCCTGTTACCGGAGCGCGGATTAAATATTCAGCACGTCGCGAAATCCTTCCGCCACGGCTCTATAGTCCCGCTCAGAAGGTTTCAGAAAATGCTGGGTCTGATGGCCTCAGCAGCCTCCGTACTCCAGTTGGGCCTGCTCCGCATGCGCCCACTGCAGCTATGGCTAAAAGCACGAGTTCCCCCAGGGCGTGGACGGCGGGTCTATTTCGCCTCAGGGTTCGACCTTCAGTGCGTTTCAACTCTGAAACCGTGGAAAGTGACCGACTGGTATCAGTCAGGTGTGAGTCTGGGGATCGCCTCGAGTGTGAAGGTACTGTCTACGGACGCCTCCACATCGGGGTGGGGAGCGCTGCTCGAGGGCAGACCGCTTACGGGAGAAGCTCCTTCACATAAACTGCTTGGAATTAATAGCAGTCGACAGAGCGCTACGGCGCTTCTGTCCCCAGATAAAAGGCCACCACGTCTTGGTCCGGTCGGACAACATGTCAGTGGTGGCGTACATAAATCGCCAGGGCGGCGTCAGGTCCCGAAACCTTTACAGGCTGACGGAACGCCTCCTGGTCTGGGCTCAGCACAACCTGCTCTCGCTGAGAGCGGCGCATGTGCCTGGTCACACAAATGTGGGGCCAGACAGGCTGTCCAGAAACAACGTCCCAGCAGGAGAATGGTCGCTGCACCCGCAGACGATCCAGCTGCTGTGGGAAATGTTTGGCAAAGCGCAGGTGGACCTGTTCGCGTCCCAAGAAAACGCTCATTGCCCAAGATTCTTCTCGAAAAGCAGGGACGTGCTGGCCCATGTTTGGCCCCGCCGCCCCCCATATGCTTTTCCCCCTGTCTCACTCCTGCCTCAGGTGTTGAAGCGAATCAGGAGGGAGGGATGCCCAGTGCTACTCATAGCTCCGCTCTGGACAAACCAGTCTTGGTTCCCTGTCCTGATGCAGCTGACCAGCACTGCCCCATGGCCTTTACCGTTGAGGAGAGACCTCCTCTCTCAGGCGGAAGGCTCGATTTGGCATCCTCGCCCGGATTTGTGGTCCCTGCACACATGGGCCATCAACGGGTACCCGCTGACCTCCCAGAGGGAGTGTTAAACACGATCGCGCAGGCTAGAGCCCCGTCTACCAGACGGCTCTACTCCTCGAAATGGTCTGTGTTCTCTGCTTGGTGTCAAGCGCAGGGCTTTTCACCTGTAGACTGCGGGGTTACGTAGGGGACTTACAAGCGCTTTCAGTAAGCGCGTCATGCATGGAGTTTGGGCCTAATGACTCAAAGGTCATACTCAAACCTAAGCACGGCTACGTGCCGAAATCCCTCAACACACCATTCAGGGCCCAGGTGATTTCCCTGTCTGCCCTTCCGGTTCTCAATAAGGAGGAGGACGCGAATCTTCTTTGCCCAGTCAGGGCATTAAGAGCTTATGTGTCCCGCTCGTCTGGGTTCAGACAGACCGAGCAGCTTTTCGTTTCGTATAGCGGGCGTTCCAAGGGGCTTGCCGCTTCAAAACAGAGCCTATCCAGTTGGATAGTCGATGCCATAGCGCTGGCTTACACTTCCAAGGGCTTGCAGTGCCCCTTGGGTGTCAGAGCGCACTCCACGAGAGGCGTGGCCTCGTCGTGGGCATGGTCTAGCGGGGTCACCCTGCAAGATATCTGTACGGCCGCGGGCTGGGCCTCGCCGTCTACATTCATAAAATACTATAACCTGGAGGTGCCTGCCTTACAAGCTAAGCTTTTGGCTATCTAGACTTCAGTGCTATCTGCCCGCTGTGCGGCTCGGATGCTGAGTGTTTGGCATGCGCATCGTTCAGACCGATGCAGCAGCTCCATGAGTACTGGCACAAATAGGGCCACCCAGTTTAGGCTGAAAGCTTTCAACCTGGCTGCGTGGTTTAATGGTCATATGGTTAGCCCCTGTGGGTCTATCTATAAGGAGAAATGCTTCTAGCCTCTCCTCCTTTACTCTCTGTGAGTGTGGGGTGATTATACACTACATGAGCCCTGGGCCTTTGCCCCTGGGACTTTGGTGTTGGATCCCTATCCGCACGGCGTGTTACACTGTGTTCCCCATAGCGTAAGCTATTACGCAGTACGAGAGATACTCTCGTAAGAGAACGTACTCGGTTACTAACGTAACCTCGGTTCTCTCTAGAGAGGGAACGAGTACTGCGTATCTTGCCGTGCTTGGAATACGCTCTGGTTCGCTTCGGCGATGAAAAATCAGTGTTTGGCAGCTTATCGAGTTTATTTATAGGGCGAGACCATGCCCTTTCTGGCGGGACGTGACGATATGGGCGCGAAGTGCCCCCATTCGTCATGATGTCACGCAGAGCCTCTCTCGATAGGCTGCTGCTTTTGCCGCAAGACAGCCAATAGGCGCGCGAGCTGTCTCGCCTATGTCTGCTTGCTGCTGCAAAGCGTTTTACATTGATTAAAAATTAAGGATAATTTTTTGGCTTCAATATCTCGATGAAAAGAGTTTTCCCCATAGCGTAAGCTATTACGCAGTACTCGTTCCCTCTCTAGAGAGAACCGAGGTTACGTTAGTAACCGAGTACGTTTTTCAGCACAATTTGATGAAGGCCTCAAATGCTTCAAAAGCTTCGGTTTCCCATCACTACAATTCGCACATGCTGACTTAAACCAGACTGGACAAACACTGAGTGAAGGTGAGGGTCTTATGCCGCGTTCCAGGCAACCTGTAACCCGTGTTTTTCCAACTCGTAACTGGGAGTACATCGTTCCAGGCAACCTGAAACCCATGTTTTTCCAACCTCATACCCGTGAAAGTGCACTGGAACGGCAGTCAGACCCGTGACTTCCCACCCGTGAATTCGTACTAGATCGATGTACTCCCAGTTACGAGTTGAAAAAACACGGGTTTCAGGTTGCCTGGAATGCGGCATTAAATACACATGGTGATGAACTGAATGATGAACAGCTGTGATGATAATTAGTGTCCATGGAAACTGATGAGTGGCAGGAAACTCAAACAAAGGAACACATGACTAATGAATACAAAATAAAAGACCATGAAACCAAAACTAAGATCAAAGATGTTGTGCTAATTGTATTTAGAGTTTTAAAAAAATGTGACTAGATTGGACAAAAAAGTATGTTAGCAATTGAAAAAAATCTGTAAAACTTCACCATACTATACATAAAACTATTATAATATATCGAGCAGGGTAAAACGTTTCATATGTGGCACTGTCACGACTTTTGAATATATAAACCTGTTACGCTGCCTTCATGTGCTATCGGAAATTATTGTAAATACTAGTTTACTAATTAAAAAAATAGACATGCACGCCCTCTCAAGTCAAAATTTGAATGCAATGAGCTCGTAACCACGACTTCAGAAGTGGGAATTACTACATGTCCAATAGGCAGGATTCAAATATAAATAAATTCTGGCAATTATAATTGTTTTTTTGTTAGTTTTTTCTTTTGCGAACAGCAGTTTGCATTGATTTTAAGTTTTAAATATATTCCTAAATTTTAAATATATATTTCTAAATCTTTGGCCAAACAAATAATAATATGAGAAAAAAGAAAGTTGTATTTATTTGTAGTGTTATTCTGATTGACTGAACATGGAGAACTGTTCATAAAAAAAATCTCATTAATCAGCTTATTTCAGCTGCAGAAGTAATATGGGACATATCAGTGCATAATTGATGGGCGGGAGGAATCTGACAGAGATCGATAGATGTATAATGGATGGTTAAAGCTAAACACAGGCTACATTAACACCAGTGACCTGTGATGGAAGAGTCTTATACAATATACAATTTATTTTATTCACTTTATGCACCTCCTTTGATCCTTTATTATACATTTAATTTAATGCATGTATCTGTTTCATTTAATTCATTTAACATTTCATCGAATTCATCTAACCATTTCATCTGATTTGTCGTGACTGTAAGGGGAAAGCTCAGCTGTGGACTCAGATGTATTGGTTAAAAGAGCTCTTGGGTATGACAGGGAAGTCCTCCCCTGAGACTGTTTGTCACAGACAGCTCTAAGCACCCTCTGCTTTCTAGACTACTAATGACCACCAGCTTCCTGTAGGACACAATAGCATAGAAATGGCCTTATTTTAGAAAGACATTAGAACAGAACGTGGGTACAATTGCTTGTTATTTTAATTAATAGTTGAGGTAATTTGGAAATAAAGGAACAGATCTGTCAAATTATGTCATTATTTACTCACTCTCACGTTGTTCCAAACCTGTATGCAACGTTTTTTTTCAAAAGGAACACAAAAGAAGTGCGTAGGCAGATGTCATGTGACAGGTTTGTATGAGAAACAGAGTGACATTTATGACAATTTTTGCCTGTACAGTGAGAAAATAATTAATTAAAAAATGTACTAGTATTTTTCGTAATTTATGGACATTACTTTTAACCCTAAACACAACACAATGTTATGTGTAATTCAAAGTAAGGGTAAAACACATGTGAAAAATCAATACAGACAATTTATTTATATTAACATCCTATTTTATGGACATTTCTTAGAGTGTAATATTCTTCACCTATGCTCAAAAAAATTGGTAGATTTATTAAATGGTACATACATTACACCAAGACAGTATTGAACATTACACACCATTTTTTAAAATTTTGGATGAGATGATGGTAAGTAAATAAAGACTGAATTTTCATTTTGATCTTTTTCTTCATATCAGGGGTTCCCAGGGAGTTCATAATAAGTTGATTAAACGGTAATAATTAATGAAATTATAAAAATGTTAAATAAATAAATGATTATAAATATTTTAAAAATACAAACAATACGAATTAAAACCGAACTAAAAATATATATTTGATGTATTGTATTTGTTTATCTGCATGTCATGTGACTATAATCAACATCAGAGAATCATAATGTGTTGTTTATATTAAATTATATTATATTATATTATTACAGTTTTTTCCTTTGCTAACAAGCATTGGTAAACACTGAAGACACTTTTTCAAAACTCTTCAAAAAGAATCTTGGCCAAACACTGAATCTCACCTCCAAAATTCACTCAGACCAACAAAACACTTCATATGATATGTCTCAAAATAAGCTTGTTCCACCATAACACTGGCAACTGAAAACATACTTACATACAACACATTGAGTGAAAAAAATAGGTCAGTGGAGCATTACAATAAGTTTAAAAAAACTTTTTTTTTTTAAGTTTGAATGATTTTTTTCAAATAAATCAGTATTTCATTTTAGGATAAAACAGAGACAGTGTGTGTGTTGTGTGTGTGTGTGTGTGTGTGTGTGTGTGTGTGTGTGTGTGTGTGTGTGTGTGTGTGTGTGTGTGTGTGTGTGTGTGTGTGTGTGTGTGTGTGTGTGTGTGTGTGTGTGTGTGTGTGTGGTTGTGTGTGTGTGTGGTGTGTGTGTGTGTATGTTTGGACTGAACTGGCAATTTGATCATGCTAGCTGTCCTTGACATGTCATTAAAAAAGGGCAGGTGGCCCAGTAGCTGTAGTGTGTGTGTGTGTGTAGTGTGTTGTGTGTGTGTGTGTGTGTGTGTGTGTGTGTGGTGTGTGTGTGTGTGCTGTGTGTGTGTGTGTGTGTGTGTGTGTGTGTGTGTGTGTGTGTGTGTGTGTGTGTGTGTGTGTGTGTGTGTGTGTGGTGTGTGTGTGTGTGTGTTTTGTGAAGATGTCTAAACAAATCACACCCCCACCATTAAGCTCCAGAAATCTGGCTTTAAGCCAGACCATCTGACCTCTGTAAGCTTATTAAAACAGGGGTCATCTTAAACAATGAAAAGATCACCAGTGGAGAAAACATCAGTACACCCAGGAAAGAATAGATAAATGGATTTGCTGAACCATAATCTTTAGTCTTTGCATTCATGTTGTGTTTTTTTATCTTAGAACTTGGGGAAATATTGAATGTTATACAGTACATTTAACATAATAAAATGCAATGCCTTACCAAACACATTCATCATCATTATGTTGCATTTGCCATATATGTTCATGTAAACTAAGTTTATAAGACTTTATAATGTTCTGTTTGTTTACATTTGTTAACTACATTTAACATGAAGTATCAATGAAAAATACGTCTAAAGCATGTGTTTATCTTACTTAATGGTAATTTCAATGTTTACTAATACATTTTAAGTCAAAAGTTGTTTCTGTGACCTGAGCTAACACAATCTTAATGAAAAGTAAGCTTAATAAATACTGTAACAGAAGTATTGCTCATTTTCAGTTCATGTTAATTAATGCATTGACTAATGCTACCAAGAACCTTATTGTAAAGTACTACATGAGTGTATGCCTTTTTTATACCACATAGCTTTAAATCTAGGCATTCGTGTAAATACATCATAATGAAACACAATAGATAAATATTTATAAATATCTCTGTAAATGCCATCTAATATACTTCAGTAGCATAATTTACATAGTGTCAGAGATATCTGTCATCTAGTTTGATTTGTTAAATGCCATGACATCTTTTTTCATTCCCTGTGGGAAATATTTCAATTGACATAATATGTGTCCATTTTATACGTGTCTTTTGAAATAAATTCTAGAAGCTTTGAAAAGAATCAAATCTTATTTTAAATTTCAGTGATGAATATGATAAATACGCTTGATGACTGAACATGGTAAATACAAAACTGTTAAAATAATACCCCATCTGTTTGAAAATTTGAATATTCAAGAAAATGTAAGTAAGTAATGACTTGTGTGATCACAGTCAATATCATGTAATTTGAATTAACCAATCAAGTCAGAGGTGGAAATGTCATGTCTCTATGGAAACAATCAAAGAGAATAGTGAAAGAATTCTGCTCACCACTTTAAGTCAAGTCAAGTCAAGTATATTGATATAGCGCTTTTCACAATATAGATTGTATCAAAGCAGCTTCACAGTATCAATCAAAATAACATAAGAATGTTTGTTTCTTAGTGGAAAAAACATCCATGTTAGGTAGGGCAACATTCCAATCTCATAAATGAAGCCTACCCGGAAGTGCGAAAAACTGACATATACATATAAAATCCGTAGGGGAGGTCCCGAATAAGCAAATCATGTTAATGTCCATCGAGACCACAATAGGTGTTTTCAAATTTCGTTTTAATTAATGTCTACATTGTTATTTGATAACGCTGGGATAATATGTATGATCATATTTACAGTTAGTTACGTATGTGCAATGTAGGTGGAGTTTGATTTTCTAATTGTAGTTCAATGATTAGCTATCAGTCATGACAAACTGTAGATCGTCTGAATGTTTTTATCTTTGCATGTTAATGTCGTACTGATGAACGTGCTGTTGATGTGTGTGGTGTGTGGTGTGTGTGTGTGTGTGTGTGTGTGTGGTGGTGTGTGTGTGTGTGTGTGTTGTGGTGAGAGGTGAGAGGAGAGGAGGTGAGAGAGAGAGAGGAGAGAGAGAGAGAGAGAGAGAGAGAGGAGAGAGAGACACGCAGGCACCATCAAACTGTGTGTGTGTGTGTGTGTGTGGTGTGTGTGCGTATGTGTGAGAGAGAGCAGGGTGTGTGTGTGTGTGTGTGTGGTGTGGTGTGTGTGTGTGTGTGTGTGTGTGTGTGTGTGTGTGTGTGTGTGTGTGTGTGTGTGTGTTGTGTGTGCGCGGGCGCGATCGAACAATGGAAGCATAAAAACATACTCAAAGTGTTTACTTATGTGTACACTCGCAATAGTAATGTTACAGATAGCTGAGGGCTGCTTGGCTGAAGAGGCGCGTCCACCGGCCGGCTCAGTCTCACACAAGCCCGCCCTTTTACCCATATATGGATTGACCAGAAGGTGGGCGGGGTTAGGCTTTCCCAAGATTTTCAAAGATGGCGCCGCCCATACCCCCATAAACGGCTTCAGAACCGTTATTCGGAAAGTCTATGGGTGACGTCACAGACGGCTTTGTCCATTTTTTTTACAGTCTATGGGTAGGGCTGATTAATGGTATTAATGATTGGTTATAATTTGAATATCTCCAACTGAGCAAGCCAAAGGCAACAGTGGCAAGGAACCAAAAAACTCCATCAAGTGACCAACTGGTGTCCTAAAACTCCGGCATCAGGTGACCTAATGGAGAAAAAAAAAAACCTTGGGAGAACCCAGGCTCAGCCGGGGGCCAGTTTTCCTTTGGCGTTTATGAAATAGAGGCCGGATTTATAGTAACTATAAGATAAATAATTTATGCCTGGTTGAAGAGATGCGTCTTTAGCATAGACTGTAAAAAATATGGACAAAGCGTCTGTGACGTCACCATAGACTTTCCGAATAACGGTTCTGAAGCCGTTTATGGGGGGGTATGGATTTTTATTGTTACGCCATCTTTGAAAATCTTGGGAAAGCCTAACCCCGCCCACTTTCTGGCCAATCCATATGTGACCCTGGACCACAAAAGCAGTTTAGTACTGCTCCGGCTCCAATGCTCCGTCCTGTGACGCCTCATCTGTCCAGTTTCCGGTGACACGCATCGCTCAAGGGACACAAGGAAGATGAGATTGTTGTGATCTGTTAAAATGAACAAGTGAGTACTGTAATTCGGTGCTCTGTTGTTAGCGGTGGTGTTAACATGGATCTCATCTGTTGGGCAGTTCAGCGGGCCTGGACAGCGGGCCTGCCCGGGTTTAATTTCCAGAAACTGCAACCCTTCCAATTTGTGTCGTGTTTTATTTATTTGTTTATTTACATTTTTAGGTATGTTTTACAAATGTTTTCTGTTTTAATTTTCTACTTTTCTACATGTATCTTTCCCATTTATGATGTGTTCTTGTTTTATGATGTTTTGTAAAGCATGTTGGTCAGCTTCGACTGAATAAATTGTGCTATATAAATAAACTTTGACTTGACATGAATTACCTTTGACCCTGTCAAGTCTCCATCTGCCTCCGTCACTGCCGTGCTATGCCAGTCCTCCAGCTGACTGGGAATGGCATTCTTCGCCACTCGTGACATCGAGCCGCAGGTCATGTAACCATCAGTGCCTGAGCTAGTGGATCTTGTGGCTCTGCTTCCAGTCTTAGACCACCTCGCTCCATCTTGGCTCCATACTGAACTCCATACTGAACTTCTGACACATTTACTGCTACAAACTGATACGGGTCAGATAAGTTTGATTTTAACCATTCCAATGCAATTCCACTAATGTCAATGTAATTTTCAACTTTATTCAAAAGAATGTTATGGTCGATAGAATCAAATGCTACACTAAGATCCAGTAACACTAATAAAACGATACAACCACGGTCGGATGATAAAAGCAAATAATTTGCAACTCTATTGACATAAGTCTCAGTCAGTACTATGAAACAGTCTAAATCCTGACTAGAAATCCTCATATTTATTTTTAAAAAGTAACATAGTTGGGAGGATACTGCCTTTTCTAGTATTTATGACAGAAAAGCAAGATATGAGATCAGGCTGTAATTAACTAGTTGTCTAGGATCAAGTTGTATTTTTTAATAAAAGGTTTTAGCTTAATAGTCCTTTCAGTCATGAATATAAATATATATATAATATATAATATTATATAAATTATACTGTATAAAGCCATGGCGAGTAAGCAGCAGTTTAGGATGTGTGTTCACCCCTGCCCGCGTTATTTAACGGGTGGACACACACACAATCTTTGTGTATCTAGTTTGGGTGAGGAGCATGCACAGTCAGCGCTCGAGGGTGCTGGCTGTGAGCACTGTGATGTGCTTCCTATGCGGACGCGTCGATACCTCCTGGCGTTCTTTCACGAGGAGACTCAGGCTCGCGTTCCCCAGGGCTCTGGTCCCGCTGCTGCCGAGGCACAGCGGCGATCACAGTATTGGTGTTCGCAAATGGATTTATCAGCGAGGTTAGAGACGGGCCTAGCCTTTTCTCTGCCTTCACCTGATAGATACAGTGCCTTCTCTCAGGGTTTGGAAGCACGTGTTGTGATTCTTTCCGCCCTGGTGGAGGCACTGACATTGAGGAACTGGACGTTGTCAGTGTCGTTGCAAGAGATACTGAGGATTCGCCACCTCAGTCTCATGCATTCAAAGAGCTGGTTGACTGGCCAGCTGATAAACAGGACGTTCATTCTATAAGCAAGCTGGACGAATGTTTCCTGCCTTCTCGATCACAACCTCAGCGCCAGGGCCTAACGTTTTTCCCCGATCTCCACAGGGAACTACACTAACCTTTTCCACTGGTGGCACTTGCGCTACTAACTTTTTCAGTTACTGGCGCAAAACATGATTTGGTTGCACAAATTATTTATAGTAAGCCGCTCTGGATAATAATGAACAATAATGAAACTGTATTGCATACAGATGTGCTTTTTATTTTACATCCATCTTTTAAGCCGTATAACTCTTCATTCATGGCATAATGTTTCTTTTGGTTTCCACGTCAGCGCTGTTTCCACGTCACACTTTTTAATGTCGCTGCATGTGGGGAGAGAGTTGACGGCTCGTTGGTCGTGTTTATGTGTAGGCGCGCTCATTTTGCTATGGGCCGTGTACTACGCTCATTATACATCCCGCTTGAACTCCATCCCGAAGTGCGTACTTCGTAGTGGACACTTGATCTACATTCACAGCTTGAGCTGGGGAAGCAGTTATTCTGGGAACAGTGTTTGTGTGAGGGAGCGCGCACTTTATAGCCTAAAACATAAGGTAACTTTAGGTACAAAAATCATCAGTGATACATTTGCGACCCATTAAAAATTATGGTCGCAATGGCATTTCAAAAGGTCGCATATGCGACCATTTTGGTCGCAGTGTAGTTCCCTGCTCCACACTGATGTGTTGAGGATTTGCTTGTCAAATTTCATGTTGCAATCAAAAGTAACCCCCAAATTTCTGACAGCAGGCTTGAGATATGGAGCCAGAGCCCCCAAACTCACTTTGGTGAACCATTTGGTGATACACTAATTTTTTGCTTTGTTTAAACTAAGAACATTTTGTGACAACCACAACTCAATATCATCAATACAACTAAGTAGGGAGTGAAGTGCGACACTATCATTCGATTTTAAAGGCAAATAAATCTGCAAATAATCAGCATAACAATGAAAGGACAGGTTGTGCTTTCCTATAATACTCCCCAACGGCAACATATATAAAAAAAAAAAACAAGATTGGGCCAAGAATTGAACCCTGGGGTACCCCACAAGAAAAAGGAGCAGCTGACGAGGAGCATTCACCAATCATAACTGAGAAGCTCCTATTTGCTAAATAGGAGCTAAACCATTGACGTGCCAAACCTCAAATGCCCAGACAATGCTCGAGGCGAGAGAGGAGGACTGCATGGTCCACCGTAACAAACGCCTCTGTGAGGTCCAAAAGCACTAAAACAGCAGGATTCCCGGGATCCACAGACATGGCAATGTCATTATGTACTCTGGGCAGTGCTGACTCAGTAAAACCAGATTGAATTTTTTTAAGCACAGAATTTTTCTGCATAAAGGCTTGTAACTATATAAAAACAACTTTTTCCAAAACCTTTGACAGAAAAGGCAGATGAGAAACTGGTCTAAAATTAGATAATATTGAAGGGTCAAGATTGGCTTTTTAAGTAGCGGCCTAACCACAGCATGTTTAAATGCAGCTGGGACACAACCTAGACTAAGACAAGAATTAGTTAAAGTGAGTAAACTTGACCCAATGGCACTATTAAAAACTTCCTTCACTATCCTGGCTGGTACAATGTCTAACAGACATTAGGTGGGCTTCATGTGTTGCACTACCTTAGAAAGCAGCGCAAATTAAACTGGCTTGAAATCCTCAAAAACAGCAGAAAGCACAGAAGCAGCAGGAACAAACACAATAAAATTAGCACTGCAGTTTTGCCTGACAGATGCTACCTTGTCAGTAAAATAACCGAGAAATTTATCACATGTACTAATTGAAACCTCTGTCTGATCAGAGGTACATGGATTCAACACAAAGTAAATGGTATTAAATAAAACTCTAGGTTCATGGCAACTGCTATTTATGACCAAAAAAAATAGTGCATCTTCGCCACCTTCACAGCCCTCTGGTATGCGGCTACGCTGTCCCTTAATAAACCCAGTGATGTAAATAGTTTGTCCTTCCACCTTCATTCGGCTTGTCTACAGTGTTGCCTAATGGCCCTTGTGGTGACATTTAACCAGGGATTCCCCTTTAGGTTTAATAGATTTAATCCGAAAAGGGGCAATAGAGTCTAGAATTTCAGTGCTTGTGGAATGAAAAACAGAGAGAACGTCTCGGGTTACGTATGTAACCCTTGTTCCCTGAGAAAGGGAACGAGACACTGCGTCGGTGACGACACTAGAGGAACGCCCTGCAGCGTAGCGTGTCTGAATTTATGAATGAAACCGAATCCAATCCTATTGGCGTTGCGTGATGACGTAGCGTGTGACGGCATAAGCGGATGTACACAAAAGCATGCCGGCACACAGAAACGTCAGCTTTTGTTATGAAGCAAGTGCTCCAGGCGGGGTGAGGTGTGGCGAACCGACGCAGTGTCTCGTTCCCTTTCTCAGGGAACAAGGGTTACATACAAGACACTGCGTCGGTGACGACACTAGGGGAACGAGATACCCACTATACCACAACGAACCCCGCTCATCCTAGTGTGAAGCTGACTTCAGGCACAACTTAGGATGAAAGCACTCGTGCACCGGGTGTAGAGGGAAGGTCCAGAATGTAAATCCTCATAAATGTGTGCAGAGTGGCCCAGCCAGCCGCCTCACATATGTCATGTATAGAAACCCCTGAAAGGAGGGCTCTAGAGGATGCTATGCCTCTGGTGGAGTGAGCCCTCACAGCCATAGGTGAAGGCAAGTTGCGCACCTGATAGGCCAGGGAAATAGTCTGAACTATCCAGTTGCTGATGGTCTGCTTAGAGGCAGGAAGCCCCTTCTTGGGCGACCCGAAACACACCAGCAACTGGGCCGTCTTCCGCCATGAGGAGGACCTCTGGATATAACATCGCAGTGCTCTGACAGGGCAGAGCAGGTGAAGTCTCTCCTCATCCGCCGTCACATGAGGTGGAGGATGAAATGCCTGCAGAACCATAGGCCGTGCCACATTAGATGACACCTTGGGCAAATAGCCGGGCCTGGGGTGTAAGATGGCCTTAATGTTGCCTGGAGCAAACTCTAAGTACCCATAGGAAATAGAGAGCGCCTGGAGATCTCCTACCCTCCTCAGAGAACTAATGGCCAACAAAAAGACTACCTTAAACGAAAGGTTCTTGGCCTCAGCCGACTCCAATGGTTCGAAGGGGGCCTCGGCCAGCCCTTCGAGAACCACTGCCAGGTCCCAAGAGGGAACCCTGGTGCGAGTCGCAGGTCTCATCCTCCAGGCTCCACGGAGGAAACGTACGACCAGGTGATGCCTCCCCAGAGGACCATCACTCAGAGGAGCGTGGAATGCCGCAATGGCAGCCACATAAACCTTGAGTGTGGACGGGGTAAGCCCGGCAGAAAAGCGTCTTGTAGAAACTCCAGCACTGAAGCCACTGGGCAGTGAACTGGGTCCAGATCACGCTCTCTGCACCAAATGGAAAAAACATTCCACTTAAGGCCGTATAACTTCCTCGGGAGGGAGCTCTGGAGTATAGTTTCAACCACTTCTGCTGACAGGCCGGCTTCTAGGTACTGTGCCCCCTCAGGGGCCAGACCCACAGTTTCCACAGCTTGGGCCGAGGGTGGAGAACTGAGCCCCCCACCCTGAGACAACAGGTCCCTCCTCAGAGGGATCTGCCATGGCAGGCCTGCCAGAAGCAGGATGATGTCCGGAAACCATACTCGGGCCGGCCAAAACAGGGCTACTAATAGTAGGCTGACCCTGTCCTGACGGACCCTTTCCAGAACTGCTGGGAGCAGGGCGATTGGGGGAAAGGCGTACAGACACAGCCTCGGTCACGTCTGCACGATGGCATCAAACCCCAGCGGGGCTGGATGTGTGAGGGAGAACCACAGTGGACAGTGTGTCGTCTCTCGAGATGACACCTCGGGGTGGAGTCTCCATTCCCCAGGCCTCAGCCCCTGCCTCGACAGCATGTCTGCTCCCTGGTTCTGGTCCCCCGGGACATACATCGCCCTGAGAGCAGTCTCCGCTGAGACCACAGGAGGATCTGATGTGCCAGTCTGCACAGAGGGCGTGACCTCAGACCCCCCTGATGGTTTAGGTAAGACATCACCGACATGTTGTCGGATCTTACTAGGACATGGCGACCATGGAGGTCTGGCAGAAAGCTCCTCAGAGCCCGGAACACCGCCAACATTTCTAGGCAATTTATGTGCCAAGAGGAATGATGGTCCTGCCAGAGACCTCTCGTAAAGCGGCCGTCCATGACCGTGCCCCAGCCCGTGAGGGAGGCGTCTGTCGAAATAGATATCCGGCGACATGACGCTCCCAGCCTGGGACCCTGGGACAAGAACCAAGGCTTCTTCCAAAATGATAGGGAACTAAGGCATCTGCGCGTAACCCTTATCAAGTGGAATGGATTTCCCCTCGGGGAAAACCCCTTGGCTCTTAACCACCACTGTAGGGCTCTCATGTGTAGCAGGCCAGAAGGTATCACGCTAGACGCTGCTGCCATGAGACCCAACACTCTCTGAAAGTGTTTGACAGTGATGGCTTGGCCTAGCTTTATCCTGGACACTGTGGTCAGGATGGACTCGATCCGAGCAGGAGACAAATGTGCCTGCATCGTGACCGAGTCCCACACCACTCCCAGGAACAAGGTTCTCTGGGCTGGTGCCAACACACTTTTCTTGGTGTTGAGTCTCAACCCCAGGCTTTGGATATGGGCGAGGACGACATCTCGATGCCGAATCGCCAGCTCTCGCGACTGTACCAGTATCAGCCAGTCGTCGATATAATTGAGCACTCTGATGCCCTCGAGCCTCAGAGGTGCTAGAGCTGCATCCATGCATTTGGTAAAGGTGCGAGGGGAGAGAGCTAGGCCGAACGGAAGACCCCGATATTGGTAGGCTTCGCCCCCGAAAGCGAACCTCAGGAACTTCCTGTGAGATGGAAGGATGGAGATGTGAAAGTAAGCGTCTTTTAGATCTATCGTGACAAACCAATCCTCGGACTGGATTTGACTCACGATAATGGGAATAGTAAGCATCTTGAACCTGAATCTCCTCAGAGATTGGTCAGATGCCTCAGATCTAAAATAGGACGCAACCCTCTATCCTTCTTTGGAACTATGAATACCGGCTGTAGAACCCGGACTCCCTGACTGGTAGGGGAACATGCTCTATGGCCCCTTTTTCCAGCAGCGAGTGAACTTCCTGTTTCAACACCAGACCCTGCTCTGGGTGAACTGAAGTCCAGACCACCCCATTGAACTTTGGTGGGCGGACCTGGAACTGCAGTCTGTACCTGATTTCTACAGTGAACAGGACCCATGGATAAATATTCGCGAGGTTTTGCCATGCCTCTGCAAAACTCGCCAAGGGAACCAGCCCTCGGGGCTGGTGTCCGGTGTTTTGTGCGAGTCCTTGACGGCACCCAGAAGCGGAGGACCGGCAGGGGAAGACCGACAACGAGTCACAGTGTGCGAGCTCGAACGCTGTCTGACTGCAAGCCTTTGGGGCAGACAGATGGGCGTGAGCTCGCTGGGAGCTAGCACGTCCCGAAGCGTCAGAGACAGCGGGATACTGACGCCAACTCCCTGAGGGCCCGACGAGAGAGGGGACCTCAGTCGCTTTCTCTCGGGGAGGGCGGCCCTCTGAGGCCTCAAAGAAGTTAGGACCTCTTTCCCTTAGCCTTCCTAGACTGAATGACGGTCCTCAGATCCGTCTTCTCAGGAGGCTGAGGGTGTGAGCGTCGACCAGAGTCCCAAGCTCTATGAGGGGGAGCTCTGGAGGCGACACTCGCCTTCTGTGCATGACGGTAAGAGGAAGAGGTGGCCTGCTGTGGCTGCTCCTTAGCAGCCGCCCTCCTAGACCCGGAACGGCGAGGGAGATACCGCTTGAAAGCTTCGCCATTGTGTGCAGGCTCACACCAGCTCGACCCGCCGCCATATATGCCCTGCCCACCAAAGCGGATGTGGTGCGGCAAGGTTTAGAAGGCAACGCCGGTGACTTCAGGGATGATGCAAGGTTGGGTGAAAGGTAGCTGGCTAATGCTTCCTCAACCCGAGGCATCATCCCATATCCCTTATCTCTAACCTCCACTACATTACTGTAATTCAACATCGGGGGGTTAGACAGGCGCGATGAAAATGGCCTGTTCCAGGATTTACACAACTCATTGTGTAAATCCGGGAAGAAAGGGAGAGACCGGCGTGAAGGTTGCGTGCGGTGCTGCAGGAAGCGCTCATCAATTTTTGCTTTTCGTACGCGCTTCCTGCCGCTCTTGTGGCAATATCAAGCTTGGCCACAGCCCGCGTCAAAACCTCCACTAACTCATTATAGTTCGGTGCCGGCTGAACAGAATGGTGTGTGGTAATATGATCCTCATCCCCAACACTCAGCACGTCTAATTCCTCGGAATTAGACAGCAGTAAGACGGGAACATCATCCCGATCGGGAGAAGCTGCGGAGCGGGCTCCCGAACGGGGAATGGGGGAATCAGACTCATTAGAAGAGGAACGAGAATATGCCTCGACAGTCTCGCCCTCAACGAGATCTTTTTGCGATCCCCACGATGAAAGCCGCCGCATTGCCTCGGCAGAAGCGGGACCCGAACCGCGGGGAGAACGCATTTGGCCATCTTCAGAGAATAAAGCCAGTCGAGAACGCAGCACTCTCACAGAAAGGGATTCACAATGAGCGCCCCCTCACGGGCTGCTTGAGCGTGCTGCCTTCCCAAACATGACACACACATTTCATGTGTATCCCCAGCCGTGAAAAAACGTGGGCATGGGAACACACACTTTCTGAACTGTTCAGCCATACTGAGTTTCAAAAACAGACAAACAACAGTAAATAAGACTCACAGATACACAGAGCGCTTGCTGAATAGCAAAAAGTTGACATTTCTGTGTGCCGGCGTGCTTTTGTGTACATCCGCTTATGACGTTACACGCTACGTCATCACGCAACGCCAATAGGATTGGATTCAGTTTCATTCATAAATTCAGACGCACTACGCTGAAGGGCGTTCCCCTAGTGTCGTCACCGACGCAGTTCGAGTTCCCTCGAAAGGGAACATTATCTGGGGAGAAAGGAGAGACCAGACCATTGCATAAACCTGTGAGCCCATAAACGCAGAAGCAACTCTACACTAAAGAGGGTGTGATGCAGCGGTGTCTAGAGGCTGAGGAGACAGGTTTACTAGCCGGTAGAACACTGATCTCAAATCTAATAGGGAAGTGATCTGAAATACCATATTCTGTTATTTCCCCAAGTGAAACTGAAAGCCGTGTGAGATAATGAGATCCAAAGTGTGGCCAAGATGATGTGTCGGCCCTTCCACCCATTGATTTAGGCCAAAAGAGTTCAAAAGAATTTTTAAATCATGAGGAAGTGGGTTTAAGGGACAACACACATGGATATTGAAGTCCTCACAAACCAAAAGTTTGTCATATTTAGGAACAACATCAGCTAAAAACTCGTGCATAAAATCTTTGTTTAGCTTTGGTGGGCGATACATAACGGCACATAATACAGGAGAATCTAAATCAGCCACAAACAGCTGAAGTTCAAAACTATTATAAACACGTGCAGGTAATAACCTGAATTTGTACTCATCTTTGCAGAGCGTGGCCAGCCCACCGCCTCGAACAGCCGAGGGGGAGGAGCTCCGAGAAGGCGCTGTCAACACCTGGTTTCAGCCATGTTTCCGTCAACAACAACAAGTCCAGAGCATTTGTCATAAAAAAGCCATTCAATATAAAAGTCTTATTTCCAAGTGACCTACTGTTGATCAGCGCAATATGAATTGAGCAGTAGCGGGGAGACGGGCACTCGGAGCCCGGTATAGTCGACCGGAGCCACCGATAACTGCATGCCAGAGAACGCAGATTACAGCCGATAAACCTAGCTGAAACTAGCTGAACCTTTTTACATTCCGGAGCTCCCTTTACGAGGAAACTTTATGCATTGAAGTGGAGAGTTTTCACTTCATGGTGTATTGACCCCGTCCACTTTAAAGGTTTATGTGGTGGCCATAGGTGCTTATCACATTCCTTTGGGTGGAATGTCTTTGGGAAAAGACCCGTTGGTATCTCGTTTCCTCTGTGGTACCCTGAGGCTGAGGCCTGCAGCTCGTACCAGGGTGCCGACATGGGATCTGGCCATTGTCCTTCAAGGCCTTTCCCTTGCTCCCTTCAAGCCACTGGAGGAGGTTCTGGCTAAGTTCCTGACTTTGAAAGCTTTGTTCCTCCTCGCTCTCTCTTCTCTTAAAAGCATAGGATATTTGCAAGCACTGTCGGTTGCTCTCTCATGCTTGGAATTTGCTCCAAGCAAATTGTTAAATCTTTGTTAAAAAATCTATGGTCTAAGATGAAGGAACGATTGTTAAATCGTTCCTTCATCTTAGACCAGGCTATGTTCCAAAAGTCCCCAAAAACGTGGCTAGATCGATTATGCTGCAGGCCTTTTGTCCTCCACCCTTCCAGAACTCGTACCAGGAAAATAATAATCTGCTTTGCCCAGTTCGGGCGCTAGATGCTTATGTCCACAGATCTGCCCTGTGGTGTAAATCTGAACAGCTGTTCGTATGTTTCGGGCCCTCTAACAAAGGGTCCCCTGCATCTAAGCAAAGAATGAGCAAGTGGGTGGTCGAGGCTATATCACTTGCTTATGAGTCAGCCGGACAGCCTTCATCTATGGCTAATCGTTTCCACTCTACTAGGAGTATGCAACCTCTAAGGCCCTTATATCAGGAGTTGCCCTCTAAGATGTTTGTGATGCGACATGCAGGGTGGTCCTCAGCGCACACATTCATCAGGTTTTACTCTTTGGACTTGGACTCTACACCAGGGTCTCAGGTACTCTCATCCATCAACTCGTCGTTATGGTGGCGTTGGTATAGATGTTCCCATAGCGTCAATCTCGACGCAAAGCAAGTTCCCTTGAAAGGGAATGCCTAGGTTAAGACTGTAACCTCGGTTCCCTGAAGAGGGAACGAGTGTTGCGTCACCTTGCCATATCTCCTACATGCCTGTCAGTGACTACTTCAGACTTTTACGAAGCTGGCGTTCTCTGTTTTTGAGCAGGCTTTATAGTTTCCTGGTTCGTGACGTCACCCGCTTCTGACGTTCCGCCAAACCATTGGACTGATTTTAAATGTGCTTCAAGACGTCATCACGCAAAGCGTTCCCATAGCGTCAATCTCGATGCAACGCTCGTTCCCTCTTCAGGGAACCGAGGTTACAGTTGTAACCGAGGTGGTTTCCAGATTAAAGGTTTTTGGTACGTATCCTAATGACAATGAAGAATTAATAATATTAAGAAGAGGATCTATGACTTCTGGAAGCATCTCTTTCAGTAGCTTAGTCTGTATAGGGTTTAATAAACAACACATTTATTTTGATGATTTAACAACTTTAGATAAATCTTCCTCTCCTATAGCCAAGAATGAATATAATTGTTTCTTAAGGAGTCTAACGCACTATGTCTTATGCTATACTGTAAAAGACGGTTGTTTATAATTTTCTGTCTAATAGTATTAATCTTGCATGTAAAGAAATTCATAAAGTCTTTATTGTTGTGCTGTTTAGATACGTCTGAAGTTACAGCAACACCTCCCTCTTGACTTTCAGATAAGGCTCATGGCAGTAAAGCAACTAATAAGTTTTCCACACTGAGCTTTTGTTACCAGTTAAAATATAATACACAGAATATGCAGTATAATTTGTTACAATTACAATTCTGTTTGAAACACTACTATAAAACATATCACAGCTGTTAGAAGCAAAAAAAAATATACTATATTATTATTCATCATATATCGTTAAAAAAAATCTTAAATCGATGTACATCACATATATGATTGATTACCAATGTTGTGTTGTTTTATTACAGTAGTTACTGTGCAACTAGCCAAACATTGTAACTTATTTGTCATGTGTTTAAGCATTATGGGATGTGTCTGTATGCCTCAACAGTGCCCCGCATGTTCAAATGTTTTTACTATGCAAATTTAAAAAATCCAGACTGATCTCATGAAACTGCGTATGTATAACACGCCAATTCGTATTTCCATTTTTGGCGTGCTATCAACACGCAAAATCGATTTTCAGCGTGTTTATGAACGCCGTTGACTTAACGTTACATTACTGTATATATAAATATATGACCTACCCCAACCCCGTCCCTAAACCTACCCGTCACTGGTTAAAAGCATTTATGAGTCTTCCCCTACCATCCTAGTAAAAAAAATATCGCTCCCCAGATGTATATCAAAATTTGGCTTTATTTCGCTCGGATTTTTAACGGCGTGTACATACACGCGCAATCACTCGGACATAACGGCGTAGATATACACGCATACACGCGGATAGCTCAAAATGCGTATAAATAACACGCCACTTGACTTGAAAGTGGCGTGTATGTTTACGCAAAAGTCATGATGTCATGTTGAAAAATCACATTGTGATATGACTGATTGAATAATTACATTCACAGTGTCATACATGGTACTGTCACAATATAATTGATCAGATTTGTCCCTATTAGTTTAAATATGGTATGATGTGTCTTGTCTGTCTCATATTAACATAACATACTGCCCACATGTCCACTGCGGCAAATAACGTGTCTATGTACACCTGTGATGAAGGGCAGTGTAGCATTACCCCTCTCCCCTCCTCCTCTGCAGTATGACATGCATGCAACATGGGTGGGATGTGTCTGTGTGTGCTAACCGCACTGCTCCCTTCATGCATTACATGCCCCCCACACACACACACACAGACATACACATTTCACAGGGTGTGGCACTGTGACACTTTTATCTCTCACCATCTTAATCCCGTTCCTTGCTTTTCCCAACCTGATCTTTTTCTCTGCCATTATTTTCTCACCCTCTCAACATTTAGAAATAGTCCTTATATCAAAATCAAAAATGTATATATAAATGCATTAAATACAAATGGTCCTCTCCTTCAGTTGAATGTCTTCATAGTTTTAATTAAATATTAGGCAGTTTGCTAATAGTAACACTTCATTTTGTTAGTGTTTTAGTCATATTCTGGAATTGTTCATGTGTATCAAGACAATGAGACCTTATCTCTTAGCTGAGCTTAGATTATTTTCTTTTTGTAATAATAGTGTACCAATACACATAGGCTTTTTTAAATTATAGGGTACATAGTCCATTTATATAGTTGTTGTTTTTTTATAGCAAAGTGCACGGATTAAGTTTGGTCTTCCATGTTTCAATGCATGTAAAACAAACTATTGCAACTTTTTTTTAATAGAGAAATATACTCTTGTTCCATGTAGTTACAGGGTAAGTGTGACATCTACGGGCTCTAAATTAAAGTGGTGTTTGTTACCCTCTTGTTCCATGAAGTTACAAGTGTAGGTACAATAAAAATGCATACACACTGTTGGGGAGACTTAAAAGGACTGTATTATACTTCTATTGCTTGAACGACTTTTGTGTGGTAATCACTCTCGGGTGTCGGTCAGAACACAGGAACCAGACCAATAACTGATTAGATGGTGTTTAATAAACTGTTGCAGTAGGCATGGGCATACAATCTTCCAATGTGTATATTCAGATGTGTGTGGTTCTAAATGAAAACAAATAAATAATAACAGCATTATGTATTAAATATACATATACATACATTCCAATACTAAACAGTAACCGATGCATACGAACTACCGTTAGGTGGTGTCACGTGTACAGAAACGTGAGTGGCTATAATACACGAGTAACGGATTATATTGAATATAACGTTAACTACTTAAAGGATTCAAAGTATCGAACTAGATAATCCACAATATAGCTAAATAATATCTGCACTGGATGCATAACGTAAATATACATGGAGAATAATGAAAATAAACGAGCTGTGATTAGCACAATAACTCTAGCATCGCGTCAGTCAGACATTAGTGATAAATATGAAATTATAACACGCAAAACACGATCATCTTAATCACTAAATAGCAGATGAAGACAGAAACACTTACTATTCAGCAGTGACGCACACAATATGAATCTAAACGCTCTCTAAACGGGGAATAATCTCAGCAGCGTCGTCCCGTCACACACTTGCTTCACCATCGTCCGTGAATCTGCACAGAGCAGAGCCCTGCTCGTTGCGTGCGCTCATGGTGTGTTAGAGTGCGTCAATATGCGCCAGAGGTGCGCATACACGATTATACAGTCATCTGCGCAGCCTTTCTTACAGCCGCCCCCAAATGTGTGAAACACATTTGTTACTGAATAGGTGATCAGTTCAGTACCCGGGGACAGGCACAAAGTTTTAATTCTCATCCTCACCTGGAACCTCTGGTAGAACAATCAGTCTGGCTACAGGTCTAGTGTAAGTTCTATTGTTTATCCTTACATCCACTGTCCTTATGTGTCCGTCTGCACTGGGGTAAACTTTAGTGACAAGACCAACAGGCCAGCATGCTCTGGGCAGTTGAGGGTCCATCATCAGTACCACTGATCCTAAGGTCATATCTGTAGGGTTAGCATTCCATTTCTGGCGGGTTTGCAGGTTCGGGAGATAGTTCTTAATGAAACTAGACCAAAACTGGTCAGCCAGAATTTGGGAATGTTTCCAGCGTCTTCTGCTCAGGAGTTCAGATTTAGGATAGACCACTTGGGGCAGGGACCCGTCCCGCCGCCCCATCAGGAGAACATTTGGCGTCACTGGATCAAGGTCCTTAGGGTTGGAAGACACATATCCCAATGGTTTAGCATTCAACATACCTTCTACTTCCAGAAGAACAGTATGTAGCACTTCCTCCGTAACTGATTGACTGCCTACTACTCGGTGCATTGCAGTTTTCACTGAGCGGATTTCCCTCTCCCAAGCTCCGCCGAAGTGGGGTGCACCAGGTGGGTTGAAGTGAAACTCTATCTTGTGTTTGGCAAGCTGGAGTCGGAGTTCTGGAGATAATTCAGCAAGGGCTTCCTTGCTTCCTTCCTTCCTTCTTTCCAAGAAGGAGTCGGTATCCAGATTGGTGAGGATCTCTAGATGTACACATCTTGTTGTAAGGCACTTGAAGATAATTCCCCACCTCTTCTCGGTGCGCCTGCCCACCTTCACTATTAAGGGTCCGAAGCAGTCCATGCCTGTGGAGTAGAATGCAGGCTTATACAGGCGTAGGCGTGCTACAGGTAGGTCTGACATCTTGGGAACTTGAGGGCTTGCTTTCCATCTACGACATTCTGTACAAGCATGTTGATACCTTCGAACTGCTTCTCGGCCTCGTAAGATCCAAAACTTACGGCGAATCTCTGCAAACACTCTCTCAGGGCCTGGGTGGCAGAGTCGGGTATCATAGTCTTGAATCAGAAGCTTAGTGGTAGGATGGCAATTATCCAAGATGATGGGATGCACAGCAACCAGGTCTAAGTCTTCGGATCGGCGCAGTCTGCCTCCGACCCTAATGAGATCCTCTGTCTCGTCAAGCTCTGGAGACAGGGTAAGTAAACGGCTACTTCGTTGGACTGGTTTCCCATTTCGCAGTAGTCTGAACTCCTCTGCAAAGCTATCCCGTTGAGCCCCTCTCAGGATAAGAATCTCAGCTGTACGGTAGTTGTCAGCATTAGGGTTCTCGCTCTGACCTGCCGCCCCGTGAAGCATCTGCACTGTGGCCTCTAGAAGTTCCTTCCAAGTGGTGTACTGATGCGCATCGGGGATGTGAGGCTCTTCATCAGGTATGGTTGCAACTCCACAGAATACAGACTTTCGAATTTCTGATTGGCACTCTTCCACTACTGTTGCTGGCAGGGTTGGCCATTTATCTGAGCTTTGGAGGAGAAATTGTGGTCCATGGCTCCAACGGTTAGGCTTAGCCAGATCCTCTAGCCTCTTGCCTCTAGTGAGATCATCCGCAGGATTATTAGCCGAGTCAACATATCGCCATGAATGTCGATCGGTGAGCTCCTGTATTTCCGCCACTCGGGTGCCAACAAATACCTTAAATCGGCACGACTCAGATTGTAGCCAAGACAAGACAGTGGTTGAGTCGGTCCAGAGGGTAATCTGGCTGATTTGAAGGGTAAGTTCTTGCTCCATCAACCTACTGAGTTGGGCTCCTGTGAGTGCAGCACAAAGCTCCAACCTGGGCATCGAATGCAGTCGTTTAGGTGCAATTCTTGAACGGGCCACAACAAAGGAGAGATGAGGCTGATTTTGACTGTCTACTTTCCTCAGGTAAGCGACAGCTCCATATGCTTGCTCCGAAGCATCGCAGAACACATGTATCTCATGAGTAATGCTTCTCTCATTCATGGCAGGAGGTCCGTACGCTCGGGGAAAGGTAATTCTCGGCAGGACTTGTAACTCTCCCTCCCAGTCTCTCCAAGCTTGTAGCAAATCATGGGGCAGTAGGGGATCATCCCAGTCCCTGTGTTTGTCCCAAAGCTGTCTCACTAGTATTTTAGCACGGGTGGTGTATGGCAGGATAAACCCAAGGGGTCGTACTGACTAGCTAAGACCCTGTAGATGTTCCGCATGGTAGGAGCATCATAATTTACTGGTCGATGTTTGTACCTCAGTGTGTCTGTGGAACAGTGCCAGCTGAGGCCCAGGGCGGATTCAGGATTATCTATTCGGTCATGAGTGAACCAGAGTTCTAAACTGTCTGATCGGGCTTCTTTCGGTAGATGGCTGATGACCTCTGGCTTATTGCTGGCCCATTGGCGGAGTTCAAATCCACCAGAGGCTAGAATCTCCCTTAGATTATCTACCAGTGTTCGGGCTTGATCAGGGGAGGAGAGGCTTTGCAGACAATTATCAACATAGAAGCATCTCTCAATGGAAAACCTCACATCATCCTCTGGCTGGCTATGACTGATAACGTGGTGCTGCATGGCGTAAGTGGCACAGCACGGGCTACACGTGGTACCGAAGGGCAGGACTTGCCACTCAAACACGGATGGACTTTGGTCTCCTTCCATGTCACGCCAGACAAATCTCAGAAGGGGACGGTCTTCAGGGAGCAGGCGTACCTGGTGAAACATGGCTTTCACATCACCACTTATCGCTACGGTGTGTTCCCGGAACCGTAACAGCACTCCTAGGAGTGAAGGTCCTAAAGTAGGGCCAGGTAACAGCCACTCATTTAGGTTCAGACCTCGGTATTGATAAGAACAGTTGAACACAATGCGGTTCTTATTGTTATGTGTCACCATGTGGTGTGGGATATACCATGATTCCCCTGACTGTGTCAACTCGTGGGAACTCAACTTCTTGACAGTTCCTGTTTGGGTCAGTTTCTGAATTTCAGCAATGTACGCCATGGCTCGATCTGGGTGTTTAGCGAGGCACCGTTCAGTGTTCCGGAGGCTGGGAATTACCATTTCCTTTGGGGCTTGGAAATGCGGCATATCTTTACGCCTAAGCAGAGGGGTTGCATAACGCAAGACTCCATCCTCTTCAACTCGGGTAGTCTTTGACTCAAGCATATGAGCAGCATATTGGTCTTGTCGAGACCTGGTGACCTCCTTCTCGTTTCTGAAGGGAATTACGTCAACTTGCCACAGTTTCTCGACGTTCCTGAAGAGCTCTGCTATGTGGGGAATGGTGGACGTCAACAAACACTGCTGCGGGTGAATGTACTGCTCGACAAGTCTAGTGGGACCCTGCAATGTCCATCCTAAACGTGTCTTAAGAGCTGCAGGTCCTCCTGGGGGTCCTAACCTCACTGGCTTTATTGGAGTAATTAAGTGAGGGTGGTCAGCTCCAATGAGCAGCAATGGCTGTGCCTGTTCAAATGCCTGTATTGGGAGGCCCACAAGGTGCTTGTACCTCTTCTGCAATTTGTCCATAGGGTAAGAGTGAAGTGCAAGACCCAGTTGTTCTGCGGTGAAGGCACCAGTGATGAGGAAACTGTGCTGAGGCTTATCAGCAGGTGAAATACGGAATGACACCATGGACCCATGAAGGATTTGAATGTCATGTCGTATAGTCCGCAGGGCAAGGTCTTCTGGCTCTCCCCGGAGGCCCAGATGGCGTGCTGCAGCTGGTAAGAGCATAGTCCGTTCCGAGCCATCGTCCAGGATGGCATATGTGCTCAGGGTGTGTTTGCCATGGTGGAGTAGGACTTTAATAACCTTTAATAGCACACGACTGCCATCTACTGGTCTGTCTACATACAGCACTTCCGAAGGTGTATTCACCAGACAGCTCTCCTCTTTGGTTGGCTTGATCACAGTCTTCGGTGTCATGGAATTAATTTCGTGCAGCACTGGTAGATGTTTACCTTGACAAATGCTACAGGGTTTCCGCAGGTTGCACTGCGCAGCTTGGTGGGTTCTTGCACATCGCCAGCACCTTTTATTGGTACGGATCCATTCTGATAATTGGTTCTTTGTCAGTTTTCCAACCTCTGTGCATTGGCTCAAGAAGTGATCTGAGTTGTTGCAGAATGGGCAATAAGGCTTAAATCTGCCTTTGGCAGGGAGATTCACAGGCACTGTTGAAATATCTCTCTCCGTCGCTTCTCTGGCTCCATGCAACACAGTGGTGGTCCACCTCCTTTGGCGAGGTTCCTGCTGAGGCTTTTGTCTCTCCTTGGTGATCTTCACCTGTGACGAACCATCATATTCCTGGCACCAGGACTCATATTGCAGCCACTCAGAGAGATCAGTCAGGTTATAGGTTATTCCTGGATAATGGATCTTGCTGCGCCTGAATTCAGCTCTCATCTCTGGCGGTAACTTACTCAACAGGCGAGCTACGTGGGATCCACACTGTAGCTCTATCTCTCCTGGGGAGCCAAGGGATTTAAGCAGGCCCACGAGTGCCTGGATCTGAAGGGTAAACTTCTCAAAGGCAGCTTGATCACCGCGTCGAATATCAGGCGAGTCCATAACACTGGCTATTTTGTTCAACGCCATTTGATGGGGTTGGCCGAACTTCTCATTAAGAGCAGCCATGGTATTGCTGTAAGGTGTGGGGGAGTTCAGATACGAATCTGCTATCAGCTTAGCCTCTTCTAGCTTCAAGTGATCCACTAGGATTTGATATTTGAACAGCTCCGTCCCATCTGGGGGTAGTAGATTCTCCAAAGCTATCTTTAATCTAGCAAACTCGCTGGGGTCTCTGTGACTGAAATGGGGGATCGTTGGCATTGGACCTCGGTATGTAGACTCAGAGGGTGGGACAGTCCGATGCCGAAGATCAAGTGGGGTTCTTGTCTGGGCCCTCCTCTGCAGATATGGCTGGGAGATCGCTGCATGCTCATCTTGAGGGTAACACTCGTACTGCTCTGACTTATAAGCTGGACCAGCTCTGGGAGGTGGCTGAGGATGACGGCTTTGTCGTTGACTTGAATGGCCCAGAAGCATCCTGCTCGTTTGAGGTTCTGAAGGTCTGGAGTCTCTGACAGGAAGGCTCGCTGATGGTACTGCAAGAGGCCTACTTGGATGGATGGCAGCTTGCTTCAATACTTGCAATTCACTCATCATCTTCTCCAAAAGGCCAACGATGGGCGCATCGCCAATAGGCTGTGGCTCCTCTGGCTCTGGCCAGGGGGGAGGGTCAGGCCAGTCTACTTCGTCGCATTCGCTGACTTCATCGCTGACCAGCTCGGTGTAAGGAGGAGGCACAACTCTGTGGTCTTGGGGGAATATGGTAAATTTATCAGGCATAATTGGCTCAGATGTACTGGAACGAGAGCGTGTTATAGCTAGTTGAGGTGTCTGCTGAAGACTGTGCACCATCTCGGCGAGTGACTTCAACTGCGATCTAGTCTGTCGGATCTCTGCTAAGGTGGCACTAAAATGCTCTTCGCTGATACGCAAAGGGTCTGCCTGAGAGACTGGAGGCAGATTTCGCAGTGTCGTAGACCAGACGCGTGGAGCTGATTCTCTATTTCTGTCAGGATGTGTTCCTCTTGGATACTGTTCAGCTAACTGACTCTCAGAACCAGGTCTGTAACTGCGCTGTCTCGTTTCAGCATATGGGTCTTCTTCTGTATAGCAAGCATCCCGCAGTGTCTGATGGTCGCTAAGAGGAGAGGGTGTCATCTTGGCTGCTCCCTCCTCATGTGAATATAACGCCTCCTCTTGCCCATGCCTACTGATTCTTGATTCAGATGAATGTCTGGGCGGCAGCACATACCCCATCTCATACTCATCATAATGGCGCGGCGGGTAAGTCTGACGCTTAGGTCTGGTTGAAACTCGATCATCCATCTTCTAGAGAGAAATTACCACAATCCGGCTCGAAGGACCATTTGTTGGGGAGACTTAAAAGGACTGTATTATACTTCTATTGCTTGAACGACTTTTGTGTGGTAATCACTCTCGGGTGTCGGTCAGAACACAGGAACCAGACCAATAACTGATTAGATGGTGTTTAATAAACTGTTGCAGTAGGCATGGGCATACAATCTTCCAATGTGTATATTCAGATGTGTGTGGTTCTAAATGAAAACAAATAAATAATAACAGCATTATGTATTAAATATACATATACATACATTCCAATACTAAACAGTAACCGATGCATACGAACTACCGTTAGGTGGTGTCACGTGTACAGAAACGTGAGTGGCTATAATACACGAGTAACGGATTATATTGAATATAACGTTAACTACTTAAAGGATTCAAAGTATCGAACTAGATAATCCACAATATAGCTAAATAATATCTGCACTGGATGCATAACGTAAATATACATGGAGAATAATGAAAATAAACGAGCTGTGATTAGCACAATAACTCTAGCATCGCGTCAGTCAGACATTAGTGATAAATATGAAATTATAACACGCAAAACACGATCATCTTAATCACTAAATAGCAGATGAAGACAGAAACACTTACTATTCAGCAGTGACGCACACAATATGAATCTAAACGCTCTCTAAACGGGGAATAATCTCAGCAGCGTCGTCCCGTCACACACTTGCTTCACCATCGTCCGTGAATCTGCACAGAGCAGAGCCCTGCTCGTTGCGTGCGCTCATGGTGTGTTAGAGTGCGTCAATATGCGCCAGAGGTGCGCATACACGATTATACAGTCATCTGCGCAGCCTTTCTTACAGCCGCCCCCAAATGTGTGAAACACATTTGTTACTGAATAGGTGATCAGTTCAGTACCCGGGGACAGGCACAAAGTTTTAATTCTCATCCTCACCTGGAACCTCTGGTAGAACAATCAGTCTGGCTACAGGTCTAGTGTAAGTTCTATTGTTTATCCTTACATCCACTGTCCTTATGTGTCCGTCTGCACTGGGGTAAACTTTAGTGACAAGACCAACAGGCCAGCATGCTCTGGGCAGTTGAGGGTCCATCATCAGTACCACTGATCCTAAGGTCATATCTGTAGGGTTAGCATTCCATTTCTGGCGGGTTTGCAGGTTCGGGAGATAGTTCTTAATGAAACTAGACCAAAACTGGTCAGCCAGAATTTGGGAATGTTTCCAGCGTCTTCTGCTCAGGAGTTCAGATTTAGGATAGACCACTTGGGGCAGGGACCCGTCCCGCCGCCCCATCAGGAGAACATTTGGCGTCACTGGATCAAGGTCCTTAGGGTTGGAAGACACATATCCCAATGGTTTAGCATTCAACATACCTTCTACTTTCAGAAGAACAGTATGTAGCACTTCCTCCGTAACTGATTGACTGCCTACTACTCGGTGCATTGCAGTTTTCACTGAGCGGATTTCCCTCTCCCAAGCTCCGCCGAAGTGGGGTGCACCAGGTGGGTTGAAGTGAAACTCTATCTTGTGTTTGGCAAGCTGGAGTCGGAGTTCTGGAGATAATTCAGCAAGGGCTTCCCGCATCTCTCTTTCTCCTCCGCGGAAGTTTGTCCCCTGGTCAGAGAACAACTCGGCTGGTGTCCCTCGCCTGGCGATGAACCTCCTCAAGGCCATCAAGAAGGAGTCGGTATCCAGATTGGTGAGGATCTCTAGATGTACACATCTTGTTGTAAGGCACTTGAAGATAATTCCCCACCTCTTCTCGGTGCGCCTGCCCACCTTCACTATTAAGGGTCCGAAGCAGTCCATGCCTGTGGAGTAGAATGCAGGCTTATACAGGCGTAGGCGTGCTACAGGTAGGTCTGACATCTTGGGAACTTGAGGGCTTGCTTTCCATCTACGACATTCTGTACAAGCATTTTGATACCTTCGAACTGCTTCTCGGCCTCGTAAGATCCAAAACTTACGGCGAATCTCTGCAAACACTCTCTCAGGGCCTGGGTGGCAGAGTCGGGTATCATAGTCTTGAATCAGAAGCTTAGTGGTAGGATGGCAATTATCCAAGATGATGGGATGCACAGCAACCAGGTCTAAGTCTTCGGATCGGCGCAGTCTGCCTCCGACCCTAATGAGATCCTCTGTCTCGTCAAGCTCTGGAGACAGGGTAAGTAAACGGCTACTTCGTTGGACTGGTTTCCCATTTCGCAGTAGTCTGAACTCCTCTGCAAAGCTATCCCGTTGAGCCCCTCTCAGGATAAGAATCTCAGCTGTACGGTAGTTGTCAGCATTAGGGTTCTCGCTCTGACCTGCCGCCCCGTGAAGCATCTGCACTGTGGCCTCTAGAAGTTCCTTCCAAGTGGTGTACTGATGCGCATCGGGGATGTGAGGCTCTTCATCAGGTATGGTTGCAACTCCACAGAATACAGACTTTCGAATTTCTGATTGGCACTCTTCCACTACTGTTGCTGGCAGGGTTGGCCATTTATCTGAGCTTTGGAGGAGAAATTGTGGTCCATGGCTCCAACGGTTAGGCTTAGCCAGATCCTCTAGCCTCTTGCCTCTAGTGAGATCATCCGCAGGATTATTAGCCGAGTCAACATATCGCCATGAATGTCGATCGGTGAGCTCCTGTATTTCCGCCACTCGGGTGCCAACAAATACCTTAAATCGGCACGACTCAGATTGTAGCCAAGACAAGACAGTGGTTGAGTCGGTCCAGAGGGTAATCTGGCTGATTTGAAGGGTAAGTTCTTGCTCCATCAACCTACTGAGTTGGGCTCCTGTGAGTGCAGCACAAAGCTCCAACCTGGGCATCGAATGCAGTCGTTTAGGTGCAATTCTTGAACGGGCCACAACAAAGGAGAGATGAGGCTGATTTTGACTGTCTACTTTCCTCAGGTAAGCGACAGCTCCATATGCTTGCTCCGAAGCATCGCAGAACACATGTATCTCATGAGTAATGCTTCTCTCATTCATGGCAGGAGGTCCGTACGCTCGGGGAAAGGTAATTCTCGGCAGGACTTGTAACTCTCCCTCCCAGTCTCTCCAAGCTTGTAGCAAATCATGGGGCAGTAGGGGATCATCCCAGTCCCTGTGTTTGTCCCAAAGCTGTCTCACTAGTATTTTAGCACGGGTGGTGTATGGCAGGATAAACCCAAGGGGGTCGTACTGACTAGCTAAGACCCTGTAGATGTTCCGCATGGTAGGAGCATCATAATTTACTGGTCGATGTTTGTACCTCAGTGTGTCTGTGGAACAGTGCCAGCTGAGGCCCAGGGCGGATTCAGGATTATCTATTCGGTCATGAGTGAACCAGAGTTCTAAACTGTCTGATCGGGCTTCTTTCGGTAGATGGCTGATGACCTCTGGCTTATTGCTGGCCCATTGGCGGAGTTCAAATCCACCAGAGGCTAGAATCTCCCTTAGATTATCTACCAGTGTTCGGGCTTGATCAGGGGAGGAGAGGCTTTGCAGACAATTATCAACATAGAAGCATCTCTCAATGGAAAACCTCACATCATCCTCTGGCTGGCTATGACTGATAACGTGGTGCTGCATGGCGTAAGTGGCACAGCACGGGCTACACGTGGTACCGAAGGGCAGGACTTGCCACTCAAACACGGATGGACTTTGGTCTCCTTCCATGTCACGCCAGACAAATCTCAGAAGGGGACGGTCTTCAGGGAGCAGGCGTACCTGGTGAAACATGGCTTTCACATCACCACTTATCGCTACGGTGTGTTCCCGGAACCGTAACAGCACTCCTAGGAGTGAAGGTCCTAAAGTAGGGCCAGGTAACAGCCACTCATTTAGGTTCAGACCTCGGTATTGATAAGAACAGTTGAACACAATGCGGTTCTTATTGTTATGTGTCACCATGTGGTGTGGGATATACCATGATTCCCCTGACTGTGTCAACTCGTGGGAACTCAACTTCTTGACAGTTCCTGTTTGGGTCAGTTTCTGAATTTCAGCAATGTACGCCATGGCTCGATCTGGGTGTTTAGCGAGGCACCGTTCAGTGTTCCGGAGGCTGGGAATTACCATTTCCTTTGGGGCTTGGAAATGCGGCATATCTTTACGCCTAAGCAGAGGGGTTGCATAACGCAAGACTCCATCCTCTTCAACTCGGGTAGTCTTTGACTCAAGCATATGAACAGCATATTGGTCTTGTCGAGACCTGGTGACCTCCTTCTCGTTTCTGAAGGGAATTACGTCAACTTGCCACAGTTTCTCGACGTTCCTGAAGAGCTCTGCTATGTGGGGAATGGTGGACGTCAACAAACACTGCTGCGGGTGAATGTACTGCTCGACAAGTCTAGTGGGACCCTGCAATGTCCATCCTAAACGTGTCTTAAGAGCTGCAGGTCCTCCTGGGGGTCCTAACCTCACTGGCTTTATTGGAGTAATTAAGTGAGGGTGGTCAGCTCCAATGAGCAGCAATGGCTGTGCCTGTTCAAATGCCTGTATTGGGAGGCCCACAAGGTGCTTGTACCTCTTCTGCAATTTGTCCATAGGGTAAGAGTGAAGTGCAAGACCCAGTTGTTCTGCGGTGAAGGCACCAGTGATGAGGAAACTGTGCTGAGGCTTATCAGCAGGTGAAATACGGAATGACACCATGGACCCATGAAGGATTTGAATGTCATGTCGTATAGTCCGCAGGGCAAGGTCTTCTGGCTCTCCCCGGAGGCCCAGATGGCGTGCTGCAGCTGGTAAGAGCATAGTCCGTTCCGAGCCATCGTCCAGGATGGCATATGTGCTCAGGGTGTGTTTGCCATGGTGGAGTAGGACTTTAATAACCTTTAATAGCACACGACTGCCATCTACTGGTCTGTCTACATACAGCACTTCCGAAGGTGTATTCACCAGACAGCTCTCCTCTTTGGTTGGCTTGATCACAGTCTTCGGTGTCATGGAATTAATTTCGTGCAGCACTGGTAGATGTTTACCTTGACAAATGCTACAGGGTTTCCGCAGGTTGCACTGCGCAGCTTGGTGGGTTCTTGCACATCGCCAGCACCTTTTATTGGTACGGATCCATTCTGATAATTGGTTCTTTGTCAGTTTTCCAACCTCTGTGCATTGGCTCAAGAAGTGATCTGAGTTGTTGCAGAATGGGCAATAAGGCTTAAATCTGCCTTTGGCAGGGAGATTCACAGGCACTGTTGAAATATCTCTCTCCGTCGCTTCTCTGGCTCCATGCAACACAGTGGTGGTCCACCTCCTTTGGCGAGGTTCCTGCTGAGGCTTTTGTCTCTCCTTGGTGATCTTCACCTGTGACGAACCATCATATTCCTGGCACCAGGACTCATATTGCAGCCACTCAGAGAGATCAGTCAGGTTATAGGTTATTCCTGGATAATGGATCTTGCTGCGCCTGAATTCAGCTCTCATCTCTGGCGGTAACTTACTCAACAGGCGAGCTACGTGGGATCCACACTGTAGCTCTATCTCTCCTGGGGAGCCAAGGGATTTAAGCAGGCCCACGAGTGCCTGGATCTGAAGGGTAAACTTCTCAAAGGCAGCTTGATCACCGCGTCGAATATCAGGCGAGTCCATAACACTGGCTATTTTGTTCAACGCCATTTGATGGGGTTGGCCGAACTTCTCATTAAGAGCAGCCATGGTATTGCTGTAAGGTGTGGGGGAGTTCAGATACGAATCTGCTATCAGCTTAGCCTCTTCTAGCTTCAAGTGATCCACTAGGATTTGATATTTGAACAGCTCCGTCCCATCTGGGGGTAGTAGATTCTCCAAAGCTATCTTTAATCTAGCAAACTCGCTGGGGTCTCTGTGACTGAAATGGGGGATCGTTGGCATTGGACCTCGGTATGTAGACTCAGAGGGTGGGACAGTCCGATGCCGAAGATCAAGTGGGGTTCTTGTCTGGGCCCTCCTCTGCAGATATGGCTGGGAGATCGCTGCATGCTCATCTTGAGGGTAACACTCGTACTGCTCTGACTTATAAGCTGGACCAGCTCTGGGAGGTGGCTGAGGATGACGGCTTTGTCGTTGACTTGAATGGCCCAGAAGCATCCTGCTCGTTTGAGGTTCTGAAGGTCTGGAGTCTCTGACAGGAAGGCTCGCTGATGGTACTGCAAGAGGCCTACTTGGATGGATGGCAGCTTGCTTCAATACTTGCAATTCACTCATCATCTTCTCCAAAAGGCCAACGATGGGCGCATCGCCAATAGGCTGTGGCTCCTCTGGCTCTGGCCAGGGGGGAGGGTCAGGCCAGTCTACTTCGTCGCATTCGCTGACTTCATCGCTGACCAGCTCGGTGTAAGGAGGAGGCACAACTCTGTGGTCTTGGGGGAATATGGTAAATTTATCAGGCATAATTGGCTCAGATGTACTGGAACGAGAGCGTGTTATAGCTAGTTGAGGTGTCTGCTGAAGACTGTGCACCATCTCGGCGAGTGACTTCAACTCCGATCTAGTCTGTCGGATCTCTGCTAAGGTGGCACTAAAATGCTCTTCGCTGATATGCAAAGGGTCTGCCTGAGAGACTGGAGGCAGATTTCGCAGTGTCGTAGACCTGACGCGTGGAGCTGATTCTCTATTTCTGTCAGGATGTGTTCCTCTTGGATACTGTTCAGCTAACTGACTCTCAGAACCAGGTCTGTAACTGCGCTGTCTCGTTTCAGCATATGGGTCTTCTTCTGTATAGCAAGCATCCCGCAGTGTCTGATGGTCGCTAAGAGGAGAGGGTGTCATCTTGGCTGCTCCCTCCTCATGTGAATATAACGCCTCCTCTTGCCCATGCCTACTGATTCTTGATTCAGATTAATGTCTGGGCGGCAGCACATACCCCATCTCATACTTATCATAATGGCGCGGCGGGTAAGTCTGACGCTTAGGTCTGGTTGAAACTCTATCATCCATCTTCTAGAGAGAAATTACCACAATCCGGCTCGAAGGACCATTTGTTGGGGAGACTTAAAAGGACTGTATTATACTTCTATTGCTTGAACGACTTTTGTGTGGTAATCACTCTCGGGTGTCGGTCAGAACACAGGAACCAGACCAATAACTGATTAGATGGTGTTTAATAAACTGTTGCAGTAGGCATGGGCATACAATCTTCCAATGTGTATATTCAGATGTGTGTGGTTCTAAATGAAAACAAATAAATAATAACAGCATTATGTATTAAATATACATATACATACATTCCAATACTAAACAGTAACCGATGCATACGAACTACCGTTAGGTGGTGTCACGTGTACAGAAACGTGAGTGGCTATAATACACGAGTAACGGATTATATTGAATATAACGTTAACTACTTAAAGGATTCAAAGTATCGAACTAGATAATCCACAATATAGCTAAATAATATCTGCACTGGATGCATAACGTAAATATACATGGAGAATAATGAAAATAAACGAGCTGTGATTAGCACAATAACTCTAGCATCGCGTCAGTCAGACATTAGTGATAAATATGAAATTATAACACGCAAAACACGATCATCTTAATCACTAAATAGCAGATGAAGACAGAAACACTTACTATTCAGCAGTGACGCACACAATATGAATCTAAACGCTCTCTAAACGGGGAATAATCTCAGCAGCGTCGTCCCGTCACACACTTGCTTCACCATCGTCCGTGAATCTGCACAGAGCAGAGCCCTGCTCGTTGCGTGCGCTCATGGTGTGTTAGAGTGCGTCAATATGCGCCAGAGGTGCGCATACACGATTATACAGTCATCTGCGCAGCCTTTCTTACACACACAATCTGATATCACTGACTCGGAAAACTGTATTTGAAAAACAACTTTTTTCAAAGCATATTTACAACACATCTCATTCATTTAAAAGAAGTTTTTTTTTTTTTTTTTACCATTTTTAAATCCTAAAGTCCTAACAAAAAGTTGCATGTTTTGTCCCCTTTTTTGTTTCTCTTGCTAGGCTTCTTCCTCCTCTTGTTCCTCTTCTTCTTTTTCTTTCTTTCCACTGATAAATCTTAAGAAGGACTCCCACGCTTGACGTAAGAAGGCCGTTTTTAGGCATAGGCAAACTAGGCGGTCACCTAGGCCTAGGGCACCATCAGCTGGATGGGCACCAATGAGCGCATGTCTGGTACTTTAGCATCGGTGTGTGTAAAAAGTGTCACGGCCACCCTGAAATAATTGCCACCCCCACTGGTTCCCCCAACACTATTGGGTAGAGAAATGAATGGGCAGAGAATCAGAACTGCACTTTCACTGGTCACCGGGACATAAAAACTGCATGTATAGAAACAGCAGTAAAATATGATAAAAATCGCTGAAAAAGTTTGATTACTTTGCCCCAAAATAAGGGGTTTAAAACACCTTTCCCCACAGGTTATACATTTACTACGCATGCGCAAGGGTTCACGACACCAACCTGCAAGGTCTCTCGCTCTCTCCCTCTCTGCCGTGCGCACGCTACACGTTTTGAAGCACACACTTGCTCTAGATCTAGGCATCAGGGTGCCGCTATCAATATGCAGGGACTCCCAGGAACTTCCGGGAGACTTGGGATGTCTGATATTTACACAACGCACACATACACTGCATATCAAATCTGCCGCCTTTTTAAACAGTAACGTATTCTCCGCTATCGCAAACCTCAACTGTGCACATGCATCAGTGGAACCAGACGATAGGCTTAAATGTTTCCCGGCTTGACTGTTAAAAGCAGATGATTGGCTTTCCAGCGGGAGGGGTGGGACATGTGCATACAACCGCCATTTTTGGCGTTACGGGTTTTCCCTATATAGTTCTATTGAGGATTTAGGAAGTGGCATGTCTCTTATATAAATTGTCTCTGACCAGAGTGCAGTGAAAGGTATTGGCAGGCATGAGGTAGTAAATACTGTAGATTTATCAAGTCCATGGCGAAACATGTCTTTCAAGACATCATCACCAAAATCCACCCCATGGCAAAGCCCACAAAACTAATCCTCACCTGGACGGTTACCTTGGCTGAGGCAGAAAAGACAAATCGATGAGTCCATGTTGGTCGAGTATTCTGTAATGATTTAATCCTCTGGAGGCAAGTTGAAGTGAACCCAAATGCAACTTTAATTCCAAAACATTAGTGATGGCAATTTCAAAACACTGCTTCATGAAGCTACGAAGCCTTCACGAATCTTTTGTTCCGAATCAATGGTTCGGAGTGTGTATCGAACTGCCAGAGTCACGTGATTTCAGTGTACGAGGCTTCATTACGTCATAACTGTTTCGAAACACTTCGAAATTTCAATGGTTCACCCACTGCAATGAGCAGCAATCATGTTCATGAGCAACAATGAACAAGTGTCTGTGGGTTTACCTGACATCTGATCAGTTTTATACATTTAGACGTTTTAATTAGACATTAGTATAATTAAAATGAGGTAGTTAATAGTCTTATTTGTCTGTTTAGCTGAGCCATAAGAGTAAATGGACTGCATTTATATAGCGCTTTCACAGACCCAATGGCCACCAAAGCGCTTTACATATTTGCCTCACATTCACCCATTCACTCACACATTCATACACCGACGGCGGTGTCAGCCGTGCAAGGCGCCACCCAGCTCGTCGGGAGCAGCTGGGGTTAGGTGTCTTGCTCATGGACACCTCGACACTTCCAGGCAATGAAAAATATAATCCATACAAAGGTACAACAGGAACTAAAAACATACGCACACGATACATCCGAGTAAGACAACACCAGAACAAGAACATGGGAAAAACTGGGTATTTATACACAGGAGATAACACGTTAAAAAAGGTAATGAGGTGGCGTGGTACATTGACATGGAAACACAGAGGGGTAACCAAGGGAACTAACAAGACACACTTGGGGAGACTAATCAACATGAAAAACTACAAAGAACTAAAAAAAAAACATGGCACCAGACAGGAAAAAACAAAAGTCCTCGCACAAGGGGAATGCAGGCTGAGATAATGACAACTATATAGATAAAAATCCATAAAAATCCTGGAAATTTTTCCTAAAAACCTTAATTTTTTTTCCGACTGAAGAAAGAAAGACATGAACATATGACACAAGACATGACATGTTATATCTGCCCAGCCATCTGTGATACGAGGTCGTCCGTGGATGAATCTCCAGTGGGGGCCCTTGTTTGAGTGACAGCAGAAGGGTAAAATCATGTCTGTGATGGCCACCATGGAGCCACCAGGAGAATGCTGCATTTCTCTCTCTGGACCCTGTCCAGTAGTGCATGGATGAGAAGGATTGGTGGAAAAGCATACCGAAATTGGTCTGCCCAGTTGTGTCCAAAGCATCCTATCCCAATGGGCTGTCCTGGGCGTGTTCCGAGAACCATATATGGCAGTGAGTTGTATCTGCAGAGGCAAACAGGTCCACTTGTGCCTTGCCAAATGTTTTCTATATGCCCCTTACTACCTCTGGGTGCAGTCTCCAGAGGCCAGGATTCAATGCATTGTGAGACAAGGCATCCGGTGTGCTTTGTTTCACAGTGCATTGCCTTTAGAGATTTATCTGGGGTGTGCCCATGTCCAGAGCCCCTGTGCTAGAGCAAGTAGTGCTGTTGATCTGGTGCCAGCAAAATGGTTTACATGAAACAAGGTAAATAGCTTGTCCGTGCGCACAAGTACATGACGACCTTGTAGGAGAGGAATGAAATGTTTTAGTGCATGCAGAACTGCGTGCATCTCGAGCAGGTTTATATGCTCCTGTGTCCTCTGCATTGACCACTCACCCCGGACTTCTCTGTGGCGCCAAACTGCACCCCAGCCAGCCATGGCTATTCTAGATAGGAGGACTGCCACCTATGAAGAGCAGCAAAGCACTCTTGTGAGATTCTTACTAGAGAATGTCATTACAGCCAAAATGGCAAAATCCCTGGAGTATCAGGGGTGTCAGGGCTGCTTGGATGTATCTGGTGAATTGTCTTGGAGCAAGTGACAGGCCAAATGGAATGACCTTGAATTGGTATATGGTGCCCTTGAATGAGAACCGAAGAAACCTTCTGTGTTCGGGTGGTATTGGCATATGAAAGTAAGCATCACTTAAGTCAACTGAGGTGAACTTGCTTTGCAGAACATCCACAGTACGGAACATGTGGAATGGAAGAATCTTTAAAAAAACTTGTTTAGATGATGGAGGTCTAATATTGGCCGCTGACCTCCTCCTTTCTTTGGTATAATGAATAAAATGGATGATAAAATAAGTTGAATAAAATACTTTGTCTGGAACATGATGGTTCACCCTCTCTATTGTTCCTTTCTTTAGGAGGGTGCAAATCTCCTGAGAAAGTATTGAGATACAAACCAGGTCTCGAACAATGGTGAATTTGGGCTGAGAGCTGAGAGCGGGCCAGTGACAAAATTGCATGCTGTAACCTTCCGTCATTGTGCGTATGACCCACAGGTCCTTAAAGCATGTCTTCCACTAGGCCAGATGTTGGGCTGTTAAAGATCCAGTCACCAGCCCGAGGCTAGTCAGTGCTTGGCTTTTTTTTCCGTTGTCAAAAGCGGACGTTGAGGTGGGTATCGTGTCAAACGTCTCTGAGGTGGCTGGAGGTCTGGCATGGCAGCTGTGCTCAGTATTCAAGGCTAATAAATGTAGTGCTGGGTGGTGTTACTTATTTAGGACAGGAAAACAGAGAGAAGCCTGGGTAGTTAACAGTGGGCACTGTGGGTCAAAATGGAAAGGTTCTTTGCGCACTTTCCTGTTGCCGTGCTTTAGCCAATGAGGCACGACGGTGCAGGGCATCTTTCACTGTCGGTCCGAACACATGGCCTGGACCAAGGTTCAGATTGTGTTCATGCATCTGGTAAGGGTGTCTGAGCAAGCCACAGTTGGCCGCGGTCACGCAACAATGTGCTTACCAGCCTGCCTAAATCTTGGGCTATATAGCCCATTGTCTGAAATGCTGTACTCAGGAGATCCTCAGAAAACTCTCTGCTCTCCATTTCAATTAGTTTTCTTCTATTTTCCACACATATTCCTATCATGAGCACCACAATCAGGGACAGACAAAGACTTACTTTTACTCAAACTCCTATATTCACAGTGAAACACTGTGCCATTGTGCTTTTACTTCAAATGGACCAGCCCACAATGCACTGCATACTACAGTACAGATCCGTAATACATAAACACAGTAGATTAGTGTTAAAAATTGGCCATAAATTAACAGAAATTGCCTACCGTGAAAAATCTTGCCCAGAATGCATTGTTTTCTACAGTACATTACTGTTTTAATGGAAAACAGTATTGTCAGAATTTGACCGTTTTTAAAAAGCAATTTCTTACAGTGTTGTGTTAAGGGTTATGGTTAGGGTTCTGGGTAAAAAGTAACTGAACTGTAGTCTGTTAAGTAATTTACTGATTGGGCAGTGACTGACTTAGGTTTTGGACACAACTGTTGAAGACAACACAGAATGACTTTTGCAGTGTGACATGTAATTTTGAATTAGTGTTACTGTTTTTACTGCACTTGTTTTACTCTAGATTTCTGGTGTTTCATAAAGGTGTTACTGTTACATTATCTGGTTCAGTTGTGCCAACCAAGTCATGTTTCTTGTCACCTACTTGTAAGATCTTATTAGCAGAAGTAAAGGTGCAAACTCTCTAATTATAGCTTAAAATATATACAGCCTGAGGATATGGAGGCCATCTGTTGTGAGCAAATTTTCTGTAGAATGTTCACACTAAAGGAAACACCCATAAGTCACAATGCATTTGAGGAAAAGTCTCAAAGGGAAAGGGTTGTTGTCTGGTGTCACTGCAGACAAAATAATGAGCCTCCTCTGAATAGACACGTACCTTTTGAAAGCTATTATCTAAAAGGCTTAAGTCAAAAAGTAACAACACAATTGTACAACAACTTTCGACATTGATATACAAATACATCAAAATCAGAATTATGAGGATTATCAGTGTAGTTGGACAAAGCATGGTGTTTTTTTTCTAACATGCCATAGGTTCTCAAGTTGTCCAATCACATACCTTAAGTAGGTATAAAAAGGTTTGTGCGTCACGGCCTGTGGACCGCCCCGTTCCGTTTTTTGCCTCCCTTCCGCTTTGCAGGTATGTGTTGTTGGGCTTACTAGTTAACATCGAGATGCATGGATTGATGTAACAGGTTTATTAATTTGGTTTAAAGCTTACTTACGGACAATTGTCATTGTGTTTGGTTGGCGGTTACCTTCCTTTCCCCTTCAGCGTTCTTCTTTTGTTGTGTTGATGTTCTTCTGTGTTCGTGGGGTGTGCACAATTGGACTTACAACTATAGTGACAATATGAAGGTATCCTGGTCTACTGCTATGGATGCATATTCTTTATTGTTTCAGTTCAGGTGTGTCTCGTTAATTCATCTCATTGGTTCCTCTGTTTGCTCTGTGTTTAAACCCTGTGTGTCTTTCAGTTCACTGTCATTTCTATGTTGGTTGTTCTGTTCATGTTCCTGCATGTTATTTTGTAAAGATTTGAGTTTGTTCTTGAAATTAAAGTTAAAGCTGTTGCACTTAGATCCTGCCATCAATACTCATTTCAACCAACTGTGACCTTAAAGTTGGGTCACACAGTTGTGACCAACTGTGAAGAACTGACCTTAAACATGGATCTAGCATCAGTGATTCTCCCAGGGGGATCTGTCCCACGAGGCCCACACACAGAGGTATTTGGATCTGGTTCCTTTCGTTCATTATGATGACACCAGCCTCTGTGTGTTTTTCTGGGCAGGTCTCAATGCAGAGCCCAGAGCACGCCTGCCAGGAGCCGGGCCTTGGGGGAGATTGCAGGACTATGTGGAGTGGGTGCTTGTCAAGTCAAGTCAAGTCACCTTTATTTATATAGCGCTTTTTACAATACAAATTGTTTCAAAGCAGATTTACAGAGATAACAGGAAAATAATGTTGTAATAGTATTGTTAAATTCAAAATTAAAGGTTAAATGTCCCCAACTAAGCAAGCCAAAAGCCAATGGCGACAAAGGCGAAGAGAGGCGAAAAAGTCAGTCAGGGGGCCAGTCCTACTTTGGCCAACGAACGAACAGTGTATGATTGTGATTTAGGCAGCATAATAGGTCAGAAGTCAGATGGGATCAGAACTTTCACGATATTTATCCAGTTCATCTGGTTGGGGGTCGGAGTCATCACGCCGGTGTGGAAACGAGTTTGTTAAGGTGTCCATGAGGCCTTCACGGTGTTGATGAGGCTGGCACATCAGGGATGCGTTGTCGTCGTGTCCATGTGATGGTCCTTCCTCAGATCTGGATATGGCCTGGATCCGGGATAAACAGAGACACTAATATTAGTGTAGACGCCATCCTTCTTATGATGTACAAAGTACATCAGGAATTATGGGAAGTGTTCCCGGTTCCAGCTGATCTAAACTATGCAGCCTAACATTGAATTATAGAAATCTATAATGTGTTATGTGTATGTTAAGCCAAAGAGATGTGTTTTTAGTCTAGATTTAAACTGACAGACTGTATCTGCTTCCCGGACCATGTTAGGAAGATTGTTCCAAAGTTTTGGTGCTAAATAGGAAAAATATCTACCGCCAGCAGTTGATTTTGATTTTCTAGGTATTATCAACTGGCCAGAATTTTGAGATCACAATAGACGTGAAGGACCATAATGCGTTAAAAGCTCGCTCAAGTACTGGGGAGCTAAACCATTTAGTGATTTGTAAGTAATCAGCAATATCTAAAAATGTATAAGATGTTTAATAGGCAGCCAATGCAGTGTTGACAGAACCGGGCTAATATGGTCATACTTCCTGGTTCTGGTAAGAACTCTAGCGGCTGCGTTTTGAACTAGCTGTAGTTCGTTTATTAAGCGTGCAGGGTAACCACCCAGTAGAGCATTACAATAATCTAGCCTTGAGGTCATGAACGCATGAACTAATTGTTCCACATTTGTCAGTGAGAGCATATGTAATTGAGATATATTTTTAAGATGGAAAAATGCGGTTTTACAGATACTAGACACATGACTTTCAAATGAAAGATTGGTATCAAAGAGCACACCCAGGTTCCTAACTGACGACGAAGACTTAACATAGCAGCCATCAAGTGTTAAACAGTATTCTAGGTTATTACGTGTGGAAGTTTTTTGTCCAATGGGGCGCCGTATAGGGGGGGGAAGTTAGGACAATTCCAAGGGCCCCTGACTGACAGGGGGCCCAGCGAATAGGTAAAAACCTTTTTTTATATATGTATATAAAACATCATCATGTATATTTCAAATAATAATAAATTAAATGATGTTTTTGATTTGACTTATTTGTGCAATAAAAGTTTTTATCCCATTGACCAAAAAGTAAATATCCATATTGACCGACCACCCCCATGTATCTGCATGAAATGGTTTGGTCCTGCCTAAGCACGCGCATCGGTGACGGTGTCAGTGTTGCCAGATTGGGCGGGTTCCCGCCCAATTGGGCGGTTTTGAATTTGATTGTGCGGGTAAAAAAAGGGTTTGGGCGGGTGGACAAAATTTGGGCTGGTTTGGGGTCAGTTCGGCGGTTTTCAAACATCTACTTATTAAAGTCTAATTGGTTAAAAAACTAAGCTAAAGTGTGCATGTGCTGTCATCATGACAAACACACACGCCCATGCAGAGTCAGCTGGCGTTGGTGTTGACGTCACCGACGAGCACGCACGCACTTATAGCCAATCAGCGATCAGCAGGAAGACGCGATTTAGCGCGATAACTTGAAGGTAGCTGTATTATTCTAGTGATGATCGATAATGCCAAAGTGACCTATATATACAGTAAGATGTATCTACAGTAAAGAGTAAGATAGTGATCAACTCTAAAAACGTACACATGTGGTGGGAGATGACTCGATGGTTAACTCTGAGAGGAGAGCAAAGTTCAGTTGAAATACTTGAATTGGAATCGAATATGGGACGACTCCTGTCCATGTGCACTATAGCCTAACCAGACATCTGCAACGTTTACACCGTCCAGACTGCATGAACTCTCCTGTCCCTGACAGCTGCTGAAAAAGGTTTGATCAACAATGAATCAGTTTTGACTGCTAAATTCTGCATTATGTTCTACAATGTGTAACAGCTACTTCTGAGGGTTAAAATCATCGGTACATTTCTTGATTGCCGTTTTGACAGTGTCCACCTGGACATTTTAGTCATATTTGCTAATTCTTCTTAATTATTGCCCTGTTTTGATCCGTTTTCCTGGGAAATTTATTTATTTTTTATTGTATTTTATCATCGTTATTTTGTTTTAAGGAGATAAAAATGGTGCTTATCGACCTTGAATGACATGGCAATACAATTATAGCACATTTTTTTGGCAGTAAAATTTTGGGCGGTTTTTTCTCGGAGTGGGCGGTTTTTGGTGAGCTTTTGGGCTGGAAATCACCATCCAAATCTGGCAACACTGGACGGTGTTTAGCAGACAGTCAATCACACACAGTGAAGGCGCCGGTGCGCTAGAAATACAGAGATACCATAATGTCGAATATAAAATCTGGTTTCCAGAAAAGGAAAGAGAGAGAGGAAAGACTAAAGAAAGGCTGTCGTTCTGTATACCAGTTTTTCACAAAGAAAGGTGGGTAGCCTTTAGTCTGTGAATGGTATTAACTTGTTGTCCATAGTGAAATAAGCTAGCTAGCTGCAGGCTAGTGTTAGCCTACATTTCATCAACATTTAATAAGTGCAGGGAAACGTTTAGCAATATATTCATATTGAATCATCCATGCCCCTTTTAGCAGACTTAACAACAACTACAACAGATGAGTCAGCAGCACCCCAGTCTCCCCATACTAACTGCACCCCTCCCTGTCCCTGTCCCAGTGAAGAAGGTGAGCAACATTGTGTTAATGACTTAGCATCCTTCCAGGGAGTCTGTGTGGGGTTCTCTGTCTCTCTTGCTCTTTTTTACCATAACAAAAAATTATGACATCAAACAAAAATTATTTTTGCCCATTATGAAAACTTAAATAATACAAAAAACAATCTCCTGTCTGTACAGTAGATGCAGTTAGAAACAATAAGTAGCTTACCTCAACCTGCATGTAAGTTACAGACAGTATTAAAATAATCCAGTTTGATCCGTTCATTTAGACTGAATTTTGGCCGTAAATGACATCTATACAGACTTTATTATTTTCCATCATGAAGGGCAATTTGTTTGACACACACACACATAACAGGATCTAATGATGTACAACACTTATATGTAAGATCAAAATCAACAGAGTAATTTGATTCTCTTTTGCACTGATAAAGGAAAAAATCGAGCTTGTCACACCGGCGCGACGGCCGACCCCAGAGGGTTAACATCCCTAACACACACACACACACGCACGCACGCACACACACACACACACACACACACACACACACACACACACACACACACACACACACACCCCCACACCACACACACAACCCCACACACCACACAACACACAAACCTCCACACAACACCCACACACACACACACACACACACACACACACACACACACACACACACACAACACAGTATCTAATGTATTTGTGTCAATGTTCTGTAGTGTTATTTATTGGTGTATGGCACAAAAATATTGAAATACATACTGTATGCAGACTTGCATTTATAAATCACCAACAGTAAATATTGTGCTAATACTAGTATTGAACTACAAGAAGCAAGACAGTTGCAAGCCTTTGATTAGAGTTATGTAAAGCTTTTGATGGGACAGTTAGGTCCTAGAGATGTGGTGACAACAGCTGCGCAGAGGGGGCCCAATGTGATTTTTTGTCATGGGGCCCAAAATTCCTGGCGGCGCCCCTGCCAATAATTAGAATCTCTGTTTTTTCAGAATTTAGTAGTAGGAAATTACTGGTCATCCAATTTTTTATAGCAGCTATGCATTCCGTTAATTTTGTGAATTGGTAAGTTTCGTTAGGTTTTGAAGAAATATACAGCTGAGTATCATCAGCATAACAGTGAAAGCTAATTCCATGTTTCCTAATGATATCTCCTAATTGTAGCATGTACAGAGTGAAGAGCAGCGGTCCTAGTACTGAGCCTTGTGGTACGCCAAAATGAACTTGTGATCGATAAGACATCTCTTCATTTAATGAAATCTGAAAACGGTCAGATAAGTATGATTTAAACAATGCTAGTGCAATTCCACTAATGTCTATTTAAAAGAATGTTGTAGTCGATAGTATCAAATGCAGCACTAAGATCGAGTAACACTAATAGAGAGATACAACCACGATCGGATGATAAGAGCAAATCATTTGTGACTCTAATGAGAGCAGTCTCAGTACTATTGTACGGTCTAAATCCGGACTGAAAATCCTCGCAGATATTATTTATTTCTAAAAAGGAACACAGTTGTGAGGATATTGCTTTTTCTAATATCTTTGACAGAAAAGGCAGATTCGAGATCGGCCTGTAATTGACTAATTCTGTAGGATCAAGTTGTGTTTTTTTAACAAGCGGTTTAATCATAGCCAGCCTAAAGGTTTTTGGTACGTATCCTAGAGACAAAGGCGAATTAATGATATTTAGAAGAGGATCTATGACCTCTGGAAGCATCTCTTTCATTAGCTTATTCGGTATAGGGTCTAACATACAAGTTGTCGATTTAGATGAATTAACAAGTTTGCAAAATTCTTCCTCTCCTATAGCAACAAATGAATCAAAATGTTCCTCATGGAGACTACAATGCACTTCCTGATGCGATACTGTAGTAGACGGTTGCATAGTTATAATTTTGTCCCTGATATTATCGATCTTATAAGTGAAGAAATTCATAAACTCATTACTGCTGTGTTTCTTGGAAACTTCTGGGCTTTAAGCTTTCTTTTTCGTTAGTTTAGCCACTTGTTCAAATAAACACCTAGGATTATGTTTATTTTCTTCTAATAGGGTTGAAAAATAATCAGATCTAGCAGCTTTTAAGGCCTCTCTGTAAGCAATCGAGCTCTCCTTCCATGAAATCCGAAATACCTCTAGTTTTGTTTTCCTCCAGTTGAGCTCCATTTTTCTGGCTGTTCTCTTAAGGGCCCGGGTGTGCTCGTTGTACCACGGCGTTGGACTATTTTCTTTAATCTTCTATAAGCGCAACGGAGCAACTGTGTCTAAAGTGCTGGAAAAGAGAGAGTTAAAAGTTTCTGTTGCAATATCAAGTTCTTCTAAGCTATCTGGGATGCTGAGATGATGAAACTGATTAGGAAGATTATTAATAAAGCAATCTTTAGTGGCAGAAGTGATAGGTCTAACATATTAATAACATGGAGTCAGCTTTGCAGCCTTGGCTAAATGTAATTTACACGAGACTAGATAATGATCTGAGATGTCGTCGCTCTGCTGCAGAATTTCTACGGCATCAACATCTATTCCATGTGATAGTATTAGATCTAGAGTATGATTACGACAATAAGTAGGTTCTGACACGTGTTGGCTAACTCCAATTGAGTTTACAATGTCTTTAAATGCCAATCCCAATGCATATTTTTCATTAGCTAAATGTATATTAAAATCACCAACAATTAGAACTTTATCTGCAGCCAATACTAATTCCGATTGAAAGTCAGCAAATTCTTTGATAAAATATTTATGGTGCCCTGGTGGCCTGTATATGGCCTGGTAGCCAGCAGAATTCTCAAACGTGATTTATTGTTTACACTATATTTTTACATTAAGCACCAACACTTCAAAAGAAGTAAACCTTTTTTAGTGGTTTTGAAAATATTACTATAAATTACAGCAACACCTCCCCCTTTGCATTTCGGACAATCTTGCGAGGTGGATTACTTAAAGTAATGTAGTCGTTTGGTTTTAGCCAGGTTTCTGTCAAACACAGCACATCTAGGTTATAATCTGAAATCATATCATTAACTATGAGCGCTTTTGAATTAAGGGATCGGATATTCAACAACCCAAGCTTTATCGTTTGCTCATCTGTATAATATCTCTTTTTTATTTGTTGAACATCATTTACATTTTTAACCTTAGAAAGGTTTGGCAGTTTTTTGGATTTCCAAATTCGGGGAACAGACATGAAAGGTGAAAGAGTCTCTATGTGAAAGGTGAAAGAGTCTCTGTGTGATGGGATTTATCTGACCTTGGTGACGCAAGGCCGCTAACAGATGGTCGGTTTAGCCAGTCTGTCTGCTTCCTGACCTGAGCCCCAGATTGTCATGTTTTATCTCTAAGACTATGAGCCAAATTACTAGAGAGAAGAGCAGCACCATCCCAGGAGGGATGAATACCATCTCTTTTCAACAGGTCAGGTCTGCCCCAAAAACTTTTCCAATTGTCTATGAATTCTATATTATTTTGCGGACACCACTTAGACACCAGTTTGTCCACAATGGATACCCATTGAACATTGTGGAGAGTGAGAAGAAAACCAGCGTGCCAGCCACAGCCACCTTTCCAGTGAGAAAAAGTCCTGAGTCCATTCCAGTGAGAGAAATTTCCATGTATGTTCCAATGAGAAAAATTCACCAGTCTGTTCCAGTGAGAGAAATTCACCTGTCTGTTCCAGTTTTCCGAACTGCCATTTTTAGCTGTTTCCGCGGGTCCGCTTGACGTCTGCTTGCCGCTTGACGAGTGATCGTGTTGAGATACTAGGATATACTAGATGGAGCTGCGAACTCTTGCATTCCATGCATGAAATAAATGTGTTAGAAAACTAGAATCTGCTGTTTGTTTAATAATTGTTTGCAGCAGTGTCAGTATTCACACAGTGGGGTTAACGCAGCTCACTACGCTCCCAAGTTGAAAAATACGGAAATCTTAATAAATACTGTTTATTACTGTTCAGTGTAGTGTAGTGTAGGCTATGATTCTCAGTCTTGTAGTGTAGGATGACCAGCTTTTCTCTCTACCATTTACAAAGTCGGCAAGTGTATGATGCCTGCTGTTAAAAAATCTGTCGTGTAGTGTATTCCAGCTTTTAGTTAGCTTTCTAGTCTGCTATTAGTTCTGTCCTTTGCCTGTTTGTTTACATGGTAACTGATTTGTTCTACATGAACACTGTCAGTTCTACATCATTACTATGTTGGTGGTTCTGTTCATGTTCCTGCGATTCCTGAGTGTTTTGTCAAGATTTGAGTTTGTTCATGAAATTAAAGCACTTAGATCCTGCAATCATTATTCATTTCAACCAACTGTGACGATTAGCTTGTCTATATTGTTTTGCTTGCTCAAATTTGTTCTTTAGGTTGTATTTGCTTTGGTTTGGCTTTTCTTGTATTTTTAAATTTACTTTGATTAACCTTTTTTCAAGTGTATTTGCTTTATCTGTACTTTTGCTTCGATTAAGATGGCTGTTTAGTCTGTATTTACTATGTTTGTATGTATTTTCTCTTTTTGTATTTGTTTGTTTATATAAAAGGGGTGTGAACATCTACCTCCATTTGGTATTAGATTTTGAACCTCATAGCAGGTGTTTTGCTTTCTATTTTCTGGTTTAATACCTAAATATCAACCTTTTGGTCTGTTGAATTTTTCATTTAAAGGTGAACTATGCAGGGTTTTTTACCTCAACCGAACAGCTTTGGAGTCATTGGAATAGTTATATTACTTTTTTCGGGTTGAATGGTGGTCGTTTCGCACCCCCCTATCGCGTGATATCAGGTCTTGCGATGTAATGAATTGCTTTACGGCAAAAAAGATCTGATAAAATGAGCATCAAACCGAAATAACCCGGCGCCGTAAACATGTGGTGCTCAAGGCGCACATACAATACACCCACTGAGAATGCTGTTGATTGTGCCCTGGTAATTGGCGATTCTATTACACGGAACGTGAAAATAGAGACACCAGCCACCATAGTCACATGTTTGCCGGGAGCCAGAGCGCCTGACATCAAAGCAAATTTAAAAGTGCTGGCTAATGCTAATCGTAAATTCTCTAAGATTGTTATTCACGTCGGCACTAATGATGTTCGACTTCGCCAGTCGGAGATCACCAAAATTAATATTAAAGAGGTGTTTGAACTCGCAAGTACGATGTCAGGCACTGTAATCTGCTCTGGCCCCCTTCCTGTTCGAAGGAGTGATGAGATAGTTAGTAGATTGTGTTCACTCAATGGCTGGTTGTCTAATTGGTGTCCGCAACATAATATAGAATTCATAGACAATTGGAAAAGTTTTTGGGGCAAGCCTGACCTGTTGAAAAGAGATGGTATTCATCCCACCTGGGATGGTGCTGCTCTTCTCTCTAGTAATTTGGCTCATAGTCTTAGAGATAAAACATGACAATCTGGGGCTCAGGTCAGGAAGCAGACAAACTGGCTAAACCGACCGTCTGCTAGCGGCCTCGCGTCACCAAGGTCAGATAAATCCCATCACATAGAGACTTTTCACCTAGATATCATCATATAGAGACTGTGTCTGTTCCCCGAATTTGGAATCCAAAAAACTGTCAAACCTTTCTAAGGTTAAAAATCTAATTGATGTTCAACAAATAAAAAACAGATATAATACAGATGAGCAAACGATAAAGCTTGGGTTGCTGAATATTCGATCCCTTAATTCAAAATCGCTCATAGTTAATGATAAGATTAAAGACTATAACCTAGATGTGCTGTGTTTGACAGAAACCTGGCTAAAACCAAACGATTACATTACTTTAAATGAGTCCACTCCGCAAGATTATTGTTATAAACATGAGCCTCGTCCGAAAGGCAAAGGGGGAGGTGTTGCTGTAATTTATAGTAATATTCTCAAAACCACTTAGAAATCTAGTTTTAAATATACTTCTTTTGAAGTTGTAACACCTCCTTTTATTTTAAGATGAAACCATCTGAGGGGGTTCAACAGAATTCGACTGGTACTAATAATAAAACCACTTCAACAAACAAATACTCTATTTCAGTTTATTTCCCGTGCACAACAAATAATCAATCAGTCTTTGCCTTTGAACATCAAGGAGAGTCAATAGTAAGTCAAACTTATCCTGATGAATCAGAGTTAGATGACTAAGCCGCTGATGAAGATGAGATGATTAAGCTCCAAACAGTTATTTGAGATCGATGCAATGATATATTCCTGTAATCCCAATGAGTGTGAAAATGGAGATAAGCAGCCTTGTAGATCTGTAGCACCAAATCCACATTGTTTATAGAAAACCACGTTGTAAATGGTGATGAGATTAGACAACCACATGCAGCATGGACCAGCAAAAGGTATCACACAACCTCCAATCAAATATCACAACTGTCCAAAAAGTCCTTTCTATAAAAGAAATCAAATAGCTCACATTAGCCTTTGTAATTTCCATTACATCACAAAAAAAACAGATATAAAACACCATATACTCACGTTTGAGCGTCAACTTAAACAGTTCTCAAACAGGACTTAGGAGAAAAGGTAGCCATTAGTTCAACCGTGTGGTTTCCCTCTACCAAACACAACTCACTTACTCGTCTGTGAAACAGGGTTATATCCTGTAATCAATTAACTCTAGCGCCCTCAAGCGGCTACTAGTGGTAACACATTTTGACCCTTATACATCATCCAAAAAAAAACAATATATCAAACCAAGTAACATTTTATACTGTTACAAAGTGTTGGTGCTTAATGTAAAAATTTATAGTGTAAACAATAAATCACGTTTGAGAATTCTGCTGGCTACTGTATACAGGCCACCAGGGCACCATAAAGATTTTATCAAAGAATTTGCTGACTTTCTATCAGAATAAGTATTGGCTGCAGATAAAGTCCTAATTGTTGGTGATTTTAATATACATGTAGATAATGAAAAAGATGCATTGGGATTGGCATTTAAAGACATTATAAACTCAATTGGAGTGAGACAACACGTGTCAGGACCTACTCATTGTCGTAATCATACTATTGTCAGGATTCAGACTCGGACAAAGAGGTAAGTGAAGAACATAAACTTTTCTTTATTTAAAAGTGAGAAGCATTTAAGTTTGCAGGTGTTCAGTGGTGCTCGTGCAGAGGATTCGTGGCAGGAATTCCAGGTGAGAAATCCTCTTCATAGAATATAGCGTGAATAGAGTGGCACGGCAATGACGTTTCCTTTTTCCCTTTTACAGCTCGTTCGTGAGCGGACCAGATCCAAGGAGAAACTTGACGTGAGTAGATTTCTTGCAGTGCATGCAATCGAATTAACCAGTTCAGTGATACTTGCTTTATATTTCCTTTTCAGATCATCCAGCAGGGAACGAAACTCAATACTGGATCCAGGACTCAGAGAACGGAATCACGAAGCAGGTCCTGGGAACATCAGAGCAAGAGCACAAAGGTTAGTATCACAGGTGAGTATACTTTACGTTCCAGACTTGAGATAATTCTGAGGAAGGCAAGTGAAACTGGTAGTGGTCTTTTCCTGTTGGAGGCTTGACAATGAGTGACTGTGAATTGGGTGCTTTTGTGCTGGTTGTGAAGGGCGTGTTGAATGGAAACAGGTGCAGGTGATTAGTACTCTGGGGAAAGTGATCGTTGCGTGGTGGTTAGTGAGGGTTCTGATTGGCTCCTGACAACTATAGATCTAATATTATCGCATGGAATAGATGTTGATGCCGTTGAAATTCAGCAGCAGAGCGACGACATCTCAGATCATTATCTAGTCTCGTGTAAATTACATTTAGCAAAGGCTGCAAACCGACTCCGTGTTATAAATATGTTAGACCTATCACTTCTTCCACTAAAGATTGCTTTATCAATAATCTTCCAAATCAGTTTCATAATCTCAGCATCCCAGATAGCTTAGAAAACTTGATATTGCAACAGAAACTTTTAACTCTCTCTTTTCCAGCACTTTAGACACAGTTGCTCCGCTGCGCTTAAAGAAGATTAAAGAAAATAGTCCAACGCCGTGGTACATGAGCACACCCGGGCTCTCAAGAGAGCAGCCAGAAAAATGGAGCGAAACTGTAAGAAAACAAAACTAGAGGTATTTCGGATTTCATGGAAGGAGAGCTCGATTGCTTACAGAGAGGCCTTAAAAGATGCTAGAACTAATTATTTCTCAACCCTATTAGAAGAAAATAAACATAATCCTAGGTATTTATTTGAACAAGTGACTAAACTAACGAAAAAGAAAGCTTCAAGCCCAGAAGTTTATAAGAAACACAGCAGTAATGACTTTATGAACTTCTTCACTTATAAGATTGATAATATCAGGGACAAAATTATAACTATGCAACCGTCTACTACAGTATCGCATCAGGGAGTATATTGTAGTCTCCGTGAGGAACATTTTGATTCATTTGTTGCTATAGGAGAGGAAGAATTTTGCAAAATTGTCAATTCATCTAAATCGACAACTTGTATGCTAGACCCTATACCGACTAAGCTACTGAAAGAGATGCTTCCAGAGGTCATAGATCCTCTTCTAGATATCATTAATTCATCTTTGTCATTAGGATACGTACCAAAAACCTTTAAGTTGGCTATGATTAAACCGCTTGTTAAAAAACCGCAACTTGATCCTACAGAATTAGTCAATTACAGGCCAATCTCGAATCTGCCTTTTCTGTCAAAGATACTAGAAAAAGCAGTATCCTCACAACTGTGTTCCTTTTTAGAAAGAAATAATATCTGCGAGGATTTTCAGTCCGGATTTAGACCGTACCATAGTACTGAGACTGCTCTCATTAAAGTCACAAATGATTTGCTCCTATCATCCGATCGTGGTTGTATCTCTCATTAGTGTTACTTGATCTTAGTGCTGCATTTGATACTATCGACCACAACATTCTTTTAAATGGACTAGAAAACTATGTTGGCATTAGCGGAATTGTACTAGCATGGTTTAAATCATACTTATCTGACCGTTTTCAGTTTGTAGCAGTAAGTGAAGAGATGTCTTATCGATCACAAGTTCAGTATGGCGTACCACAAGGCTCAGTACTAGGACCGCTGCTGTTCACTCTGTACATGCTACCATTAGGAGATGTAATTAGGAAATATGGAATTAGCTTTCACTGTTATGCTGATGATACTCAGCTGTATATTTCTTCAAAACCTAACGAAACTTACCAATTCACAAAATTAACGGAATGCATAGCTGATATAAAAAATTGGATGACCAGTAATTTCCTACTACTAAATTCTGAAAAAACAGAGATTCTAATCACTGGACAAAAAACTTCCTCACCTAATAACCTAGAATACTGCCTAACACTTGATGGCTGCTCTGTTAAGTCTTCGACGTCAGTTAGGAACCTGGGTGTGCTCTTTAATACCAATCTTTCATTTGAAAGTCACGTGTCTAGTATCTGTAAAACCGCATTTTTCCATCTTAAAAATATATCTAAATTACGTCATATGCTCTCACTGACAAATGCGGAACAATTAGTTCATGCTTTCATGACCTCAAGGCTAGATTATTGTAATGCTCTAGTGGGTGGTTGCCCTGCACGCTTATTAAACAAACTACAGCTAGTTCAAAACGCAGCTGCTAGAGTTCTTACCAGAACCAGGAAGTATGACCATATTAACCCGGTTCTGTCAACACTGCATTGGCTGCCTATTAAACATCGTATAAATTTTAAAATATTGCTGATTACTTACAAAGCACTAAATGGTTTAGCTCCCCAGTACTTGAGCGAGCTCTTAACACATTATAGTCCTTCACGTCTATTGCGATCTCAAAATTCTGGCCAGTTGATAATACCTAGAATATCAAAATCGACTGCTGGCAGTAGATCCTTTTCCTATTTAGCACCAAAACTTTGGAACAATCTTCCTAACACGGCCGGGAAGCAGATACAGTCTGTCAGTTTAAATCTAGACTAAAAACACATCTCTTTGGCTTAGCATACACATAACACATTATAGATTTCTATAATTCAATGTTAGGCTGCATAGATTAGATCAGCCGGAACCGGGAACACTTCCCATAATTCCTGATGTACTTTGTACATCATAAGAAGGATGGCGTCTACGCTAATATTAGTCTCTCTGTTTATCCCGAGGTTTACCGCAGACCGCCGGATCCAGGGCATATCCAGATCTGATGAAGGACCATCACATGGACACGACGACACGCACTATCAGGGCTGTGAAGGCCCATGGACACACCACCACACTCATCTCCTCACCGGCCGGATGACCCAACCCAAACAGATGAAAGGATAATATCGTGAAAGTTCTGATCCCATCTGACTCCTGACATTATGCTGCCTAACTCATAATCATACACTGTTCATTCGTTGGCCAAAGGAGGACTGGCCCCCCGACTGAGCCTGGGTTCTCCCAAGGTTTTTTTTCTCCATTCTGTCACCTGATGGAGTTTTGGTTCCTTGCCACTGTTGCCTTCGCCTTTTGGCTTGCTTAGTTGGGGACATTTAATTTTCATTTGAACAATACTATTACAACATTGTTTTCCTGTTATCTCTGTAAAGCTGCTTTGAAACAATTTGTATTGTAAAAAGCGCTATATAAATAAAGGTGACTTGACCTGACTTGACAATACAGACTGCCGACAGTTAAACAGGGTGTGCGCAGCTCTTAAAGGGCCCACACCTTATTTCCACTCGTTACAGCTTCTATCCTACTGAACAGGTACCGGTATACAGGGGGAGGGGATCAGGCTGTGAGTGTAGAGCCATCTCTGCGTGAGTGCTATTTACACAGTACAAGTACTCCACAGCGACTCTAGGGGTCGCTGTTTGACAAAAACGGAATTCCTACTTAGTGCACCTTTAACACTAGAAGTGCCAGAATTCCATAACTACTAGAACTGCCACAAGCGGTCATTTTGACCGCTAGATTCCAAACTCTATATCTTTAATGATAAATACCCAATTGAGAGATTAATGCATTTATTGTATTATGATATCTTTTAAAAACAAAGCAACACCAAACAGTACATTTAAACAAATTTAATAATATACTTATAAATAATAATATCATTAGCAGCTGTGGCGAGCAGGACGAGGTTGAGGGACGTGAGAGAGAACGGCGCGAGGCCGGTGGCATGATTGATAATGAGCCACACCTGTCGCGACGCACTGCTCCTCGCTCATTATCAATCACGCCACCGGACTCGCACCGTTCTCTCTCACGTACACTAGCTCTGGCCCTTCTTTGAGCACCACCACGCATTCTAACTCCTCTCCCTCGCCCTTGTCCCACTCCTCTCCCTTGCCCTTGTCCTTGTCCCACTCCTCTCCCTTGCCCTTGCCCTTGTCCTACTCCTCTCCCTTGCTCTGGTCCTTGTCCCACTCCTCTCCCTTGCCCTTGTCCCAATCCTCTCCCTTGCCCTTGCCTCCTTGCCCTTGCCGTTTCCCTTGTCCCAGTCCCACTCATCTTCCTTGTCCTTGTCCCACTCCTCTCCCTTGCCCTTGTCCTTGTCCCACTCCTTGCCCTTGTCCCACTCCTTGCCCTTGTCCCACTCCTTTCCCTCTCCCTCTCCCTCTCCTTCTCAATCGCCCTCACCCTTGTCATTGTCCTTGTCCTTGTCCCTGTCCCAGGGCCCACTCCTCTCCCTTGTCCTTGTCCCACTCCTCTCCCTTGCCCTTGCCTTGCCCTTGCCCTTGCCCTTGTCCCACTCCTCTCCCTTGTCCTTGTCCCACTCCTCTCCATTTCCCTTGTGCCCTTGCCCTTGCCCTTGCCCTTGTCCCACTCCTCTCCCTTGTCCTTGTCCCACTACTCTCCCTTGTCCTGCTACACATCTTCCTCTACCTAGTTCAGACATTTTTCTTTCTTTCTTTTGTTGCTCTATATTGTCCCCTTTCAACAAAAGATCAGCCCAAAAGGTCCTCTTTTACTTTATACCATATGGTCATGCGATTGAAAGAACCTCAACACCTGAGTGTGTTTCCTAGATGGAAACGGCTGTGATTTTATATATTTGCATAATTCAATCAGCTGTTTCTCAATAGAATAAAATACAGGGGATATATTTGTGTTTCAATTTACAATATAAACAGCTGTTTACCTTGACTTTAGCCTGTAAGGTTAGGTTTAGAACATGGTTATCTGTTCTGACATACAGTGTTAAAGCATTGGTAAATTTGGCAGTAAAAATCCATTGTATTGGTCTTGTTTGAGTATTGGTCTTGTGTGTAAAAGAAGTTCAAGCATTTTAAATGTGTGTTAATTGTATGCATTTTGTGTTAAAGCAACAAGAAATGTGTTAATAGTATTGCTTACGCAGACAGGATGTAGTGCTAACTGTGTTAAGAGTTTTGGAAAAAAAAATGTATTGAAAAATATGTCATAGCATTCGTAAAAAACTGTTAACTAGCTTACCTGCCATGGATAAGCCTTTGTCTCGTTTTCCATATTTTCTAGTGTATTCAATTTTTGTATATCCTAGCCCCGGTCCTACAATCTGTTAATGTTTTAAGATTCATGCTTGATTATTGTTGAAATAAACCTTTTGTATTTTGGTATTCATGTCTCAGGTCATCCTTTTGAAACCATGCCCTTGTGTGTCCTTTTGTAGGTGACTAATTCATAATTATTAACATTTCCCTTGGCGTAGTCAGCTGTAGAGTTTCCCTTTCCGATTTTTCTCCTTTTACATCAGGATTATAAATATGGTATATGAGATCAGTTGATCTATTGACTCATATTAACTATTATGAGATCAGTTAATCTATTATAAGTTTTTTTTTTAGATTAATTGAATAATTGATGTTAATCAATTTGTGGGTTTTTTTTCATTGAACATAAAATTACTCAATAAGAATATTCCTTATTGCGAAATTTGTGTACGTTATGGGCATTAGTAATTATTAATAATAATCATTGATACACATGTTTATTGCATTTAAAAAAAATAATAAAAATCATAATTAATTAGACTAAAATAACATAAATGATTGCCCTAAACAAGAATCATATTTAAATGCTGTATTATAAAAATTAATTTTAAAAAACTTATGATGAAACATTGATGACAGATGATTGTGACAGGATGAGGGAAGACAGACTGAAGACAGGGTTATAAAATATCAACAAGGTTTTATTAACTAGAAGGCAGGCAGAAGTAACAGTGTGCAGAGAGCATAACACTAACACGTACAACTAAAGACACAGAGGTAACAAACTAAATGATGCTGTGGTAGAAGATTAGTGTCCATGAACAGATGAGTGGCGGGAAACAAAGACCAAGAAACATGTGACTGATGAAAACTGAAAGTGAAACTAAAGATAAATGAGGCCAGATAACCACGACAATGATTGAGTAGGCTAATGAATGAAATCCCATAGAACCTTAACACTCACATAATAAAGCGTAACATCTCCTGTGAATATTCTTTTGTGTGTGTGTGTGTGTGTGTGTGTGTGTGTGTGTGTGTGTGTGTGTGTGTGTGTGTGTGTGGTGTGTGTGTGTGTGTGTGTGTGTGTGTGTGTGTGTGTGTGTTGTGTGTGTGTGTGTGTGTGTGTGTGTGTGTGTGTGTGGTGTGTTTGGGGATGGTGTAGTAGTTTGTCAAGTAAAAATAGTGACAGTGTCTCTCTGTATACAGAGCAGTGTCTCGCACTGTTGTGTCTGTTTGTGCTATTTTTAGCTCAGTTTCTTTCTCTCTCGCACCCACACACACATACAGACAACCCAGAAAAAGACAGCATCCTTGTGTGCATTCTTGAGAAGTATACTACACATAGGATCCAACACTATCTCACACATTCCCAACATTTTCCTTTTGTAACTCCCATTATGAATGAACTATAGTTTTGCTGCTTCTTAATTTTCTCAGATTGTTTGTCAGATATATCTGATATATCTCATTCCCTCTCTCCCCAGGATGCCCATAAACTAATGACTTATTGTAGACTCTATACAGTCTCATTACACAGTATAGTGATTTCCCTCAGGAAAGCCCCTGCAGGTTCGTAATGTTGATGAGAACTCAGTTCAGCTGCATCATGGGGGCTGTATTATTTATCATCCACATGGAAATACCATCTAATCCAGCTATATTTGAGGACTGAGCTGTTTTCTCCATTTGAACTTGTTCACTTAAATCGACAAACGATTGTTTAATGCACAGTAATAGCATCCACTTTGTGGTCTAGAGTATGGATTAAAATGGCTCTCGTCCTATTTTTAACATCTGGATAAACATTTCCAACCAAATATGAAACAGTTTTTAGTGGGTGACATTGTGGAACACATCGTTAGAAGCGTAATACTTTAAGAGACTTATTAAGGACATTAAAAGTATATTTTTTGCAGATCTTCAGGCTGTTCCTTCATCTGTCTCCTTATAAATCCATTTTCTCTTGATTATTCACCGTCTGGAGGGTGGGCTTCTGAAGTGTGTGTGCAGCTTCCCATAAGGATCTCTCAGTGCTGCAAGGGCACAGTGGGATGGGGCTTGGCAACAGTATCCACGGCAACAGTTGCTGCAGTAGGCCGGTTAACACTTTGCTGACAGGTAACTGTGCTCTTCATTGACTTTCTGTTCAATCTCTCTGTCATTTTGATGGGCATTTGTGATGATCATATTGATTGGCTCATTGAGCCTTGGGCATGACTAAAGAACTGATAAAGTCAGCATTTGTTAATGACTGATGATTTAGATTGTGTCTTATCTTATGATAGTTACTTCTTTTTATTACTTTTTCAAAAGGTAATTATATTAAATGACATCAGCTGAATTATCAGTATTTTTTTCAAGACCCTTATGAATGGATTGCCATTTTGTGCATAATGTATGATAATAATAAAATCTCTTTTGTTTCAGAAAAGGACTCTGTCATCATTCTTCCACTCCTCTTCTGCCCATGTGCAAGATGACCGCTGTCTGAGAGGAGAAGGTCAGGGTGATTTTTTCCTCTCTTGCGTCATCCAGTCATTCCAGTCTTCACACCAGCTCAAACACACTAGGAGAAAACATGAATAATTCAGTGTAGCTTCTGTGTGCATATGCATGTTTGATTGTGTTAAAGGGATAGTTCACCCAAAAATGAAAATTCTGTCATCATTTACTCACCCTCGTGTTGTTCTGCGGAACACAAAAGAAGATTTAGTTTCCCATTGACCAGTTGCCCACAAAATGGAAGTCAACGGGAACTGGAAACTCCATGTCATTCCAAACCTTGCATTTTATTTTCTTTGGAGCACAAACACATTTTTTTTAAGAATTTTTCCCACACAGTGATGGTTCATAATGAAAAACGACAAAAAACATCATAAAAGATTAACTTTTATTCCACTTTAGAAACTATATTCCACGTTTCCCACGTCTCAAACTCAACCTAACTGGGGGCCGCTGGAGGTAGAGTCTGGGTCAGGCTGGGCCGCATCAAGTATTCCACAAAAAATAGTATTCAAGTATTCCAAAAAAGGAGCACAACTGATCCAATCTTCTTAATCTTTATTATTAACGTTTCTTCTGAACTGTTCCTCTGAATTTGAACATTTCTTTCTGTACATGATTGGTTCTTCATGAGCTGTCCTTCTGACAGTTGAAGTTCATTTTACAAACTTTCTTTGTCTTTTCCTTATACACAACATCTTTGTGATACTTCCAGTGCCGCTGCTAGCCATTTTGGTGCCCTAAGCATAATTCCTTTGTGATGCCCCCCCTCCAAAAAAAAACATTTTCATTTAGGGGGGCTAAGCCCCCAATTGTCACATTCACGTTCACCTCATCATCTGTATTCACCACATTTCCCAGCATTCCCCTGGATCCTCACCTGCACTCGATTCCCTCATCACCACACCTGATCTCCATCACGTCATCATCTCATCACCAGCACGGACTATATAACACTCACTCTCCCTGCAGTCACTGTCTGATCTCGTCTCTACATCGACGTCACTCCATCGTCGTCGTTATATTGACTCACAGACTCTCCATGCTATACCAAAGACTCACCTGCTACTTACCTGCTACTCACCTGTCCCTATTGGATTATCTTCGTCATCGTCTGCCGTCTTCAGTTCCCAGCCATCCAACTGCAACGCTTTCCAGTGACTGTCCTCCATCATCTGAAAGAGAGACTCTTGTTACTCCTGTGGCTAAGTCCTTCTAATTATCATCTGTTTGAATTCTCACCATAACTCCGTCTGCCTCTGCTGATCTGTAAATAAACACTATTTCACTCATTACCTGTCTGTCTCCTGTATCACCCGTGACAGAAGATCAGACCGCCCTAAGATGGACGATGGGGTAAAAATTATCGTCCTGGCTCAGGAGAGCCAAAGTTGGTATTCGTTTGTTGAAGGCTTTATCCGCATCGCACTCGTCAGTAATGTGGCTGACGAGCGGTTGAGTACCTTATTCTGGCTCGGGGCCAGATTTCACCACCAGATCGACCTTCCAGACACCACCGGACTCAGCTGGAGGGAGACCGTGATCCGGTGTCTGGAGAGTGTCGGTTCCCGACCCGGGACACAACCTACCAGCACCAAGCCCACTTCGCCGCTGGTCCCATCCAGCACAGAGCCTTCGCCGCTGGTCCCATCCAGCACAGAGCCTTCGCCGCTGGTCCCATCCAGCACAGAGCCTTCGCCGCTGGTCCCATCCAGCACAGAGCCTTCGCCGCTGGTCCCATCCAGCACAGAGCCTTCGCCGCTGGTCCCGTCCAGCCCATTTGAACCTTCGCCGCTGGTCCCATCCAGCACAGAGCCTTCGCCGCTGGTCCCATCCAGCACAGAGCCTTCGCCGCTGGTCCCATCCAGCACAGAGCCTTCGCCGCTGGTCCCGTCCAGCCCATTTGAACCTTCGCCGCTGGTCCCATCCAGCACAGAGACCCTACCGCTGGCCTCTGCCAGCATTGACCTAATAGACTTTTTCACTGAGCCAGAGCCTATTAACCCAGAGCCAGAGCCCGTCAACCCAGCGCCAGAGCCAGAGCCTGTTGACCCAGCGCCAAAGCCAGAGCCCGTTGACCCAGCGCCAGAGCCAGAGCCCGCTAACCCAGCGCCAGAGCCAGAGCCCGCTAACCCAGCGCCAGAGCCAGAGCCCGCTGACCCAGCGCCAGAGCCAGAGCCCGCTGACCCAGCGCCAGAGCCAGAGCCCGCTGACCCAGCGCCAGAGCCAGAGCCCGTTGACCCAGCGCCAGAGCCAGAGCCCGTTGACCCAGCGCCAGAGCCAGAGCCCGTTGACCCAGCGCCAGAGCCAGAGCCCGTTGACCCAGCGCCAGAGCCAGAGCCCGTTGACCCAGCGCCAGAGCCAGAGCCCGTTGACCCAGTGCCAGAGCCCGTTGACCCAGAGCCAGAGCCCGTTGAGCCAGAGCCCGTTGACCCAGACCCCGTTGACCCAGCGCCCGTTGATGTCAAGTCTGTTCCCGTTCCTGAACCTGTCCTTCTCCCCAAGAAAATTTTGGGGGGGGGCTATACGCCTTCGCCGTGGCCGGCCAAAGTTCCACGGAGGCCGGCCAAAGATCCACGGAGGCCCGAAAAAATAACACCTCCGTGGCCACCTGAAGGGTCCTCACCGCCATGGCCACCCGAAGGGTCCTCACCGCCATGGCCATCCGAAGGGTCCTCACCGCCGTGGCTACCTGAAGGGTCTTCACCGCCGTGGCCACCTGAAGGGTCTTCACCGCCGTGGCCACCTGAAGGGTCTTCACCGCCATGGCCACCCGAAGGGTCTTCACCGCCATGGCCACCCGAAGGGGTCTCACCGCCATGGCCACCCGAAGGGGTCTCACCGCCATGGCCACCCGAAGGGGTCTCACCGCCATGGCCACCCGAAGGGGTCTCACCGCCATGGCCACCCGAAGGGGTCTCACCGCCATGGCCACCCGAAGGGGTCTCACCGCCCTGGCCACGCCCTCATCCTGCTCCGCCCTGGCCACGCCCACAGCCTGCTCCACCCTGGACGCCCGAGGGGTCATCTGCTCCGCCATGGTCATACCCTCAGCCTGCTCCGCCTGGACCATGGATGCCCACCCTCCCTCCCGTGTTCTGCCTTGTACGGCGCGGGTCGTGCCTAGCGGGAAGGGGGAGTTATGTCACATTCACGTTCACCTCATCATCTGTATTCACTACATTTCCCAGCATTCCCCTGGATCCTCACCTGCACTCGATTCCCTCATCACCACACCTGATCTCCATCACGTCATCATCTCATCACCAGCACGGACTATATAACACTCACTCTCCCTGCAGTCACTGTCTGATCTCGTCTCTACATCGACGTCACTCCATCGTCGTCGTTATATTGACTCACAGACTCTCCATGCTATACCAAAGACTCACCTGCTACTTACCTGCTACTCACCTTTGGATTATCTTCGTCATCGTCTGCCGTCTTCAGTTCCCAGCCATCCAACTGCAACGCTTTCCAGTGACTGTCCTCCATCATCTGAAAGAGAGACTCTTGTTACTCCTGTGGCTAAGTCCTTCTAATTATCATCTGTTTGAATTCTCACCATAACTCCGTCTGCCTCTGCTGATCTGTAAATAAACACTATTTCACTCATTACCTGTCTGTCTCCTGTATCACCCGTGACACCAATGAGGTATCAAAAAATATATAACATTTTGTTTTCAAAAAGTAACACTTTAGTTTAGGGTTTTATAATCACTGTGGTCCCAAATTTGAGGCAGGTCAGTTAGGGGGGTTCGGGGTTTCCCCGAGAAAATTTTGGATTGCTCTGAACTACAGATGTGCATTTTAAGATGTTGTGAAGGCAAAAAAAAAAAAAAAAAAACGAAAAATTCGATAACAACAGCTTTAAAACCATTTCTCTCCTCATCAGCATCACACTCTTTTTCTCTTTGTTTTTATCTTGCCCTGTCTCTTCCCCTCCTAAAGTTGACTTTTTTAAATTTACTAAAGGCTTCAATTTGTATTTTATTTTCAATATGTACACATTCATTATTAATCCTGTGCCTAACATGATGAAATGAAAACGGCATTGTTCATGTTTCTTGTCCCCTCACAATGACAGAAGCCTAAACTATTACACTAGGCTAACTTACATGTTACATAGGCCTATTTTCAGTTCAAAATGGCGAAATTAGACAACTATATTAGTTTGCCTTATTATTTTTTGTCATTCTTTCAACATTTATGACCTAAAAAAACTGTCAAATATATAAAGTTAAGTTTAGCTACTTGAATCTTATCTTGCACTTGACCGACTGAAGCGTCGAGTTGCACTGTAAAATTCGCGCTCAGCGTCTGATAACATAAAGCCCGCCTACTTTGATTTGATTGGTCATCACAAATAATCTGACATTGACGAGCAGTGACAGACCAATGAGGCTAAGATCATAGGCTCAGATGAACACACACACACACCCTGTCCTCTGTTTCTGACGTGCTCTCTGCTCAGCTGCTGATTGAAGATGAAGAACGCGCTGAATCTGATTATAACAAGTTTGATGATTGATTTTTCATTAGGCTATTTTTGGTGCCCCCTCCGCACTTGGTGCCCTACGCACAGCGCGTGATGCGCGTGGTGGGAGCGGCGGCACTGGATACTTCATTTTACAAACTTTCTTTTTCTTTTTCTTATAATACATATTTTTGATACTTATATTTGCCTATGTTCTTTTTATTTTCTTTATACAACACATTAATGATATTGAATGTTTTTTTTTGGAAGGCACATTTCCTTGTATTATACTTAGAAAAACAATTATTGCTTTTGAAATACAAATATTTGCAGTCATGTCTGTCCGTCTTATTGAATTATTTTAATTTTAATCTCAAATTACTGACTTTGCACAAATCAAAGCAAACCTTTTTATCAACCTGTTGGACACATATTACAAGCTCAAAATGATTATTCTCACATTGTTTTAGAGCAAGGGTCTCCAACACGTCGCTCGCGAGCTACCAGTAGCTCGTGGCCTGATTGGTAGTAGCTCGCCAAGGGGCCTGTTCACATATCGCGCTCACATATTTTGCGCGCTCAAGTTCCTTATTTCAAATGTAGGCTCGCGGCAAGAGCGCTCATTATTGAAGCGACGCGCTCATTTTTTCCAGGCTTCGCGGTTGTCTATGACAACTATTGCCAACACACCCACCGTAAGCTGTCACGAGACTATCTATGGTAGCCCATAAGGGATTTTTTTTACGACGGGCTGCACTAACATTAAACTTTAATGTCAAGTAGGGGGCCACTGTCCGGGAGTTTGAGACCACTGGTTTAGAGCATGAGTAGCCAGATGGTGGCCATAAGGACGAGGGTCCCCAGTGGAGCAGAGGGAGGGAGGACCCAAGGTGTAGCTGAAAGTCTATGAGCCGAGGTGGAGTGATGGGCTCAGCGGCTGGTGTTCAGAGCCGGGGATCCTCCTGCCAGGGCGGAGCTGGTGGCTAAGAGGTCAGAGATGTATACACGCAGCATAGTAAACAAAGGAGGAGCTGAAGGGAACCAGTGGAGGTGGGGCCAGCAAACTATCTGATTTTGGCAGGAGAAGGAGGCTGGGCAGTATCAGTGTCTATGACATCAACTTGGTGCTGGGTGACGAAACAGGCTCTTTGCTGGGCGGAAACAGTGGCGACAAAGAAGACTTTTAATTGGGTGGTACCACTGGCAACAAAGAAGAGTCTGAGCTGGGCAGAACCAGCGGAGATGGAAAACTCGTGAAATTTTCATTTCTAAATCCTCATAAAAATTATATTTCACACAGGCTCAACTCATCTTAGCTCACCCACAGCAGCAGGATTTTTAGGCAGGGTTTTCTTCCATACCCTCGAACTCCACTAGCAGTCCTACGGCGAAACATGATGTTACTGGCACACACCTGGTCAGACATTTTTTGGGCTTTGGGCTCCAGGGCGATGGTGGGCACAGTCCTTTTTTTCTGGCATACTCATGGAGGCAGGCTCTGGCATCATGTCAGTGCACTGGAGCCATGGCTGGCTTGGCTCTGGGTCTGGATTGGTGACAGGTGTGAGGTGGGGCTGAATGATGAAGATGGTATCCTCTTCAGCTTCGCCTACAGTAAAAGAGGATCCATCCAACCACAGAACGGAGTTGATGTTCTGTTCTAAGGTCCAGTATATCCCGCCTAGGCATCAGGAGATGGATCTCATCGTCCAGCCTGCACCTGAAATATTCCATTATGGTTTGATTATTGAAAAATAAAACGGCCGCTTTTGGCACTTGATAACTTTTCTTCTGGGGCTAGAATAATTGCTGCTACTGTATATACATAGTTAGCAGTCCGCTCTTTTGTCGCACTTGGATATGTACATATAGAAGTGTTTTGTGTGAACTATGATAAAATTTCAGTCACTAATTTTAATATAGTTTTAATATAATATATATAATATAATATAATTTTAGTCTATATAACTAATTATTATATGCTCAGTAGTAAAAATAAGTTATAGCTTTGTTGGTTTGCAGTAGCTGTTTTTTCCAATGGTGTCTTATCAAACTTATTTTCAAACTTTATATATATATATAACTTTATATATATATATATATATATATATATATAATATATATATATATATATATATATATATATAGTATATATAATGTAAAACAAGTAATTTAAAACAAAATTGTCATTAAAAATGTCATGCATGTCTCAATCTGTCTCGCACAGTAATGGCCATGTGGACATGAAAGTGGATAGCTAAACATTTCAGATCCCATCTATTCCCAACTGCTGAGATTTCAGCCAGGATAAATGTGTTTTTATTTTATTTTTTTATTAAACCTGATCTAAGTTAGGTGTAGGTTATGTTAGTTAACAGATGTAACGTGTAATACAAAGAATGGCAAAGGAAAATGAGTAACATAAGGCCTCTGTTTAAGCCTGGGATGTGTGAGGTGGGTGATGGTGAGCGTTTTATTACAATGGGACATTCATAGCTTGTTGGCAGCATTGCAGGGATATAAATCTTTGAAGAACTGCAGTGTTCTGTATGTTAGAGCCCACACAGCTCTCGACATCAGCTAACAGTGCAGAGGTGCATTCATGAGTGTGTTACCACACCGTATGTGGGATTAATAAAGGTGTGCTTGTGTGTGTGTTCACATAGCAGAGATGTAGCATTCTGTGTGTCCTTTGTACAATAAATATGTTTCATTAATGAATGTATTTCATATCCATTTCTTTTTACAAGGAGAAAAATCCACAATGAACCCAGATTGTCCTTATCCCCTTTACTCCTGATCCCTAAAGACTTAACTACACTGTAAAAAATATTTTAGCAATTTAGTTATTCAACTTATTTTTAACTAGATTGTCCAGACAACAAGAAATTTTTAAGTTTTCTTGTCCTCAAACTTATCGAAATAAGTTAGTATAAACTAAAAAAAAAACATGCAAAAAGATAACTCAAAATAATGAGTTAACTTTTTTACAGTGTAAATATGATGGATTGTGATCGCTGATCACAACAGGCACAAAGTTGAAGGTGGAATTCCTGCTTTTTCTTAATATGTCCGTGAAGAATCTTTTATATATATATATATATATATATATATATATATATATATATATACAGTAAAGTATAATATATATATATATATATATATATATACTTTACTGTTAATATTTAATTAAATCTAATTTTTTTAGTGATGAACAATTCTGAGATTTTTAATTGCTTTCCCATAATTTGACAATTTTACATATAGAGTAGGAGTAACAAACGTATTGATATATTTAGTAATAATAAAACAAATTACTACAATATAGATGCAATTGTTTAGTTTGCCTTTAACCACAAAATCTTCAAATATGATCAATATTGACAAACTGTAAAAAGTGATCAGTTGACAACTTAAAAAAGGATGGGAAACCTTGCCTTAAAGTTATTAAGTAAATAAACTTCATCCGTTATTGAAAAAAAAATAATTTATGTAGAATTGTCAAGTTCACCACTTAATTTTTCAATTCCGCATGAAGTTTATTACCTAATAATTTTAAGGCAAGGGGTTTCCTCTCTTTTTTTGAGTTGACAACTGATCACTTTTTACAGTGCATTTAATGCTTTAAGGTTCTACTACAACAGTGAATTATAACTACAATACTAAAATAAGTGCAATGAAATAAAATCACATTAAAATACCAACAATAGACACATTAAGATGGGCTTCATAATGTCAAGTCTTTATTTGTCATGTGCCATATAGCAATAAGATAACGATTAAATATTAATGACATTAACTACATTCGGCTCCTAAAGTCATCCATACACAGTGGCTCCTACACATGACTAGATAGCAAACAAGGTCACATTCTTTACAGAAATCAAATATTAATGCACACCCTGCCAGATTGAGAAAGCTGCTGGTGGCTTAAGGCATTTTTTAAAACCTAGAGCATTCATACATAAACAGTAGCTTTTTAGATGGATTGTTGGTGTAAACGTGGGTTGCCTTTTTATGGAGGAATGTTGATCGCACATGCATTACAAAAGTTTGGCAGTGCAGGTTTGAAACTCTTCTCCTTCAAACTGCATTGTGTCGAAATCACCTTTGGCCCTCCCAAAGATACTGGAACAATTCCTAAAACGTTCAGATTTGATGCTGATTTTTGTGACTGGGTTACCAGGTCTAGTTAATGAGCATCTGTGAGAATGGAAAGACAAATTTCCAGATTTGCCTGACACTCCCTCGCAGCTAAGCATGCCAACGTCACAGTGTTTATCGGAAAAATGACTTCCGACAGAGAAAGAAGTCCATTCACTTTGCTTTCTAATACAATTCCTCAAGTGAATTAAGCCCAACTATATAAATCCGTTCAAACTATCCATTGAAAGAGTGCAGCAATTCAGGCTTAACAAAGCATGGCATTGAGGCAAGAGGCAAGTGGTATCAAACCTGGCAGTGTAGCAGAAGTGTATTGCGGATATTTCACTAGCATTTACATTTAATATGTTATACGTTTACCAAAGGGATTTATTGTTGAGCCATGATATCACTATGACAGTTCTTTGCATGAGAGTACACTGAGTGAACTAGATTCAAGTATGAAGTTTAGGTGTTCGAGATGCATTGTGAAAAGTTGTGTTAGTGACTGCGTTTCCACGCTGTCGATGTGCTTCAGGCATCCATAAGTATAGAAATATAATGTTGAGATGTTTATATGTATTCTAACTTCTAAAGATAGTTAGATTTCTTAACAATTTCAAAAAAATGTTTTATCCGCCCAAACACAACCAATTCTCATCAAACTCAGAAGCAGCAGGGTTTTCTGAACTTAAAAACTGGCTCAAAAAAATCCTTCCTCTCCATGTATTGTTTCCCATTCAAACTTAAACTTTCTTTTCACAATACCTATCTCCCTATTTCTCAAATAATTCAACCCTATCTCTTTTGTTATGACAGTTGATATGGATGAGATGCTGTTTACAAACATTTAAGTGCCCTGACTTGATTGGCTTTACAGTATTTGTCAAAATGTGTATTAATCAATTTAGCAGCATGTGAAAGGCTTCAGCAGTGTTGTGTAACATTCTCGCTCCCAGTCTTCCCCATTGGCTGGTGAACTAATGCAGCCTTCGGTACTGAGAGGGATGGCAGGCACACTACTATTAAAGTATTGGTAAACTCCTATTGGACCTACATACAGTCACCATGCAAACAGCAGACACACCTCATGCAGTGAGGACTTGCTATTAGACTCAAATCCTTGTCAGTTTTAAAGGCTAAGTGGGTGTGGGTTGGAAGAAATATTTAAAAAGGAACTAAGAGCAGTCTTGGAGAGTAATTTGGCTGAGTGGAGTTTTTATATATGTATAGTTCTGGATTTGTATTTATTTATTGGCAGGAATGTATGAGCATGCTGAGAAGTTAACTGGAGTAAAGAAACAAATGCAATTGTTACAAGGGCTGGCATGAAGCAAATACATCGATAATTGCTTTGTCATTTCTTATGCTTCATTATAAGACAAGTTTTGTGATATTTTTTGGAAAAACTGCAGCACAAAAAGCTAGCTTCACCAAAGCTAAACACTTAAACATTTCCTTAACGGAGTGTGCTGAGAGAAGTCCATTACAGTGCAGTTAACATGAGCGATTTGACTCTGAAACATATGCATCAAACAGTGTGACACCTGTTGTGTATTGAGTAGTTAGTGGTTTGCTACAGAGGGACTGCAGCCCTGTGACTGAGTGGGAGGCTAATTAGTGGAGAATAAGTTGAAATACACTAGATTCCTCTCTGAGACCCCCTTTGTGGAGGGGATCTGAGTTATTTGGGAAAAGGAAAGAGAGAAATGGAGAAGGCAGTGGGAGGAGAGGATGAAAGTAAGAGCGGTGAGACATTTAGTTTTTCTGGTTGGTGGGATTCAAGTCTCCAGAGTCGATCTTGTCACCCTTCTTGGAGTCGTCAGACTGTGAGGAGCCTTTGACGGATTTGCTGCTCTGCTGATGTTTGTCGTCATCATCCTTGTCCTCTTTCTTTCTGCTCACGCTAGAGCTGCTATACATACGGGACTGGTAGCTGTAGCCTGACATGGAGCCGGGGGTGGGGTAGTTGATCCCAGTGCTGATACGTGTCTCCTCCCCTTCCAGCAGTTTCCTGAGACAGGCGATAAAGGAGAGGGCGAACAAAGAGAAGGTGGTGAGGCAGGGTGTGGTGGAAAAGGTGGGATGAAAGAGAATTCATTTCTGTATGACAATCACATCAGTAGATGTCATGAGAGGAATTATCACATTTTTAATTTTAGGTATGTTGATAAAAATAAATCAAATTACAGGATTTCACTAGCATTCGCCTACACGTCAATTGTCACATGTCACATGTCAGTTGTTTATACCTGTAAGCAGCTATTTCTATGTCAAGAGCCATCTTGACATTCAGCAAGTCTTGGTACTCCCTAAGGTGACGGGCCATCTCATTCTTAGTGCCCCTCAGCTCATTCTCCAGCTGCCCAATTGAATCCTGTGTGATGTTACATGATATAGTTATAATAAAAAGACTTAATGATTTGATTGGATGATAGACACATTGTTACACTTCGCAGTGATGGCATAGAATAACCATTTATGAGTTCCCCAAAGAACCTTTCAGTGAATAGCTTTCAAAAGAACGATTGTTTTTGGTGTGAAGAGCATTTTAATAATCTAAAGAACACTTTCTCCTCTATTAAGAATGTTTTGTGCAATGGAAAGAAAGAAAGAAAGAAAGAAAGAAAGAAAAGAAAGAAAGAAAGAAAGAAAGAAAGAAAGAAAGAAAGAAAGAAAGAAAGAAAGAAAGAAAGAAAGAAAGATTTTACTTGGCTTGTGGAAAAGCTTTTAGATTTGTTTCATGGGCTAAAGCACTTACATGTACACTCTAAAAATGCTGGGTTGTTTTAACCAATTTTGGGTCAAATATGGACAAACCCAGCCATTGGGTTACATTTTTAAATGACATTTTTTACCCAATGTTTGAGTTTGTCCATATTTGACCAAAATTGGGTTAAAACAACCAGCATTTTTTAGAGTGTATTATTTAATAACACGTTGTTATCATTATTTTATGATAACTTGTATTAAAATGTTTGGAAAACCTTATAAATAAAATATCTAATACGGGCTGTTGATTTGGTTATGTCTGGGAAGTAGCTAATCTAATGCTTTAGCACCATGGACAGAGCAGTAACATTCACAGTCAGTTGCTGTGGTCACGCCCATTTCACAGGGATCTTTTGTCTGCTGTTTGGTTAACAGAAGCACAAGTTTCAAGCGCTGATATTTTATTTATTAAAACATTCGTTTGGCTATTTATTTGTTTTGGGTTGTTTTAAGAAAACCCCAATATACTGAGTATTTTAATCATATTAAAAAAGTTAAACTCTTCACATTGTTTGCCTTAACTCCGTTGAACACGCGTAAAATAAAAATTGATGAAACCCACCTGGTAACCCATGATCTCAGCGTTGTGACTGTCCTCCATCTCATGAATCTGCCTTTCCATTGATTCGTTGGTTCCCTTTAAACTCTCGATTTCAATGGTCTTGGACTGCACCTGTCTCCTAAACTCGTTGAGCTCTTCCCTACTCGCGCGAATGACCTCGTTGCTCTTGTTGGCTTGTTCGCTAAGATCGGCAAACTTGGACTTGTACCACTCTTCAGCGGACTGCAAGTTCTTACTCGCAATGACCTCGTACTGGCCACGAATCTCCTTAAGGGCGGAGGTAAGATCGGGTTTAGCCACTTCCATCTCAACGGACACCTGGGCAGCCTGGATCATGTTCATGAGCTCAGCCACCTCCTCCTCATGCAACTTTCTCGTGAAGTTGATCTCGTCCAGAAGGGATTCGATCTTTTTCTCCAGGTCTAGTCGCACCATGGTGGCGTTGTCCACGTCCTTCTTGAAAGCTCTAAGCGTTTGATCAGCTTCCTCGCGCATTCTCATCTCCTCCTCGAACTTCTCCTGGAGTTTCTGAAGTTCCTCCTCAACGCTGTCGCGCTCGAACATCATCTGATTCTTCTCCGCGTTGAGTTCCTCGAGTTGGGACCTCAGTTCCCGAATCTCCTGCTGGTAGAGTTCGGCCAAACGGGACGGTTCTGTCTGGCGCTGGCGCAAGGTCACGAGTTCCGCTTCCAGCACTTTGTTGTGCTGCTCCAAATTGCGAACTTTATCAATGAACATCGCGAAACGGTCATTGAGCCCTTGCATCTGCTCTTTCTCGTTGGTACGGATGATTTTGAACTCATTGTTAAGCGCTGTGCTCTGGGTGAAGTCTAAGCTTTCCAACGTCAAAGGGTAGGCAGATCGGGTGGAGCGCTTATAGGAGCTTGGGATGTTGGTGCGGGTCACGGACTGGTTCTTAAACCCGCTCCGGGAGCTGCTCATCCGGGATGGAGAGGCTGAGAAGCGGGTTGAGTCCCCGAAGATCTTCCGGTAGGAAGAGGCAGAGTAGATGTCGGATCCGTAGCTCATCTTGGCGTTTGAAGACAAGAGAGCAGAACACAGGCGGCGTCTCCTTTTATACCAGGACCGTCCCAATCAATAATTTACGGGTCCGTGCTACTCTTCGCATTCAACCTTCCCCACTGCAGATCTTTTAGATGGACAAACCCAGAATAAATCCGACAAATTAGCTGATCTATTGGTTATTTTTAACTTTTAAAAGCGCAAAGAGTGCTTTTTGCCCGTGTTCTGCCCAGTCCTTCTCTGGAAACTCAGGTCGGCAGCAGCGAGCGGATGGAACTGTCCGTTTTGGCGCAGTGCTGATGTCAACAAAATACCTTTTCGTTTATTTACTCACACATCATAACGTCACATCTGTGGAAAATACCTGATGCATCCCATCTCTGAAAATAATCACACCTATATCAAGTACACAGACAATAATCGTTGAGAAATAAGCCTAACTTTTATTAGGCTATTGTTATTATTATTAGGATATTGTTATTATTATTGTTATGCTATTGTTATTATAAATATTATTATTATTATTGGCCTATTTATTAGGTTAAAAATAATTGCACAATTATATTATGTTAATTCACAAATGTATTATAATTATGCTATTAAGAACTGAATATGTTTGTATGGAAGGTCAAATATGTCTAATGACGAGTTCAGCTTCTGCTACCTACTTGCAGAAACTTATGGGTATGCCCATATAGTAATAATATTAAACCATCACTTTTGAATGGCCAATACGTTTGATCTTTACAGTAAATTTATTGGTAGGCTAATTCAAATTGTAGATCCATTTTTTTACTGTGGCGTTTTTATTTTAAATTATTGTAACAAAATTATTAATATTTGTACAGTGTATTATAGTAAAAAGTTTTCTTTTGTCCATTTTTAACCGAGATAAAAATATGAATGCAACAGGAGGTCGTATAAACTTAGTGAGGTTCCTCACATATCAACCAATAAATCACAGCCTGTCACATATAACCTGTCAGTAAATGCTGTCATTATGTTAAACTTGAAACGACTGTAAGCGTAAAAGTAAGATCGGGCTAAACAGCTAATAACAGTTATACACTGCTGCCATCTGCTGGCTGCTTCGAGATCTCAACAGATTTAAGGCAAACGAACAAGATCAAATTTGGCAAACGTTCCATATCTCGTGTGACCTTCATATTTAGACATCATTAGACAGTATTTGTGTTACCATTCATGTTTATTTGTGTTACCATTCATATTTGGACAGTATATGTGATATCTTTTTTTTTTTTTTTTTTAGATTCTAAATTTGGGTTGACAGGAATTTTGTTTTTAATGCACCACATGAACTCACAAACTTCACAGTAAGAGTATGATGGGGCATATAGGGCTCTACAATAAAATAAAATATATTAAATAACACCAAATGAACATTTTTAGGTTATTTATAGTTTTTGTCAGTCACTTGGGTACATTTCTTGAATCATCCTTAAGATTTGCAAACCAGTTTGTACAATTTGTACAAACAGCACCACACTATGGATTACCAGCAAAAGCCTGTAACTTGCTCAAAATCTTTAGTACTTCTCTCAAAAGTAAGTATTTATTATGTCAATGAATATCAGTGCCATCATAATGACAATTCCTTTTGTCACTGTTCACAAACATGATAGGCAAATGCTTAGTCATGTTGTTAATATAAGTGTAATCACTGTTACATTTTTATTTTTGGTCTGCCAATAAATTACAGTACAATGTCATTATCACTTTATATAATGGCTATATAAAGTAAAAGACAATACATATATAAATATACAGTATACACACATACATATACTGTATGTGTGTGTGTGTGTGTGTGTGTGTGTGTGTGTGTGTGTGTGTGTGTGTGTGTGTGTGTGTGTGTGTGTGTGTGTGTGTGTGTGTGTGTGTGTTGTGTGTGTGTGTGTGTGTGTGTGTGTGTGTGTGGTGTGTGTGTGTGTGTGTGTGTGTGTGTGTGTGTATACTGTATAATGTAAAATGCAATTGGACTAGTGTATAGTATACAGTGTTACAGTATAGTGAACATTGTCTGATTACATGTCTACAAAAGTTTGAATGATTGATGACACTGTTGTTCTCCCAACATTCAGCTGCACCTTTCAATCCGCCTCGGTCTTAAGGTCATGACTGAGAACGTGGTCCACAATAGTGGACAATAGAAACATCGCTACAATCTTGGCCTCTTTTACCTCTTCCTCTGTTTTGCCTCCACACCCTTCCAACACACTTTCTTACTCTTCTTCTTTTTCACGACTGTTGACCCTGTTTGTTTCATTGTTGTTCTTCCATTGTCAGAATTTGTAACACTAAGTTGTCCTCTGTATATATAACACAATTGATTGATATAGTGTTCCCTCCATATTTCAGTGTTGTGTTGAGGATAATTTCAGCAACCAGTTTGCTTTGTACATTCAGATTAATACCATTAAAGAGGGCAAATGTTATCATTAAACTGCACTATGCATATGCAACTGTGTATTATTTATTCATCTATGCAATAAATGCACTTCCTGAATGATCGCGGTTTACATGCATTAATTATGATAACCTCAGTCAGGATTTTTATTCCTATGTTTTTTTATTGCTCTTAGGCATGAAAAACAAGATTTTACTTAAACATATTTTTCAAAGAGATTTTTAGATGTCCACTTGAGTGGACATCATGCGTTTATGGTTTAAACTGAAGAGACACTGTATTAAACATTACAATAATAACACTGCAATATTGTGTGTATTTAACAAACCAATCAATAAAATTGTATAAAATCATGTGAAAACTATCAAATATATATCAAAAATACAAATGCAAAATATTGCAAAGGCAATTGACCTTCATAAGTTGAACTTCGCATATATTTGATATCAGACCATGAGGACATGATTCCATCAGAAATCTCTACAGCCTGTCAAGGTACTACTGTAACCCAACTCAAATGCTTGATTATTATGTTCAAGATGAACACATTTCTAACATAATAATATTCCTCCTCTGAGAAAACCTAGCGATCAGGTGTTTTCAATCTCATCTGAAATGAGCAGTGTTGCGGGGTAATGCATTAAAGTAACATGCAAAACACAATCAGATTACTTTTTTGATGTTACAAGTAAAGTAATGCATTACAAGTACATGCATTATGTAATCAGATTTGTTTTTAATGTTATGAGTAAAGTATTACAAGAAAAATGCATTATGTAATCAGATTACTTTTTGATCTAATTAGTAACGTAATTCATTACAAGTAATGTGCATTATGTAAACATATTACTTTTTTGATGAAATGAATATGCATTACAAGTTAGTAATCACATAACGTTTTTGATGAAATGAGTAAAGTAATGCATTACAAGTCAGATAGCCTACATTAGTAATCACATTACTTTTTTGATGTCAATGAAAATTACATTCTAATAATACAAATTTATTTTTCAAATGTATTGTTAGTTACATTTATTTACAGTAAAAATAAAGTTACTGCAGATAAAGTATTTTCAAAAACAACATTAACAGTATTAGTATGAATTGTAGCTGAAATATAGCCACTGATGCATGAGGTCCACTATACTGGACAGATGATTAATCAGAATTTTCTCCCAATCTAAAATCAAAACTTGGAAAATTTAACTGTGATATGACTTAGATATTGCTTGATGCTACAATATATATATATTAGGGCTGTCAAATGATTAATCGTGATTAATCACATCCAAAATAAAAGTCTTTGTTTACATAATATATGTGGGTGCACTGTGTATCATTATTTTATATATATAAATACACACACATGCTTGTATATATTTAGGAAATATTATCATGTATAGATTTATTTATAATTTATATTATATATAAATATTTTATATATAGGTGTTACGGGTGTGTTGCAGGCAGATGAAGAGGCAGCAGTCAACAGGTCCAATTCAAATATACTTTACTCAGTAGAATCAAACAAGGATCACGGGAGACAGCAAAACACCATACAGGCGACGGGCCCAGGCTCTGGCGGGCAGGCGACGGGCCCAGGCTCTGGCGGGCAGGCGACGGGCCCAGGCTCTGGCGGGCAGGCGACGGGCCCAGGCTCTGGCGGGCAGGCGACGGGCCCAGGCTCTGGCGGGCAGGCGACGGGCTCAGGCTCGGCAGGGCTGCAGGGAGCTCAGGCTCGGCAGGGCTGCAGGGGAGCTCAGGCTCGGCAGGGCTGCAGGGGAGCTCAGGCTCGGGGAGCTCAGGCTCGGCAGGGCTGCTGGGAAAGGCCAGAACTGATGTGTGTGTAGCCCGCACACACAGAATCGCCACAGACATCACCATCAATGCAGTGTCCTCCGTCTCTGGCTGGACGGTCTCTGGCTGGACGTGGCTGCATGGAACCAGTGGTGAAGGTACTGGAAGGGCGCTGGCGAGATCCTCATCTCCTGGGCCGACGGTGAAGGGTGAGTTGCAGCTTGCTAATACCCACTCGACAAAGGCAGCGAAGTTCCCCCGAGGCCCATCTCCGGGCAGGCGTGCTTTGGTCTCATCGTTGAGGCCTGCCCGGAAGAACACACAGAGGCATTATGATGCTGTCATCATAATGAACTAGAGGTACCAAGTCCAAATACCTCTGTGTGTGGGCCTCAAGGGACTGGTCCTCCTGGGAAAGGAGAAGGATCTGGACTGCTGCAAAATCCATTCCTTTGGTCGGTTCTTCTGTTAAGGGTGTGTTGCAGGCAGATGAAGAGGCAGCAGTCAACAGGTCCAATTCAAATATACTTTACTCAGTAGAATCAAACAAGGATCACGGGAGACAGCAAAACACCATACACAAACGTACATACGAACGAGAACCGACCAGGAGTGAGGGAGAACACCAGGTTTAAATACACATAGAACAGAATGGGGAAACAAGGCACAGCTGGGGCAACTGAACTGAACACAGGTGAATGAACTGAACACTAACGAGGAGCGGGAAAACTGAGACAAGGACTGAACCAAATACACAATGACAGGGTGAAAACTCAGGAATACAGACACAAGACAGACATAACCGTAACAATAGGCTACATAATTTTTTTTTCTTAAATATACATGCATGTGTGTGTATTTATACTGTATATATATATATACAAAATAATTATACACAGTGCACCCACATATATTATGTAAACAAAGACTTTTATTTTGGATGTGATTAATCGTGATTAATCATTTGAAAGCCCTAAATATATATATTTTTTTTACCTGCAAGAGTCTCCTAGGATAGAAGGAATGGATGGATATTCTGGAGCAACTTGGCATTTCAGACTGACCATTGGGCATCTTGGTTTGGAGGGTGAAAAAAATCGACACACAACGGCTTGCAACTTGGTGGCAATAGGATGATGCACCAGGATCCACTGTGAAGATTGATGAGCAATTATGCCATTTCCCGTGGAAATTCAAGAAAATTATGTTTTAATAGTTGTCCACTGTAGTGACCTCTATGCATGAATTGTATGGTTTTGCATATCAAAACATAATAAAAATCATCTGGTTGTTGGTGTTCTGGTTTGTGTTTGTTTGTTCACTTTAGAGTTTGTTTTCTGATCTGTTCTGCTCATGTCTGTTTCTAGGTTGGTTTTCAGTCTGTTAATTGGTTCAGTTCTCTCCCTGATTGTCAATATGGTTTGTCGTGAGTCTTGGTAATTAGCTCCTCAGTTTCAGTCTATTGAAGTGTATCAGTTCTTTGTCAGTTCTGCGTTGTGTCAAGTTGGTTGTTCTGTTCATGAGATTCTGTTTTGGAAGTTTTGAGTTTGTTTTTGAATAAAACAGCTGCACTTAGATCCTGTTTCATCTCTGCTGCAAACAGCCTGTGACAGTTAGCAGTTCTTAAATACAACCTCAGATCAACAACAACACATGACATATTACACGGTGTCATTACTTATTTAACAAAAATAAAGACAAAAAGACAATCTAAGTACACCATATGATTCAATTGCTTGTTGAGTCACTTTTAGCAGCAATAAGTTGAAGGAATCATTTTCTTTATGACAGTATCACTCTCTCCGCATCGTTCTGGAGGAATTTTGGCCCGCTATTCTTTATAACGATGCTTCAGTTCATTGAGGTTTGTGGGCAGTTGGGTTGAGGTCTGGACTTTGACTGGGTCATTGCAACAACTTGATTCTTTTCTTTTTCAGCCATTCTGTTGTAGATTTGCTTGGGATCATTGTTATGTTGCATGACCCAATTTTGGCCAAGCTTTAGCTGTCGGACAGATGGCCTCACATTTGACTAAAATACAGTATACAGTATAGTTTAGTTTTTTATTTGCACAAATTTTAAATATATACAATAAGAGCAAGATTATCCAAATTCTCTCTATGCAACAACTGATTTATTACTTTCCATGTTGTTTTAATATCATTTGAACACTTCTTACATTTTTCACTAAAATATTGCTTTTTTTGCAGATCTAATAGAATTATTATATTTATTTCTATAAGATTTATAAACCCCATAGGTGAGAGGAGTAGGATTTAAAACATATTTTTTTTAGAGTTTCTTCTTAGTCTTCAGCATCTTGAGCTGTATATACCAAGGCTTATTAAAGTCCGGACTTGCCACTAAAGAGCAATTGCCACGTTCAAGGCCTAGAAAGGTATTAAAGACATTGTTAAAATAGTCAATGTGACTACAGTGGTTCAATCTTAATTTTATGAAGCGACGAGAATACTTTTTGGGCTCTCTGAAAATGAAATCTTCATGTTTGAACTCTATTCTTCATTTTCTACTGTTTGCCTGCAACAACCTGTGACAAAATATAGTTTAACTTGATTTGCGGAAAAGAAAAACTAAAACTAAAACTGAAATAAACATGAATAAAAACTATGTAAAAAAATTTATTTAAAAACAAAAACACAACAAAATTACTACAACTTAAATTAAAACAGAAAGCAGAAATATTAATGTTAATAAAAAATGTAGTAGTATCTCATGATACTAACAAAAATACAAATTTTTGGCAAATTTGGAAACACTTATAAGTTCTAATTAACAATATTAGTTAACAGGAACCAGGCGCGTCGTTAGACATGGGCCTCCGGGGCTGCAGCCCCGGATGTTTTTTTTATAGCCCCGGATCTCCAAAAAAATAATTTATTGATTATTATTTATTTTCTTTAAATAATTTTGTATTTATTTAAAAAAATGACCAGGTCTTTTAATCTATCCTTCGGAATCATGTATTAAAGACGATTAAAATGTGTTCAAGCAGATCAAAGTTACTATATGGCTACAGTTTGCAGAGTGCGCACCAGAGGATAGAGAGAGCCTGAAAGAGCCATCGGTTAACTTACAGCTTCAGGGCTTGACTGTCATTGTTGTTTGTGGCTTCTGGTGGTAGCTATTATGGACATTAGACACTTTTTAAAAAGTAAAATAAGGAGTCATGAACGATACGAGGCGGATGAGAGGCAAGCAGAGTAGGCCTATCTACTGGCGCCGTTCCCTCATCATTAAGCTCAGGTCGGTGAAGGCTCTTTAGCAAACCCTGGTCTAACTTATCTAGCCCTGTACTCACTGTTGAGGGGGAAGGTAACTGTATACTATATGCAACCTCACTATAGTATAATGTGGGATAGAAATAAATATTTAAGTCGTTAAATTCAAGATCACGTTCCCTCCGCTGCGGCTGTCATTCACCATTCAAGCAGCGTCGCGTTCGGTTACGAGTCAACGATGAAACTCTCTCCAAGATGATTGAATGTTACTATTATTATACTTTATCTGTAGATAAAGCTCTATGGTTTCGCATAAAATGACTAGCTTGCTGTCACTTAATCATGTTCGTTTCTACCGGGTGTCTGTTAGATCACAACACTGAGCACTATCATTGTTCTTCACGCGCACAGTCACTGAAATTTGAAACTGTTAAAAGAAAAGTCTCAATAAACGATTGCATCATAGATACTGTATAATACACTATGCATCGATATGCCTTTCCTTTGTGCTTTGAACTTTTCTGCGCGCTGTGACTCTGTGTTGCTTCAAGCGCATCATTCTGCGCTCGAGATGCGCATAAGCGCTGTGTGCCGCACTGTATTGGAGTCTTTCATAATCATCATAATACTTTTGCGCAATGAAAGATTATTAATAGCCTTTTTTGTTCTGTCCTATCTATCATATGTTGCTGCCTCATTAAACAGCTGTGCTATACATTTAAAAAATGTCTTAATTTTATAGTAGACTAATATAGCCTATATAATAATTGATCTTTCTGATTTTTATCTTGTTTTTCATGAATGTATTTTACAACAATACAAAAAGAGCAATGTGTAACGTTTTACTAGATTTAGTGCTACACTTATTGTCTCTTTGTTCCCCACTAAATAATGTTTTTTTCACTAAATGTTCAGATTTTATACAATTATTGTTTTTCTAGACTAAATTTTACTGAGTTATCCACTAATCTAGTTTATAATATAAATTTTCTCATACATTTATGATCATATATTTTTTTTTATAATGAAGTTGTCTGTATTAAGTTGATTGTGCTCAACCCACAAAAGAGTGATTATCAGTTCAACACACAGAGTTATAGAAATTAAACTTGATTTAAAAAAAAACTGTGCTGGTATTCGATCGGTATCGGTCGATACTCCGAATTTTTGGTATCGGATTGGATCGGTTCAGAAAAAAATGGTATCGGGACATCCCTAATATTTTCTGGTAGGCTATATCTAAGTTACCCAGGAGCTCTGTTAGGGTTAGGGTTAGACATAGGCTTAGCTTGATGAATTGAGTCGTTGAACACACAGCAGGAGTAAACGCAACGTTAGCCAGCTAACGTTAGATTAAGCTTCGGTGGAAAATTATTAGCTATAAAGCCAGGGAGTCCATAATATTTTTGACTCATGGCTGAAGTTAAGTTTCTCCAGCTCTCCCCAGGTTGGCAAAAAATGCATCTCAAAATGCATCAGATTGATGCTTTAAAATATGGAATATTTAAAATTTTCTTCCGGGGGAGCATGCCCCCGGACCCCCCTAGAGGAGTAAAAAAATGCACCTGAAGGCAGGAAATGAAGTGTTTAATGCCCAACGTTTCCTGAGGTGCCCCAGACCCCCCATTTATATTATTATTGCTTATTATTATGTGCCTATGAGTAGAAGAAGTAGTTACCAAAAGTGGGTGGGGGTGGGTGGGTAAGTGGGGACTGGGCTAAGCCCCCAATGTATCAAGACCCTAGCAACGCCCCTGACAGGAACTAACAATATTTCAGCAGGCAGCATGTAGTCTTTGTTAATGTTCATTTCAACATTTACTAATTCGTTTTAAAATCAAAAGTTGTAGGCCTAGTCCTATCTCTTAACACTGAAATTATAACATAAACAACCCCATAACCCTAACAGTTGATTTTTTATTACATTAACAACGATTAGCCTGATAAATGCGGTAAAAAAAAAAAATATATATATATATATATATATATATATATATATATATATATATATATATATATATATATATATATATAGCTCATTGTTAGTTCATATTAGATAATGCATTTACTAATGTTAACATATTGTTACAGTATTGCTATCCAAATTTCTACATTCTAATAACGATGAACAATAATTTTTATACAATTCATTAATCTTGGCTAATAAAAAAATGGATATTTAACATGTATTCTTGGTAATATGTTGCATTTATTTAGTCAGTTGATCTTGTTTGTTTTTTTTTTTTTTTTTTTTTTTTTTTTTTTTTTTTGTTCTTGTTGTTTTTTTACATTTTTACACAGCTTTTCCACTGATCCCCCAGCACTCCCTTTTGTGACCTTCCTTGAAAACACCTAAATTTAGTTAGCTCATTTAAACTATTGCGTTACACCTTGCCGTAAGCACTCAGGCTAAAAATCCTGTAAACAATGATCTGCCAGTAGACCAACCATCTTCAAGAGTCTGCCAGTCCCGCCTTCGCATTTCACCGTCTCTGATGTGTTGACAGGTTTCGCTCCTCCTCTTCTGGATGTAGCACAGCGCAAGCACCGCCTCGTCCTGCCCCTCAACAACTGCTTACAACACGGTTATGAAAAGACGAGCTTTTGATTCACATTAACAGTAAGACTTGCAGCTTCACTTTGAGTAGCTACTGCAGCGATTTCTGTCTTATTGATAGCTATTTCCTGAAGCGATCGCGGTTTAAAGCGTTACCGGTGCACTTGAGCTGTTTGTGCATTGACGGAAGGTGAGTGAGCAAATCTGGTTGAACTTACAGTGGTTGTTAATGTCAACGGTCTGTTTGTAGGCTTTGTGTGAATGTTTATTCGCTTCTGTTCTGCTTAACGTTACATAAAAAGATCGGGGATGTTTGATGTTCTGTGCGAAGCTCAAAATGATGTTGTAGTGCGCTGTGTGCTTCAGTCAGGATTTGACGAACTCCAGTCAAAATATATTTTACCAGAGCGAAAATAAACAAGATAACGTTACCAGACGCTATACCGAATATTATGAATGCTTAACGTTAATACATCCTTTACACATCACTACTGGTTGATTGTGAAGCTATATTTCAGCCATTTTCGTGAGAAATTCTATAGCTGCTTGGCCTTATAGCCAGCCCATAACGTCCTGAGGGCTTTGTCCTTGTTTTTAGCTGATGAATGTAACTTTTTGTGGTTATGATTGTGCAAAAATACATCTAAATAAGGCAAGCAACAAATTGGTTCAGGTTAGTTGCTTATATATGGAAGTTTTTTTTATCTCCAGTTTTACTGCTGCTGTAAGATTTTGTAAGGAGGTAACGTTAAGTTAATTACTTGGCATAACATTTCAAAACTAAATCTGGGTAAAACTATTAGAGTTTTGGGAATACCTAAACTGTACTATTTGTGAAAAAGAGTTAAATATTGCGCAATATAGAGCTACCCGCTGCAAGGTTACCAAAACCCATCAACCTTCAACTTCTCCCATGGCAGCTGGACATCCTGCCAATATAAACAACTTTCAGAAAAAAGGGTATTTCTTTTCTTTCTTTCGTTTTGTCTATTTGGTGTTCAAGGACCAAAAACACTCAAAAAAGAAGAAAAACCTCTTTCTTTTTCTGGTTTTCCCAAATATTTTTTATGCAAATCTGTCTGATAGACCACACTGAGACATCGCATAGCTGCCTGCTTGTGGTGGCCTACGTTTTGCTTAATAAATGAAAGAGTTTTAACCTACTTTTTTTTTTTTTGGAAGGAGGACTTTAGTTTTTTCTGTTGAATAGATCATGGAGCATGTCTAAATATTTGAAAAAGAGAAAGAATGATAAAATGCATTTCTAAAAAGCAAGCTATTACATCTGAGAAAAATGATGTCAGCACCGCCTGGAGTTCTTTTCAAACCCTACTGTCTCACTGACATCCCCTTTTCCCTCAACATTAGGATCATAAAATAGACGGCTGGTGGGAAAATCTCCTTCCTTTGCCCTTAAGGTCTCCAGCTTGTTTGTGCAAGTCAGCCTTTGTGAAGGCCACTGGCCCCAGTATGCTGACTCAAGCTTCTATGCTGCATGTCATTCATCTTGCTTCAATCGTTTGGATGGTGCTTAATTTTCTTTTCTGAAGTGTAATTTAACTTCTTTCAAGAGAAAGAGGGTAGAACATATCCTGCTGTCTGTGTTCTGCTTGCTTGCTTGCATTTTGCTCACAACTTAAACTCCTTACCAAAAATGAAGTATTTTAGACACAAGGCCTATTGTCAAACTAATTAAGAAGATACTTCTTTTCCAGAAGTTGTGAAAATATAATACAAGGCGTAGGCTAATACCTTGTAAGCAGTAAACGAAAAATCAATTTCACAATGACTATTGCTGTTTTTTTTGTTTGTTTGTTTTTTACATTATGTGAGAAAAAGTCGACAAAGTTTAAAGGCTTAATGCTTTCTATTTAAATTACTCAGATAATCAAATCAGTCAGCTGTTATTCTTGTCTTTCTTGATTCTGATGCAATTAGATTAGAAGTTGTCACATAAGCGGGCCCAGAAGTTGTGTATTGGCTTGCTTAATAGGTGATAGAATCTACAGATAATAACTAATCCAATCTAAGAAACCTAAGTGCATTCATTCTTTAATGGAATCTTTTGGTGCCTAAGATAGATAAGAACGAAGAATCACTTAAAATGCTTGAGGTTTTTCTATTTTTTTTTTCTTTTCTTTTTAAAGTATTTAATAGGTCTTTTAAATCTCTTTACAGACTCAGAACTGACCAATTCAATGATGACGACATCATGGAGTGATCGACTTCAGGACTATGCAGACCTTCCGGCAAACATGGATGGCCTGGCAATGAAGAAATACAGGAGAGAGGCCTACCATAGGTATAACAGAAGAACACACTGACTGTATAATGACTGTGTTTAAAATTGATTGGCTTCCTCAGAAGGAAATAGCATTTTGAATATTTACACAGATTTCACTTAGTTCTTTCTATTTAGATTAAGTGCAATTTGTTTGCGATCCATTCATTTTAGAATTGAGTCTCAGAGTGTATAATAGTTATAATTGTTTACTGAGCATTACATTAGCACATAGTCTATGATTTTTGCATTTTGTGTGCTGCTTTAAGAATGTTAGCGACTCTTTCAAGAAAGGATACTAGTATTTAGACAGCAGCTCCACTGGTAAATTGGGATATTCAGCTAAAATAAAGCTAACTAATTATAGGCCAAACCTTACATCTATGGTTCAAACTACATACTGGAAATGGGCATGGTGGAACACACGACTGAGAAACATAGAGGAGCTTGTGCAACCACACAAATGTGTGTGTGCGGTGAACTACCTTGCAGTGGAGTTATGCAATCTTCAATATAAAAGGGTAATTATTTATATATTGAAAAGGGTCTTTCGGTTCTTCGCAAAAATCTGCCTCTTTAATACATGACGTCACATTGTGGCATTAATCCAACCAAAGGTCACATCTGTAGTGTAGTTTACTCTTCCTACTTAACATAACTTTGACTTTACATTTCTCCGTGCTGAAGCCAAAAGTTCACTGTCTTTTTCCATTACCCAGATAAGTGGGTTGAGATAAGGAAAAGTAAATGTGAGTGTCAAGGCAAGGATTCCACTGTCTGTACAGTCTATTTGAGGTCCAAAGGCAGTGGTGTTATCTGGTGTGTGTGATGTGCAGTGAAAAATTTGTCAACTCTCTGAAACTTAGTGGCGGAGCTGTTGAATATATTACAAAATAGAAAGAAGATTATAGTCCATGTATATTGTAAATGACTAAATCTGTGACCCTTAGTACAGTCAAAGTCTTTTTAAGGTAACTCAGTTCATGCAGCGACCATCTTTGTTACACTCCCAGGCTATTTATATAGGTAATAAGCATACAATAACCTGATAACCATCCCGGGGCGGATTAAGTTCTACACAGGCCTCTAGGCTCAGGGATTTTCTCAGTGATGCACCAACATTTCGACAACCATTCTAAAATATTCAGCCAGAACTGGATTTCTTTTTGGTTGCCAAAAGTTTGGTGTATCATTTGTTGAAATGCCATCATTAAGAGATAGATAATTCACCAAAACAGTTAATGTTTCTTCGATAACATGTTTGGACCATGTCAGGGTCTATTTCGTGCAAACAACTTGAATAAGCTACAAATATTATGCTAATATGTATAGACATATGAACGTGTCTAGAAATATCAAGAGACAACTAGTTACCAAATAACTTAACTACAACTGATTTAAATTATCACCCGAGGACACGACACCCTGAACAGCATAAGGTGTTCAGTTTTGGTTTTGGGCTAATTGTAAACTTGAATTTTGGTTTCGAAAAAAAAAATCATTTTGGTGCTTCACTAATTTCAACAAAATAACTAAAACAATCTGACAACAATGCTCAAATCACTTAAAGTCCCCCTGTAGTCAATCATTTTATCCCTTGAAACTCACCTTTGATCACCAAAATGACATGTTTATAAAAAAAATCCAACCTATTTTTACGAACTATTTCAAACCTAAGTTTTTTGCAGATCCGTTAATGTGCAAATTTGCCCCGTCTCCACTCACTCATACAGGCGATGTATCAGAATGATAATGCATTTTATGTATCGCTCTCCACAACGTTGGACACTATGGTAATTAATATGATTTTTCACTTTTGCTTGACTATGTTATTAAACCGTTAATAATGTGTCGCTAATGTTACACAAACCACGTTCCCGTTTGCCATCTCATAGTCGGACAGCTGCCTTCTAAAAACCAGCATCCTTAGAAATGCTTTGAACAACTTAGAACATCAGTGGAGAAAGGCGTATAGTTCATCATAACATCGTAATACACATCATACACACAATTCACCCTCTAAATTGCTAAAACACCCGATTTTTCATATCAACAGAAAAACATACTGGGATAACCTGGCTTCTCTTGAGACTCCCCTGGTTTAAAGCAAAGTAATGATATGATAAAGCCCTTATGACTTATGAATCTGCATTAAAGCATATTAAAAATGCCACATAGACAAATAAACATTAAAAACTTGATTTTCATCACAAGGGGACTTTAAAAGCTTTAATTTTCACATGCACATTCGTGAGTAAACAAACTCAAAAAGGCAGGACTTCCCATTTTACAGGTGCCATGTTTTTTCCATTCATTTCTATACAAGTGATCCGCCTCCTCCCCATTATAATGTCTCTGGTACAGTATAAGTAGCCTATTACAGAATAGGGCAACAATGAGGATCCATTTGAGATACAAGAGTAATCTGTTTACCAGCTGTCTCTAACTAGTGATGCTCACTCTGTTGTCTGAGCCGCTGCGCCTGCCTGGGTCTTCCTGCTGTTGTTGATTGTTCTAGATGTCTTTGAAGGGAAGCAAACAACCCCTAACTCAACAACTGGCACAACAACAGGGAATGCTATAGAACTGGCACAATCATTTTTGCAACAAGTCAGAAATTCAATGACAAGAAAGCAGAGAGAGGGGGCTATTGTTTGAACTGTGGGGGTAACAGGGTTAACAGGGAAATGACTTGACAGACCAGATAGAGCAGTGACATCCACTCAGAATGCAGCGCACAGGTTCTACCTGGAAAAGTGAATCATGGGATGTAGTCCAATGTTATGCCACCACAAGGTAGGTGTGATCAAAAAAAAAATGGTAGTGATAATACTCTTTTTTTTTTCTAGAATTTCTCTTTTTTTCTTTTCTTTTTTTTTTCTTTTTATCGAGTTGAAAAAGCATTAAGCTTTAAGTCTCTAATTATCTTTTCTTTTCTTTTTTTTGTAGTGAAAATATACTAAACATATATTCAGCTGCTGTGTGACCATTTTGAATTTGTTATTTCATATCATTGAAATTGCTTTTGTAAAATTATGGATGCAATGGCAGTGCACAAATGTTTGTCTGTTGTTTTCTGTGATTTATCTCTGTCAGTATCAGATTATATGCATGCACAGAGAGTGATTAAGAATTTCCTTTGTGTTCATATCTTGGCATTAAATATCATGACCTATGGACTAAATAGAGTTGTCAGTGTGCAAAATAAATGCAGATAATCTTGGCCCCGTCACAGGGAATGTGAGTTTATTTATTGCCTGGAATGCCATACTGTATTGGTGTTTGATGGTGTTTCTGAAAGGTATAAAATTTAAATATGTATTTTATTTTATTTTATTTTATTTATTTTATTATGAAATGATTTAGCATCTGACTGGAGTTTGTCTTAGTCCTGCAGAGATTGATAGATTGATACAAATCCTTCACTTCAAGAATGTTTGAATAAGGTCCTTAGGTGCTAAATCATTTTATCGTTTTATAGACCTGAATTCTTATGAAATTCTGGAAAATCATGGTCTTACTTATAGTTGGTTCCTAATTTGTTCCTAATCCTTGCAGAATATTGCAACCAAACATACCTCTGACTGTTTCCCCTTCTTCCCCAGAGTGTTTGTGAACAGAAGTCTGGCCATGGAAAAGATTAAATGCTTCGGCTTTGACATGGACTACACTTTAGCAGGTAAGGTGTTTCCTACTTTAATTGATGATCACTTGTAATTGTTTACAGTCAAGCGTCTATTTTGATAGGTCCCTATGTTTATGTCTCTCAAATGGATCCAGGAACACTCTTGCTTAGAATCTCAGGGTAAACATACTGTAGGATTCTTGGGTATATTTAGCTACCCCTCGTCGTTGGTGATGGTCTCTTATACACAAAGGGCCAGATTCACTTACAGCTTGTGCCAGCACAAACCCTCTTTAGGCGTTAGAAAACTACTGTCAGAATTTACTAAACACACAGTGGAAGGTAAGCGCTTAAAAGGTGTGGACACAGTTATTTTTGCGGCTGACCTTATTGCATATGAATTTGTAGGAGTTTCCCTTTCAGATGCACACTTTATGGGAGAAGAGTATTTAAATAAATCATGCTAGGCAATTTATTGAGGTTTGCGCTTGTCAATCTACTGGTATTTGCGCCATTAATTACCGCCCAAAAAAAAGCATGTCTTAAACCAGATGCTAACTTGCACTGCTCTTGGTAGATTACTTTAGGAATTATGGAAATTATTCAGCTGCGTCAGTGTTCTTTAATTTGCGCGTCGTCAGTAGATCAAATGCAGAACTTTACAGTTCCATCTGCACTGTTTTTGGAATGCGCTCTCATGCTAATTTTCCCTGTTTAGTAAATCTGGCTTAAAGTGTTCTATTTTATGTGATTTTAAACCATAGTTTGTCGTGTTGGCTAGGGGCTTAGTTTGTTTAAATGACTATCAACATAAACAAGCCAATTATTTACAGCTTAATATATTTTTGTCAGTTAGGTGATCCAAGAACCTGAAATAAGAGAGGTTTTTTTTTTTTTTTTTTAATGGTGCAGCAGTTTAACATTGATCAGATGCGTTGGGTTTCCGAAATCCCTTTGCTTTCTGTTGTTGGTCCCAGGGACTGCTGGTGGTGGATAAAGTCCTCACTAAATCCAGGCTGTGGGCCATGAGAGAGCAGATCAGTTCTTTGACAGTTAGAATTGATGGCTCTTAAGAAGTGGATAGCGTGTATCGTAGCCAACCGGCTAATGTGGCCTGAGCTGAAGGCTTCTCAGCTGTTGACATCCTCCACATTACAGCTGGCTGTAACCAAGTGCAAATGTTTACAAGTACAAACCCTATGTTGTTTCTCATCCTCTGATCAGGTTGCAACCACAGTTCAGAGGTCCTCGAAAATCAATATCAGTCATTAACAGCACATTCTTTGGCAAACATAACATACTGTTGTCTTACAATCTTGAGATGTGCTTTTTAGCCAACTAACTTTAAATTCATCACTCTTGATAGTTAACCAAACAATTTGCAAAAATTAAATGTACTCACCCTGATGTCGTTCAAAACCTGTATGACTTGATTTATTCTGCTGATCACAAAAGACGATATTTAAAAGAATGTTTTTGTCTTCAAAACAACAATGGACCGCATTGACTTTATTTCTATGGACATAAAAACGTGACATTTGAAAAACATATTTTGAAAAATATGTCTCAGTGTTAAACAAAATAATGAAAGTTTGGAACTTCATAATGGTGAGTAATGATGACAGAATTGTCAACTATCTATTTTTAAAATTCTTTAATTACCAGTCTATCTTTTATTTATTCCATTAACATCTTATAATCTCTCAAGAAATAAAATCACTTTTCACTCTTGGAGGAGACAAATTTTCTTTTGGCACTACAATGGAATATTATTTGTTAGTAGGCTATTCATTGTTGATCTCAAATCCAGACTACAAAGAAGCGTTGTACCGAACCATACAGGATTTTAGGACCACTTTCCAACACAATGCTAGATCCAAGCCCTGTTTAATATTTCCTGTCGCTTATTGAGTCCATTGCCCAACCAAATCCCCTTTGTGATTGGGACCAGCGTGCAAGATAATACCCTGCACATGTACAGCGCTGTGGAAAAAACTCTCCATCTAAGCTTGGTGTTGACAGCTCTTCAACCTGGCAGTCCATTAAATCACAGAGGAAGTCCACCACCTCTGCATTCTTTGTATAGACTAACATATTTTTCACAGAACAGAGAAATAAAACCCTGTTTAAATAGCAGAGTAGCGTTTACTTCAGAACTTGAAAGACACATTCAGTACAGTCTAAATGCTGTTGTTTAAGAACCTGACAGCAGTCCAAAGTCAACCAGAGGCTTAATGCAGCCGTAATGTGTTAATGAGGGAGAGCTTGATGGACGGACTGAGAGCTTGATGGACGGACTGAAAGGTTGGGGGAGTTTGTTTATCCTGTACAACGAATATAAATTACATTTTCTTACGAAAGGTAACATGAGCTATGAACTCCAGCCTGACATCATACCCTCATGCTGATCCATGTGTAATAGAGTGTATTCGGTGTATGGAATAAGAAACATGACTCTGCGTGGTCTGGGCCTATATGGACCTATAGGGTGATGCACAGGTCATTGCAAAGTTTGTAGCTGTAGAATCTGAAATGACAAATATAAGATGTTGTAAATGGAAGCATGGGGACGTATTTGTCATATATTATACAGAAGGCTACGGCATTATTTATCTGGCATCAACTTACTGTCGCCAGTCATGGAGGTGAAAGCTCTCTGGCGACAGCTTAAATTAGTTATGATGTAGATTAGATCTTGCTCATTAAAACTCATATCCCCATTAAAAAGGGGGGCTTACTGGTCTTTACTGGGTTTGCTGATCAGTGATCACCAGCAAGGTTTTGGCCACAGACCAGATAAACCAGCTGAACATCAGCTTTATCATGCTAGGAGACTAGCAAGCCATCTGTGGTTGGGTATGGAAAATGGAGGTTCGTGAGTTTTTGAAAAGCTAATAATTCAATAAAACAAATCTAACTCCATTTCTGCAAGCGCTGTGAGTTTAACGTAATTTGGGAATGCAATGTCCACTAAAGGTTCACATTATTTGCATTCACATGTGCATAATTTCCAACATTTTTGTGGACAGAAATTTACAGCATTTCAACAATATTCAAGATTTGATGTGTTAAAAGCTCAAAGGTTCGAACTTTTGAAAGAAAATAATTTAAGACAAATATTTGTATTGTAACTTGTAGTATTAGTTGGATATTGTAAAGAGTGAACCCAAGTATGAACACCCTTAAAACTAACTGTTTCCATTAGAGTCTTTGTTCTTTGATCCCAGCGTCAGAGGAGTCCCAACCATCGTCTCGGGTCAAATATCAAGTTGCAGTGCACACAAACCAAGCAAGTCAAGTCAAGTGAAGTTTTTTTAGTAACTCTTATGTTTAACTTTGCTTTTATATTTTCTATGATTTCTGTCTATGGACTTTGACAGAAAATAACTTTCCCATTAAGGGCCGATATTTGCCCCAATTCAATTGATTTCGAACCTTTTAAAATGTATGCATCATCTTAGAGGTAGCATGAATGGCATTTACTCTAAAAATTACAACTGCATAAACAATTTTATGAGTTTTAATGTTTTAAATAAAAAAAATCTGAATATAGAAATATGAAATGATGTATAATAATAATAGTAAAAAAGGTTGTGGCAAGTCATTGTCTTCTTAATTAGTACAGAAGCATTCATGCACGTTTAATTTAAAGTGGTTGATTCATTCAGGGAAACCAGTGACTGTGTTCTTGAATGAGTCATTGAATCACTAAACTGATTTTTTTCAAACCCTGGATTGAAACCTGTTGTGCTTTGCTCGAAGACAACTGTGGCTTTGTTTGGAACAAATGGAGAAATGGAGCAAAAACCGACAATATTGACATTTTATATATAAAATATCACTTAATATTAAGTACTTTTTAAAAAATATTGTATGAAATCAATATCACATTTGCAATTGCTTTGATAATCTGGAAATATTGCTTAAATATATGTTATCATATGTTATATATCATATGTTTATATAAATATAAAAAGATAACTCATCTAATTGATAAACATGTGATATTGTAAACACTTTGGTGTATGTATATATATTTTACCTTTTTTTTGGTATAATATTTATCATCACAAAGGGGGGCATATTTGACATTAAAGCACTATGATTAAAAGTGGCAAATGTCAGCAAATTACGTTAACATATTACGCTGTGAAATTCACGTTAACTACAAAACGTGGTTACTCTTCTCTGAAAGGCCTTAATGTTAAATTTGAAAACATCATTTTGTATGCTTTTGTAAAAAAAAGTATGAAGTGTTGAACATTATATTATCTAGATATTATTCATATTACCTATACGAAACAGGTTGGCGTATACCTTTCCATTTTAAAATGGAGAATGAAGTTCAAGTTTCTGGATACAGCAAATCTCCTTTTATGAATCTGGTCCAAGCATTTATAAATCCAAAATAAATGATCTTGATTCTACCTTCTGTACTTGGCGCTCTGCATTTTTTTCTGTGCAGTCGCATAGACTCGTAGATTAGTGGTGCCGGTGGTTCCGTATATTGATATAATATTTGCTGAGGCTTCAATTGAACTGTAGATACAGACAAACATCAGAACCTCAAACCTAACATGAACCATTAATGTATTTCACAGCAATGTATGCCTCATAACATTTCTTTTTTGTTAATAATCATAAACTAATGTCACCCTTCAAACCTTTATCTTACTTTTATGTAGGCCACATATAATGATGTATAGATATTCTGTTTGCAGACCTCAGTAAAACTGCCAAAAATGTTTTCCTTTCACCCTAGCAATAGTGTGCTAGCTCAGGGACAAAATTGTCCAAGGTCAACAGTGGTATGCAGTTAAGCAAAGATTGATGATGGGAATAGTGACTGAGGAGGAAAAAGAGGCTCAAAATAGGTTTCGCTGTAGCTTCGTGGAACGTAGTGAAGAGGAGAGAGAAAAACAGAAAGGGAAGGGGCAGATGGGTTTATGTACAGCTGCTATCTGGGTGGAAGAATCTGGCCTGAGTTAGTGACTCTGTTGGGGTTAGCTTGCCTATGTGCGCCAGTACTTCTGCCGTGGCTCTGTGGGGGATTCAGTTTTATCCACCTCCCCCTAAACAGCCTGTCTATCATACATCTGTAAAGATACAAGGCCTGGAACAGACCTGGAACTCACTGGATGCAATGCTACAAATAACTTGAAGTGTCACTTAAAGGGATAGTTCACCCCAAAATTAACATTTTGTCATTAATTATTCGCCCTCATGTCATTTCAAACCCGTAAGACCTTCGTTCATCTTCGGAACACAAATTAAGATCTTTTTGATGAAATCCTAGAGCTTTCTGACCCCTCCATTGACAGCAACGTAACAACCACTTTCAAGGCCCAGAAATGTAGTAAAGGCATCGTTAAAATAGTCCATGTGATTCAACAAAAAGTATTCTCATTTTATAACATTAAGCTTGAACGACTGGAGTCACATGGACTATTTTAACAATGTCTTTACTATCTTTCTGGGCCTTGAAAGTGGTAGTTGCTTTGCTGTCTATGGATGCGTCAGAAAGCTCTCGGATTTTATAAAAAAAAAAAACGAAGGTTTTACGAGTTTGGAACGACATGAGGGTGAGTAATTAATGACATAATTTGGTAACACTTTATTTGAAGGGGTGTGCATAAGACTGACATGACACTGTCATAAACATGACATAACACCTGTCATGAACATGAAGGAGTCTTTATGAATGTTTATGACTGTTGTCATTAAGTGTCATTCGGTAAATTATGACACTTTTAATGCAAAGTTGACATTGTTTAAAATGTCTTTGTTATGACAACTTGACATTCCCCAAGACAAAAATGTCTTGATTATGACAACTTGACATTAACAAAGACAGAAATGTCTTTGTTATGACAACTTGACATTAACCAAGAAATCATAACCTGTCAACCTGTCACAACTTTGGCCATCATGACACCATTATAACTGTGTCATGAATATTACCTGTCCTCAAGTAAAGTGGAACACGTTGTACTAGTTATAAAGATGTCATTAAGGGTTATTACACAGCAAAATGGTTTAAGTTTGATAATTAGACATTTCTGTCTTTGTTAATGTCAAGTTGTCATAATCAAGACATTTTTGTCTTGGGTAATGTCAAGTTGTCATAACAAAGACATTTTTTGTCTTTGTTAATGTCAAGTTGTCATAACAAAGACATTTTTGTCTTTGTTAATGTCAAGTTGTCATAACAAAGACATTTTAAACAATGTCAACTTTGCATTAAAAGTGTCATAATTTACCGAATGACACTTAATGACAACAGTCATAAACATTCATAAAGACTCCTTCATGTTCATGACAGGTGTTATGTCATGTTTATGACAGTGTCATGTCAGTCTTATGCACACCCCTTCAAATAAAGTGTTACCCATAATTTTTATTTTTGGGTGAACTAACCCTTTAACTCACAGATTGGTAAATTGTGGTTTGTTCAAGTCAGTTTTATTAAACTGGAAAAAAATTGGTTATGACAGTCTGTATGGTTTAGTAAAATAACAAAGGTCAAACATCGCCATCTTCTGTATCAACGGACCCAGGAGTTTACCCTGAGGCACTCCTCTGATTCTCATTCCCCACTCTCAAGAGATCCTTCTGGGTTTCTGCCCTTTGACCTGCCCTCTCATCAACAACAAGCCTAACAGATTGCCAGCTCTTTCATAACAACATGTAACATGAGCTGAAGTGTCTGTGTACAGTACAGTACCAGCCAGCTTTGCTGAAGCTGTTGTTCTAGACATTTCTTATTTTAATTTGTCCTTCATGCTGGTGTGAGGATGGAACAACAAATATAGGAGTTAGAGTCACGCAAAATGCCTTTTGTTGCTGAAATATCACCCAAATCCCTCTCACAGGCTTGGGGTCTAATTGGCTTTAAAACTTTTAGGGCAAGTGGGTTCGGTTTCATACTGGATTAGATCACAGAGCATACATGGCCCTGCTAAGCCTTTGTAATATGAATGTTCTGGTACCCTCCGCTTACTCTGCGAAAGGACAAGGTTGGTGTCGACACGTATCACAGGTGCTGTTCCAAAGAGCGCTCCCATAGAGTGTCTTTAAATACAACACTTACGCTGCCATCCATGCATCTTTCTGTTTTATTTTTGGGCAGTGGTTATTGAGCTCCCTCCCTTCCCTTTAACTTGGAGGGAATTCACAGAAATTTCAGTCAAAATTTTCAAAAATGTTAATGTGGTGAAGTGACAGTGGTTGTAAGGCATCATACTAAAAGGCATAGTTCACACAAAAGTGAAAAATCTGTCATAATTTACTCACCATGTCATTAAAAAAGTGTATGGCATTCTTTCTACCGTGGAACACGGAAAAAAAAATCTGTGTTTTGGATCCCATTTTCTGTAATTGTATAGGCAAAAACAACAAATACATTCGTGTGTGTTCCACAGCATAAAGAAAGTAGTGCAAATTTTGAACAACATGAGGGTGAGTAAATGAAGAATTTTCATTTTTAAAATAAAACGAACTATTCCTCTACATTAATACTTATTGCAGGACTAATACTGGATGTAACCAATGGAATTATATAGTAGTCTGTTGATTTTATTTATGTTGTCTTATGTGTCTCACTGAATGCCTCTATCTGTAGTATACAAATCACCTGAATATGAATCTTTGGGCTTTGATCTGACTGTGGAACGGCTGGTCTCCATTGGCTACCCACAGGAACTGCTCGGTTTTGTTTACGACCCCACTTTCCCTACAAGGTAATGAACTATCATTTGTCAGACCATATTTGAGAAAGTTATCAGTACCAAGATTATCTTTTGATATTATATTTATAGGATAATTAGCACATCTAACCCATTATTGTCCTTTTTTACAGAGGTCTTGTGTTTGACACCATGTATGGCAACCTCCTGAAGGTTGATGCTTACGGAAACATCCTGGTCTGTGCCCATGGCTTTAACTTCCTGCGAGGGTGAGTAATCCCGGCCCCCGATGGATGGGCTTGGTTACAGATCTCTGTTGAAGCCTGTGGAGTATGTGCTCAAAATGTTTCTGTGTCCCATGCCAGCCCTGACATCCGAGAGCTCTATTCCAACAAGTTTATCCAGCGTGATGACACAGAACGCTTCTACATCCTCAACACACTTTTTAACCTTCCAGGTAGGCACTTCATCATTGTCCTACATATCTCTGTCACTGGCTGCCATTCGGAGACACATTAACAGTGTATTTTTGACCTCTTAATACTTGTGTGTGTGTGAGGAGTGTGTATTTGATATTCCTCAGTTGAAAAGTGTTTGAAAAGTCAGATCTTTGTTCTGACTGACTAACTGCTGCCATATTATATATAATATTAAGGAACAGGTTCTACTGTATTTGTGTGCAGTTATTCTCTCTGGAATTTTGCTGTACAGTAGTACAGAGTGAGTAATGAAGTTATTTATACTTATCAAAATGCGAGCTTGGTTTGTATTTTAGAGTTGCAATTGTAACACAAGACTTCCTGTTACATTTTAAAGCAGGTAATTGTTAATTGAACTAGTATAATTAATTTTTACAGGTTCTTTTCTAATAAACCAAGAAAAGTTACTACTGAACTTATGGTATATCAGTAATCATTACACACCATGAGAAAAGCAGCTTTGTCATTTTGTTTGAAAAAAACTGAATAGGACATTTTTGACAAACACCTTTTTACCTACAATTTGCATACATAATTTTCAAAGATTCAAATTGTTTTTGTTGCATTTAAAATGCATTTTGAAAACAAAAATTATTCAGTATATAATTGCCTACATATACACTACCAGGGCCTAAAAATTACACTCGGCAAGCGCCAAATGCAAGTAGAAATCAACATTGGCGAGTATATGAAACAATGTTACTCGCCAGTTGGCTGGTAACTTTTTCTATTCATTCTAACAATGCCTGAGATCGCGATATTCTTTAGCCTGATTATCAAATCGCAAAGCCTGCATTGTAATTATATAAATGTAATATTATGCTGTGCGTGTTTCCGAGTGATGCACAGCACTGTCATCTTTTCAGAGTGTTTTGAGTGTCTGTGGCTCGGTTGCAGTAAATGCTGCTCCATACGAACACTCAAGTGCTGTAAGTTTAAATCGCTTATAACGTGCATTTGAAATTGCCACATGTGCCAAACATCTTGCTAAGTTTGTAATGAGAATGGTTTATAAATCTGTTGTCAACAAAAGATTAGCAGTTCAAAAGAGAAGATTCCCCTACAGTTTCCTTTCTCAGGGAACTCAATGCTGCGTTAGTTGTTGACCTGCAGAACTCGGTGTCTCAAGCACTTGTGAAATTATGCCAGTCTTATTGGTTGATGGCTGTCCGATTAAGTTACATTGAGTGCCCGAGCGTATAAAAGGGTGCCTGGATTACACGTTATATCAGCTTTGTTGTCTTCAGGAAGCCACTTTTTTTTGTATCACCATCCATCGGAGAGCATTCGACTCTTGAGGGAGCAGGATACACTCATTCTGATGCATTCAAGGTAGGAAGCTCCATTCTTACTTGACTGTCTCTCAGGGGGATAAAATCAACCTTCTGCATGGAACGTGTTCAGCTTTCGAGGGAGTTAGATGCACTCATTGTGATGCATCCGCAGTTGGAAGATCTGTTCTTGCTTGACTCTCTCTCGGGATGAGAATCAAGCGTTTGCCCGGAGCGCGCAAAGCTCTCGATGGAGCATTCGCAGTGAAAGCTCCTCCCTTGCTTGACTCTCTTTGAGGGATGAGAGTCGAGCACCTCAAGGTTCTTGGAGATTGTAGGCAGAATGTGGGAGGAGTATTTTCCTTCTTTGGGCTTTTCTCACTAGCTTTATTGCTCTCATGCTGAATTAGGAATATCGCTTGAGGAGTGGCCTCTTGGTTTGAGTAGGCGGAGTGCTCTTGAGTGCTCTTCTCCTGACTCATTTTTGGATTTGGAAGCTCGCTCTGCAAATTCTCCCAATCCAAATAAAGGCCAATTAAATTTGTCACTGACAGGCTCGGATCGGAAAACATCATGGAAGAGTCCTCACAGAGATTCACATTTTGGTTAATCATAAGATCCTTTTTGTTTAAACGCAAACAGACGTTTAGGAATCTCCTCAAACCCACTGGACTCCATTGACAAATACAGTACTTTACCTTGCAACCATCATAAAACAAACTTCTTTCAAAGTCGAACTCAACAGAAACCAAAATAAAACGCACCAAAAAACATTTTGTTTTTTTTCACTGTTCCAACAATCATCACCTCTAGTTTGTAATAAAGAAATCCTAAACTATTTCACTGAGGTGAGGTGAAACAGCGGGTAGACGTCTAACTCTCAGAAATTGCTGAGTGAGGGAGTAGATTGCAATGTTCGCTGGCTAAATTTGCTGTTTCATTTCACACCAAAAACAATGTACATAGTAGTGTAAAAACTATAGCGTGATCATAAAATTATTTTTAACTTGCCGAACTTCCAGACATCCACCATTCTCCTTCTCCAGTCACCAGCAGTTACAGAAATACTGTATTATTGTCTGGTGTATTAAAGCCAGGTTACAGCAAGGTTATAGAAACAATAAAATATTCCTGCTCAATCGAAATTATCCAGAATGCAATAAAAATTACAGTATTTTACTGTAATGTAGAAATGTGTTATTGTACTGTAGGTTTATACAGTACTGTGCTGCTGAATCTACAGCGACATCTACCACCGTGTCTACACCGGACGCAACTGTTGACGCGTTGCAGCGCACTGTGCCTCAACAGCTAGAAGCTGCCTGGACGCGACAAAGCAAAGCATCGTGAGTGCTTGGAGCACGTCATAAATAGAACGTGGTATCAGTTTACTGTCAGGGATTTGTCGTGACGCACTTCGTCGTGTCACATTCAGTGTATGGACTTAGCTGAGGCTATGTCTGTAGTCTCCCCTGATAGCTCTGCTCTTTTGGGCTCTGGGTTCCCCTGTAGCTGTGGCTAGGACTGGCTTGGGCAAGAGTACCCATGTCAGGAAAGGTTGAGCAAGGAAGCTGTTCACATATCGTCTTTTGCGCGCTCAAGTTAGTTATTTCATAAGTAGATTCACGCTCATAATGGAAGCGAGGTGGTCGTTTGTTCCAAGTGCGTCCGCGCCACATCAAGATAGAAACATCTCAACTTTTCAGAATGCCGCAAACGCACCGTAGGTCACGTGACAAGAACCAACCAATCAGCTTCCTCACCTTTTCTGTTACCTCAGCAGAAAAATGGAGGAGCAGCTTATCATTGCGGCCCAGGGATTTCCTGAACTTTATGACTTGTCAAGCCCTCATTATTTTGACTCAAATAAGAGGAATAATGCATGGAGACCCATAGGCATATTCTATATATATATAAATGTGTATGTGTTTTCTGTTTCTGGCGTTTTATGACCACTTCAGTTATAGTCTAACCGCAGAAGCTCTGTTTACTGATTCTTGGGCCAACTTTTCTTAAAATACAATCAAACTGGTCCTTGTCCACTCTGAAATAGGCTTTGAACCTCCCATTGTCCAGGCGGAGCTCCTGAATCAGCTGGTGAAATTCCCCATGGTTTTTGCGTTTTTGTAGTATCGGGTGCACCCAAACACTGCAGCGTTTTTTACTTTTCTTAGTAAATAAATCGGTAACGCTTCCTTTTACAGTCCAGTTACCCATGTACATACTCTGTACTTATTTTAGTAATTACAATTACTGGGTAATAACCAGTGTTGCCACAGTTACTTTGAAAAAGTAACTAAGTTACTTTACAAGTTACTTGATTTTAAAAGTAACTAAGTTACTTTACAAGTTACTTGATTTTAAAAGTAACTAAGTTACTTTACAAGTTACTTTTATTAGTTACATTCAGCAGTTGCCGACAACACCCCCGCCACCTCAACATAAAAATGACAACCGGTTTTGCCAACACTCACTTTATTGGAAGTGTATTTTTAACAGTAATATCAACAATCTATCTCCTAACATTTAAAGTTGAACTTAAAAACTATTTCCTGAAAAAACAGTCTTTCTTGACTTCACTTAATATAAATACTTGTTTTTATAAAATATATATTGTTTTTTTGTTTTTCTTGACCCTGTAATTTAGTAACTGTAGAACACGTTAACTGTAATTTTGCGTATATGATGAAATTAATACAATTTCTTGTCAATCTATGTCTATTTTAATGTGAACAATGCACTGACACTTTAATTCAGCACGGTGCAGCACAGCAAAAATAGACTTGGTGCGGAAACGATCTCTGCACTGCTGTATACTCACGCACCTGGAATGGATCGACGGACCGCACCCGCGTGCAGTGTGAAAGCTCTAACCTGTTAACATGGGTACGGGAAAAAATATGCACTGCAGACGGAGACAAGTATGTGTGAAACGGGCGTAAGTTTGACTGTGCGGTACTGCGACTCCATATGTTTTTTCAAATTCGACGAAGTGTTTCTGTAGGTAGATAACACTTTGTCGCCACCAGCACAGAGTTACAACGGATCTTAATGTTGCCATCTTTAGCTGACAGACACAAACTCAAAATAGTGACTGTATTTCCAGCTAGAAAAAGTGCATCTCTCTCCTCCCTCCATTGTTGTTTACGTTTGTGTTGCTGCGTGGTACGTACACGTGACGTGAACCTCATGCTGAAAACGTGACTTGTCGCGCACACTCCCCGAGATGCAAGAAGAAATAAATATATATTTTTACTAAGGAAAATGACAAAAATAGTAACGCACGGTGACTTGGATAAGTAACTTTAATCTGATTACTGGTTTTGAAATAGTAACGCGTTAGATTACTCGTTACTGAAAAAAGTGGTCAAATTAGAGTAACGCGTTACTAAGTAACGCGTTACCGGCATCACTGGTAATAACTAGGTACTAACCCTGAACCTACCCCTAAACCTACCCCTAACCCATGTACTTACCTTATATAACCCAGTACTTTCTAGGTAAGTACACTGTAAGTACACTGCACGTACTGTACTGTAAAATGAAGCATTACCAATAAATCTTGTAACAGAGTTACAGCAAGGGTTTTTCGGTGGTGGAAATCCATTGCTGAAATTTCCTTGCTGTAACGGAGAGCGCAGCTGATGGTTGCTTAGCAACGACAGACGCCTCCGGATCGCAACCACCCTAGCACTTTGGAAAAAGGACGTGGCGCGCCTAACGTTTTCTACGCGTTTTAGGCGCTATATGTCAATGGCGCCTTAGGGCTTTTATTCCTAGTTCCCTTAACACCAGCTTTCTCAGGAGCAAGGCTGTGGCGACACAGATTGCGTCCTTATTTGTTACTGACACTTTTAAGCCTGACAAAATTGTGCTTGGTAACCTTCATTAGTCAGCATGGCGTAGTGGCATAGTGTCACTGTGTTGACTTCCCTACGAAAGGGAACGTCTCTGGTTACTTATGTAACCCCCGGTCCCCTCAGAGGGGAATGAGAAGCTGCATTGCCATGCTTCAGGCTTGCCTGCACGTCTTCCTTCCTTCAAATAATGCACACACAGTTTATGGCTGATAAAAATGATTTATGGCCAGTACATTTCCTCAAGTCATTGGTAGGTGTGGCAAAATGTTACTTTTACATCCTCCACCATTCAAAAGTTTAGTTTGGGGTCAGTAAGAGTTTTTAATATTAGACAGTGGTCTCTTGTCCTCAACAAGGCTGCAATTATTTAATCCCACATACAGTTAAAACAGTAATATTGTAAAATATTATTACAATTTAAAATAACTTTTTATTTTCATGTATTTTAAAATGTAATTTATTCCTTTGATGGAAAAGCTGAATTTTCAGCACCCCTTACTCTAGTCTTCAGTGTCACATGATCCTTTAGTGTTAGAAAACGGTTGCGCTGCTTAATATTTTTATGAAAACTGATCAAAATAAAATTCAGGATTCTTTGATGAATAGAAAGTTCAAATGAATATAATTTATTTAAAATAATTGAAATTATTTGTAACATTCTAAATGTCTTAACTGTAACGTTTAATCAATTTAATCCATTCTTGCTGAATAAAATTTATTTCTTCCAAAAAAAAAAAATCTTACTGACTTTCGGTAGTGTATAATTTAAATTATGTGCAAAAAATTGTAAGTTGTTCATGCTTAAATTTGAGAACAACTTTAACACTCTCTGTCTTTCTATATCTTTTACTCTCTCTCTCCCCACACAGAAACATACCTCTTAGCCTGCCTGGTTGACTTCTTCTCAAACTGTGACCGATATTCCAGGTAGGAGTTCCAGTGACTATGATTCTGTTACTCTGTTGCCATGGACACTGCATACAGCCATACCAGTGATTGATAATCAGTATCATAATTACTGTGGATGAGGACTATTTGACGCTCTATATTAGTCCACCAGAAAGCACGCTACAACTTGATAAGACAATCTTAAAACAATTTTACAACTATGCTTTGAAACAGGATGACACAAGCAGATTTTTGTCTGTGATTCAACTATGGTTCATATTCATGCATGAAATAAATGTATCATCAGTTTACTTTAACTTGCTAATGACTAATCACAGTGCATGTAAAGTAGGTCAAATAGAATTAGACATTTTAAACAGCATGTAAATAACTTTATTCATGCTCTGGTGGGAAAAAAAGCAACCAGACCTATGTAGATAAAATCTGTTCAAACGTAGTAGCCTGTGATTTGTGTTTTGGTATGGATGCATGTCCTCTGAAACACCTGTTGGTCCTTTTAGGGGGAGAGAGCTTTCCTGTTTGGCTCGGACAACCTCAAACAAGGGAAGACTGTCCCATTTAAACATGTCTGACTGTCGATAAAATGTGTCATGGCTGGCGCTCGGCGTCTTACTCTGCTGTCCCTTTGTTCTTCTAAACCTTTAGCTGTGAAACAGGCTTCAAGGATGGAGACCTCTTCATGTCCTTCAAGAGCATGTTCCAAGATATCCGAGATGCTGTAGACTGGGTACATTTTAAGGTACAAATGTTCTCTGTTTGTATTTCTTTCTTTCTGAAGTCAATTCACCTTTATTCATATAGCACTTTATACACTGATGAAGCAAATAATGATCAGTGATGCACACATAGTTCAATTCTGCTGTAAAGCAGCTCTACAAAGACAATAGTGTCAGTTTGGTTCAAGAAATGTCTAAAGTTCATCAATTATGAAATGAGTTGAATTCAGCTAGAAGCAGCTCTACAGTGATGTCATCGTCCAGCTCAGTTCAGTTCTTATCCAGTTCTCATCATCATCATCTTAGTCAAATCATAAACAATATTGTTGAATATTAGTTGTCAGAGTAATCTTGCTGTGTACATTTAATAGCAAGCAGCTACACTGTAAAAAATAAAATGCCATTATTACGGTAAAATACCGGCAGCTGTGGTTTCCAGAACTTTGCCGTCAAAAATATGATACAGACGTTATTGGTTTTACAGACTTAACTTAAAATTTACAGTAATAAACCGTATTTCATTATCTGATATAATGTTAATTTACCAACCTATTTATGTATTAATTTCTGTTTTGTACCATTGTAATACACTGACAACTGTCAATCATCACAGCAGTGATGAGAGTCACATGATTAATCAAAGCTCATCACAAGCAGCTCTTCCACAAGAAAGTTAAACAGCATGGAACCTTAGACATGGAAGCTACACAGTTTCATTCGCACAAACACTAAACACCATCATGGTAACACACATGAAATTTTAAAATGCAATAAACACTCATTTAACAACATTAAATGTAACGTAAAACTCTCATGTACATAACCGATTAGAAAATAACTAAGAAAACTAAGAAGAAACATAGTTATTTCAACAAAAATACATCAAATGTGAAGTGTCACGCAGGGAATTTTGGGAATGTCAATTTACGGTTTTTCACTGTAAATTATACAATGAGTTGTTCTTTTCACTTTCAAAAACTGTAAATTTAACGGTATTTTACAGTAAAATTACATTAAATGTACCGTTAGATCTATCACAGTTATTTACCGTATATAGTAAGGAAACTTTCTGTTAACCAATTAACAATTTTGGTTTTAAAGTCTTTTACCGTTAAAATCACAACCATTTTTTTACAGTGTAGGATTAATAGTAAAATGAATATAAACAGCAGGTGTTTATTGGAAGTGTTTTAGATGCATGTCATAAACTTGTTCCGTTGCTGATTTACTCAGGGAACATTGAAGGAGAAAACAGTGGAAAACCTGGAGAAGTATGTTGTGAAAGATGTAAGTTTGTCTTTTCAGTTTTTAAAGTTACTGATTTGCCTTTTTGTGCTACAGTTTTTGCAAGGGAAGTGTAATTCTAAAAAAAACCCTTTTTTTTTTCATTTAAAGGCAAAGTTGCCATTGCTGCTGAGCCGCATGACTGAAGTCGCAAAAGTTTTCTTAGCCACCAACAGTGACTACAAATACACAGAAGTGAGTTTACTGATGGAAACACATTCATAAGCTCTCTTTCAGAACCTAGTGAGCTGCCTTGCTGCATTCAGGCAACACAGCCACCTATGGCAGCATGCTATCTATGAGGAAAGATTTGGAATGCTTTACATTGGCAGCTTTATGTAAGCTAACAGTTCAGTAACATAGCACACACAAATGTTGGGAAAAATATTACATTTTAAATGAACTTCGGCAGGGTAGACACCAGGCTGTGAGGAATAGACTTACAGTATTTAATCACAATAGTATCAGCTATATAATGGTCATAGATCACATGTTATTTTCACAACTTTCAAAACCGTTTTTGTGTACTGAAAGCCTTTTGGAAAGATTTCGTCAGCTAAACAATTGTTATGTTATTAAACAACAAAACAAGCCATTGAACATACTGTTTTTTTTAGCCTATACCTCGCAGCCTCATTTTCTTTCCTGTTTAAATTAAACATGGCACTGCCGCTACCCTCACTGAAGTCTATTACATTTAACTGTTTTTATCAGAAATCAACTTTTACTCACAAATAGCAATTTCTAACCAATACCATATTGTAAAGCTTTACATAACTGGGAAAAATGATATTCATTATAATTATATATATATAAAATTTCTATGACTGTTTATGGTCTAGTAAAGGCACTTTTAAAATTCCCTCATATCTCGGATTTTCCAAGACTGTGAGAACCCTGGTTTAAATGACGGTTGTTGAGGGAATGAATTAAAAAAGCTTTTCAAACAGCTTTGCATCAGAACTGGCCCATGATTCCTTAAAAATCCCTCTGTATGCAGCTCTTTAGGTTTTGGATCTGAGCAACAGACAACCACATGCAACTGGTTTGTTTCATATTATCTGCCTCATGAAGCTATTTATTTAAGCCATCGTCATCTTTTAACAAACCCAGCTTTTGTTCTGATTTGTGTTACAGAAAATTATGACATACTTGTTTGACTTCCCCCATGGCCCAAAGGTATTTTCAACCTCACTTTGAACTTTTCGAAAGAGTTTCCTGCCATATATTATTGCTCATAGTAATGTTTTTTTTGTTGTAGCATGGCACTCCACACCGTCCTTGGCAGTCGTACTTTGACCTCATCCTAGTGGATGCTCGAAAGCCTTTATTTTTTGGAGAGGGAACGGTTCTGAGACAGGTGGATACGGTGAGTAAATAACACCAAAACCCCTACAAAAACAGAAGCCAACTTACCAAGTCAGCAGGTGTAGAATTGCACGTTCTGGAACATTGTATCCTGCTGAACGCTATCACAAAGAGGGTTAGTCAGCACTAAGTATAGAGCATTTATACTGAAGTCTGCTGAGCACAATACAAGCTGAAAGCTGAGGACTGTCCTGTCTTCCCTTTGCAATATTAAGGGGCTAAACAGCTCACAACATCAATAACTGGCTGGCAAGAGCCAATCTTAGCAGTGCAAAATGCAAAATTGATTTCCGTTATTTTTTTGTGGTGTATTTGCACTATTACTTAATTTGCATAATTCATTGATTGCATCGCATGCTAAACAACCCAGACGGTGTGTGTGTGTGCACATCAAGCTGGCACAATTGATTCTTTGTTATTTATATGTGCTGAGAAAATGACAAAATGTAACATTAAAAAGGTAAAAATTAACAGAAATAAAGTTCATTAGTGGTTCTCAAACTTTTGTATGTACAGTAACTAATAGTGGCAATATTTTCAAATAAATTAATTATACATAATTAGAATAGCTAAATTCCATAATCCCAGAGATTTAAATAACTGATTGTTCTTTATTGTTTACACATTTCCAATTTATGTTTAGTTAAAAAAAATTGTCATGACATATTTCCAGATCGTCAGTCATTGAGGGAACAAATTAAAATAGGACATACAATAGCTACGTTTACATGGACACTTTTTGTTTCAATCGGAATGATTTCTGAACATAGAGTTTACATGAACGGTAAATAAAGTCATCGGGTTGATGTGCTTGATGAGCTTCAAATTGGATTTGATCTTTTGGCGTGTGCACACTGCAACAGTTTCCCGCTGTTGGCCATACAACCATCAACCTACCATCGCTTCGTTTCTTTGTAATAAAGAGCAGACTTAACATTTATCTATTCCGGGGTCCTGATTATGAGACAGTGGTCAGATGAATCTTTGTGCCGTCCTGCTTAAATTTGTCATCAAGCAGAAAAACGCACCCTTCCAGCGCCCAAAACAAGGCGTCTGTGGATGAAGCGAGTACTGATGGGACAAGCTGTCCTGCAGCACTTCACAGACAACGCATTGGAATGAGAATTTACACTATATTCAACAACATCGGCTCGTTTCGTGCATCATATGTGATTACGCCATTTCTACGTCATTGCACATTTCGCAGAGCTTTCCAGTTTCTGTTTTTAATCTGATCAAGTCAAGTGTTTACATGTCCTATCGAACGGTTTAGAAAAGGTTAAACCACCCCTTACAATCCGAATTAAATTTTAATTGGATTTGATACGTGTGACTTTTTTTTCTGACTGTTCTAGTAGTCTGATTACAAATGGATTATTGGGGTCCATGTAAACGCAGCTAATGTCTGCTTAGATTTTGATTTTAAGTTTTAGCTTATTTTAAAGCTTGTTTGTCTTATTTCAATCTTGCGGTCCCCTTTGAAGTGTGTTGAGGCCCCCTAGTGGGTCCCAGCCCTCTTGTTTATAACCACTGAAGTACATTGAATGAATATTCAGACAGTTTGAACATCTAAATATTAATTGGTCTGTTCTCTATCCCAGACCACAGGGCGGCTGAAAATAGGAACATACACTGGACCTTTACAACATGGCATTGTTTACTCTGGAGGTATTGGAAATTCTTGGTTAAAGATGCAAACAACACACTCACAGATGTATCTCCCTGAAAGCCCTGAAACATATTTCGCTGATGACTAACATTTAGATCACAAGTCTATGCAGATCAACACTTTTATCACATGATTTTTTAATGCATGTGTAGTCACTTAGTTTGGTCATGTAATACAGTTTCATGTGTTTACATTTGTTAACTACATTAGTTTACATTAAAAAAAGATTTTAAAGCATTAATTAATCTTATATAATATTAATTTTAACATTTACTAATACATTATTAATATCAGAAGTTTTATTTGTTAATCGTATTTAATGGACCTGAGCTTGCATAACTAACAATGAACGGGTGTGTTTTTATTAACTTTAATATTAACAAACATTAATAAATACTGTACAAATATACATGTATTGCTCATTGTTAGTTAATGTTAGCTAAGGCATCGGGACTTTGTGTAAAGTGTTATCCTTAGTTCTGACTCACTGAAGGCAAAACTTGTGAGAGCATTGATTGGCTGAGCTATTCATGATAAAGTCATATTTTAAGATTATTTTGGCAAATATAGTGATTGTGGTTTAAATTGTGCTATGACAAACATAAAAAAAACATCTCATATCACCATTTCTAGGTTATCATAAGACTGAAAGAACAAAGGCAAAAAATCACATTAGAAGCACAGAACATATTAGAATGAAATCATTTTAAATTGATTCAATGTGCAACCTTTCTCTGGCCATTGAATATGCCATAGAAATTATTTAGAAATGATATATTATATACATAGAAATAATATAACACTTTATATTAAGGGTCCAGAATAATGCATTAGTTAAGCATTAATTAATAAATTACTTGTTCACAATTAAGCATGAACCCACTAGTAATTAATTTTTAACTTTACATTTTAAGGGTCCTTACTTATGCGCTAGTTAAGCATAAATAAACTAGTAATTAATGTAATTAAACATAATTACTAGCTTATTGTTTAGTTAACTTAATAGAATGGGACAGAAATATAATTACATCACTACACAAAAGTAATAAATGGCTTAAGTTGTAAATAATGGCTAAAGGGTGTTTACTGTACATTCAATTAATTATTAATTACTATTGTGTCCATGCTTAACTAATGCATAATTGTGAACAAGTAAATCATTAATTACTAGTTTATTTATAATAAATAAACATATTTATTTTTTATAACATATTTATTTTATTAAAATAATAAGCATAATTCAGGACCCTTACAATTTTAAGTTAAACATTAATTACTAGTGTGTTTGTGCTTTACTAATTCTTAATTTTAAACAAGTTAATCATTAATATTGCTTAACTAATGCATTATTCTGGACCCTTAAAATAAATTGTTACCATTATGTGAAAATGTTACTCTATTTTAAAAATGTATGTTGTCATCTCTGCCCAGGTTCCTCTGACACTGTTTGTGATTTACTCGGAGCGAAAGGCAAGGATATTGTGTACATTGGGGATCATATTTTTGGAGATATTCTTAAGTCCAAAAAGAGACAGGGTTGGCGGACGTTCCTGGTGATTCCTGAATTGGCGCAGGAGCTACACGTGTGGACGGACAAAAGCTGTGAGTGTCGCCATATTTCAGTAAAATAAGCCTGTTTGACCTGTTTCTCACAGCACGTAAGCAGCACACATTTGTTTGGGGTGCCCATTATTAATAGACATATTACAGCATGGTTGGCATAAGCACATTAGTGATGAATAGCTGCATGTAGAATTTTGGTGCTGAACTACATATCCTATGTAAACCTGTCTTTTGTAATATAGGATTTAGAGAAGTTTATAGCTATATTTTGGGATTTGGGTTCCAAATTGGGTTCCATAAAGATTCATTACCATTTTGATGTAAATGTAATCCCTCTTTGGATGTGAAACCCAATCATGACAGGGTTCTGCTCTCTCATTCACAGCTCTGTTCGAGGAACTGCAGGGCTTGGACATTTTCTTGGCAGAACTATACAAGTGAGTAAAGCTGCCTCTGTCCCTCAACACGTGTGTGTGTGTGGGGGGGGGGGGGGGCTATGTTATGGGGACAAAATGTTCCCACAAAGATGGCAATATCCTAAATCCTTGTCTTGGTGGAGAAATGTTTTGGTCCCTTTGAGGAAAACAGCTTATAAATCATAATAAATGATGTAAAATGTAGAAGGTTTTCTGTTATAGGTTGGTTTAGGAGTAGGTTTAAGGTTAGGGGATAGAATATCAGTTTGTCTAGTATAAAAATCATTACACCTATATAATGTCCTCATAATGATAGGAATACCTGTGTGTCTGTGTGCGCAATCGGGTGAGTATATATGTCTCAGGAATGTGCAAAATTCAGAATGTAAAATGGCCATCCTTTTATTTCATGAGGTGAAATTTGAATTGGATTGACAATGCCCAACAGGATGGTGACAGGAAGTGGAACTGACTGAAGAATTACATTAGCCCAACAAAATCAACAAAACAGCCATCAACTGTGATTTTAATTGTTCTTTTCAGCTTCACAAAATATCCATCACATTATTTTTAGATCACTTTTATGAAAATAGTAGGTTGACATTTGAATCTATTGAAGGCTTTCACGCCATTTTTGAATTATCGTAATTGTGAGATTCCTACTTAAGCGCTTTTAATTAACAAATTACTAACTCTCAATTTTCTGAGCTCCGACTTGTACCGCTTCATTAGTAAAATGTAGTTAAGTGGTTAATTAATCTCATAATATTTCTGTTTAATAATTCCTCTTTGTCTTTTGTTGATATTTTATTAAGGCAAGATTAATCAGAAAAAAAGACATACATACAGTTTAATGTTGCTAACAGAGTTTGATAACTAATGACTAATGTCCTGCTAAATAAACTAATAAAAACTGAATAAAACGTTTATCAATAAGGCATTTGCATTAAAACTGTTGTTGTATTGTAGTTTTGTCTGTTGATTACTCAAAATACGCATATTAATTTTGGAATTTTGGCCGTAGAAATGCATAATTCCAAGTCCGGGTAGCCTATGTGAAGCGCTCCGAGTAGAACTTCCAGGTTGACATTATGGTAATCACACACCATAATCTCTCTCGCTGTCCTTATACGACCTTCTAGGGTCATAGGGCTGGAGCCTATCCCAGTTTCTTAGGCCAGAGGCAGAGGATAGCACCCTGACTCTACTTTTCTCTCGCTCACGTTCTTTCTTTCTTTAGGCATTTGGACAGCAGCAGCAATGAGAGGCCAGACATCAGTGCCATCCAGAGAAGAATGAAGGTACACACAGACACACACTGAATCACACACGCACATTCCACATATTTCAATTATGATCTGATTTTACTAGATGTGAAACGGCTCAAATTTCATCTTAGTTTACAGTATCTATTTTTCAACGGTCTCACTTTATGTTAAGTGTATTTAACTACTATGTACTAATGTTTAAATGACTCACTTGATTAAATGCACTTAATGTGTTCATACATGTCTTTATATTGTACTTATATCTATAATACTGTATACCAGTAATTTCTGTAATTACATCTATTATTACACTGTTGACCTTTCCCTTAAACCTTAACCCACCCTTAAACCTACCCATACCAACACACACCTGTCCCTTTAACGTTACCCTTATCCCACTCAATAGCAGCAAATGTGTTGTGCAATACAACATGAACACAATAATTGCATTTTATCCAACAATGTTAATTTTTTATGTAAGTACATTTAAGTGCCCTAATAACTTTTAAAGAGTTTAGAAATATTATGGGTTATTGTCATGAAGAGTATCTGTGGAATGCTCTTGGGCCTAATAATTGAGACTCGTTCCTCAGTTTGCATAAACAAACAGGAAATGTGTTTACATCAATGCTTGTGATGGCAGCTTATAAGTCTTGTAAGTTTAATTATTGCCCATGGTAATCAACAGCCTGTCACATATGCCGTCCATAAATATATAACATCACTCTTGTAGCTAATTAATTCCATCCAAATATTACATGTTGAATCAGTAATTCTCTCTGTGCGTCTTGGCTTATCAGAGAGTGACTCACGACATGGACATGTGCTACGGGATGATGGGAAGCCTGTTTCGCAGTGGCTCTCGGCAGACTCTGTTTGCGTCTCAGGTGATGCGTTATGCTGATCTGTATGCTGCCTCTTTCATCAACCTGCTCTACTACCCCTTCAGCTACCTGTTCAGAGCCGCCCATGTTCTGGTGAGTGATACAAATAAGTGATACAAATAACAACACAATAGCTGGTACCAATTCATATGCACCAGACTAATAATAATAATAATATCATTATTTAAGGTTAACTGTTCATATCAATACATACAAATAAATTATTTTGCCTTAATATAATATTTCTCAAGTAAACATGCCTAGGTAGGTATTTTTAAGTAATTCTTGAAATATAGTGTCAGTAATAAAAGCTAATAAAGAAAAAATAAATAAATAAATGTGAGTATCTGGGGTCTTTTTATTGTAAAAGTTGTTTGATTAATATGCAATGCAATGCACATGTGTCACAATACTAGATTTGTGTCCAAATATAATAAAAATCGTTGCATTGCATATTAATCAAACAAATGTTTGAACATTTGTGTACTGAAATGCACTTTTTATTGTCAAAATGGCCATCTTGGCAAGTTATAAATGAAGAGACAGTTGGTCTGCTGAATGTAAACTGAAGAAATAAAACACTGCACATGTGTCAAAATACTGGATTTGTATCCAGTGTTTTATTTCTCCAGTTTACATTCACCAGGGATGCATTAAATTGATCAACAGTGACAGAGACTGCTCTTATGAACTTTCTATTCCTTAAAGAATTCTGAAAAAATGCATCACTGCTTCCACAAAATAAGCAGCACACCTGTTTTCAACATTAATAATAATAATAAATGTTTCTTTGAGCACCAAATCAGGATATTAGAAAGATTTCTAAAGAATCATACGACACCGAAGACTGGAGTATGGCTGCTAAAAAATGCTGGAATAAATTACATTTGAAAACATATTTAAATAGAAAACAAACTGTTATTTTAAATTGTAGTAATATTTAACAATATTGTTGTTTTTACTGTATTTCTGATCAAATGAATGCAGGCTTGGTGACCATAAAATACTTTGAAAAATGTTTTTAAAAATCTTACCAACCCCAAACTATAGTTCAAAAGGTACTAGGCATAAGCGCAAGTTCTACAAGTCAGACGGTACTAAAAATAGAAAAGCCTGGAATGAAAAAACCAATATGGTTACATTTTTCGGTCACACTTTATTTTACGGTGTCATTGTTACAGTGTAATTATATATTTAAGTACTGAGGAATAATAGTTAACTACATGTACTATCTATAGGGTTAGGGTAGGATTAGGGTTTGGTTGAGGGTTAGTTGCATGTAATTGATGTATAACTTACTGTTAACAAGGACACCGTAAAATAAAGTGTTACCCATTTTTCTAACTAAAGTATCAACTGGTACCGAAATACCAGCTCTGACTACACAAACACACCCACGTTTTTCCTGTTCACTTGGTTCTCTCTTTTGTGCAATTTAACGTACCTGTTAAACATGTTTGTTTGTTTTTCTCTTTCTTAGATGCCTCATGAGTCCACAGTGGAGCACGCCCATGTAGACACAGAGGCCGAGTCTCCTCTGGCGACACGCAACCGCCACTGTGTGGACTGCAAGGACATCGACTGCAAAAGAAACCAGCTGACGCGCTCTATTAGCGAAATCAAACCGCCCCACCTGTTCGCTCAGCCGCCACAGGAAATCACACACTGCCACGATGAGGATGACGATGAAGAGGAGGAGGAGGAAGAGTAGATGTTTTGGCCTATTCTAGGGTAAAGATACATAGGACGATGATGAGAGAGGGATGATGATGATGATATCGAGAGAGGTAGAAAAGGAGGAGTGGATGTATGAAGTAGACTATAATTGCCAAATCAAGCTCAAAAAGCTGATGTTCATAGTAGAGTTCAGTTCACCCTCCAGTAAAGATGACTAAAAAGAATGAACGAAAGTTTGTTCAAAAGTACGTTGGATGGTATCTGGAATCGTTTTATCAGTCACTATATAAGCACATGTGATAAACATCCAATGGAAACACTGCGGAAGGACACTCATGAGACTGTCATGTATGTATCATACATGTAGCATGTTGGCTAAATCTTGCATTAACTTTCATACAAAGACTCAAACTCCGTTAGGATGAGTGTTTAAGTCAGTTATTGGATCCTTACAGGTACACAACTTAGTTTATAGGTATGTTATAGTCAGATTTTTACTATTATTTTATAGTTTTTTTATCAGTTTAGGCAACTTTTGAGTTGCCAGTCCATCCAGTCAGTTTAACTTGGTCACTACCTCCTGCAAAGGCTGTATACAATAATTGTCCCTTTGAAAAAAAAGTGTACGTGAGTGTATGTTGGCAGAGTGTCTGTGTTGAAGTTCTGCATGTGTTGGGAATCTAAATGAAGCACAGAAAAACCGAAGCATGGTTCATTGTGACGTGCATGAGGAAATGCGGCCAACACAAGAATCCAGTTACTTGGCAACCGCATGTAGCCACTTTTTTTCTTTTTTAGAGGTTTGCTGTTAACCTCTTGTTTTTCATCTTTTTCCCTGCAGACGTTTTGGCTAGAACTAGTGCTCCTGAGTAGCGAACATATGCCTGTCTTATTAGGGTTCACATAGGCGCAAAATGATTCCGAACACACACAGTCATTTCATCACCTGTTTTAAACCGTTACGATTTTCACATTAAACGGTTCCATACTGTATTTTTATACTCCTACATGAGCCAAATAGAACGGTTTAGTTTTGTCTCATATGTTGCCTAACAGATGCAAACTATTCAAATATCATATACGTAGACAGTAAGTGGCCTTGATATGCAAAAATAAAACATAAAAGTGTTTTATGGCCCGAGGAGCTTGTCAAGATGTATCAGTCATTGAGAAAATAGTCAAATGAAGTTAACAGCTGGGCATTCTGAAACTGAGAAAGAGAGAGCTGTTGCTCTGGTGACTGTTTCTATGGAAATTAATGTAGTCCTGGCTAATGTGTGAACTCTGTTGATGGTTTACTCCCATGTGGACCAAAACGGTGTTGAGAAATTGGGTTTGATTTAGCTTGAAGGGTCTCATTAGACACTTTTAGGTGTCCCCACAGGAAGTATGTGGAGTTTTTAAGAAATAAATGTCATTCTTGAGTTTTACGCTGGGTCACGGTTTAGGGAGGAAGCGGTTTTAGTGCTGGGAAGTGTTCCAAGTGCACGAAACAGGTATTAGGATGGTTAGTGTGACTTATATATGCATTATTCACAGATAATAGTAGGTAGGCTCTGATTGAATGAAGCTACCCAATCCATAATGTAACATGTATTACTCGTATGCATATTGTAACTGTATGTTCTTTTCTTTTTATTTCAGAGAATGTAGTTTTTCATGGGTCGGACTGTCAGTTTTTAAAAGGGAAGACCAAGTAGGTCTTATGGTATAACGTTTAGTGGTTAAGTTTTGTTTCAAGGAACCAGTTAAATAAGTTTAGAGATATTTTTAAATGTACAATGCATATTTTATCTGTGTCAATTTCAGTTTGTAGTTTAAAAACAACTGGACATCCTAAAATGGGGCAGATCTTGTTCTTGGTCCCAGTCTTTAGAGACTGCAGTATAGAGGACGTGTTTGTCCCTGAAGTTCCAGCATTTCTCTTTCCTCTGTTTTCATTAGCTTTTTATACAAACTCAGCATTGTATATAATATGGCTGGCTCCCTGGACATGGATTAAAACTAGTCCTGGGCTAATTTGCACTGGTGTTGGCTGTTGTTTTCTTTTTTAGTTGTCTATGCAAGGGACACTGGCTTAGATTATATTTAAGAATAATATTATAATAGAAAAGGCATCGAGTTTAAACAGTATTCATCAAATTATCCCAGTAGTCATTACCTCCTTAACGGGTGACGATCTCATCCATTTAGTCATATTCCATTCATCTGTTTCGACCAGTGTTTTCATATTATATTTTGGCATAGAGTTGCGTGTTGAACATGCCAATAACTTATATACTGTATACAATACCTAATATACTGAGTTTTTCCTTCTTTTCTATTTTTTACCTTTTTCCTAATTTCTGAAATCTTTTTTTAGTTCATGATGGGTTTTTTTTTTGTGTGGTGATTTTATTAGCTTTCAGATTAGCAAAGATGCAAACGGTTGCGTCTGTAAAAGAGATAAAGAGCAAAATAGCCATGGCATTTATTAATCCTGTTTCTTTTCTTTGTTTTCTGTTGTCGTTTGTTTGTTTAGGGCATGTGATTTTTATGTCTCCAAATTTTAATTTTGCTTCCTCAATTATGATAGTTTCTGATTTATAGAGTTCTAAACCTATACAAATGGGAAATTGCATTGCAATGTAAAATAAATATAATTTTCCTTAATAAATTCACCATTGGTTTCCTGTCGTGTTTACTTCTGAGAGTTTTCATAACAGCTTTTCTACTCTAACAAAGACAATAAGTCGGATTGTACATTTCTGATTTCTGTAATTTGTCCAAAATACTGCTCCCTGTCCGTGTACTGCATATTGCACATTAAACATGGTATAAAACATTTCAAACAAAGTGATCATGAGCAACATGGTTGAAAAACATGAGCCTGTCAGCTCATTTGTCTATTCTATACTGAAAGCAAAAATTATGATGCAACAATCACAGTCAATCAGAATATATTTGATGTTTAATATGCAAAAAAAGTGCAGAAAGAACACAGTACCGTAGTGAAACTGATGAACGTTTAATAGCACTTTCTCTAGAACCATTTTCCTCCCTAGGTTTTACATTTTAGTAACAAAGTAGCTACAATTCATTAACAAAGCAAATTAGAAAAAAAAAAACTGTAAAAAGTCCGAACCTGTATTTAACCCCACAAGAGCATCTTTCTAGGAAAAAAAATAATCAAAGTAGGCTTTAATTTACTAAATAAAACCCAACAATCTCTGATCTCACCTCTAATGTAAAATCTTTGGTAAAAGAGCAACAATTTTAAGATACCTTATCAAGGTTGTACTTGGCTAAATTGTTAGACCGTAGTGCCAAGCAGTGGCTGTATGTGGTACTGACCCATGTATAAATAATAGAATACAACAAGTAATGCATTCCTGTTATTTAACTGTTAAGGTTCAAGTAACCATTGGAACACAGGAAAACATCTAGGGCGAAGTCTTAAAAGCTGCCTGAATCAGATTTACCACAAAGTCTGACATTGTAGAAACAGGGTCACGCAGCTGCCACCTATACGAACATATAGGAATAGTTATTGGAATGAGTTATATGCTGTTTGTTGATAAGCTGTTTTGGGTCTCTGAGGATATGGGAGGAGGGGAAAGCAAAGGAAAATGTGACCACTAACATTTCGGCAAAACCTTACTGCCACTATTGGTCATTTGGAGTATGGCAAAGGGTAAGTAAATTATGTTTTAAATACAACCGAATGCATAGCAGGAGTTTCCAGCGTTCATATAAATAACCATTGAAGTCAACATTACAGACATAAAAGACTGAGCGGAGGAGCGACCTCTCTTACAGGCGTGCGATGGGTATTACAATTTAATGTAGTAGTTGTTTAAATGACGTGGTAAAGACTCATTTTGTTACGGGCTGGATTCAGTTAGGAATCGCATGAATGCACATGGATTCTCCCTTGCATAAAGTCCTGACAGGTCTTTGCGTTTAGTTGAAATTAGAAAGCGTTCGGCTTTAAATGTAAAGTTATTGTGCCTTTGACAGACTTAAACTTTTAAAGCAGACAAATAGGACCTGTTCATCCTTGGAAGTGAATCCAAAATATCAAATATACAAACATGATACAATGAATGCATACATATAATCTATAATTTACAATACAGTAATCATGATAAATCATCTTTTAAATAAAATGTGTTTCATTGCACTTGTTAAAAAAAATTAATATGATTTTTAAAAGGCAATATAATGATTCATTCAAAAAATAAACGAGTAAAAGGTACTGTGGGACACACCAGATTTAGAACAGTAAAAATAACCGTTTCTGAAATATACATGTAAAAGACCCTCACCAGTACATATACAATGATGTTTTTGAAACTACGTATATATAGCATGTGCATGATATCAGTGACACTCATAGAGGCACACATGCACAACGTACAGACAGGTGTTTGCATGTGCCGACAATTATATCCTCAGACATGCACGTATATATACAAATGCATACAAAATAAATAAATATGTGAGTAGAATGCTCTTGGTTCACGGTTCCTTCAAAGCAGTATTTGGAGCAGTCTTTGATTTACCCTGCCTGGACTATCTCTTCTGTGTTTGTGAACATCACAGGGCAGTTTGAGTGTAGCGGGAGGGGCTCGTACGAGCACAAGACTGTCCATCCTCCAAACTCTTTGGCTGGGGGGACATAAACACTGTGGTTTATCTGAAATCTGAACTGGACCGAAGCGTGTCACTGGACTATCCCATTTTGCCTTGGGTCAACCCAAGCTCTGGCCCCAGTAGTACTGCACTACCAGATCGGAGTTGTTTGGGGTGGTGAGGCAGCTGTAGGGTCCACCACCCCACTGAGGGCTAGATGGCCCCCTCACTGTGTCCTGTGTGGTTCGACTTGATGTGGGCGACGCAGTTCTGTGTCTGGTTGAACAGAACGGTGGTTTCATCGGTCACTCCGTCGTGGAGCTCTGTCAAAGTCATTTCGATTTTGGTGTACTCGCTCTCTGAGGACTGTGGCGTCTTGTCAATCCGTGATGCCATGACGGCGTTCTGATACTGCTGGCGTGTTACCTGTCAAAAGACACGGGAAAGGGGGTTACCAAAAAAAAACGTTTGTAACATCTTACACCGTGTCGTCCTAACCAGATGGCGCAAACACAGGATAAAAGGTTTTTTTTCAATGGTAATCATAGCTTTTGTTGTGCCAGCCATGACAACAAGCGTTTCTATTTTAGAAGCAGTTTTCTATTTCTGCGACGCTGGAACAACAACATACAAACTATGACAATGATAATCTCAGGTACTGATTCTGTGCTTTATTTAAATGTTAAAAGGGTCTAATTGTGGGTCTATATTTTGAATATAATTTTACATGACCTTTATAGCCATACTGAAGCAACAATAGATATATAAATAAATTAAAGGATACATAAACATCTATTCCGACAAAGAGGATGCTTTTCTGATTGGCTGTGATTTGTGATTCCTTTTTTTCTCAGAGCTGTGGCACATCTGGTAATAGCCCCCCACACATAAATCCCGGAAAAGTACCGTAAAAATGCCAGAACGACTTTACCAGTAAATTCAAAAATGTGCTGTTCACACAAGCAACAGCGTTTTCCTTTTTACCAGTGACAGACCATTCACACATCAGTTCCAAAATACCAGTACACTCTATGATGATGTAATTAACCGGAAGATTGGCTAGTTATTTTATCATATGTGACAGTAACACTAACTGTTGTTGACAAATCTCTTCATCCGCCCAGACGAGGAGAAGAGCTTTAGTTTCGGTATCACTCCGATTTGAAGACATTTGTAAACAGCCCTGGGTAAACATGTCATCTGTGTTATAATTTTATGAATGGCCGAGAGCTGTTGCTTTTTCAGCGGTTTCTGATTCGCCCAAATCACTTTTTATTTTAGCGCGTTCTGACCTCGTACGTGCGAAATACTGGTAATCTTCATTCCGCGTTTACACAGCAAATATACAGGTAATTTACTGCTAATGCTACATCTTCGTTTACTGGTAAATTGCCGAACCAATTTACCTGTATTTTTTAAAATGTCCTGTTCACACATGATCTGTTCCTGGTAATTTACCAGTAAAGACCGCATGTGAAAGGGGCTGTTGACAGCCAAATGTTTGTTGCTGGAATATTATTGTATTGCTTCTGGTTATGACACAGTGTTGCTGTTCTTTTTTTTTTAAATCCTGCCTCTGTCTAACCATATTAGCATGACTGGGCTGATCATGTTTCCAATCCAACAAACATCTTCTGGTTCATGCGCCCGAGTTGTCGGTTCCAGAGCACACTCCTGTTGCATTTCCCGTTTCTCTCATGACAGCTTCAGTTCCAGGATGATTCTTTTCTCTTTCTTTAATGACAACGCACTCTTAACTCTATAAAGCCTACTGTATCATATTTGATAAAAAAATGTATTATTTATAAAAAACTAATTTCTAGTGCCTCTAAATTATCAACATGATCAAAATGTCACCAAGTCAGCTCATATCTCCATCTGCCACAGACACTAAACCAGGGCTCACGTACGTCACAGACCTCTACTCAGCGCCAAACTCCACATCTGTCCCAGAGCCAACACCTAAATCCACATCTGCCATTAAGCCACAGCCAAAGATTGTAATGAACAACAGTCTATGTAAGCCAACGAGCCATAGCCACAGTGTACAACTGAACTACAGCCATTAGGCCACAGTTTAGACCTCAGTCTGAACCTCAAGAGCCACAATGGCACCAAAAATGTGCAATGAATGTCTTCTTAAGAATTACAGTGATTCTGATTGTTTTGGGCATGTTGATTATGTTATGTAATGACAAAAAAAAATGTTCATAAACTACAAGTGAGTTGGCATGTTTGTGCAGTTCTGTTTACCTTAATGTACTGTATGTCTGACACAGCTCTGACAGAATAGTCTGGCACATAGATCTGCAGGAAGGCATTGAGCTGGTTGTTACTGCTGCCCAGTGACGGTGTGATGGATTCAATCCGCTCGCTACGATTTAACGAGTCAGAATGGTTCAGTCCAAATGGCCGAGGAGGGGATTTGTTTTCTGCACAGAAAAAGGGAAAGCATTGTGACTTCAGTAATCAGGACAAACATAAACACATAAATCAAGAGCACTATAGGGAGGGGGGAAAACAATGTAAAACATATCAGCCTTGCTCATTAATATTTATTATCTAACCTGATGTAGCAACAATAGCTCAAACCAATGACACAAATTAGGGGCGGGGCTATCTGTTTGACAGAGAAATGATACAATTGGGTAGTGTTGAAAACTGTTCACCTGTCTGAAAACTGCTTTATATTCTGAATGACAAACTTTACAAATCAATTAACGTTTAAGTTCACTAGAATTTTTTAATAATTGATATTAATAAAAAAAATGAATATTTTTAGTCAGCATGCAGGCATTAAATTGATCATAAGTGACTAAAGATTTTGAGCTCCAAATCATCATATTAGAATGATTTCTGAAATATCACGTGACACTGAAAACTGGAGTAAATGTAAGAATAAAAATATTTCACAATATTAATATTTTGTACTGTATATTTGATATAATAAATGCAGCATTGGTGAGTAAAAGAGACTTCTTTCAAAAATTGTACAGACTCCAAACTTTCAAACAGTAGTGTATGTTCGTAGATGTTTATGGATTTTTAGTACACTGAACCCTTTAGTGACTATACCTTCAAATCCAGCTTTATAGAGACAATAATTAGCACATTGTATATTATGATTTTATAACAGCTTGTAACAGCTTTTTATAACTCAATAATTGCATTGCTAGTTATGAAGGGGGTGTTTTCATGTATGTAAAAGGGTTGCCGCTGGCAAGAGTATGATAAAAAGCCTAAGAGCTTTCAAAGTGAAGACTGGCTTGTTTTTTAATTAAACACAGCTTATGTTTTCCACTTCATAAAGAGGGGGAATTTACAAGTGCACACACACAAACATATTGACTTTACTCACACACAAAATACTTGCTAACAGACACTCAGATAAGCACACGTCCACCCTCCAGCACATATATTTATTCTTTCTTTCTTTGTTTCTCCTACGCATAAACGCACATACAAATACACACACACACAGGTTTCCACAGTGGGGTGTGTTAATGCCACAATTTGGTTGGAATGTATGTAATCCGTGTTTGGATGTGTGAGTGGAGTGGGGGAGCCATCGCGTCTTTAGTTCAAGGCTCCAATGCTGGCCTGAAGGGGCCCAACTCTGAACCCTACATGCTGGTAGTCAGCATGAGGTTTGTGAGAACCGGGAACAGTGTGTGTGTGTGTGTGCATGTGTGTGTGTGGGTGACTATGTACAGAGGTGTGTGTGTGTGTGCGTATGGCCCCGCTGTCGCCCTTTACTCCAGGAGGCCTGTGAAGTAGAAATGTGTGGGAGGAATTCTGTGGGTTTACTGTAACATACGGTATGATTTACAGTAAGTAACAGACAGACTAATGTCTGACCTTGTCATTGTTTGATTAGTCATTTTGGTTTAACTATACCTGGAGATCCAGCAACAGACTCGGCCCTACTGATCACAAAGGTACGAGAAACTGCAGGAAAGAATAAAGAATAGGAGGAAAAGAAGAGCATCAAAAGAGGGTGGGAAACAAAGAAGTGACTGAAGAGCTACAGGAGTAAAGAAATCCCTAAATACCACTTGTTTTAATCCACATTAGAAAACATTCTCTATTCCCACATTATAAAGCACTTTTAGTATTACTGTAGGCCCATTTCCTCACCACCAGAGGTCACCTATGTTCTGTGATAGTCCCATAACTAGTGGCACATGTGACACTTGGTTAAAATTTGGCATAATATTCAACCCCTATCAATTTCTGATGGATCTAACCATGTTCAAAATTATTTGAAAATACCCTTTAGTTATTAAAAAAAAGAGTCAGTGGATACTTCCCCCCCCCAAAGACTTTATATATTTATGTTCAGTTGGATAAATGAAATTTGTAATCTACGAAGTAGAAGAATATAACACTGGAAGAACTAGAATTAACATCAGTAAAAAGCCGCTAGTCACAGGTCTACATTGCAGTTCTAAGTTGCTTGAAAAGTATATATATTAAAGACCCACTGGAGTGCCTTGGAACTACCAGTTCTCTACCTCACAAAGACTGCAAATCATACCATGGGAATCCGAGTGCTGATGATACGTTGGATTCAATAGAAGAGGATTCATTCATTTCATTCTTAAGCAACTTTACCGAACATTTGTTAACCGAACACACATATTCCTCCATGACGTGTCAGCAGTTGTTTTGGCCAGGTAGAATTTATAGCATAGGGGGCGGGAGTCGCGGGATGCTTTAGATTCTTGAGATCATTTGATTGGACAGAAGATGTGATGAGAAGCTGAAGTCCGCGGTCATAAAAATCCATGGTCCATTTTAGCGGAAATGAGAGAGTGTACGTTTGAATGCTTAAATCTCTTAAAGGGGTGATGAACTGAGAAATCAAATTTTACTTGAGCTTTTGACATCTAAGAGGTCATCATATTATAAGAATATCCTGTAAGTTTCAGAACTGAAAACGTCCTTGTTAGTAAAAGCTTTTATTGACACCAGCCTCAGCAAACGCCTCGTTTTTCAAAGTGGGGAACTATGACGTCAAAGAGGATAAAACACCACCCCCGCAGAAGAAGATCAACGCCTACTTCAACACGGCCGGTTTAGCCCCGCCCACCAGTTCGCGCATTACACGCATAGCTAAATAACATAGGCCGCCTACCTCGTGATGACAAACCGGATCGAGCTACCGAGCAATACAAAATATTGTGCAGTGCCTGGTTGTGAAAGAAGACAGTCGCTGCATAAGCTTCCTCTGGATTCCAATAGGAATGCTTAAACTTTATTTTTAATGACGTTCCAGCTGATGTGGGTCCGTTTGTTCGCTTCATTTCACTGAGGATTGTTTTGTAAACAAGACACAGGTCGAGACTGGATTTGCAGACCGATTAAGATTAAAAAACGGTGCTGTGCCTTCTATTCATGGGTTTCAGTCACATGACTTTTTTGTTGTGGCCGCCAGAGTATGTGAGCGGAGTGGAGCGGCAACAATGTTCTCTCCGCGCTCCAAGCATTTTATAATCACTCCGCTCCAGCTCCGCTCCGGGTTCACCATTTAACGCTCCCCGCTCCACTCCTCGCTCACTGATATCAGAAACACGCTCCGTCTTCGCTCCCCGAGGAAATTGCGAATAAAGTATTTAAGTGCTTTGAAATCTCACAAAATCTCTCCTCATTATAATATATAGGCATATTAAATATATATTTTTAAAACATCATTAGGAGAATAGTTTCAATGTGGTTTATTGGATAGTGTGCAAACTTTTCCTGTACGACATGCTATGCTTATTACATTATCAGCATTAGGCCTATAAGTTAAATATCATTGCTGCTTTTTGCAGAGCATATTTTGTTTGGAAAGAAGAAAATAACGTTTTCATCAGTTATTTTATCTACGGGTCACTACATTTCTTACAGATTTCTGCTCGTTCGAAATCAAACCGAGCACTGTAAGATTACATTTGTTTGAATGCAATGCATGGCCGCCATCTTTAGGACCTTTGCGTTAAATCGCATAATCTCTCCCTGTTGATCGGAAAGATGTTGCACACTTAAATAGCACAGATGAAAAGCAACGGTATTTAAATAAAATAGATACTTTAGGTATAGATCCGTATTTACTGTTAAACGAACTGCTGACTCCACTAAAGTCTAGTAAAAACTTGCCAAATTTTACGTTTGCTGACATTTACATCTACCTTGTACACAATCCCTCTCCATGTCCTCACCACTTTTGAAACATCTCGCGCCACGGATGTACCAATACAAATAAATAAAGGTAAAATAAGAGGTGATCTAGCATGCTGAAATGTGTTGTTTTTGAAATCAAGTGATCAAAGTGCTTGTTGACTCTGGGTCAGTGGTGCAGAAACAGTGTTCTCTCGTGACTCGCGCACACCGCACAGTCTTGTGGCTGTGGCTGATGTTGCCAGATTGTGTGTTTTTTAGCTACATATTAAGGCCTGTTTACGGTGTGTTTTAGCCGGGTTTTCGCCTGGAAGCCTATATAGAAATCTGGCACCTGAACAAAGGTAAACTGAGCGAGCGTGCGTTCACAGTAACGTTCATCAGGCAGTAATTCAGTACGTTCAGTTCACGTTCGCCCAAAATATGAACAAGTTCATGAACTATCGTTAATTGAACACACGCTGTTGTACAGGTATATCTGATTTATGATTTAGTGTTGTATTAAATGCCCCAGTTATGCCCTATTATCACAGTTTACAGCACAGCAGATAGACGGCATGTTGCAATTCGGTCCTACAAATGGCGGCCGCTCCACTGTGTGACGTCACATGAAATCTATGAATATTGGATCCGACAGGAATGGTGCAACACACTTATGTGAGTAAAATTTCTATTTAAAAAGTAATAATAATCTGATAGGCTAGTATTGCATTGTTACAGATCGTTTGATATAATAATTATGTGTATGTGTATCAGTCTAATCGTTACTGACGAGTGAGTTGAAACATTATAATATGCAAAACTGTTATCCACTCACAGTAGTGGGCGTTTACTTCCAAGTCTTTAATGTGAGACGGCCATAAAAACCGAGCGTTTTTGAGCTAGGCTCAAAACTAGGGTAGAAAACAGCCTATTACTTATTCATTTTAATGTTTTTGAATGTAAAAACCAAGCGAACGTCATAAGTTGACCTCAGACAACAATATAAACAATTTTAAAAAGCCAGATCATGACCCCTTTAAATGCGAATTTTGTCATTGTTTTGGAACACACCAGCTTATTCATAACCTTAATGCAAACATATTCATACTAAAAGCTAAAAAATAAACATACATTTTGATGTCGGGGCATTTAAACTATAATACTTGGCAGTATAATGATTTATTATGATTATGAATAAAAATAATAAAAAATTCCATTCCATCCATTTTCCAAACCGCGCGCACTCATCTTATGCATGATTGCTATAATAACAATAATAATAAATGTTATTATTAATTGAACATTAGTGTCTTTTATCATTTGTATTTTTATACTAATCAATGCTGGACACTGATAGCAGCATAAATATGTCTACTGTGGAATACACAATATCTCAGTTGTGCAAAACAAATGATAGTCTCAAATAATTCGCTTGCCATTCTACATGCCATGTGACCTCTGGAACAAAGCTTCTGTGACATGGTGTTATTTACTGATAGTGTATACAAATAATACAATAATGCCTGACTGGGTGCCAGAATGAGGCTCCCCTTCCTGTGGATCTTCAAAGTATGTATCCGTGCATATAGCCACTGTTTAGGCTAATGCTGCCCACAACTGCTTGCACTGTTGCAGGGTATGTGGGTGTATCATGTGGTATCGACTGAATTTTGTATTGCAGTATTTAATTTTTTAAACCAGCATAAAACCTTTAATGTAAAGTGTGTAATTTTTCTAAAATATTTAGGCCTACATTTAAGATTTATGCATTTAAATTGCTTTGGTTTACAGTTTTAACATTAACAAACTAATATACCTAATGTAATATACGTTATGTCAGTGATACTTGAGTTAAACGGGCTAGAAACAAGCAAGATTTCTGCACTCCAAAAAAATCATGGAATAGTTTTTAGTAAGTTTAAGTTTATTGTCCTTTCGGAAATTTTATTTGATTATATTTGAATAATCACATTTTCAAAAAAGAATTTATTCAAATGACTGAGAGTACGCACAAATCTCTTCACTGTGAAAACAATTACATTTATTCAGTTAAAAAGTATAAATATGTCTAACTATGGAACAAGTAATATTCAATTAGTTAAATGTATGATTGATTGATGATAAATATAATTTAAAACCCATTCAGTTTATTAGTACTATTACAGAAATCCTACCCGTTTCTTACGTTTTATGTATGACAGACAAATATGCATCATATTAAGTTTATTAATTTATGGTAAAACTGTGTAATCCAAATCTAAGAAAATTGTATATGAAATTCAAACACATAAACTTGAAATACCAGTACAGCGCACATAGCATATAGGTTACTTTTCGTACTTTGTAGAAATAGTGTATGCAAATGAATGTATAATTTGTATTTACCTGGAGAAGCGGTGAGAGCCATGATCCCATACGAGGAGAAAGCTCCAGCTTCAAACTTCATTCCCTCCTTCCCTGCCTCCACTTCCACCTTCCCCTTTGAGAACAGATCACATTGAAGGCCAGACTTTAAGTTTTACACTAATGTGAGTTTTTTGCAAAAGAAGGCTTTCAGTAATTTCTTTAGGAACACGTCTGCTCCTATAACTATACTCAGTGAACTAAACATTCTTCTTTTACGTACTAGGTACCCTAGTTCTTTCATACTGGGCGTGTTAAATACTTGCGAAAATCCCAGCTTGTTCTAGGCTAATAACCTCAATCCTTTCTCTCTATGCCCTCCACGGCCCTGGACCAAACAACCAAGCTGACCTGCAGAATGAGGATGAAATAGTCCACGGGCTTGTTGCGGTGGAAAAGGTAATGCTCGATAGCCTTCTTATTCTTCTCATTATATTTGACCTCCTGGATGACGTTGGGGTGCTTGAGGAGACGTAGAAGGATCTTCTCAGACATCTGGATGGGACTGAATAACTCAACTTCTGTAAAGCAAAAGAAGACATGACATTATCTTCCTGTTCCTGTGGGGTTTTTTCACAATTGAAATAGTTAACTCAGAGCCATTCTAAACCATGGTTAAAGGTAATATTGCATTTTCAGGTTTCGAAACGTCACATGGTATATTAGTAAACCCTTGGTAAATGATGCTGTAAGTTTTTTTTTGTTTTTTTTGGACGAACACCACTTGTTGCAGGCAAATACTCTTAATAACTGCTTATCCATCTGTGACACTGTTCTGAGTGTTCAAAGTCTTCTGAAACATGCAAAAACAAACTTTCATTCCTGTTAACACCGTCAGCTTTCAACATTTTATTGTTCTCTCAAAAGATGAAACTTAACAGAGCGTGAAAGTTTCTGTGACTACAACATTTATGAATAAGCACTGTTGTCTCTATTATGATGGTTGTCTGTTGCTAAATAACTCACTGTAACATTGTTCTGTTTACAGTATGTGTGTCACCTGGCAGCTGGTCGCTCCTTGACCAAGGAACGCTAATAGTATTGTATTTGTTAATCAATGATTAGCGTAAGCCACAAAGGGGAAAGTTTTTACCAAATCCTGGAATTAGGTTTGAAGGGGAATACCACTCAGAATGGTTTGTCTCTATTATACACAAACACCCTTGGGTCCATTTAACAACAGTTTGATGGATAGTAACGCAAAGGGTAATGACTTTTAGGGGGCTATGCAAAATGCTTGAAGATTTCTAGGAGAATGCAAGAATCAGCAATGCAGGCTGCATTTATTTGATCAAATATTACAGTTAAACAACTTTAAATAACGGTTCTCTTACGAGAGGTTCTCTCGTATTGCATAAGCTAGCTTACGCTACGGGAAAGATTCCATCTTTCTGAGAAATTGAAGCCAAAAAATTATCCTATAATTTTGTATCCATTGTCAACGCAGTTCAGCTGCAGCAGACCATGAGAGGGCTAGCTAGCCGCTCATTGGTTCGCTCACGGAGAACTGCTTAAGCCTATGAGGGAGCGCGAGTGAACCCGCGACCAATGAGAGTCTGACTCGCTCTCAATACGTCACCGCCCGCCGAAACGGGTGTGGACGAGGCTATAAATATCCCGAAATAGGCTGAATAATCTGATTTTTTCATCCTTCAGCGACGCACCTGCATCTGCTGATCCTGAGAGAGAAGCCGCCGTCGTCGAAAAGGCACCTTCTAGCGAGCGTTTGGGAGACTGAGGAAGCCGGCCGTCTTCGCCACCTTCAGCCGTCCTGTGAGCTAGCGCCATCCGACGGATTGTATCCTTTTTACAAAAATGCTTCCTATATATTGTTGTATCTAAAAGAGCGAGCGTCTTTTTCAAGATGTCTCGTAAATTTTCTGGCGGCTCTTGCCGCGCTCCCCTCGAGGCTGGGGACCGCCACCTCTTCTGCGCTCTCTGCCTCGGATTGGAGCACGCCGAGCTCGCCCCCGCTGTGGCGGCTGCGAGCTCTGGGAAACTATGCCATTGTTGACCCCGAGGGCTCGACTTCGGCCACTAAGATGCTTCCGTGCCGCCTCTGGCTTCGCCGCGGAGAAAGAAACGCCGCTCTCAGAGGCCGCCGGACCCCCAGCCGGAAGCGTTCATCCCGCCGGAGCCTCTCGCTCCCGCTCTCCATCTCCGCCGCTTCCGGACATACAGCTGCCGCCGAGTGGCCGCTCTGTTGCCTCTGTTGACGCCGCGGACACCAAGGAGACATGTTCGCTTCTCGCTTCAGACGGTGAGGATTGGTCCGATTCTCACGCCTCCTCGGCCCGAGAATCAACCGGGACCCGCGCAGCTACTTCCACCAGCGCTCGACTCCCGCCGCTAAACGGGCTGCGCCCTTTCTGCCTGATCTGCACGCAGAACTCACGAAGTCCTGGAACGCCCCGCTCTCTGCTAGAACTCGCTCTGACTCTTCCACCCCGCGTCGCGTTGTGGACGGAGCCGCAGAGAAGGGCTTTATCTCCATTTTCCCTGTAGAGGACCTGGTCGCCGCACGTCTATGCCGCCCTCCGCGAGATGGCGCTCATCACCTGTGCTACCCGCTAAAGCCTGCAGTCCGACTTCAAGCTTTCAGCCGCCGGCCAAGCAGCTTCTGCACCCCATGTCTACTACAGAGTGAGGTACTTCGTGAATGGGACGAGAGCGGGGGAAAAATCCCCCTTCAGTCGCGGATTGAGGATTCCCGCGAATTTTGTTCTGCCTCGTCGCGCTAGCTCCTCTGCAGGCCGCTCACGTGACCAGCCTCCTGCACGAGCCCCACCCTAGCGCCTAGCTAAACACAGTCAGACTTCTCAGCGACACCAGGGCGGCCGCTCTCGCTCTGACAGCCGCCACAGACCGCCGCCTCCCCGGGGGCCTCGGCAGAGGATCGCGCTGAAAACTGATTACTCGAAGTCTGCCTAGCGTGGTTGAGAAAAAGACGGCGCTCTCCCGCCGCGGCCGGATCGCCGTCAAAGTTTCGCCCTCTGTTAGTCCCCGCTCACGCGGCTACTACAGCAGTGTACCCCGCCATTACCAAGCCGGTATCCCTTCCCGCTTGCATGAGCACAAACGCCGTGTTTACGGCGTCCCAGAGAAATCTCAAAAAGAGCGTAAAAGCCTCTTGTGTAGAAAATGTGCCCACAACACTGTGTTCACTCATACACAAAACGAAATCTCAAAAAGAGCGTAAAAGCCTCTTGTGTAGAAAATGTGCCCACAACACTGTGTTCACTCATACACAAAACGCCGTGTTTACGGCGTCCCAGAGAAATCTCAAAAAGAGCGTAAAAGCCTCTTGTGTAGAAAATGTGCCCACAACACTGTGTTCACTCATACACAAAGACACTCCTATTCCCGTGTCTCACACAGGGTCCACTCTCATAAAGCGGTCCCAACCCGCTCGAGTTTCAGAGTACATAAGCGCGCCCACGAGCCCGTGCGCGCGTCCCACCTCTATTACACGGTCCATAAACTTGTGTAGAGAATGTGCCCACAACACTGTGTTCACTCATACACAAAGACACTCCAGTTCCCCTGTCTCACACAGAGTCCACTCTCATAAAGCGGGCCAAGCCCGCTCGAGTCTCAGAGTGTATAAGCGCGCCCACAAGCCCGTGTGCGCGTCTTACCTCTGTTCACTCTGTTACAGGGCCCATAAACTCCTCTCCGAGTGTACGTCCCGCTGTTGTAAACACTATCAGCGCGCTCACGCAGCCCGCGAAGTGCAGCGACGGGGACCATGTAGCCATTCACCCACTAGCGTCACGCTTCAAAGCGTGGGAAGCAGTGGGTGTTAAACACAATAAAGCTAGGCTATCGCTTACAGTTTTGCCGCCGCCCTCCTCGCTTCCGAGCGCGGCTAGAAACTACTGTGAACCCAGAAGCAGTGAGCGCTGCTCCGTCCAGAGATAGCAATTCTGTTGTGCAAAAAGGCTATAGAGAGGGTGCCTCTGGCTATGAGCGAGTCGGGGTTTCACGGCCGTTATTTTCTTGTCCCCAAGAAAGACGGCGGTCTCAGACCAATATTAGACCTCAGATCGCTGAACAAAGTTCTCATGAAGAGACCGTTCAGAATGCTCACTATCAGAAAACTCCTCACGCATGTGCGCCAGGAGGACTGGTTCATATCACTAGATCTGAAAGATGCATACTTTCAGATCCAGATAAATCCCCTTCACAGGCCATTCTTACGTTTCGCCTCGAAGGCCAGGTTTATCAATACACCGTCCTACCGTTCGGCCTATCCCTAGCACCCCGTACGTTCACGAAGTGCATGGATACGGCGCTCGCCCCCCTGCGGAGTCAGGGGCTGCGAATACTGAACTACTTGGACGACTGACTGATTTTGGCACAATCTCAGAGAGAGTTACTGTCTCATTGTACAGTTCTCCTCGACCATCTGAAAGTTTTGGGCCTCTCTGTCAACGGGACAAAGAGCGTACTACAACCCAGTCAGACTATCTCCTTCTTGGGTATAGAGCTGGACTCGGTCACGATGACGGCGCGTCTGTCAACGCAGCGCGCACACCGTGTGCAGCGTCTCGCCGCATCTTTTCAGATGAACAGACTCACGCCTTTGAAAACATTTCAGAGAGCGTTGGGCTGTATGGCCTCAGCCTCCGCGGTGCTCCAGCTGGGGTTACTGCGCATGCGCCCGCTTCTGCTTTGGTTGAGGAGCCGTGTGTCTCACCGAGCGTGGACCACGGGCCACCAGCTGATAAAAGTAACGCAGACCTGTATCACAGCTCTGCAGCCATGGTCAGTGGCAGAATGGTTTCAGCGGGGCGTTTCCATGGGGACAGTTTCACGCCGAAAAGTCATCTCGACAGACGCCTCCAACACGGGTTGGGGAGCGGTCTGCGAGGGCTCACCGGCCTTCGGCCCCTGGTCAGCTCAAGAGAGCCTCCTACACATAAACTGTTTGGAGAGGTTGGCGGTCGAGAACGCGCTCATGCGCTTTCTCCCGCGCATTCAGGGCCACCACGTGCTGATCCGTTCGGACAATATAGCCGTGGTCTCTTATATAAACCGTCAGGGCGGAGTCAGATCCAGGAATCTTTTCCAGCTGACAGAACGCATCTTAGTTTGGTCTCAGTGTCACCTGCTCTCGCTCAGGGCGACGCACGTGCCGGGACATCTGAACGACGGTCCAGACAGCCTGTCCAGGAACCCCACTCCCCCCGGGGAGTGGTCCCTGCATCCTCTTACAGTTCAGAAACTGTGGCGTTTATTCGGCAGAGCAGAGGTGGACGTCTTCGCCTCGGCGGAGAACACCCACTGCCCAATATTTTTCTCAAGAAGCGAGGACACGCTAGCCCAAACCTGGCCCAGCCGCCCGCTTTATGCTTTCCCTCCGGTCTCTCTGCTACCACAGGTGCTTCAGAGAATCAGAGAAGCGCAGCACTCGGTGCTCCTCATAGCCCCGCGCTGGGAGGGTCAGACTTGGTTTCCGGAGCTCACGCAGCTGTCACAGACAGTGCCGTGGCCCATTCCAGTCAGAGCAGATCTCCTCTCCCAAGCTCGCGGCACGATCTGGCATCCCCACCCAGAGCGCTGGGCGCTACACGCGTGGGTGCTCAACAACTACCCGTTGCTTTGCCAGAGGGAGTGTTAAACACGATCATGCAGGCTAGAGCGGCTTCTACCAGAAGGCTCTATGCGTCAAAATGGTCTGTGTTCTCAGAGTGGTGCACCGAAAAGGGTCTGGACCCACGGTTATGCGAGGTTCCCTCCTTGCTAAATTTTCTCCAGGAGATGCTGGACAAGGGCAGATCCCCGTCCACTCTTAAGGTGTATGTGGCAGCCGTCGCGGCGTTTGCTGAACCCCGGCGCGGCCAGTCACTGGGCAAAGATGGGTTGGTAGTCCGCTTCCTCAGGGGAGCTAGAAGGATGAACCCCCCTTCGCCCCCCTTCGGTGCCGATTTGGGACCTTTCCATAGTTCTTGATGCTATGAAAGCTCCCCCATTCGAACCGTTAAACACCGTGGACCTAAAGTACCTGTCGCTAAGGACCGTTTTTCTACTCGCGCTCGCGTCAGTAAAACGGGTGGGAGACCTACACGCGCTGTCCACCAGCGCGTCCTGTCTTGAGTTTGGACCTAATGACTCCTTAGTCGTTCTCAAACCTAGGCATGGCTATATGTCCCCAAAGCGATCGGCACCCCGTTCAGGGCACAAGTTATATCCCTATCGGCTCTGCCTGCATCCGATAGCGAATCTGATACTAATCTCCTATGTCCGGTCAGGGCCCCGAGATTATACGTTACTCGCACTGCTCCGGTCAGACGATCCGAGCAGTTTTTTGTTTCGTTCAGTGGGCGCTCCAAGGGGTTGGCCGCTTCGAAACAGTCCATCCAGATGGATTGTTGATGCCATTGCAGCAGCATACGCATCTAAAGACCTGCCATGCCCTCTGGGCATCAGGGCTCATTCCACTAGAGGCATGGCCTCATCGTGGGCATGGTCCAGCGGAATTTCCATTCACGACATTTGCGTGGCAGCGGGATGGGCTTCCCCCTCCACCTTTGTCAGATTTTACAATCTGGAAGTACCCGTCTTGCAGGCTAAACTACTAGCAGTCTAGTATGTTTCAGCTCTTCTGGTTGAGCTGCACTATAGGGGGTTAATTACACAGACCGAGTTCGTTCTGTTCCCTCTCTATAATGTGCTTATGTACTACACAGTCACCGGCCCGCTCCGCTGGCCTTTTGTCACATGTACATATATTCATTCCCACTTAAAGAGTTCCCCGGGGTCCCCCCTGGGTCTAATAGTGGATGCTTAGCACGCACGGCGTTGACCAGGGGTTCCCGTAGCGTAAGCTAGCTTACGCAATACGAGAGAACCTCTCGTAAGAGAACGAATCGGTTACCTAACGTAACCTCGGTTCTCTCTAGATGAGGGAACGAGTATTGCGTTCCTGGCCGTGCTTGTGCTACTGGCGATTTTCGCTTCAGTATATGAAAAAACCAGATTATTCAGCCTATTTCGGGATATTTATAGCCTCGTCCACACCCGTTTCGGCGGGCGGTGACGTATTGAGAGCGAGTCAGACTCTCATTGGTCGCGGGTTCACTCGCGCTCCCTCATAGGCTTAAGCAGTTCTCCGTGAGCGAACCAATGAGCGGCTAGCTAGCCCTCTCATGGTCTGCTGCAGCTGAACTGCGTTGACAATGGATACAAAATTATAGGATAATTTTTTGGCTTCAATTTCTCAGAAAGATGGAATCTTTCCCGTAGCGTAAGCTAGCTTACGCAATACTCGTTCCCTCATCTAGAGAGAACCGAGGTTACGTTAGGTAACCGATTCGTTTTCTATTTAAGCATATTTTAAAAAGTAGTTTATTCCTGTGATGCAAAGCTGAATATTCAGCAGCCATTAATATAGCCTTAAGTGTCACATGACCCTTCAGAAATCATAACGATATGCTGATTTGCAGCTCAAGAAGCATTTATTTTTATTATCCATGTTGAAAACAGTCATGCTGCTTAATATTTTTTGTAGAAACTGTGATATATTTTTTCAAAATTCATTGATGAATAGAAAGTTGAAATGAACAGCATTTATTTGAATTTTGAATTTCTTTAAAATGTCTTTTGAATGTCTTTTGAACTTTAAAACAGTAGTGTAAATGGCTACTAAAAACAGCTTACAGAAAACAAATTACAGTTTCAGGCAGACACTGGTTGATTGGAGTGGATGTCTTAAGATAAAACATTTTTTTACACTAATATTAACAAATGTATTCTATATATTAGAAATATAAAGTGCTTTCTAGGAGACACATACACCATGAGACAAAATGTGGTAGCTGTGTGAGAGATGATCTCTGCTGTGAAAAAAACAACAACATGTTTTTAATTGCTTCTTTCAGCTGTTTGCTGACCTTTTCCAGGGCTTGGAGATAGAGATCATTCTTTTATGCACTAATAAAGCAGGCCACCACTCTCTAAATATAGCCCAAACCTACTATACAAACAACATCATGACTTCCACCAAAAACTGCTGTCATTTACCTATTAAAAAAATGTTGCTTTAGATGCTGTTTACGGTAAAAGTGACAGTAAAGATTTTTACAATGTTATAAAATATATCTATTTCAAAGAAATGCTGTTCTTTTCAACTTTCTATTCATAAAAGAATCCTGTAAAAAATGTATCATGGTTTCCACATAAATATTAAGCAAAACAACCGTATTCAACATTAATAAGCAATGTTTCTTAACACCAAAACAATCATATTAGAATGATTTCTGAAGGATCATGTGAGACTGAAGACTGGAGAAATAGCTGCTTAAAAATCAATTTTGCCACCAGAGGAATAAATAACGTTTTAAAGTATGTTAAAATGGAAGACAGTTATTTTAATGTTTTAATGATATTTCCCAATATTACTGTTTTAATGTATATTTGTCACATAAATGCAGCTTTGGAGAGCATAAGAGTTTTTTGTTTTTTTTTGAGAGCAATTTGATAAAACATGAAATATCATATTAGATAAATAACATACAGTGCCATTCAAAAAGTTGGGATAACTTTTTGAATGGCACTGTATGTTATTTATCTAATATGATATTTCATGTTTAATCAAATTGCTTCCCACAGTTTGGGTTTAAAACAAATTGACAAAAAAAGTCAATACAGTACAGCAACAAAACGTTAACAATCACAAAAATCCTACTCTGGCTTATACACCAAATCGTTTTCCTTTTTTGGAGAAACACACTATGAAACAAAAAAAGTAACAAAATAAAAGTAACATAGAAAGAGTGAGAAGTAACAGGAAGTAGCAGGAAGTCATTCTTCTATAAACTAAAAAAACAAGCTGCTTCTTAAAAGACATCATGGCATGACTTTCACCAAAACTAGAGGCAAAGCTCCTCCCCTGTGTGAGCACCCTAACCATACTACAGTCACAGGACACACTGGGGTAAATCAAGCAGCAATGCAGTGCACTTGCCTGTTGCTAGGAAACGCAGAGTAGCCAGTAGAAGCTGAGGTGATATTTTAACCTTCATTTCATTGTCCATGTGCTTGAAAGCCGAGAAATCCTGCTTCCTCTCTCGATGGGCGATTTTCTTTTTTGTTTTGTTGTCGGCTGTCAGAAAAATGGGATGACAGAGGAAAGAAAGTTTTTTTTTATCAAATTCTTGAATGATGTTTAAAACATCTTGCCTCATATGTTTGTGAAAATATTTGCAATGACACCTAAAAGGTTTTTGGGTAACACTTTACAAGAAGGTTGACATGAACTAACAGTGAAAAATACTCTAAAGCCTTTGTCATAACTAATGTTAATTTCAACATTTACTAATACATTGTTAAAATCTAAATTTGTATCTGTTAATATTATTTAATGGACCTGAGCTGACATTAAAGGGTTAGTTCACCCAAAAATGAAAATTCTATCATAGTTTACTTACCCTCAAGTTGTTCCAAACCTCTATGTGTTTATTTGTTCTGCTGAACACAAAGGAAGATATTTGGAAGAAAACAGATTTCATTCCCCATTGACTACCATAGTATGTATTTTTTCCTACTATGGTAGTCAATGGGGAATGAGATCTGTTTTCTTCCAAATATCTTCCTTTGTGTTCAGCAGAACAAATAAACACATAGAGGTTTGGAACAACTTGAGGGTGAGTAAACTATGATAGAATTTTCATTTTTGGGTGAACTATCCCTTTAACTAATAATTAACCATTTTATTTTTAATAACACATGTTAACAAAGATTAATAAATACTGTTTTTAAGTACCCTATCAGTCGGTCACTCTTTACATACGTCGTGACCGACAAATAGGACGAACAGGAATCTCACTAGAGAGGACAATCTACTTTGAGTGAAACTAAACGAGCAAATGCACATTGGCGTCCAATCATTTGCATCAGCTGTTCTGCCACGCAGCGCGGGTATATAATGAGCAGCAGGTGCGATTGCACTTCCGATTTTTGCTTCGGAGCCGAGCACTTCGATACATGTGTTCTCTACAATCAAGAGTCTGAAAGGCTGTTTTCCCGGCTTGTAAGATCACCAGCAAGAGAGACAGAGCATGACAGGTGCACATTCCTGTAGGTGTTCGCTGCGCCGCTGCCCCCTTCGGGTGTGACAGCGGTGCCCAAGTCGGACCCGGAGGTGATGGCCATGCTATCCCGTGCAGTCAACAGGATCGGGCTCGTGTGGAATCCTCAACCGTGTCCCGACCCCTCGAGGCTGGACGATTGGTATCTCGGGGTGACGTGCGCTGGTTCTCAGTAACCAACCCCAGTGCAATTTAGCAACAGTAGCTAGACTGCATTTTACAACAATCACCGACTGTGCTGATTCTGACTTCTGACCTATTGTGCTGCCTAAATCATAATCATACACTGTTGGTTTGTTGGCCAAAGGAAGACTGGCTTGACTGAGCCTGGGTTCTCCCAAGATTTTTTTCTCCATTCTGTCACCGGATGGAGTTTTGGTTCCTTGCCACTGTCGCCTTTTTCGCATTTCTTCGCTATTTGCTTTTGGCTTGCTTAGTTGGGGACATTTAACATTTCATTTTGAATTTAACAATACTATTAGAACTTTACTTTCCTGTTATCTCTGTAAAGCTGCTTTGAAACAATTTGTATTGTAAAAAGCGCTATATAAATAAAGGTGACTTGACTTGATTATGTCATTGAGTTTGAGTTTTAGGGAGAAATGACAGTGTACTGCTGCGAAGTTTTTAATGGTTTTAACCTCAATATTTTATTTTTATAATCTTTGGAAGCTGAAATCTAAAATAAAATCAGACTAATATCACAGATCTAAAGTGTAACCAGGCTACGTTTGTATGTTTAGTTCTGTCCTCTGTCGTCACTCATTAAGCAGGGCTGTTGTGTTGTGCGCACTGTGGCACCACGTGAGAGATCTCTCTCTCTCTCTCTTGGACTGCGAATAGCAAAAATGCCTCAGACAAATGGTTTAATATTATTATACATACAAATGGCTGGCGAGATAAAAAAAATTAAATATCGTCTTTATAGCAATAATAAATAGTATGTTATTTCTGTATTATTTCTTATTTCTGCAGTATCGACAGCAGAACCAATAAAGTCAGACCTTATCGATACAGCGGCCAGTGTCAGTGGGTCATGCGATGTCCACCATGGTGGTCCAGGAACACCATCTCTGGCTGTGTCTAGCTGACATGAGGGAGACCAACAAAGTCAGGTTCCTTAACTCCCCTGTGTCCCAGACCGGCCTCTTCGGCGACGCGGTCGAGAACTTCGCCCAGCAGTTCTCGGCTGTATAAAAGCAGACTGAGGCGATTAAACACATCCTGCCGCGATGGTCAGCTGCTGCCTCTACCCCATCGCCTGCGACCCCTCAGTCTGCTCGTCGCAGGGGACGTCCTCCTGCATCTGTCCTCGCTCCCGCGCCGCAGCCTCCACCTAAGCGGCACAGAGGAGCCAGTCGCAGGCAGGCCGCCTGCCCGTCCAGGCCCCCACCGAGAGGGTAAGCGGCCCTAGGACGGGCGACCCAGAGATGGATGGGACTGCTCTCCAGGAGATTGTGACTGCACCGCTCCCTCCCACGGAAGAGGGCTGGGTGGAAAATATTTTGTTCCTTTTTATTTGTGTTCTGCCACTGGCCTTAAAACCAGCGGTACCCAAATTCTCAATAAAAGAGCAGTTTCTTCTATCTCTCGGTCCGAAGAGGGCCCGGAGAGCAGTGGAAGGAGAGAATCGTCACCACTCTCATCCGCCTCTTCTATCACCAGCGGGCAGCAGCCTGCAGCTATGTCCCGTCACCACATCTGCTGCGATCCGCCGGGGCAGCCAGCTCATCGGCTCGGCTCCTCAGCAACAAACTGAAGTGCAATCGCACCTGCTGCTCATTATAAAGCCGCGCTTGAGGCTGAACAGCTGATGCAAATGATTGTACGCCAATGTGCATTGGCTAGTTAAGTTTCACAAACTTCCTATTCGTCGGACACGACATACTTATCCGTTCCCTCCTTCAGGGAACGAGGGTTACCATACGTAACCGAGACGTCAATGTTAATACATAACCTGTAACACTGATCGAAGAAGACGAAGATGGTTTGGAAATAAAACAAGATTTATTAAATAACTCAGAATAGGCAGGCAAATAACGATCCAAACTATGCGAGACGGTGTGCTACGCCCAAACAATACAGATGAGTGGTGGGAAACTTAACTAAGGAACATATGTGACTGAAAATAACAAACTAAAAGCCCATAAAAATGAAACTAAGATCAAAATAGCATCCAAACAGAACAGAACTGTGACAAACTAAAGTTAGCTAATGGTTAAGTTAACCTCATTAGCCGCGTTTCCACTGTCGGGCTAGGGCCGGGCCAGGGCTAACAGCGAGCCGAGCCGAGCCAGTGGCCTCGGGCCTCAAGCACCGGTCTTGCGTTTCCACTGCCGGGCCAGTAGCCCCGCAGCGCTGCCCTAAACCCCGCCCCTAACACGCCTTTCTGGATCAAACGTCATACAACCTAACCCATTTCAGCGGGTATTATGAATTTATTTATTTTGTAAGTTAGGAAGATAGCATGTATATTAACTCACGGCCGTGGCTGAAATAGTGTCCCGATTTGTCTCGGGAGTCGCCACTAACAGCACCGTCCATCAAGTTGAACCATGGAAACCTCCTTCTCTGAGCTCTGCTTTGTCCATTGTGCGTTTGAATCGCCTTGTACAATACTGCGCCCGCAACTTTTTTATTTTTTCCCGAACTTGAAGCGTTGCTCGGTGAATGCTTAGCTTGTTCAGCATCGATGTATTTTATAACATCCTCGTTTCTTCACATGCCGTCAAATTGACGTTGTACCCTTTCTTCTGCCCAAATGCTCAGAGGACGGAGCTTTGGTATCTTCGACAGACCAGTACAGGCAATTCTCCATTTCGAGCAGTGAATATTTTGCGCGATATAAAAAAAGTGAAATGTGCATCTTGCCGCAGATCATAACGTTCCATAACACCGATAAACTCCGCCTTTTACCTTGCCCACGCCTCTAGCCCGGGATGGCCAGCTTTGGCCCAAGGTATTCGACGGGCCAGAAATCCTGGCCGTTGGCCCGAGTAAGCCCATTCACCATTAAATCCCATGTGAACATGATGAAATGGCCGCCAGGTACACTTTGATAGTAGAGAAGGCCTTCCCTTCATCAAGTATCTCCTGAAGGAAGGAATGTCGGGTACTGAGGAAAGGAATGGTCTTCTTTGTCTTTCCTGACACAGATTAAACCTCAGATTAAACCTCTAACGGGCCAGACCCAGAGGTTTCACCTCGGATGTGGATGAAAAATCCTCCCTCCTGCTAGGACCTGAATACAGCAGTTGAACTATATCCTCTGCCCATGGCCTCCATGGCTATAACGGAGCTATTAAGAGCACTCTCTTTCCCTCTGCAACCTGATTCTGCACAGAGTGGGGAGGATGAGGCTTATAGGTAGGAAGCCATTTAACAGGGTCTCTGGCCAGGGATGTGCTAATGCATCATGGTTCTGTCCATACTCCACTCCCTCCATGATCACTCTTCAGCCCTGTGAGGACACGTCTGTAGTGTCCACCTTTCAGTCTGAAATCAATCACATTGACAACATCTTTCTCAGTATTTCATCCATGCAATTCTAAAAAGGTGGAAGTGTCTGATGAACTGTCAAGGTGGTAGGAAGGAGGAAATTCCTGTCTTGCCTTCAGCGTTTCAACCGGTTCACCACCCAACGGCAAGCCTTGTGCAGAGTTACACACCCTGCTGCCATATGCTGTACGTGTACCCCTGTAAGATAACCCGGGGACTCTGTTTGGGGAACAAACAGATCTTCCAAGGCAGCGATGGAAATGGAATCGTCGTAGGACCTTCAGGAATGGTTGGATTTCCATCTCGAAAGCAACTGGTTCCCCAAGCACATCCGAAGGTGTCAGCTGGTCAGCCTAACTTGTTATCGACATATGAGATTCCATGTCCTATGGAGATACCGTGCTGTCTCTCCCCTGTAAGGGATTGCAATACACGTCATGTACACCACTCTCCTGCGCAACACTCCAGGTGAAAGTTTGCTGCACAGCTTAAAGGAGATTGGTGTCTCTATTGATGCTTGGGCATGGCATGGCTCAGACATGCCGGGCAAACGACATGCAGATCCCTAGTTGCAATAGTTGTGAATTCACATCCCCTAGGGCCTAGGACAAGTGTGAGAAGGTGCTCTGGACTTGTTAGGCTTCATAGAAGAAGTGGTAAGTTAACTTTGTGTCTATTATAAATGCTTGTTTAAGAAGTTGGCCTGACGCCCTACGACAAGTGGTAGCTTGTCTTTTGGACAGTTTAGTCTTGTCAAACTAACACCAAGTGTATTGAAAAAAAGTAGCTTGTATGCTGCGAGTAAAGAGAGGTAGGATGCAATTTTGAGACAGCACTGCTGTTTATATAGGATGGGGTGGGGATTCCTGGGAGGTGTGATTGCATAGGGCTTCACGGATGGCCATGCAAGAGGCCTTTTCCATAGTGAAATGGTAAACGAGTCGACCAATAGAGAACTAATGTTAACTGTTTAAACCTTGTTGTAAAGTGTTACCATGAAAGGTAAAGGTTTTTGTAATGTCATGCTATTGAAATTTACAAAATACATAAAACTGCTAAACTATAAGTACTAAATGGGGAAAATGCAACATGTTTTATTAAGCTAGTATTGTATAACTATTGCATAAGACATTAGATACAGGACAAAATCCACATTTTCTATAACAAATTTTTACAGAATTTTAAAATGTACTATTTAAACTGCTCTTTGTAAAAACATGAAAAAGTACATGACATTCATGGCACATACTATATAAGTCTGTCTCATCCAAGATTTCAGACTTGATGATTTCTTCAATGACATCCTCCAGGGTGATAATACCAAGAACTTCGTAGAAGGGGTCGCCTTCTCCTTCGTTGTTAACCCGCTGGACTATTGCCAGGTGAGATTTACCTAGGAAATAATACATTTGTTTAGAGGTCGGTCTACGCACACCATTCTTTTTAGTGCTTTCGAACTGTATCAAAATGTAATCAAGCTTAAAGTTATAGTTCACTCAAAAATGAAAATTCTGCCATCATTTACTCTTAGGAGTAAATATGACTATTTTCTCTTCAGAATAAGTTATTTTAAGTCTTTTTTTTTTCTTGTCCATAGATCGAAAGTCAATGGGGTCCAAAACACTTACAAGATGCTGAAGAAAGTCAAACACCTCTAGGTTTGGAATGACATGCAAGTGTGTAAATAATGTCAGAATTTTCATTTCTGACCACACATATTCTACAATGTCTAAATGCTGTTGGCAGCCTGATAATGGTATTAGCATAAAATTTTTTGACAATGGCAACAGTCCTATAGTGGTTTCTACACCAAATCTCAACAAATTATCTAACATATGTACTGTACCTGTATAACTCAGACCGTCTATGGCATGAAGCCACACTCTCTCCCTCTGCTAAGTTCAAAAGTCTGACCCTGTTTCCCAAAACACCTAAGTGTTTTGTCTTTGATATTGAAGGTCTAGAGGTCTAGAGTAACTGGGTTCAGTCTCAAAATACTGTGTATTGTGTCTTTGAATAAAAGTAGTCCAGTCTTGGTGAGATATCTCCACTGGAGTGGACAAACATGTCATAAGCATTGTGCTGTTTAAAGTAAGATTGAATGAGCTCCTGCTTCTGATAATTGGTGTTTATTTCAACTAAAAAAAAAAGTGAAACCCTGTAAAAGGACAAGGGTGAAACATTCAAGTTTCTCCTGAAGCTTTAATACATATCCCAAAGACAAAAGTGAAAACCTATTTTTGTTTATTCTGTCAGGAAAAACACCAAACAAATTCTTTGCCTTTTCTCAGCTTGTGAACTTTTAGAAGGAATTTTCCAGAGGGCCAGGCTAATATTAGACCTGAAATGAAGTTTCCATTCCACTTGGGCAATATTCTCACCAAAGCGACTGCTGGGTGATCTGATCTGTCTCAGAGCTGGTCGTTTATATGCAGATGGCCATTTGCTGAAATACTAGGAAGCCTGGGACGCACTTGTGGCAAACCCCATGACAACACACAAACAATGATTGGCTATAAATCTCTGCTTAAGGAGTGTGGCCTTAACTTGAGTGCGTGTACCTTCATTTCCTTATTTTGCCACTGCAATGATTTCATTGAACCCAAGGCATGTAGCTTGATTCACTAAACATCCAGGAATATGTTGGAACTAGTGTATTTTATGTTTGCAATCCTATGAGTTATCTTTTTTATATCACCACATTTTGGAGTTAATGAAAATATAAAAAAAAATAACTGAACTGTATTATTATCTAATGTAATTTAATTATAAATTGCATTCTCATTACTAATACTCAAAAGTCACTTAGACCGATGACCTGATTTAGAATCCTTGTCCGAACCCCATCTGCACAACACTACAAACTAAATCGCATTTAAGGTAAGATAAACCTTGTCAGTCAAATGACTAAACCTCAAAAGGAACACTTACTAGGAAACAAAGTTACACTAGTTATAAAGGTTGATTATGTGATATGTGTGACAATGAAGTAACTTGATGGCAAAGGTTACCAGTGTTACCACAAGATAGTATTTAAATAATATCAGTCAATCCTTTGTATTCAAATGGAAATGAATCACCCTTAAAGAGAGGACGTAAGAGCAAGGGTCAAGGGGTAGTCACAAGACTAAATAAATAAGTGCTCAAGCATTAAATCTCAGCACAAAAAGAAGGGTTTATTCAGGCCACAGTGGAAAAAAACATGTTTACTTTATGTATTTTCCTTCATAGGTTCCCTTGAGTACACCATATCTCACCCCTTCAAGGAAACAAGGATATTAGCTTCTACTCTGTTCCTGCTGGGATTATTTCTATCCCAAGGTAGAAAAAAAAAAGATTACAATTTTGTTTCATTATTTGTGGCTATACTGTTGTAAAGAAAAATGGTGTGTTTTATAATTCTGAGGATAGATTTTTTATAAAATTAGTCCAGTGGTTTCTAATGAATATCTGTTTGAATAATGGAAGATGGAGAAAAACAGTCATTATATTTGCAATTTAATCGGATTATATTATTAAATCATGAAATATACACAGCAGCTTTAATGTTTTTTTTTGGATCTTTTTATATTTCATATACATTTAGTGGCAAAACAGTCCATCACGGTGTTGCGATGTACTGCTCAAAAAAAGTAGACTTTTTCAAACCTAACAAGTGGAATCTGCTGTGAAATTTGAGAAATCTTTCACCCGTACACACAATTCCTAGTAGTGTGAATTCTTATTGAAAATATAATTTTACCCCTGCAAATTTGCCAAACAATGGAAAATAATGATAAGTATTTACTCACATATTCAAAAAGGCTGAAAACAGAGAAGTTAAAGCATAAATATACAGTACAAAACCTAACCTTTTTTGAATGGTTAACACATGACATTTAGTGTGAAATCCATACTTTATTCATTTCATTTCAAATGTATAACTCATAATTGTGACTTTATCTCAGAATTGCATGTTTTATTTCTTACTCTGTGTGCTTACAGCTGTGGACAGTAAAGTAATTTTACTTTGTAACTGTTTTTATGAAAGCACATAAGTACATTTTCCAAGTATCTGTTCAGTGATTTCTTCAGTTTGAAATTACGAGTAACAATATGTTTTATAAAATGTAGTGGGGTAAAACATTCGATATTATGCTTTGGAATGTAGTAAAGTAACAAAAAAAAGTTTCCCAAAATAAACATTCCCAAAGCATAATTTTGTACATATTACTCCACTACATTCCATACAAATGTCTTAGGGTTACGTAGCCCTGGTTCCATGATAAGCCAATTCTGTTTAAAAATCTGCCAGGCTGTACCTTACAGATCTAGAAAGGAGCATAGCCTTACTTTAACATCCATGGTGGAGAAGGCGACATTATTAGGGAGTGGGTCGCTTCACGAGTCAACCACGTCAACCTTAATCTGTACAGCTCTACTTTTTAATTTTTTTTTACAATATTGCTCTACCCATTAGGAAGGGAGGATAAGCCCAGACATAACCCCTATTCATATCTATTCTATCTATTCACCAGTCAGCTCCATTCACCAGACATCTGTCAAAGAGCATAGCCCTGCTTACATATTTTACAATAAAGTTTTTCATATCAGTCGATATTGATAATTATCACGATAAATGTCAAATGTTTATTTATTTCAAGTATAAAGACAGACTATTGCCTAAGTGACATTTGTAGAAACCAGACCATTAATTATGGTTTAAAACTTACTCTTTATTATCAAACCATGACAAACACTTCATGTTTTTGAATTCTTTACACTTTTCCAGTCTAATTTTTCCATAACAAAATATCTTAATAGAAAAATGTATTTCTTAGTTTCTGCATGTGGCTAGAGCAGTTCAGTGACTGCCTCAGGGGATTGACCCTCACCCTGGTACAGGTATTTGAGTAGGTCGGCCTGGTATGCCTGCAGCACCACCTGCAGCACAAGCCTGACCTGTTGCCGCATACTATTGGCCAACCAGCCTAGATGTTATCTGGCATGACTTGGATGGCAGAACAGGAGCATTCAGTGACAAAGTCGTCCCCGAGGAGTGATACCTTGCCAAATTCTCTTCAACCCAAGGCATTTGTCATGCATCCCCTCGATATTTCCGTAACTCATATTCGAATAGCTCATTGTAAGCAGGCCTTTGATAGGAGGGGATTGTATCAGACTTAAATGTCTGTTACTGACTCCATATCTAGTTCCTCAGGACCAGAAGTTGCAAACTGCTCACATCCAACCTGGAGGAAGCCGCTACACAGATACGAGAGCCGCCGATCTGGCTAGAGAAGCGAGGGAGAGAGATCCCCATGATCGCAGTTGCCGTGCTGCCGCAGCGGGACGCAGCCAAACCACATGGCTCGGAGGCTTGATTTCCATCACTCATGAACAGAGTCAAGCGGGAGTGGAGCTGAACATGCGTGCTCCGCTCCTAAAAAATGACATAGCCTACAACTTGTGTGCATCGCCTGTTGTAATATAATTCCTGCCCATATTGAACTAACTCCTGAAAAAGCAAGACTTTTCCACACAATGAAGCTGATTACATGTTTGCAGGCACCCCTTTATACCCTTGGGCGCTCCGCTGACGTCATAACACTGAATCGGCCTGTGGTATGGGCGTGAAGTGACACGTGCCTCAGTTCCACAAGGACGTGTCCCCATAGCGTCAGCAGCTGATGCAGCGTCGAGTTCCCATTAAAAGGGAACATATGTTCCTTGTAATTTCAAACTGAAGAAATCGCCACCACCTCTCAGCAAAACGATACCTGAATTGTGAACAAGTTGGTTCTTTCAATTAACGTTTGAATTGGTTCACGAATCACAGTGAAAGATTCATTTGTGAATCTGACTGATCCGATTGTAGCTGTTCTTGAGACAACAACTCTAAATTACAACTACTAAAATTAGCCAAACCAAGATATTGTTGGAGCTTGAGGTTACACATGACTGATGGCACAAAATAGATACTAATGTAGTATTTTAATATTGATCATTGTAAATGAAAATATTTATTAGTAAATCTGCTGTAAAAGGGTGAACTGTTGAATCACATTGAAACAAATGAATGTGGATATGTCTGCATTTGTGCATCACTGTCAGTACAGGGTAGGCTATAGGTAAAATAACACAAATGAATGCCCATGCATCTTTACCACTGCTCTAGAGGTTTCAAATTATATAAAACTAGTATGTTTGCATTGAGTTACGGTTTCACTTTTTTGGATTGGTCCCTTTAACACATTCTGTTGACTATAAGTAACATTGCACCTACATGTCTACTTACTCTCATTAGAGTGTTAGCAGAGTATATAGTAGACTGGTAGGGTTAGGGTTAGAATAAGTTGACATGTAGTTGCATAGTTACTTATAGTCAGTAGACTGTCTGTTGGAGGACCATCACAATAAAGAGTTATCAGATATTAAACAGACAGTCTACTAATACTCTAATGTAGTTGCAAAGTTACTTATAGTCACCAGAATGTTCAAAAGGGACCATCAAAATAAAGTGTTACCTGAGTTTCTCTTTAAATATTATTGTGATGTATGTACATTGAATCTTTATACCATCTGTTGACACGTATTTACAGAAATTTAGTCTTTCCACATTTTTTAAATACTACATTGTATATTATTTCACTTGTTTGCACATTAAAATGAACTGATATTTTAGTATAATCAATGTTTAATGTTTTGATTGTGTTTAATGAGTTTTGGTAATGAAATGTGCGTGCGTGCGTGAGTTTGTGCGTGCGTGTGTCTGCAATGACATTTATTCACTTATTTTTTCTGTCACATCCCACTGGGTTGCCACATGCCCAAACCCACTGTAAAATCTCACAGGTCCAAATTAACACTCCTCATAACCATACATTGACCATCAAACCAAAACTATAACAACTTCACAAACAATATTATTGTTTCAATAAATCAATACAGGTAAAAAGAGATATGCAATATAATGCTAAACAGACATTTTCATTTGGTCATACATTTTTTTTTTAAAATTGATCACATCTTCAGCACTATTTCCTCATTAAGACATTTACACATATATTGTATATCATTTAGTATTGATAATAGCTAAGCAGTAATTTGTGGAAGTAAGATTGCCACACATCCCTGCATGAGAACATCTACTGCTCCCCCTCAGCTCTTCTGAGACTCATTGTGTGCTCTTTTCCACCATTTCCAGTTTAAGTCTTGGAATGCAGTTTGTCATATTTTTCCATAGCCTAATTCCCACCATAAATAGTCACGTAAGGCAACAAGGCCACAGTCTCAGACAGACAGTGATCAGCCTTCTCGAAAATATTTTAGTTCTGACAGCTACTGGGACACTGGAATTGAGCGGTGGGATATCACAGATTAAGTGACGTATATCTTGAGAAATATGTCAGGACTTTCTGAGAAAATCATTACATTGTTATCCAAATGCTTGACCCTAAATTTAATTTGTAACCTTGTAACCATAACCTATAAATAGCTTTAATCTTTAATAAGATTGTGATCAAATAAAGGACGAAAAAAAAATCTGGGTATTTATACATAGACTTTATTTCAAGATCAGTAAATAATATTAGATCAATAATAATCTTAATATATCCACAAATTTGACTTTTTATGACATAGCAGTTTCAGTTCAGTTCAGTTCAGATAGCAAAATAATATGTAGTGCAACTCCCCAAAAGTTTAGATTTTTATGAATTAATAATTCATGAGATATTATGAGAAAATATGTATTGCCTTAAAATAATGAAGAAACATGTAAAGCCTATTTCATGTGGTGCCTGTTACCCTCTTGTTCCATGAAGTTACAGGGTAAGTACAATAAAAATACATGCACACAATCTGATTCATTTCCAATGCTAAGGTACTGAACGAAAGTAGCACGTTTTGTCCCTCTTTTTCTGTTTCTCTTGCTTGGCTTTTTCTGTCAGGACTTTAGTATTTAAAATGAAAAATGTTTTAAATGAATAAGAAGAAGTGTTGTAAATGTGTTTTGAATTAAGTTGTTTTAAATTAAGGTTTCCAAGTCAGTGTGATATCAGATTGTGTGTGTGTGTGTGTGTGTGTGTGTGTGTGTGTGTGTGTGTGTGTGTGTGTGTGTGTGTGTGTGTGTGTGTGTGTGTGTGTGTGTGTGTGTGTGTGTGTGTGTGTGTGTGTGTGTGTGTGTGTGTGTGTGTGTGTGTGTGTGTGTGTGTGTGTACTTACTCTACTCTGTAACTAAATGGAACAAGAGGATAACAAGCACCACTTTAATTTACAGCCCACAGATGTCACACTGAAGCCCAATTTATACGTCTGCGTCTAACTCACGCCATAGCTACATCGTAGACTGTGTGTAGCATGTGTATACCCTGACGTGAAACTCTCCAAAAATGTAACAACGCGTCAATTCTACGTGGATGCAAGCGCTGTGATTGGTCTGCTAGAACTCCTCCCTCGGGTTTCACATGCAGGTGTAATTGCGCGTCAACGTGGACAACGACACAGAAGTATAAATGAAAACCAATGCAGTCTAGTCTATAGCATAGAGGCTCCGGCGTAGATCCGAAGCAGAAGTATAAATCAGCCTTTACCCTAACTACACGGAACAACAGTACATTTCTCTCTAATATATATATAAAAAAATGTTTTAATAGTTTTAGTTTTACTTGGCTTGAAACACAGAAGCCCAAACTTAATCAGTAGACTTTTTCTTTAAAAAAAATACTGTGAATGCAGTCAATGCACTGATATGTACCGTCATTTTGAAAAAGCCTATGGTACACTATTATTACAAAAAGGTAGTGTATGTTCTCGCTAGATTGCTCCCAGAGGTAAGATTGTTGCCTATTATATAATTGTAGAATAAGTACCCCTTAGATCCAAAATACTTCAAGTATAAATAATTTGTTAATGTTTTCCTGGTTGTTACCCATTTATTCCCTAAACTTGACATAGTTCCCTTTTACCTACACGTATGGATAGGTACAATAACCGAAAGGTACGCTGTAAATTCGTTTTACTTACACAGTTCTTTGCGGGCTATAATCTAAAGCGTTACCAAGATATTTTCTCTTTATCATTTACATTCTTCTTTCCATAAGATGGGCAATATTATTTACATGCAGGGTGAATTAGGCCAGCCTGGTCTCATTGTTAATACGTAGGTATTAATACGTTATTTTCAAAGATAGAAAACGTACTTTTTTGTACGTTTGGATAGATGCTGAAACGTATAATATAGACGTATTTGCAACATTTAAACGTAA